>VDFB02000002.1:68688759-68861713 GCA_007258455.2 Sequoia sempervirens
AGGAGGCTAGTAATAAAATAGTGGAGTGTTATGCATCAAAAATTTCTATCACTCAGTGCAAATTTATGGGCTCTAATTAATGTGAGCCAATTCCCATATTCAACTCTACTCTTACCTACCTTGATGCACATTCTCTAAACAATTCAAAGCCTATACTAGGTACGCTAGAAAAGCAGCAATCACATGGCACCAATCGACATTGCTAGTGTAGGCATGAGTTGGTGAGTTGTGTGAATGGAAGTCTGCTTTAGCTGCTGCCTCCCAAATTTAGCAAAAGTTTTGGTCTACCAGATTTAGCAGTTATTGTGCGAAATCTATTAGAGAAAATAAATGTCATCCAGATACATGAAATTTTCTCCTTTAGCTACACATTCCATCGCATCCATCATGCATCTATCATGCATCCATCCTGCATCCACAAACCGTCAGCATACCACATATCATACTAGGAAACACTGATCATTTCACATGCATTACATTTGCATCATCATCATAATATAGATTGTTAGTCTAAGCATCTACTTAGAGCATCCATCACATAATCATAGCATATCACATCATCCATTTCATCCATATCATACATTACATCATTTTAAGTTGTTTAGGATAATATATATTGGTTATTCTAAGCATCTTAAAACCATCTCATTTGCATCATCATCATAACCATCCATTTTGAACCTCTTTATCACGAGATTGACCCTCAAATTGAATCTTTTCACTCAATCTCTTGACTGGGAAATGTACCAGTGTTCTTTTCGCTAGGGCATCCAAAAAAATCAGAATTTTTTTGAATTTTGATCACGAAAAGTTTATTATTTGAACCAACGTAACAAGTACTTTTCTTCAAAGAGGGGAAAAATGTAGACATGTGAAATTGACATCACTCATACTTAAAGTCATATTCATCCATTCATCAAATAAATCAAGTTTATTTGATCAATCTCCTAAAGTCATCAATTTAAATTAAATAAATCAACTTTAATTAATTTGATCCTAACATCACCCTCCTCGATTAAATAAATAAAACCTTTATTTAATTAAATCTAAAATCAGCTTTCATCTCCCCTTGATTTAATTTAAATCCAAATATTTAAGTCAAATGGGTCAAAAGAATCTAATCATCATCTAAGTTAATCTAATCATGATTAGCGTAATCTAATCACCCATCACATCCTCTAGTTTTTCCCACTTGCACAAATAAATCAATTTATTGATTTATTAAATTCATCATTTTCTTTCAACATGGCATCTTTGAGGAATATTCTCCAAATTTGAATCTCCCCCCAAGTTGACATGTACATCCAACAAAGCATTTATGAGCTCTTACATGTCTCTTGCAAAGGTCAAACTCAACATTTAACTCTCAAATTCAAATTTGAAATCTCCCCCTCTTTGGCACATTGACCAAAATGTGCTCATTCCTCAACCTATCACAAGTTGAAAAGTGGCATCTTTTCATTGGTGGATATTTAGTCCCACATCCTCCATGTTTTGCATTCTTCTATCATTCTATTCTATAAATAGAGATTATCTCTATTTATTTACTCCTCCACAACTTGATCCACAATCCTCATGCAAAGTTAATCTCTTCAATTGAGAGCTAATTTTGTCAAATCCACCATCTCATGCACTAATACATCATTATCATTTGAATCCATATCATCTTCATAGCATTTTCATATGAGTTTCGTCATTGAGCTTATCAAAAAGGGGTTGGGAAAGGGCTATTTTTCACATCAAAATAGCACCAATCCCGCCATAAGATCAAGTGCTTCCTTTGTTTTAGAATAGGAATAGTTTTTGATAAAAGGGGGATAAACGGATTTTACAGGGACCTGAAACCGTGAAGTAGCATTACAAGAAAAGACCAAAATAGAGGTCTGAAAAACAAAAAAGGCTGCTAGAAAGGTAAAAACCAGCATAAGTAGACAGCCGCAAAAAGCCGCAAAAAAACCATAAAATGGCTAGCAAACAGACAAAGCTGGGCCCAGCCACAGCTAATTCATAGATTTTAGAAGCTCGTCCGCAACCTCTTCTAGGTCCACCATGTCTTGAACCCCCTCCATAAAGATTTGAGTCATATTTGTGGTGGTCAGGGCTTTTCTTTTCGTGCTTGATCTAGTTAATTTGGAGATCCCTGCTTCCTCATCCTGGTCTTTCTCCTGATCAAGGTCAAAAATCAGAGCTCTCTTCTAGGTTTTCTCCAGTCTTTCGGACATGGCTTTGATGACAACAAAGTTATGTCTGGGAATTCTATAGTTTTGATCAGCTATTTTTTTCATAGTTCCTTTAATTTTTTCAATATCATTTTTAACTGTGCTATCCTTTTGTATATTATCCTTCACATTGGTACTCTTCTCCACTTCGAGCTGAATTAGCATTGTGACATTGGCCTCAATTTCCCCCAGCTTACTATGAAGAGACAAATTTTTAGTTTTCAGCTCACTTATTTCATTAAATAACCATTTGGCAGAATTCAACTGGTCCATAGAACAACTCTTGGCATTTCCAACGAAGTCAACAGGGGGATCACTTTCAGAATTGACCCCAAAAATCGCTGACTCCGCACCTCTAGGAGGGCTAAGGTTCTCTTGTTGAATATTCTGGGGGACGTGGGGGTCCTCAAGACTACCCCCAGCCACTTTAGTAGAAACAATAGGGGAATCATTAGGGTAGGAGACAAGCCTATTAACTGGAGAGCTAGAGCCCGCCCCTTTGGCGTTGGGGTTAGTACGGCTAGAGGTAGGAACATAGTAGGCACCAGAAGGCTACGGGGAATGGCCAGAGGTAGAAGGGGGGACAGAGGAGGCAAAGAGCTCTTGACACGACTTGGGGAAGCTTTAGTATCCGAAATGCTAGGCTCAGTATCATCTTCATCAAGCTCCAAAGGGGCTATAGGGTTTGGAAGGGCTGAAATATTTTGAAAGTGCTCATAAATGATCCTTAAAAGACCCGTGTGAAGAATCAGGTGTCTTTTAGGGCTTCTACTGTGATCAAAAAAGCTATTTCTCAAGGAACAGAGCAAGAAGAAGCGGATAGAGACATGCACCTTATGCCGGAAGTGATTGAGCAGCATGAAGTGGTATCCATAAACCCTAGTGAAGCGGCCATCGAGAGTGATGTACTCCATTATAACCCTTAGCACTTTTCTCCATAACGCTTTTATAGTGTCCCGTTCATAGTAACTATTCATCATCTTGACAAATTTTTGCTTCTCCTTCTCAGATTTAGGAATTTGAACTTTCCTTCCAAAGAGGAGAACCTCCCCATTATTCCAATTCTTCTCAAAGAAATCTGTAATCTCCTCCTTAGGGCCATGGAGTTTCTCAATGAATGGAAGTAAGCCACCCCTTCTTATTTTACTCCATGCTTTGGTGTTCTTGGTGTGTGACTTGAAGCTGGTAGGTTCAACCCTCTTCCGTTCCCTACCCATTTTTGAGATCTTAGCTCGAATACTGTTGTAGACAGAAAACCTATTCCAGATAGTTCCTTTGCTTCGCAGGACCCACAAAGTGTGCCAAAGTAAATAATTTATCTGTCAAATCCTATCGGCCCCATTAAATCTTCTAATTTTGTTATTCATGACTCGTACCTTCCTCATTATTACAAGACGCCGCCTCTTTTCCACTCACCACATTGAGCTCCAATAAATCTTGAACATTGATGTGGAGGTCAATCTTTTTGTGCCACGTGAGGATTTTGTCACTCTTAACTCCCTCATTGGCAAAAAAATCTGCAACAGTGTTCACCTCACGGTAAGCCTGAGTTATTTTTATTCTATCAAACTTACTAAGTAAAACCTTGGCATCTTCTATCCAATTTTTAATTGACCATGCGGGCTAGGACCTACCACAAAGGCTATCAATTATATTTATTGAGTCACCTTGAAGCCATAGATTTTTGCATTTAATTCCCACAGTTAGGTTGATTATGTAATAAGCCCCTTCTGCTTCCACCACGTGATTGGTTTGGACCCCTAGAGGAATGGCAACAACTCCCATAAAGTTACCTACCAAATCCCTTAGGACCCCGCCACACCCAACCTTCCTCGGGTTTCCTTTGGTTGCACCATCCATGTTGGCTTTGGCCCAGCCGTCCATAGGAAAACTCTAGCAAACACCATCCCTAGATTTTTTGGTAGTATTAGGAGCGTTGGAAATATCCCATTTAATTCTCCATTGCCTAGCAATCAGGCTATCAAATGGAGAACAAACCACAGTTTCAACCTTTTCTTCCCTAAAGGGGACAATAGAGAAGTTATCTTTGATCATCCTAAGAATTCTCTCAAACACAATTTCCTCCAAAGACTCCTTATCCCTAAAGATCCGGTTGTTTCTCTATTTCCAAATTCCCCAAGTCACATGGGGGAATGAGAAAGCCCATAATTTTTTAATAAAGGGGTTGAAAGATGGGGCTTTCCATTGAACAAAAAATCCTGAACCAACTCCGGGGGGACCCAAGAAAAATGCTAGCATTTCAAAAGCTTGTCCCAAACTAAGGAAGATAAAGGACAGTGGATAAATAGGTGGTTAACCGATTCAGCATTGCATTTACAGAGGTAGCATCTATTGGGGAGCATAACTCCTCTTTTGCTAAGATTATCCACAGTTAGAACTTTATTTTGCAGCAAATACCATAAAAAAATGTTAACCTTAGGTAAAAGATGCTTCATCTAGGCTTGCGATCACAGAGGGGGATGGTTAAGAGCATGTGAGATCCGGGAAAAAGTAGAAGAGACAGAAAAGCACCCAAAAGGATCATACTTCCAAATAAGACTATTCTCCTAATTTAAGCAAAGTCTGACAGCATTCAATGAGGAGTAAACAGAGACCAGCACAAGGTTTATCAAGGGAAGATTGATCCATTTACCATCCTACCAATAGTCTTTGACAAAAAGTCCAAAAGTATCTTTGCAAAACTCATCCCATCTACTGAGATTCCCATCCTAAGACAGAGGTTCATTACGCAGCCAACAATCATCCCAAAATATAACCTGGTTACCATTACGAACTTGCCATTTCAATCCCATTTTCACCACCTTTATCCCATCAGTCATATAGTTCCAACAAATTGATCCTTTCGGGAGGTTGGGATTCGCAATAATATCTTTGAGGGAGTTGTTATTCTGCAAGTACTTGCTTTTAATTATTTCAATCCATTCTCCAGAGAAAAAGAAAAGTCTCCATATCTGTTTAGCTAGGAGTGACTTGTTTAGCAGTTTGATTTTTCTTAGCCCAAGGCCTCCATCCTTTCTAGATATGCAAACCAAATCCCATCCAACAAGAGGCATTCTTTTCCTTTCTTCAACTCCAGACTAGAGGAATCTCTTTTGAATCTTCTCAATGGTTTCAGCATATTTGGATGGGATTTTAAAAAGGCTGAGAGCATAGATAAGGAGATTCTGCAGAGAAGCTTTAAGAAGTTGGAGTTTTCTGGCTTGGCTTAAGTGAGCTCCTTTCCAGCCAAAGAGTTTTTTCCCAAACCTATCAACCAAAGAGATCCAAAAAGTATCCGGGGGTTTTAAACAAAGAGGCAATCCTAGATAAGTAGCAAGAAGGGACTTTATTTTGCAACCAAGAATTCCAGCTATCTTTCTCTGTCTATGCAAAGGTGTGTTAAAGAAATACAGTGAGCTTTTTTGCTTATTTATCACCTGACCAGAAGCTCTATCATAGGTATCCAAAAGTTTCTTCATCTCTTTGGCTTTCGAGACAACAGACCTTCCCATTAGCAAAGTGTCATCCACGAACTGTTGATGAGAGCATATCAAATTGTTTGATGACGGTTTGTGCCCCATAATAGATCTTTGAGTAACCAATTTACTCATGTTCATGCCAAAAACCTCAGCCATAATCATGAAGAGGATAGGAGAAATGGGATCTCCCTGTCTTAACCCTCTAGAACTACAAAAGAAGGTGGAAGGGGATCCATTAATAAGAACCGCCACAGAAGCATAAGTGATGAGTTGTTCGATAAGCTGCAAAACCCTTTCATTGAAACCAAAAGACTTTAAAATCTTAAACAGAAAGTTCCAATCCACCCTATCATAAGCCTTCGATATGTCAAGCTTAAGAAGAAATCCTTCCGATTTAGAGACTGAGAGGGAGTGAACATTCTCATGAGTGTGGACAATAGAATCAAGAATTTGTCTTCCAGGCACAAAACCATTCTGTTGAGGAGCAATAATAGAGGGCAGAATAAGAAGCAACTTAGAGATAAGCACATTCAAAATAATTTTATAGAAGGAATTACAGAGGCTGATAGGTTTGAAGCCTTCAAAATCTTGCACTCCAAGTTTTTTGGGAATGAGAACCAAGAAAGTGGCATTTAACTCCTTCAACAGATTTCTAGAGTGGAAGAACTCTTTCACTGCCTTCTCAACATCCTCCCCAACAATGTCCCAGAACCACTAAAAGAATAGTAAAGGGAAGCCATCAGGGCTAGGCACTTTGCTTCCTTCAAAAGAGAAGACAACTTTTTTAATTTCCTCACTGGTGGGTATATCTGTCAACATTTCATTGTCTCTAGAGTTAACAATCCTGGGGATAGTCTCCAATAACTGATTTTGATCCTCCAAGCTAATATCCTCTTTCTCAGATAGGAGGTTCTTGAAGAAGAGGATAGCTTCTCTTCTAATATCCTCTTCCTCCTCATAAGTTCTACCATCAACCACAATCGCTGAAATTTTGTTAGCTGCCATGTGTTTAGAAGTTGAAAGATGAAAGTATCCAGTGTTTTTGTCTCTAGCCTTTAGCCAAAGAGCTCTGGATCTTTGTCTCCAAAATTCCTCTTCTCTATCAATTATCTTGTGAAGTTTTGAGAGGATTTCGTTTTCCTTTTCCTTAGTTTCATTTGAGTAGCCTTCCTTCTGAATTTTGTTTTGGATTTCAAACAGCCTAAACTGAAGATTAGATTTGATTTGAAAGATATTGCCAAAAGACTCTTTTTTCCACTTTCTGAGATTCATTTTAACTTCTCTTAGTTTTTTGGAAATTCTAAATAAGGCAGTACCCTTAATTTTAATATTCCACCATTTCCATATTTCCTCTCGGAGGAGAGGGTGGGAAAGCCACATCTTCTCAAAGCGAAAAGGAGTATTCCTCTTAATTTTTAATGGGTCAGCCATAAAACTAATAGGAAAATGGTCAGATCCAATCCTAGGAATGGTTTTCAAAGAGCAGCAATAATTTAAGATCCAAATATCAGAAACAAGGGTTTTGTCAAGTCTCACCTGGATAAGATTAGACAGAACTCTTCGATTCGACCATGTATAAGAGCTCCCTTGCAAGTCCAGGTCGATCAAGGCCTGATTGTTGATGAAGTCCAAGAGATCTTCTTTGCTTTCTTCATTAATCTGAGAGCCACCAAACTTCTCACCCTGAAGGAGAGGAGAGTTAAAATCTCCCATGACAACCCAAGGGTCATTTTGAAAGATATTCTGGAAGGCAGCCAACTCTTTCCAAAAATCCTTCCAAGCTTTTTTACAGTTAGGAGCATAAATATTAGACTAGATCTAGCTGAAGTTATCCCTAATATGAGTAAATCTAGTGGCAACATGATTAGGATGAGAAAAAAGAGGATCACCTCTTATAACCTTACAGTTCCAAAAAGTCGCAATCCCACCAGAAGCACCAGCAGAATCACTACCCTGAATGGAGTAGTGTTGGAACAAAGAAATATTTTCAACCTTTTCCCTTAACATTTTGATTTTCTGAATGAGGAGAATATCAGGCTTTTGGTCTCAAGCAAAATTGTGTAAAATATCCTGCTTGTGGGGGTTATTTAGTCCCCTTATATTCCAGAACAATAACTTCATGGGAATTTAGGAGAGAGAAGGAGCTCCAGGATGGTTTTTTGGGAGCCATCCGCAATATCTTGAAAGCTATGGTGCTCTCTTATCAAATTTTTGGGTCTTCTTCCTTTGGCCACAAATATTGCCCCACAGTCCACTTTTGCTCTCGATCTTGTCAAGATCCCATAGGGGGTGATTTTGATTTTGATTTTCAAATTTTTCTTCTTTTTTTTAGATAGCACCTCTTCTCTATTTGTATCATCTTGACTATCTGATTCCTTGTTGGATTCCCATTCTTTTTCAGATAAAAATTTCTATTCCCAGGGGAGGGTATCCATGAGACCATTCCCACAAGGCAGGGAGATACTTCTTTCAAGAAGGCTTGCCTGGCTAGGGTTCGAATAAGTGTCTTTGACAACATCAAAAGAAGCTAGATTCGAACAGGAATCAACACCTAGGTTATTTGTCCTGACCGGAGACACAATCTGGGGAATGCCTACCTCAAAAGAGAGACCCTGAGAAGGAATATCATCCAACCCTAGTGTCATAGGGTCCCAAAAGATGGGGCTCAACTCCGAGTTAATAGAATCATCTGACTTTCTAGGGGCTACTTTCCCAACTTCCCATTCCACACTTTCATCTTTGTCCTGAGAATCAGAGGTAAACTCTGGAACCAAAACTTGGGGTGTCTGGATGGCAGAGCCTTCATTTCCAACTTCATCAGAGATATTATTTTTAGAAACATCCGCCTTGCTAAGATCCAAGTTCCCAGCATTGCAAACCATTCCTTCTCCTTTATCCTGAGAACTAGATTTAATCTTGGGAACAAGAGCATGGGGGACCTGGAAGGTGGAGCCTTCATTTCTAGCGTCACCCGAGAGGTTATCATGGGTTTCAGCACCCTTTCCCACTAGCTCAGTAACAAATTTTTTCTCTTGCTTCTTTTTCCATACCACTTTTGAGGCCCTTTTAGGGTTTTCCATTTCTTTTACTGCCTTAAGGGGGCAATGCTTCACCTAGTGGCCAGATTTTCTACAGTTGATGATCTGTAAATTCCTTACTACGAATCACTTAACAATTGTTAGGTTCATCAGGATACAGATTTAATTTAAGATCGAAACTGACGATGCTTGTGAATTGAGCAAATAAACACATAAAATGTAGGAAAGTAAAGAAGCTGATAAAATCATGCACCAAAATGAGAGACAAAGATTTGATTACAGAGTTCACCAATTTTTGGCTACGTCTCTGGATCCACAAATAAGCATGATCAATGTCATTACTATGATGCAACTGCTTTTACATCACCATGGTCTTTCACTGAGTTACAATCCGCTTCCCACTGAAACACTGTCTTGACAAGAACTTTCTAGCACCCACACTGCCTAGTCCTTATGTCACCTTTACAATGCTTCCAAACAATAAAGCTGCAGCTCTCTCTCTCTCTCAATAGGAGTACATAGGCGTCAAGCCTTTACAAATGACTCACAAAGTCGTACAAATCCTCAAGGACTCACTAAATTCTTATCTCTCCACAAGAGACCCTTTAGCTTGCTAACAAGAGAAACTATCACTTTCCCAAAACCCTTTTCTAAGAGAAAATAAACTCTCCAAGAGCTAAAAATGAGAACACACTCTTCTCTTGCCTTACAAGAAAATCCTAAGGAACAAGACTCAAGACTCTTCAAGTCTCCTAATCCCTGAATTCTGAATCTCTCAATCTCCGAATGGATGAAGTACTCACACCATCTCCCTCTTTTATACCTAAAATTAGCCTAATTAGGCTTAACAAAATAATTAAATGCATAACACCTTTAACCACTCGTAGCAGGGTTGGTTTGATTCTCTTTAACCCCCTTTTGGCATTTGTTAGGTGGGTTTAGTTCATATTTTGGCTTTATTGGCCATTTGGCTATGGCTCGGCCAACAACTTGACAAGAATAAAAACTGAGACCACTATATATATTAACTTTCAATGGTGGCCTATAGGTTACCAACCCTTTTAGTAAATGGTGGGTCGCGGGTTCCACACCCATTGGTGTTTTGTTTAAAAACAAACTCCGAAAATTTATAACAAAACAAAATGGATCCTATATATGTATAGAGGAAACCATCACTGGTGCAACGGTAGAGATGGCCGGCTGCTTCCCCGGGGATCACGGGGTCGAGCCCTAGCAACATTTTAGTTAAACAAACCAACCTGACCAACGAAAACGTGAGGACACGTGTTGAATCATTATTTGCCAAAAATGCCGACGTGGATGTTGATGACTATGCTGACTCTGATCCAACTGCATAGCTGACTGGGATGCCACGTGGCTAGCTCTCATTGGCCAACCATGCTGATGTGTCACTGACTCACAAGTTGACGTGTCGCTGACTCATATGCTGACATGTTGTACGGAACATACAGATGGACACATGTCACCATCTGATTGGTCCACATCAGATTTTGTACCACATGCTGACATCATCTGTATGGATGATGACGTCATCACTGTACCTTCAAGTCCACCAAGCCAACCTGAAACTTTGACCGCTTGTAACTCGAGCATACGATGTCAGATTTTGACGAAACGAACACCGCCAGAATCGTCTTGATGAGCACTTCGATTTGATGCCAATTTTGACAAATTTTGAGATGATCAATTTTTTTCACTTCCTGTCGGCCCCTGGTACCCTATTTGACCAGACCTTTGACCAAGCATAACTCGCACATACGATGTCCTTTCGACGCGGTTCAAGTTGCATTGGAATCCTGTGACTGTGCTCTATCCATTAATGCCAATTTTGGGAGATTCTGAAGCTATTGGATTTTTTTGGCCTTCGAGATCCACCTGGATCATTCCTCCCCACTGAGGAACTCTTGGACCTCCAAAAGGTTCTTAATCAGACATGACATGAGAGAAAAAACCTTCCCACTTGTCCAGTATTTGTCCACCCTTTCTGTGCACCTGCTTCATCAAAAAGTTGTACAACAATTATGAAAACTGCAATCATATTACTACCCATTTGCATTTTCTCACACCCTTCTGCATTCATTACCCCAGCTACTATCCATGTACAAAACATTAGTAGCATTAACAAATACTAGGATATTAATGACAATGAGCTAACAATACTTCTAATCCTCTTAATAGGTTTCCATGACAAATCTTCATGTTGTGGCACTGATGATCCCTGAAACACATGATAGTTAGGCTTACAAGCAACTACTTCATTTTCATGCTTCAAATCACCTGCTTTTCCCACCTTTGCACACATGAGTGAAGAAGTTTTCCTCACATACATGAGCTTCTTCATTTGTCCCGTGTTCACCAACGCAGAATCAACTGCAATCTTCTTCTTGTCCTTCTTTGGATGAAGCTCTGGATGAAGCTTCCAACAGTTAGCTTCCTGATGTCCGCCTTTCTTGCAATAAAAGCAAGGTGTTTTCAACATCCAGACTTTCTTTCCCTTCTCTTTCTTCGGAATTGGAGATGAGTCTTTACGCTATGTCCCTTTCCTGGTTGACTCTACCTTCCTGTACAAAGCCATTCTTTACCAACACTTGGCAACACTATGGTTATTCAACCCACAATATGTGCACGGTCTTCTATACCATAAACTTTTTATATTGCCAATCTTCTTAAAATCAAAAGAAACATTGGAACAATCAGCTTTATTATACCTTTGATGGTCACCCTTATTGCATGCATGCCGAGAAGAATCTATGTTCGTTCTTCTCTTGGACATCTTGCATTTGTCACCACTGCCTAAAAGTGATGTGCCATCACCTCTCTCAGATCGTTCTTGGCATGGTTCTTCTTTCAGAGAATTCTTTGCGTCCACTACCTTGGAGCATTCTCCTTCACCATACCTCGATCTTGCATAGCGAGGTCCAACTTCCATCTTCACAGATTCAACCATACCTTGTCCATGACTACCAAGCCCCTTTCCGTCATAGTCCATCTTGGTGGACAACCTCAATCCAACACTTTGAGATTGTTTCTTAGAATCACCAAGAGAACAAGGAAGAAAATGAGGAGAATGAGGAGCTTTCACCGAGTTTGCATCTTTGGCTTTCTTCAACAAGCCTTCTTTTTCAGACTTCCATTCCTCATACATTTCATCAACCTTGGCTTTCATCACCATGAAGGAGTTATAGAACTCTGCATCGAAGACAAAAGGAAACTTATTTTCCTTATGTGATGACATCTCACCTCACTGCTTGAATTTGCTCCGAGTATTCCACAGCTTGCAACTTGTCAGACTTGCTCTGATACCAACTTGATCTGTAAATTCCTTACTATGAATCACTTAAAAATTGTTAGATTCATCAGGATACAGATTTAATTTAAGATTGAAACTGACGATGCTTTTGAATTGAGCAAATAAACACATAAAATGCAGGAAAGTAAAGAAGCTGATTACAGAGTTCACCAGTTTTTTGCTACGTCTTTGGATCCGCAAATAAGCGTGATCAACGCCATTACTATGATGCAACTGCTTTTACATCACCATGGTCTTTCACTGAGTTACAATCCACTTCCCACTAAAACACTGTCTTGACAAGAACTTTCTAGCACCCACACTGCCTAGTCCTTATGTCACCTTTACAATGCTTCCAAACAATAAAGCTACAACTCTCTCTCTCTCTCAACAAGAGTACATAGGCGTCAAGCCTTTACAAATGACTCACAAAGTTGTACAAATCCTCAAGGACTCACTAAGTTCTTATCTCTCCATAAGAGACCCTTTAGCTTGCTAACAAGAGAAACTCTCACTTTCCCAAAACCCTTTTCTAAGAGAAAATAAACTCTCCAAGAGCTAAAAATGAGAACACACTCTTCTCTTGCCTTACAAGAAAATCCTAAGGAACAAGACTCAAAACTCTTCAAGTCTCCTAATCGCTGAATTCTGAATCTCTCAATCTCCAAATGGATGAAGTATTCACACCATCTCCCTCTTTTATACCTGAAATTAGCCTAATTAGGCTTAACAAAATAATTAAATGCATAACACCTTTAACCACTCGTAGCAGGGTTGGTTTGATTCTCTTTAACCCCCTTTTGGCATTTGTTTGGTGGGTTTAGTTCATATTTTGGCTTTATTGGCCATTTGGCTATGGCTCGGCCAACAACTTGACAACAATAAAAACTGAGACCACTATATATATTAACTTTCAACGGCGGCCTATCAATTACCAACCCTTTTAATAAAAATGGTGGGTCGCGGGTTCCACACCCGTCGGCCTTTTGTTTAAAAACAAACTCCAAAAATTTATAACAAAACAAAACAGATCCTATATATGTATAGAGGAAACCATCACCGGTGCAACGGTGGAGATGGCCGGCTGCTTCCCTGGGGATCATGGGGTCGAACCCCAGCAACATTTTAGTTAAACAAACCAACCCGACCAACGAAAAATGTGAGGACACGTGTCGAATCATTATTCACCAGAAATGTTCACATGGATGTTGATGATTATGCTAACTCTAATCCAACTGCACAGCTGACTGGGATGCCACGTGGCTAACTCTCATTAGCCAACCATGCTGATGTGTCACTGACTCACAAGCTGACGTGTTTGTTGTGCCCTTAGCACACATGCCTTGTCCAGAACAGGGACCCTCTTTTCTTTCGCCTTGTCAGGTATTTCGGGGCCACCTCGTTTTGTGTGCCCCTCTTTTTTTATGTTCTGAATGGTCGATGTTGCTCCAAGGTTTCATCATAAATCGACCATGCCTCCACTTTTGGGTTTTTGCTACCTTCTAGGGGCATTGGGGGTCTCTTCGGCATTTTGGCTCTGGAACGGTCCTGCACCCTTCCGGGCCCGGGCATCCGGAGTTCCCTTTTTGGGCTGCCCTATCACCTTCGCCGTCCTCTGCGGCGTTCTCCGGGCGTCTTTCCGCCCCTCAGGGCCGGCCCTCCTATCTTCCGTTGAAAATCTGGCAAATATCTCCCGGGCAGGGCCTGCCCTTTTGGGCCCCGGTCCCTGGAAGTCCACTTCCGGACTTCCGTCCTGGGCTCGCCGCCTACGATGGCTACCCTCCGGCGGCTGTCAGCCGCTCGAACCCCAGGATGCTCCTCGCCGCCGCCGTTGGGCGACGCGAGGTTTCTTCGGCGGCGAATTCCTGCCTACCGCCCTGCCTTCTAGGCCTGACCATCTGGAGTTCCGTCCTCGGAACTCCGTGACGGTTCCGCCATCGTAGACGGCGGGCCTCCGCCTACTGTCCACCCTTCGGGCCCTGAGGGTCCCTCCGTCGTGGCCGTTGAAACTCGCAAAAACCAAATGGCGGCCGTTACGTCACAGCTTCCCGCCATCTGGACCCTAGAGTCTCCTCTACCGCTGTCGACCTAATTTGAAATCCCACCAACTTTTGGCGCGGCCGTACCTGCAATTAATGTGGGCATTAATGGCGACTGGGGTATATAATGCCCGGCCCGCCAATGTCATTTTCACATTGCGAATTGGAGCAAAATTGCAAAGCCGAGCAGTAGGATCCCAACGCCTTCATTTTCCTCACGATCATCTGTGCCCGCATTGCTTCGTCGATTCCCGATGGATTCCGCACCTCACCACTTAGCGAATTCAAGGTAGGCCATCCCCGTTTGCCCTCCAGTGTTTTTTTGTCATTTTGGGGAATTTAAATGAATTAAATCAATGGTTAAAATGAAGTAACTAGAAGAATACTTCATGGAGCCCATTACCCATATCTTAGAAATTTCCCAAACCTGTCGAATTGGCCCTCTCTACCAACTCGGGACTCTTCTCGGTCGCGGCTGTTCTTCGCGTAGGGCAGTCGGGCGCCCCGGGTTTGGCATCTGCCTTTGCCCTTCGCCTTCGCCATCTGCCTTCACCGTCTGCCTTTGGGCTTTGGCATCTGCGGGCTGTGAGTCATCCCTCCGGGCCCGGCCGTCCGGAGTTCCATCCTCGAAACTCCGTGACGGTTCCACCGTCCTTCACGGCGGAACCCTGCCGGCTTCCCACCCTCCAGGCCAAGGTTCGGTCCTCGCCACCGCCGTTTTAAATGTTGAATATCATTCAATGGCCAGCGCGACCCGGCGCCCCGGCCTTCGGGGTCCGGCGCTCTCTTACCAAACAAATGCTCATCGAACGCCTTGTCACTCATCGGACCCCGGGTGTCAGACCTCTGTGTCTCATTTGCCACCATTTCCAATGGTGAAACCTTACGGTGAGGTCCTATTTTCCGCTCGCTTCTCTGGATCCCGGGCTTACCTTGGCCGTCTAAGTCTTGTCGAACTCTGCCCTGCCCTAGAACCCTCTAAGCCCGGCCGTTCAGAGTTCTATCTCCGGAACTCCGTGACGGTTCCGCTGTTCCCCACGGTAGAACCGTGCCAGCTTCTTTCCCTTCGGGCTCTTGTCCGCCCTTTGCTGCCGCTGTTCAAATCAACGCAAAATTCATGAAGCGGCCGTCACCCCGCGTCGCCCCGCCTCCCGGGCCCCGGGAGCCTCCTTGCCGCCATCGCCCGAACATTGAAAATATTTTACGGCAGTGTCCAGCTCTCGTCCTCCCACCATCCAGGCCCCAGGCCAGCCTTCGCCGCCGCCGATGGAACCATTGCTAAATATATCTCACGGCGGCTGACGCAATGCGTCCTCCCGGCCTCCAGGCCCCGGAGGTCCGAATGCCGCTGGGCCTAAATGGCAGACCTCACAACGGCTGTGCTTTGGCCTCCCGGACCCCGGCGGTTAGACTTCTGCCTCCGGATTTCCATTTGTCATATGCCGTTGCCAGCGGCCGTCTCTTGCCAGCTTCCCGGCCTGAAATCTCAGGTGCCCTTTTTGATCCACCCAAACAAGCTCAAAACCATAATCTGACTTCAACCCACTTCCTAAATCATGCTGTTCTCCATCATGAGCCTCTCGGAACATTGAAATTTGGCCAAGGAGGGTCTCCGGGAACTTTTGGTCACATTCTCCCTTCTAGACAGCATTCCTGCCAGGGCAGTCCAGCCCTCTGGGCCCGGATTGCCCAAATTCCCTGAAATGAAATTGATAACATCTAGGAGTAAGATTTATGATGTACTTGATTAATTATTTAGATGATATGCTCAAAATATGGACTAACATTAATGCTTTTAATGTTTTGTTGTGCTGACTTTTCCATTTACTTGTAGGATATATGGAATCGGCTGCAGGAACTTTAGGGGCCTTTGCCGAAAAGGACAAGGGAAAGAAATCAAGGAGAGCCACTTGGGAAAAAGAAGATAATGATCAGATGAATTTTCAGTTTCAAGGTGAGACGCTTCAGTCAAAGGTCTCAACAGATTGGAAGGAAATCTCGGATACTAACATTGGCCAAGTGGACATAGATGAGTTCACCCAAAGGGTCAAGGTCAACCCTATGATAAAGAATGCCAGAATGATAAGGCAGAGTGGAATCGCCAAAGCTGCCAACTTCCCTCCCTCTCTGATAACACCCGAACTCGTAATGGCTTGCCAAGAAGCCTACCAAACGGACACCAGGACAATCATGGACAAGGAGGAGAACATCCTCGCCAACATTTCACCAGAAGGAATCACAAAAATATTCCACATTCCCACATTCCCACACATGGAGGTCCCCACTTTGGAACAATGCCAGGCGGCGTGGGATGCCAATCCGTTATGGTGCAAGAAATCAATTAACCTCTACTGGCTTAAGGAGAAATGGGGTAGCGCTACGAAGGTTCCCCAAGAGCTGTTCTGCAGTGACTTCCATGAAGATTATCACGACCTGGTGACCATGTTAAGCAGGGTCATGGGTCTCCCGGCAGCTGCCTACTTCCAAGAGTGGATGGCATACTACATCGAGCAGATCCTACGAGGGAATGAGGATGTTAACACCAAGACCTCATTCGACTGGGGAGGCATCATCAGCAACTACTTCCATGAGCAGTTTGTAAACGTTAAGAAAAGCTCCAAGTTTTACATGACCTCTTACCTGGTATACTCCCTGGCAGGTCAAAGACAATACAGTGGGTTATTTGTGGCGCCAGATCAGGGGCACAAGCGAGGACTCAAGCCGTTTGACAAGTACCCCCAGCTCCAATACCGCCACTTCAAGAAGGAGTACTGTCAGGTCAATGATGCCTTCACTGGCCATGTCATCAGATTAATTGTAGGAGACTTCGAGAGGAGGCTCTCCCACAACGCCAGGGCACTCCTAAAAGAGTATGCCTTCCTATATATCCAGTTCCCCAAGTTCACCTACATCCGTGCTCAGGGATTCACAGAACGGCCGAACAAGTTGCCAAGGTACCTAAACGATAGGATTATTCTCTTAGAGCTTTCTCGGAAGCTCCAACACATCCAGACAGTCTTCGGCAACAAGCACATAGCAGGGATCCCCTATCCTATGACCCTCGGCCAGGGCCTGTATCGACTGCAGACATCCCAATGCACCGACAACTGTGAGAAAGAGCTCAAGGAGTACCATTTTGACTGGTACACGGCTCGCCCGCGAATGGACCCACATGGCCATGTCAGGAAGGCACTAGGGCCGGCCTACGCCCACCAATACCACATTGAAGATTTCTGGGCTGACTGCCAGGATGACAAGGAGGTCCGCATGAGGCACTACATGCGCATGACCATGCAGTTCTTAAGGAGGGTGCAACTGTTCCAGGTGCCGGACTAGCTCAAGGAAGACGAGTCTACAATAGTGCACCCAAGGTACCCTACAGTTGCCAACCTACCTATACCATCAATAGACTAGGACGAACAAGAGGTCAATGACCTAGATACCATCACCCAGCCGATCATAACTCGCACTAAGGAGTGGGTCGATAGGCAGGTCACTCAACTAAAGCAACAAGTGGTGGTCCTAACATATGAGGCACTCAAGAGCAAGCCAAGCACCACGAAGGATGTTGCCACCACCACATCAGCTGGTGGGACTTCTAAGTCTCCCCCCATCATCAGATCTCAAAAGAGGAAAGAAACAGAGACCACACAATCTGCGGACCCCAAGGAGCAAGCAAAAAAAGACACGAGAGGCTCATCTCCCAAGAGGCTCAAGTAGACAGTGATTACAATAGAGTTGCAGCCTCCCTTGCTCCTTCCTCCCCCAACTGGTGCGCTGTCCGCCTCTCAGGCTGCAATCACCTCATCTCCACAGGCGATGGACATTTCTATCCACCTTGCCTCTTCGCCCCGGGCCGGGTCAATAATCAACGTCGACTCCTCTTCTGGTATGACCACTTCCCCTTCCTCTTCTGCTGCCATGTCACCCATTACCTCCCTGCCTCTGGCAACAATAGCATCACCTGTTCCCCTTTCCACTGTACCCAAGGCTATTATGCGGCACTTGCAGAGTCTTCCCCCTGAGCTCTTGCAACTCCTAATGGACCCTGCTCTTCAAGCAGCCCTTGCCGAAGCCCTCGCAACAACTCAGCCTTCACAACCACCAACAGGGCCGCCAGCCATGGAAGCCACAATGCAAATATCAAAAGAGTTGGAGGAATGAGAGCAGGAAGCTTCAAGGTCTATGAAGGAAGAGGCCGATGAATATCATGAGCACCCTGAGTACGAGCATCGAACCATCGACAAGGTGGCTTATGAGGAAGAAGAGACAGGCTCTTCCGAGAGCGGGGATGAAGAGGATGGCTCGGGTGACAAGGAGATTATTCAGACATTTGATGAGGACATTGAAGAGGAGTCGGCCCAGCAGCCAAAGGATGTTGGGGAGGAAGCAGGAAGCCACCACATAGTGAAGAGGGACAGCCGCAAGAGGAGCAACCTGAAAAAGATATATCCAAGGCCGAGGCCCGTGTTGTGAAGAGCCCTGGGGCCGAGGCTGCTGAAGAGAAGAAAGAAGAGGAGGCAGCAAAAGAAGAAGATCCCACCTGGATATTGTCCACCAAGCTGCCTGTCAGGCACCTCGTATTCGTTCAAGACTCCGACGAGGAGGAGGACACTGCTAAAGAGAAAGAGGAGCCCCAAAAGGAGAAAGAGGCCAAGGTCTTACATTTGATGGAGGGGGTGAGGGCAGCCATGATGCACTCAGGGATAAATCTTCCATGCCTGACTGGTTGGAAAAATAGCTTGAAAGGACAACCCCAGTGATGAAAGACCCAAGGGCGTGACTAGAGGCCATCTTGGCTCGATCCTTGACCACAACAAAGAAGGAGAAGAAGCCTAAGGTCCATTCCAAGATAACCATGGACGCTTCTGGCTCCCGAGCAGCGCAAGTTGCCACGCCTACAGTTGGCCAGGAGGGCGTGAGCTACAATATCTCCACCATCGACTTGGGGACAACAACCAGAGAGTAGAAGGTTGAACATCTAGAGGAGTCGGTGGCCACGGTGGTGCACCTAATCAAGCAGGACAAGGTCACCAAGGATGAACTCAAGGCGCAGGTTGCTGCCCTAACTGATTACATCCAGTAATGGTCTTCGGTGGATGACCTGCCCACCACCTCCACAGCAGCACCGCGGTTGCTCTCCAAGGAGAAAATTGACAAGATGGAGAGGAGGAAGAACTTAGAGAAAGCCACTGAGGATTGGTTCCGACGAGTCACGTACGTTGGGAACATGGGAATCAGTAGGGCTGTGCGGACATCCAACAAGTTCCTGGACCTGATCCAGTCCCTGGAAAGCACGAAGAAACTCTGCACCGATTTCCCTGCAATCTACGACTCCACCTTCCCGAGAATTGAAGTCATCCTTCAGATGCTAGAGAACACGTGGGAAGAGAAGCTAGAGCTAAAGAAAGAAGATCATTGGCTGGTGGACGTATGGCGCAAAGACCTCATCAATCACAAGGAGAGGTTGGAACAAATCTAGAGCAGAGTGGATCCTGATATTGAATGGATCAAGGAGATCCGGGCAGAATGCGCCGAGTATCTCAAGTTGATGATGGGCTATGATATGCCCACAGTGCAAATGGATGCTGAAAAGATCAAGCCATACTTTAAGGAAAAGATGAAGGACGGAACAGCCGGAGAAATAACAACAGAATTCCTAAATTTTGCCTCCCGTGCCTTTGACCGATCAGAGCTATTTAGAGACCAAGGCTCAAAGTATGATGAGGATTGGAAGCGGCTGGAAGAGAACGCTAAGGAATGGAGCTACCAGGCGTTAAGATGCGAGATCCTCGAGGTAGACAAGCTCCAAGCGGTCATCCTCAAGTATATAGAGCACGCAGCTTCTGAGGAGCAAGATGACAGCCTAGCCAAGGAAGAAGACCTCCCTGAAGAGTAGCTACAGCCAAGAAGACAACAATTAGCTACAGGACGAAAGAGCAATAGTGCCATCCACTAGATGATGAAATAGGGAAAGGACAAAGAATGTTTTTAAATTGCAAATCTATTTGGGGGTAGGTGAAACCCTATTTTGTAATGAATATTGGCCACACAATTGTAATGAATCTTGGCCATTCATTTAACTTTTGGAAAACTATAAATAGAGCACTCCCCTCATTTGCAAAAGTGGGAGTTGAGTTGTTGTAAAGGCATGCTGTAGAAATTTATAAGAAATATCATTGACTTGGTGTATTTCCTTGATTTCTCTCATGTCATTTGATTCATTTCTCCAATTTCACATGTTTAGTTTAGATCTCTTTGCTGTTTAGTTAGCTGTTCATGTTATTTGGGAAATTTTAGGAATGTTGTTGGCTGATTGTGAAAATTCCTGCTTTGTTGATGATCCCTTAGTCCATACTTTTTGCTGTTTGCTGAAGGTAGATAGCTGTGCAAAGTTAGCCTGGACTTGATTTGAAGCTACCCCAAACATTTATCTTTAATTCATGCATGTATGTGTTGGATGAAGGATGAAATATCTACAGCCCTTAGAAGATAGCACAATTTCCATGATACTGTGAAATCCCTGGTTAAGTGGGATATTGTTTTAAGGAATTGTCCATTGCAAGAACTCCATTGTCACTATTCATTGCAAGCTTCAGACTTAGGAACTTTTCCTTCCCTTCGCTCTTTTCCCACTTTTTAAGAAATTGAACAATACCAAGGTTCATTGCACATTGTAAAGCCAAATTTAACAACTAGATGGAGTCCAAGACTGCTGTTTGAACCTACAGCCGATGCATATCAACTTCCCATCCTAAGGATTCCATTCCAAGATCCAACTTCATGCTTTGTGTCCACACTTTGTATTTTTTGTAAGACTGCCTTGTGATTCCAACAAATCACATCAAACTACTGAGGTATTTAAGCACTGTTATGACCTAACATCTGAGAGACCTTGGGATAGTGTTATGCAACTCGATTGTGGGAGATTGTCTTTCAAGAGAGGTAGTGCACCTATGCACTGCCTGTGTTGAGAAGTGCATAAAAACACCATCAACAGTGTCACTGACTCATATGCTGACGTGTTGTATGGAACGTACGGATGGACACATGTCACCATCTGATTGGTCCACATCAGATTTCGTACCACATGTTGATGTCAGTTGTATGGATGATGATGTCATCATTGTGCCTTCAAGCCTACCAAGTCAACCTGAAACTTTGACCGCTTATAACTTGAGCATACGATGTCGGATTTCGATGAAACGAACACAGCCAGAATCATCTCGACGAGCACTTCGATTTGATGCCAATTTGGATAAATTTTGAGATGATCAATTTTTTTTGCTTCTTGTCGGCCCCTGGTACCCTGTTTGACTAGACCTTTGACCAAGCATAACTCGCACGTACGATGTCCTTTGGATGCGGTTCAAGTTGCGTTGGAATCCTGTCACTGTGCTCTATCCATTAATGCCAATTTTGGGAGATTCTAAGGCTGTTAGATTTTTGAGGCCTTTGAGATCCACCTAGATCAGTTGAAGCAGGAAAAAGGGATGGTCTCAAACTCAATAGCCTGCAACCAAGAACCAAGTTTTGAGTGGATCTCGACAGAGGAGGGAAGATCCGCTTCCTAAGAAACACCCACACATATTCTGGCAAACACCAGTCTCCTTCTTGCTGCTGTCATAGGGTCAATCGATAAAAGCTCCCCAAAGGAGCTAGCAATCCCTCTGAAAACATCCTCATTCCAATATTCCAGAGGAAGACCATGAAGCCTAACCCATACCAGAGCATTCTCAAAGATGGAGTCTGTTAGATCTAAGTTTGAAGTCCATTTTTTAAGTGCGAGAGTTGATTTCCCAATAACCCATGGTCCTCCGCATCTAATAGCCTTAATGTCTTCTTTGTTCGAGAACTCAAAAGCAAAAAACCTTTTGGGAGAGCCACAATAGAGACACTACCATTTTTTCTCCATTTTCCATTATAGCAATATTATGATCAATGATCTCGTCTGGAATAGAGATTGCAAATTTTCCAACTGTAGGGCTGGAGATATTGTGCACAGGGGGAAAAAAAGACTTACCATTAGGTTTAACCCCAAATAGTGAGGCCGACTTCTTTCGATGCCCGCCATTCGTGTCACCAGACCTCACTGCACCTTTAAGGTTATCTTTAGGGCAGTCACCGATAGGATTAACAGGGGGAGGAACCCAAATATTCTTCCCTCCTGGATCATCTGCATGATTTTTTGGGGAATCCTCCCGTTCTGATTCCTCCACGCTTTTCTTACTCGAGGCAGGCCCGTGACCCACCTGGGCCTTCGTAGATCCATCACCATCACCCTGCTAAGTACTAGAAGATTCAAATCACCCATTTCCCCCCAGCACTCTGCTCCTGCTCGCGCTCCATTATTTATATTTTCTCATTTATTTCATCTTCTTCCTTGTTCTTTAACAAAGAAAATCAATTTTATGGAGGATTCTTATTCTAACATTGCATTTTTTCCTAACAATGTGATTTTTTTGCTTTGCACCATGCAAGTTGGAATCGGGGTCCACATTATGGCCTAACAATGTGATTTGTTTTCTTTGCACCATGCAAAATGGAATCGGGGTCCATATATTCCCTCCTTCTATTGCCATATGTGAGCACCACAAATCTGCAAACCGTTTAAAATTCATCACACATTAGCATAATGTTAGTCTAAAATCAGCAAATAAAGTAGTGTTCCTATGAAATACTCAATCATATTAAGATATACACATAAGATGAAAAGATTTAAAATAACTAAATAAAACATATAAAAATATGATCAAACTTTATCTCATAGTGTATTGGTGCTTATATGGAAAGAGGCCCTTTCCCAATCCTTTGCTAAGCTCCATGATATTGATGATATGAAATGCTATGAAGATATGATATAAAATTCTATGAAGATATTATATGGATTCAAATGACAATGATATGGAAAAAGATCTAAAGATTGTGGAGGATTGATACAATAGAGAAGCTCTCTATCTATAGCTAAAAAGGATAGAAGAATGCCAAATATGGAGGATGTGGGACTCAAGATCCACCATTGTAATAGGTTGAGAAATGAGCACATTTTGGTCAATTTTCCAAAGAGGGGGAGATTTCAAATCTGAATTTGAGAGTTAAATGTTGAGTTTGACCTTTGCAAGAGACATGTAAGAGCCATGTAAGAGCTCATAAATGCTTTGTTGGATGTAAATGTCCACTTGTGGGGAGATTCAAATTTGGAGAATATTCCTCAAAGATGCCATGCTGAAAGAAAATGATGAATTTAATAAATCAATAAATTGATTTATTTGTGCAAGTGGGAAAAGCTAGAGGATGTGATGGGTGATTAGATTAGGTTAATCAGGATTAGATTAACTTAGATGATGATTAGATGCTTTTGACCCATTTGACTTAAATATTTGGATTTAAATTAAATCAAGGGGAGATGAAAGGTCATTTTAGATTTAAGTAAATAAAGGTTTGATTTATTTAATCAAGGAGGGTGATGTTAGGATCAAATTAAATAAAGTTGATTTATTTAATTTAAATTTATGACTTTAGGAGATTGATCAAATAAAATTGATTTATTTGATGAATCGATGAATATGACTTAAATTAAGTATGAGTTCAATGTCAATTTCACGTGTCTATACTTTTGAATAAAGGAGATAAATTAAAAACCAGAAATGGTGGTTTATCTCTTAGAAAAAAAAAAGGTGGATGTCTGAAAACCAAAAATGGTGGTCTCTTGATGACTCTTGATGACTCTTTATGACCCCTGATAGCTTCTAACGCTTCCAAGGTTCTTTGTAATAAATTATCTAGTTGAAATTTGAGCTCTTTTTTATTAACTTGTTGGAATTATTGTCGACTGAGTTAATTCATGCTCTGATTGACTTTTGCAATTAATGAAAAAGGTACACATTTATTGTGAATATCATTTTTGAAATATTACTTCTAGTTTATTTAATGTGATGTGATAGTAAAAGAAGATCTTGAATATATATATCTCCACCATAGCTATTAATTTTATAATTAATGAGTCCTAATCATTCCAAATATGATGAAAAATAAAAGGATTTAGTAATTGAAATGACTGCTGCAATAAATGTGATTATTCAAAAGATTTCAAATCAGTATGGAATGTGTGTGTTGATGTTATTTTTAGGGAATTTAGAGCTTATTTAGGAGAAGAAAAACCAAAGGAAAATGATACTTCTCGAATAGTGCATTTTGAGATAAATACTAAGAAGCAACAAGATGCACATGTTGAAGAATAAGTGGATGAATTGCAAGAAGAGAGTTTAGAGAGTTCTTTTGAAATAGAGGCTCAAGATAAGCATATCAAGGAACAAGAAGAAAATTATTTGAGGAGATCCACAAGATAGCAAAATCCTGTTGATAGGTATAGCCCACCTAATTTCCATTGTATTTTTTTATTTAATGAGTACTAATGATGAACCCAATTCTTACAGGGAAGTTTCATCCTCATATGAGAACAAGCTTTGGTCACAAACTATGCATGAGGAAATGGAATCCTTGGATGCTTGTGACACATGGGATCTTGAGAGTTTTTCCAAAGATAGAAAGGCCATTGGTTGTAAATGGATCTTTAAAAAGAAGATTGGTACAGATGGTAATCTCCAAAGGTACAAGGCTAGATTAGTAGCCAAGGGCTACTCCTAGAGAGAGGGAGTTGAATTTAATCAAATCCTCTCTCCTATTGTTAAATTAACTTCTATTAGATTCTTTTTATCCATTATTGCTGCTTATGATTTTGAAATTGAGAAAATGGATGTGAAAACTACTTTTTTACATGGGAATCTTGATGAGGAGATTTATATGAAGCAACCTGAACATTTTGTTGTAAAAGGAAAGGAAGATTTGGTTTGTAGGTTAAAGAGATCTTTATATGGATTGAAATAGTCACCCAAAATGTGGTACCGGAAGTTTGATGCTTTCGGATGAAAAATTGGTTATGTTAAGAGTGAGGAAGATCATTGTGTTTACATAAAAAATATTGATGATCAAATTTTAATTATTATCTTGTATGTTGATGGCATGTTGCTTATTGGTAATAGCAAGGTAATGATTAGAGAATTGAAAGCACAACTCTTGAGCACATTTGAGATGAAAGATCTAGGGGCTGCAAAGTATATCCTCGGTATGGAAATTAGTAGAGATAGAGGTAACAAAAAGCTTTGCTTAAGTTAGAGTAATTATGTTGATACTATTTTGAAAATATTTAACATGCAGGATAGTAAACTGGTTAATATTCCTTTCCCAGTTGGCACGAAGTTAAGTTTAGATATGAGTCCTAAATCTTATTTTGATTTTGAGGAAATGTCTGAAATTTTGTATGCTAGTGCAATTGGTAGTTTAATGTATGCAATGGTTTGTACAAGACTAGATATAGCACAAGCAGTGGGAGTTCTTAGTAGGTTTATGTCTAACCCTAGTAAAGAACATTGGACTTATGTTAAGAGGGTATTTAGATATTTACAAGTGACTTTAGATTATTTTTTATTTTGTCATGGTTCTAATAATATTGATATTATGAATAGATCATTGGATATACAGGGCTTGGTTGATTCAGATTGGGCAAGAGATCTAAACAGTCGGAGGTTGACAAGTGGTTATGTGTATACTTTGTTTGGAGTTGTGGTTAGTTGGATGAGTAAGCAGTAGCCCACGGTTTATTTTTCCACCACAGAAGTAGAGTACATGGCCACCACACATTCCTCTAAAGAGGCAGTTTCGTTACAGAGGCTTGGGTTAGGTATTGGTTTTAATTGCAAGCAAGTTAGGCTTGAATGTGATAGTCGGAGTGCTATTTGTTTAGCCAAAACTCCTATGTATCATGCTCATACTAAACATATAGATTTTTAGTATCACTTTGTGCGAGAAACGGTTGAGAGTGGGAAAGTATTAATTGAAAAAGTTTACACTTTGATTAATGTTGTAGATTATCTGATGAAGCCAATTCCTACATATAAGTTCTCATGGTGTAGGAAGGCCATTGGCCTTGAGTCCTGTACTTGATTTAAATTTATTATTCCTTGTTTAAAATAATTGCAATGTATAATGTCAAGTGGGAGAATGTGGAAATAGGATGCCATTTAATTACAAATCCTAAACATTAATTATTTCATGTATCTCTTAGATTCTTAGAATGTGTTCAACAACACTAAGATTAGGACGAGATTAATATTTGATGAAATAATCATGATTATTGACATTTATAATTAATTCTAAATGTAAGGAGCATGTGAGGGCATCCATAGTGAGTTCCTAAATAATAGGGATACATGGGGCACCCACATGGTAAGGTGACACTCACCTTGTGTTTAGTTAACTATACAGAGTAACATTTAACACTTTTGTATGCATGTAAAGATCCTAGGAGTTAGGATTTGATGTTTGCATGCTTGAAGTTTAGTTTAGTTTAGTTCACTTCAAATCAAAATTAGTTTAGTTTAGTTTAGTTCAGTTAAACTTAGTTCAGTTATGGTTCAGTTGTCTTCAGTTTGTTTTAGTTGTATGTTAGTTAACTTTAGTTAACTTGGAATGCATGGAAAAAAACATTGAGTTGTATGATATATAACATGCACTACCTCTAGTTAATAGGGGACAACCATTCTTGCATGAAAGGTGTTGAGTAAATGTTTCAGTTAACTAGAAATCACTTGGAGCCAACTTGGGCACCCAAGATTCTTTCTTGGATTTACCTCTCTTGCATGATAAGATATTTTTGAAGGCTCAGTTAAGTAGGATTACTTATGGGTGCCAACTTTGAGGAAGAGCTTTGGAATTATCACCAAAGTGAAGGATAAGTTGTAGCTTCAGTTTGGGATGCCCAAATGCATGAAGCACATGTTGTAAGCTTTAGTATTCACAAAATAACTCAACTTGAAGCAATATGGTATACCTTTTCAAGGGCTTGAGCTTGTGCATTGTAAATATCACCATTTGGAGATTACAAGGTTGCATATTGTCTCTATATCTCATTCAAGTTGAAGAGAGTTTTCATAATTGTTATTTGTAGGTGTGAAGAAGATTAGTAAAGATAGAAGAAGCATTCTCGAGCAATAATTGGAGCTATTGTAACTCAGAGATTGAATAATAGAATAATTCTTGGTTGAGTTTTTTCCCAAAAGGGTTTCTCTACATTATATCTTGTGTAATCTTTCTAATATCCTGTATAGTTCTTCTATCAACTTCTCTCTTCATTCTACAACAATAAAATGAATTAATCAAGATAATCACCCACAAAGAATATATGTAACAAAGAAAGAGCTTACTTAGATTAGTGATATTAAAGTTTTACAGAGTATTAAGCTAAGAAAACACCTTATTTTTCAACAATTTAGCCATTTTGTATAATGGATCATTAGCTTTTTGAATTTTGCATTAATCTAGAGGCGTGTAAACAAAGACTAATCATTTAAACCCATTTCCAAGCTTGAAGAAAAAGGTAAAACAAACAACTAAATCTTGTTTTGAGCTTACAAAATAGCAAAGCAATGGATCTAGTATTTACCCTGATGATGCATACAAACAAGATTTATAGCTTGCAAAGACATAAAATTTCAAACATAAAAAAAATTTTAGATATTAGTTTGAAATTCGAGTAGCCAACTCAAGATCATTAGAAATAAAATAGTAGTAACCAAATCCATAATAGTGTAACAATAGTAGCAACCAAATCAAGATCATTAGAAATATAATTTTTACTATATTGCATCAAGTGGGGAGTCAAATAAGGACTTCTTAAAAGAGATGTTAGAATGTAGATGAGAGCTTGGCACTGACAAAATCCTAAAGGCCTAATAATAGTAATTAGGATTTAATATAAAATAAAAAAATTAGCAAATGAAGCCCTAGTGATAATATTAAGGGCAAGATGAAAATAAGATCAAATAATGAAGCACAAAAACATTGAAAAAATGTATATAAATAAATAGGTCATGTATTTGAGGGGTCCAAAATTATTAGGAGGCATTGAAATCATTCCCCATCTAATAATATATATTCCTATACCATTAACAACATTCTAGATATTGCAAGTAAGTAGATGGTTATTTCCTTATTCAATTTAAGGAATTTGAAGGAGAGCTAGATATCCCAACTTTAGAATTAAAGATAAAGTGAAATATAAAAAATAAATGAGATAGATGACCTAAAATAAGAATGAAGATAATCAAGAGATAGCTTTCAAACATTACATGAATAGAAATATGGTCACCCTCATCTTTCACCATTAAAATTATATGCAAATTATGTATTTCTAAGATGGACAGTGGTATTTTAGGTTGGGAAAACCTTATGGAGTAGTTACAAGGTAAAATATAGTCATTAGTGGTATCCTAGTAGGATATAGGGAATTGTTAAGATGAAAAAGAGGAAATATAGAAGGTTCATGCACAACAAAAGGTAATAATAGGATATACATGATTTTGTTGTAGGATAAGAGGTTAGGAATATAATTTACAATTGAAGGTTAGAAGTCCATAAAAAGTCCAAAAATAGGAGAAAAGAGTAAAGGAAGAAATATAAAAAATGTGAGAGACATGTGGAATTGAATATCAAGATGAGATATCTAGGTGGAAAACTATAATTCTAGAGCCTAGCTTGAATTCAACATAAGAAGAAACTAAAGAAAAAGAACTAGGGACCTTTGCAAGAATTTAATGTACATGTATACATCAAGATGATACAATGAATGGAAGTCCAAAATCCCATAAAAAAATTGTAAGAAAATTTTGTAGTAATTTAATAAAATGTAGAAGGATGAGAGTTTTAAAGTTTCATTGTGGGACTAGAGGTGAGAACTAGACATGGAAATGGAAATCTATATGTATGATAAAACTCTACAAAGGAATGAAAATGAGTGATTAAACAATGTAAGAGAACATGTGTGAAAAGGATTTATATCCAAGCTAGTTGGAAACTTTGTAGAAGGTAGAACTAGAGGAAATTTCAAATTATAATAAGGATCCAAAAAAGGGGATTGGAAGAAAATGAGGGAAGGGAAGGGAGGTTGGAACATAGGTACAGGGAAAAGAAGCCCAAACAACCATTAAAACTCTTTGAATATATAAAGTAGGGATATGGCTGAACAATTTCCCTCATGTAACATAGAAGAAGATGAGACGTTGGGAGAAAAGACATAAGTCAATATGTCATAAAAATCCCACAAATAAATGTAACAAAGGAAAAGGAAGGAAGAAAGAACTTGATACATACTTGTGAAAATTTTATGTCAAACTAGTGATCACTATAGTAGGTTGAATAAGAAGAAGAAATATGTTAGTCCACCAAAAAAATAGAACTCCACCAAACTCAACAAATGACCAAAAGACTTCTAGATTTAGAAATTTCATAGATTTTTGCAACTTCCAATATTTGTTATGAACATGAGGGATGAAAGGAACAACACATGCAAATTAAAATTAAGGAGAGGCACTTGAAGTTTTCTCAGATTGGTTATATATGATAGGAAAAATGAGGCCAAATACATATGGATGCCTACACTTAAGCAAATTTTTGCATTGTTAAATTGAGTGCTAATTGACCTAGCCCTAATTCATTTCAAAGCACCTTGAAACAATGTAAGAGCATCATAACGTCACCATTTAAGCATTCATAGGGCATCAATAATGCAACATTAGCTTATGTCAACATCTAATATATACTACTTGATTGGGCCTATTGACTTTGATCATTAAATAGAAAGTTAATAAATCAAAATCCCATGGATTTAATGTAAAGAAAACTAATCATTTCCAAAAAAAATTGCCAATAATATTTGACAACACTATTAATTTACTATTATAGTACCAAATATCTAGGTGAGTCTCTCTTTATTGATATGAAAAGTCTATAGGATCAAGATCATTATTTATGTTCATAGAGTTCAAATTAATAACTTACAATTTAGCTTTGAATACATGAATTTGACTTTGAACAGTTTTTAGGGTTCCTACTCTATCTCTTGCCAAAAACCAACTAAACTTCCTCTTCAAATAAGGCTTCTCATTCTTAAAACAAACTTGACCTCTAGGTTGAGGTAGGCCTAGAATTTGACGGCCACCCCTACCTGTCATATGAAATTTTTTTGACAGTTTGTTCATTTAGATGTCTGTCACTTTACATTTTATGAAAATTTTAACTGTCAAATTTTTTTAAATATCAGTTTCAAACCTATTCAAAATAATTATATAAAATTAAAAATAGTTTAATCATCATTCAACTCATTATCTAAAATTTCAACATGCTCATCAAAGCTTGTGAAAAAAATACGATAAAGTATTGAATATTTTTTATAGTTTAATCCTTAAATTCATCTATCTAAAAACATAAATTATTTGTAAAAACTAAATCAAATTTCAACATGAAAAAGTTTCTAAATTCATATAGAAAATAAATCTTGTTAAAATATTCAAAAAGTTAAAAAAACAATTATATTCTATTTTTGAAAAGATTTTGTATTAATATATATTTCTATAATAAATATTATAAATCATATATATTAATATAAAACAATAATAACTATTAGTAAAAATGTTAAAATCTTAAATTTATTGTTAAAAATATTTAAAAATTAGAAAGAATTATATTTAATCTTGAAAAAATTCTATTTTGAACAGATTTTGAATTAATAAATATATTTATTATAAATATTATAAATCATATATATTAATATAAAGTGAAATTAGACAGAATTATTCCAATTGTAAAATAATTTATATTTTTATCATAAACATTATATAAAAATATAGGAAGTCAAATAATACGGTGTAATAAATTTTTAGATTGTAATATACGGTTCAAAATGCAAAAAACTGTCAAATAGACCATCAAATTCTAGAGTCAGGTAGAAGGCCCTCAGAAAATGTCCTTAAACCCAAGGCCGGCTTTATAGAAATTCGCCCCCATCTTTCTGAACTTGATCTATGCCCTGCATCACGACGATTGTAATATACGATCCAAAATGGAAAAAACGATCAAATAGACCATCAAATTCCAGGCCTGAGTCGAGGTAGAAGGCCCTCAGAAAATGTCCTTAAACCCAAGGCCGGCTTTATAGAAATTCGCCCCCATCTTTCTGAACTTGATCTATGCCCTGCATCACGACAAAGCCTCCGGGTTTAGAGCACGCGAGCTGGGCACTAGAACTTGACAGCTCATGCGAATGATGCACTTCTACGATTCTGCAGCTTCAGGAGTGAGACCCTTGGCTGTGGCGATCTACAATTCCGTCGGCTGCTCCATCTCCTTCCTTGCCCTCACCAGCGAGTACGCCATCGAACCATATCCCGAAGCTTCGTTCATTGCTTCATCATTTGAGGTATCTATGACGGGGTTCACTCCGGTTCCGTTGTCAATAACGACCGTGACCTCGTGGGGGGCGCCTGTTGTTCGACTAAGCTGAATATGTTCGTGAGAGCACAAGGCTTGTCCGGCAGACTGGGCACGTCGTGTGTCTCAAGAGCCACTTGTCGATGCACTCTGGATGGAAAGCGTGGCTGCACTTGGGAAGCAACCGCAGCCTGTCATCGTCCGCGAAGTCGCTTAGACAAACTGCGCACTCGGAGCAGTTGGCCAGTCTTTTACGGCGCTTCACCAGATTGTAGCTGAAAATGGGAAAGCTCTCAATGATCCATGGCTCCAGACCCCGGGCCGCCTCCCAATTGATGGCCTCCCTAATATTATTGGTCTCCCTAATATTATTGGTCTCCCTAATATTACGGTGCGGTCTTCTGTCGCCTCGATTCGTGCTTCGGATATTACGGTGCAGTCTTCTGTCGTCCGAGTTCGTGCTTCGGAGGCGGACGTAGATGCAGGAGAAGCAAATGAATAAGCTGGAGCCCATCAGCACCAAAAAGGTAAATAGTACAGAGGGGCTGAAAGATCTCGTGCAATTAGAGAAGCTACTAGTAAAATTACCCGTATTGTTATTTGCTGTTAAGTTCAGTACCTTCAATGGTGTAACAGACGTGAGATTACTTCCGCCAGGTAACATTGCAGCGAATTTCTCCATCTTCACAGCAGCCACTCGTCTGCTTGTAGAAAACTGTCTGCGTCTAAACCATGCAAATTAATGGCTGGAAGCGTATGATACAGGCTTATAGTGCCTGGTTTTCATGTAAACATTTTTTTTCGCTTTACGCATGGTCTCCAATGATTTAGCCGAGTATTACTTATACGAGAAAGCCGTGGATCGTAGTTGCCTAAATAAAAGAACGGGCAATATGAATTTGTAAACCGAAAAGAGACACAAAGGAATTGAGTAGATGATTTTACCATCACTCATCATCACCTGTACTCCTTGAAGACATGCATGCATGCAATTGACAACAGTTTTTGATGCAACTGTTTCTTGACTGCAGTTAACTTGCTGTGCTTTAGGAGTTGATCTGCTGTTCTTTGTGCTCATCGTAGGAGTTAGATTAGGTGCTGACTACTCTGTTTTAGACTGCAGCTATTCTGTAGTCTTTGTAGGAGTTGATTTAGGGGTTTTAAACCGCTGTTACTTTGCAGTTTGTAGGAGTTAATTTAAGGGCTTTTGGTGGATAAAAGGGCATAGCTGATAACGTAGAAAGGGAGTTTCTATTTGGGGAATGTAACGTACAGATTCTAGATAATGATAGCAGAGTATCTTCATACAGATTCTAGATAATGATAACAGAGTATTTTTTATTTTTTATTTATTTTTGTTTCTCTTCATTTATGCTTATTTCCGCTGTATAGTCTATTAATTTGCGGAGGATTGTCTGCATCAGTTTTTTAATTTTCTGTTATTGCATAATAAACTGAAGTTTTGTGCGGTCTTTTTCAGCGATAGGATTAGATCTAATTTTAGTTTGTTCAGCGTGATCATTGCATGATTATATCGCATGATCAGTCCAGCTTTCGCTAGTTTGTTTTTTTAAACAGTGCAATCAAAACTACTTTTAGCTCGTTCCATCCAGGCACTCAATTTGCATGAAAAATACTGCTTTTTAATTTCTTTAGTCAGCGATTACTTTGCTTTAGAATTTTCCTATATACGTAAGCAGTTTTAAGAATGATTTTAATTGAGTTGAATAATGCAGAGAATTATTTTGATCAGTCTGCTGATTGCTGTTCACTCAGTCGCCGAGCAGATTTATTAAGCTTTTTCTTATTGATTTATATTATTCATTGTGATGATCGTTTGAATTTAAATTTCCAGTATAGTGTTAGAGCTTCAGTCTTCAATCTTTCACTCCCGCCCCCAATTACTGGGCTGGTGAAGACTTTTGAAAATATATTTCCAAGATAAAAGCTTTCGGTTGATTTCTCCCCCAGTTTACAATTGAAAAACAAACAAATGCTTTATTCTATGATGGATCATGGAGTGTAATCCGAAATTGGATTTCAAAAATTTACACAATTTCAATTCAGAAATTTTTAGCAAGACATTATCATAGACTATGGAAACTTGATGTTATTAATTAAACAAATACTTTATTACCAATTATTTTCCCCACGACAAACTACTACATTTGCAAGTGCAAATTATAATATTAAAATAACGGTTTTGAAAACCTAACTTATAGATTAAGTCATCACATTAATTTTCTCATAAACAATTCTTAATGATGTTTTCTATAGAGTTTGAATAAAGTAAATAAATATTTCTCTATTTTTTAATAGGAACTAGGTTATATAAATATGTATTGTAATTTTGATGTCAATGAGATAAAATTAGCAATCACACCTTTGTGTGCAATGGGTACATGGAAGAAATGTGAAACTTCAATTAAGAACAAATTTGGTATATTTTTTACATACATTTGTGTAATATATGAAGTCAATCAGTAAACAATTTACCAAAAAATGTTGTTTGTGAGTAAAAGTCTTAATTATTATAAATTTGACAAATAAAAAATTATTATAAATTTGAGAATAAATTAGATTTAAAAAATTCAAACATACTTCAAATAAAATATAAAAACCAAAAATAAATTATATTATAATTGTTTTAAAAATTAAATAAAACCAAACATTAAAAACTATTCATTGTAGACTTGGACCATCTATCATTAGATCACACATCTGACAATAGAGGTTATGTTGGTTATCTTGCTTTGGAAGGTAAGCCTCTCTTTATGCAAGGGCATTGCATTACTATTGTAAATTGTATTATGTTGTGATGAGAGTGTGATAGAGAGAAAATAAAGTTACAATGGATGTGTTTTAGGTTGTATTCCTTCATTTTGTTGAACACAATAAAGGAAGGTCTAATTGTTTCTCCATTTAAGTGAGTCACACATGTCTTTGTATTTAATGTTATTTTTTATATCTTATTTCAACATTCATTTTATTGTATATTGTTTTATGATCCTATTCCTAACATATAGATCTATGATATATATCATTAAATTATATAATATGATCATATGCATTATAATTTAAATATAATATTATATAATAATAAATAATATTATTTTATATAATAATAAATATAATTATATTATATATAATTTAATTTTTATTATATAAAATATATATTCTACAATAATTATGTATTTTATTATATTTATATATTAGTTAAATTTGTGATATTAAAAAAAATCTAATTATTAATTATAATAATTTTAATCTTGAAGTTTTAGAAATTGCACATATATGTCTATATATAATATTTAAAAGTGTGCAAGGACCGCACCCCAAACTTAGATATGATTAACATGTTTAAAACAATTTGAAAATAAATCCCCATTATGAATATTCGGGCTATGATAATTTACCACTTGGAGCTCAATTCCATTTGAATTTTAATATTTTAAAACTTTAGTGAAGAACTTGGGTGGTGTTTTAGCTTGCTTTATGGTGATTTTGTGTCTTAGTTGTTGCAATCCCAACAAAGTGTGACTAAAGTGCACAAGAGTTTAGCTATCCTATTGTCTTAAAAAGCTTAGGAAAAGACAATTGGAGTTTGAAGAAAACGTGTACATACACTATGGAATAATATATTTGTTTTACAACATTGCTAATGTAGTGACATGAACACCAAATCCATTAACAAAGGAGAAGATAATTTACAAATAGATAGTGCCATAGTGAGTGCATCATATCTCTAACAAGTAGTTCTACTTTGTGACAAACCATATATGTCGATAAAGTTTTAATCCAAAAAATAGTTAATTATTAGATATTATAAATCTGTTAGCATTGTTATTTATAGCTTGATGTACAAATGCTGACTTAATATCAAGAGGCGAACTTAGAAACTTGTCAACTAGATCATTTGATACTGTACACCTTTGTAAATTTTATGGAAAAATTTCCAATGACAACACACCCTCTTTAACCCATGCATATGAAATGTACCTACAAGATATGTGATCAATTACATGAACTTTCTACTATGTAACCTTTGTATAACTTATGTATACATATCTATGTGCATAATATGTGAATGCTTAATTGTGCTTCTGACTATGTAAATGTCTTACACAAAACTATGTTTACAATCATAAGTTTTACCACTTGATCTTATATATTACAATGTAAAATGAGTAAAGAGTTTTGTACTTAAATGTATAAGAGTTTGGAGGATCTAAGAGATGAGAAACAAGCACAATGAAGAAAGAAAAAGAGTTTATTAGCTGACCCATTTGATAAAGAGCTCAAACCGTCAATTTATAGTAGAGAGGTGAGCAACTAACAACCATAGGAATAGGACCATATGGCATGTGAATAGGAGAGATCCCTTATCATGAGTGACAACTCACCCATGTAATGAGGAGAGGTCCTTATCCTACAACTCATCCTCCATCTAACTAGGCTTAGATTAGTGAACAAGAGTTGAATACAGTAACACCCCCCCTTAAGCATAGCTTAGGTAGGTTTTTGAAATATGAGTCCCGACTGTGTGACATTTTAGGTACCCATGCACAAAGTAATTTCTCATGAAGTGGAGAAAAGTAGAAAACCCTTTGGGAAAAATCTACCCCCCAAAAGAGAGAAAAGATGCATGAAAATTATACATGTGAAGAAGTACTACTTCTTTCACTAAGTACAATATATGATTTCCTCCATAAGAGAGAAAATGATAGAAGGTCTATGAGACCCCCCCATAATAGAAGTCCTGATACATTAAGGTTGGATAGTTGACAAAGGATGCAGACATAGATCCAAAAACACTTCACAATGTTCCTTCCCTTGGGAAGAAATGAAACCAACTGAAGATGCAAGATATCTTCCCATGTGAGAAGACGTATATATGATCTTGAATAGAGCTAAAGATCATCCAAGAATGATGATGATGGTACCCATGATGTATTCAAAGTGTGCTTATGTGTTACCATATCAATGCCAAAGGATGTCATAATCAAATTAGGTGTATGCCTAATAGATGAAGATGATGAAAATCTAGAACCATGTGAAGACAAATGTAGAGCATGAATATCCAAAGAGACCAATGGTGATGCAACTTCATCGAAACCTATCATCAAATAGAAGATTGATGTCCTCAATGTGTGCTTCCAAGTCAGCAATGTGAGACTCTACAAATAGACAAGAAATGTCAAGTAGGATTGTGTCCCAATCAACAATGCTAGGAAGACTAATGTGATCCAATTGCAAAGAAGTACTCAAAGCTTTTGAAGAAGCAATTGTGAAATCTAATGAAGCAATATTAGGAGATGGAATGATGACTTCCACTATGTCAACATGACATTCTTCATGATGTGGTATACCATTTGTGATTATTGTAGGATCATGTGGGAATGGAGAAACATTTGAGTCTCCATACATCTCCCAAAGTTTGATCCATAAAGCATGTGGACCCTCAATATCCATGATGACAATCAAAGTGTCATGTGCTCTATGTAAGTTGATTAATCCAACAATATGATCATTTTTATTAACCCATTTATCCTTCTAAAATTTATTAGCAGGTTCAGGGATAAGTCCATACAAATGGGGTAGAAGATTGTGATACCTAAGATGTTTTAGGATGCCTTCACACCAAGACTTATAGTTTCCCTTGTTTAGGTTGATTACAAAAGAATGAGTTGTATATCCCATGATAAGAAATGTGTCAACAACTCCCTCTGATTATCTCTTTCCCCCCCTTAATTTGGCATTTTATAGAAGAAGTGCTTTGTAACTAAGCCCAAAAAATAACCCAAATTGACACTTTATAATGATAGTGTGTGAGTGAAATAAACTCCCCCCCTACAAATAAATTGCAAAAAATTGATTCCCCACTTTTCAAATTTTACAAATAAATTGCAAAAAGTTGATTCCCCCCTTGTTCAAACTTTTATGATAACCAAGTTTGACTTACAATAATGTTAGTGCAAATTTGAAGCAAAAATTGTAATTACAAACAAATGCTTTGATTGCAAACATAAATTGAACCTCAGAGATATGTGGGAGCTCTTTTAGGAGGTTAAGACGCCAAGTGTGGAGTGACCGGCCTACAGACTCGAATGGTTAAGTATCTCCACCAACAGCCAACAACTCAACTTATTAGAGATCAATGGAGGATAATGTGGAGGCAGTTGAAATAAATCGCACCAGACAATAAAACACAGCCTTTTGAAGATCAGGCTCGCAGCGTTCTCCTACTCGCGGTTCACGGATCCTCCAAATTGGGCGACCTTTGCACTGAATATCGGCCTATAAGCCGATTTTCAGTGAGAGCAAATAGCCAGCAATCACGGGTGAGAGAAAGAGATAAGGCGTGCAGGTCTGATTTTCACAGCCTTCAAAATGCACTGAACTTGCTCCGAGTTGCTACCCCAACGTTCCTTCTCTTCGCTGTGAAAGAAATAGCACAGTAGTTCGTGTGCAACGCGTTCCACACACTCAATTTGTTCCTTCCTAAGCCAGAGTCACGACTTCCTCCATCTCAATCGCCTTGCAAAATAATGACATTCAAATTATGGGTTCAAAGAGCTCTATGCATGGGCAGTCAAGGGCGCTTCAAAATGGAGCGGAGCTATGCACGTGGAGGGGCCACACACTCTAGAATGGAGCAAGGCAGGTAGCCAAGTATGTTGCTGGGCATCGTAGGGGCATCGCAGCACGCCTATGCGAAGGCGTTCGTGCTGACTTGCAAGGCTTCTCAAACATTTTTCCTCCACCTCTTGATCATGCCTTTCTTGTTGCATAAAGACTTGGTCAAATACTACGCAGCAGCATAATCTTTACATAAAACAACCGCCAATCGCCTTTAAAATTGAAATGGATTGGTCAAAGAAGATTTCCATGGCTTGGCAGAAATGATACGCGAGCCTTTGTCTTCTAATCACGCCTTCACAAACGAAACACAACCTGAGAAGAGTCCACCCGTTACATTCAAAAAACAAAGTCTTTGAGATGTGCTGCTAGAGATTCTAGTCTTTGGAAAAGAGCGAATGAAGCCACATTTGAGGATGAATCTGCCACGGGGAGTTTCGAACTCAGCCGCTCAAGATAGATAATTGGAGGATGATGCAAAAGCAACCCAGACAGTCTATCATGCGCCCTCCAAATTCTTCCTTTACGCCTTGATTGGTGCGATTTGTGTGCAGATTGGCACGACTTAGGTGTAGATTGGTATGGCCTCTCTGTGGCAGGCCATGAGACACCAAATATCTTTCATAATTCTGTTGTGATTTGGGGTCTGCTACAACAAAGATATTGCACCTCAAATCAGCGTTGATGCCTCCCTTAATCTCTCGAAGAGGGGGTTAATTCTACTAAACGAATTTTATAAAATACAATAAAATAGTTCACCTAAAGGCCTGCACTATCTCCACCTAATGCTCTGATACCATATAAGAGTTTGCAGGATCTAAGAGATGAGAAACAAGCACAATGAAGAAAGCAAAAGAGTGTATTAGCTGACCCATTTGATAGAGAGCTCAAACCCTCAATTTATAGTAGAGAGGTGAGCAACTAACAGCCACAGGAATAGGACCATATGGCATGTGAATAGGAGAGATCCCTTATCATGAGTGACAACTCACCCATGTAATGAGGAGAGGTCCTTATCCAACAACTCATCCTTCACCTAACTAGGCTTAGATTAGTCAACAAGAGTTGAATACACTTATAGGTGTGAAAAAGAGTAAAAAGTAAACAAACTAAAACACTTCTAAATAAGACATTGCATCAAAGATTCAACACTAATTAAACTAATTTAAAGCAAGAATCCTCTGAAATCGTCCTATTGTCCTCTATATCTAAAGATTTATTTAATCAATTAGCTCTCAGATTCTATTAGCATCTTGACTGTTAAAATAACAATTTAGAGAACGAGATTGCACTAATCTAATCCTCTATGAAACTATGATGAATGATAATGAAGCTAAAGAGAAACTATGATAAAGGAAACTATTGTAAATGTAGCCATGATAATGCTTCTAAAATGTTGTGATTTGCTAAATGCTTGATGCTAAATGCTTGATTGTTGATTGCTTGAATGCCTGAATGCCTACAGAGTAAGATTACACAAAAGTTAGGATCCATTTCATGTAGATGAAGGCTCCTTTTATAGATTTCCAAAAGGTAAATGTGACATGGCAGTAAAGAAGGGTTGAGATTCAATCTAGATAAATCAATGGAGAAGAATGAATTTGGTGGAGAGGAAGATGGAAAGGATATAGAAATCCTTTAGAAGACTAGGAAGAAAAAGAGGAATGAGAAGAGGAAAATCTCCCGTGAAGCTTCCAAATTAGTTTGGAAGGATAAAGAAAAATTCATTAATTTGAAACTTTCAACTTTGGAGGAATATTAGATTTATTCAATTTTTAGAAAATGGAGGAATATTATTAAGTAAAGCAAACAAAATAGAATTTGTTTATTTAATAAAAGAGATGTGATAATCAAATAAAACTATATGATATAGTTTATTTAATTAAGAAGGAATAAATGAATATTTAAACAAATCAAACTATTGAAGTTGATTATTTAAATAAAACAAAATAATGTGATTAGAATAGAATCATGAACTAATTAAATAAATAATTTTATTTATTTAATAGTAGAAGAATAAAAGGTTTAATTAATCAAATAAATATATTTAATTAATTGGATTTATCTAGACCATTTTTAGGTGTATACAACACTAACAAAATGTTATGTAATAAATAATAAAATTTCTTTTAAACGTAGTTTCTCTTAAAAGTTATATTTGTAGATTTTTTAAATTTTATTTAATGATATTACAATTGTGTTGGAGAATGTTATTCCAAATTACAATTTATCTTATTTATGGAAGTTCCTTAATAATGACTAGACCAAAATTACTATCATTTATGAAAAAAAAAGAGTCATAAAACCCTTGTACGCTAAACTTATAGCAAACATTTCATTTTAAAATTTATGTATTATGATGAATTTACCTATTACTTTTCCCAACTTAATACACTCAAAGATGATTATGTTACAAGTTATTACCTTTACATTTCAACTTTATTTATATATATACTTTCCTTACATATATATCTGGTACATAGAAACAAAGACATTGCAAGCATCATTCCCAAAAAATTACCTTTTTTCCCTTTCTTCCCCAAGAAATTAACTTTTTCTAATAACTGATGACCATATTTGGAGTTCAATCATTTTAATGGTTGTAAATATGAAATTGTACTTGAAAATTACTATCCTCACTTTTCTTCGATACCTAATTACCATACTTTGAAGATGAATGCAAGCCAACCACTTTCACAAACTTACAACATCCTGATGTTAATGTTAACTACAAATTCCATTACTAACATACTTGGTGGCATACCTAATGTAGAGCCTTTTTACTGGTTGTATCTATTGACTCCATTCAACAACTTCAAACCACAATTGTCAAATATTACATGCAACTATTTGATGATACACACACACATCCTACACTACTACCAACACAATTCAATGAGCTTTTCTTAGAGAAGGCTATAGTGAAAGGATTTATTATCCATTTGAAAAATTATAGTTATAGAAAATTCACCAAGTTCATGTACATGCATACTTTATTTTTATTGTTTAAGCCTTATTGGATAAGCATGCACATTTACTTCATAAGTATCTTTCTCCTTGCATTGTAGGGAAATTTTAATTGAAAACTTGGAAATAATATCAAACAATGAATCATTGTTTAGAACTCCAATTGTTATCCATCAAGCTACAACCTATATATCCTCTACCAGCTCTGAAGAGCCATTTACCACTTCTCAAGTCACAAACTCTTTTGTTGAAGAATCCAAAACATCAATGGGACTACATAATATGGGCTAGTCTGAACTAATTCCAATCCAAGCATTAACCCCATACCATAAGTATTGGGCCATTGAAGGTCGTGCATTGAGTAAAAGCACAATTCGTGAGTATAAAAATGTTGGTCATGATGGAAAAGTTTTTGGATTTTATTTTGTAGATAAAGCAAGAGTTGAAATACACATAATTTTCTTAAATGAACTTGTAGACACATTCTACCCTATTATAAAGTCCAATAGTTTTTATGTGATATCTAATGGTTGTAGAAAATTTGCTAACACAAAATACAAAAGCAACACAAATCCTTATGAAATATTCCTACATAGCTCTTCAATGATAATTCCATCCACCTATGTAGAATCTACTATATCCAACCATAGAATGATTAATGCAATTACATATTAATACCCTTGTAGATGTCATTGACATTTTTCTATATATCTCCCCTACATCAACCATATGTAAAAAGATTGTACCGAAATAGTAAAGTGTACAACTACCATTATAGATGTGTGTCAAGTTGTAACATTGATATTACACTTTAGGGTCAACATTGTGAAATTGCAGGGAAGCAAATATCTGAGCTTTCTTTACAACCAAACCCCCCAATTATTTTGGTAAAAAGTGGACATATACCATCTTGGTCTAGAAAATCAATAGATACTATTTTCCCAACAATCATTTTAATTAATCCCAACTTGGTAGAAGCCACAAGATTAAAAAACATGCTATGCAACTAGAGGAATTGACAAACTGATGCAGGAGCATCTAGTGGTGTAAGGGCAATCTTGCATCACCCAAAAAAGAGTTTCATTTCATGTTGGTATTTTTTTAGATGTCTTTGCATTTCTAGATACCCTTTTTGTCATAATGTAATTCCCAACTTACAGTTTTGTTTTTCTATTCCCGAGTTGGAAGATATTGCATTTTTAGTCTCCCAGAATTGCACCTGAAAACCTTCTAGGTCAGATTTGAGGCACTAAATAGTCCCGAAACGGCCCCAAAACTTGCTCAGAGACCTTTCCAATGGTTTAGATGGTTTGAAAAACGGAACCTTGGATCAAAAGTTATGGCTCCCAGAAGTTGGAACACTTTCTAGAAGATACTAATTTTCGAATGTTCTTTTGAACTTTGAATTTCAAGTTGTAACTTTTGGTTCCAAACCGCCAAAAACTCAAATTTGAATGTTTTTTTGGCTCCAAACTCAAAAGGAGCTCTATTTATGGGTGGGTTGTTGATTTTTGTATAGCTTTTTGGGGACAAGCTTGCTTACTATGAAAAGGGGTTTTTCTATAATTCTGTAGTTTGCATATTCCCAAAACTTGAGGATATCAAATTCTCTGCATGTAAGAAGATTATTTTCTGAATAATAAAATATTTTTCTCTATTTGGTGTGTTAAGTTTCTGTGTCTTGGGTTGCACCCTTGTCAAGTGGTATCAGAGCGGGTTTTCTTGAGCGTGTGGGTCCAGATCGCCGATTGTGAGGAAGTTTGCACTAGGACCGTGGTTGTGGGTTAGAGATATTCAAGATGCCTCCAATAGTGATCCATGGTAGGTGTGGGGGTGCTATAGGTGGAAAAAATGCTGGTGGAAGAGATCCACTATTGACCGAGGGTTTCAGAGCCCTCTAGAGACAAATTGATGCATTGCAGGAGCATATGAGAAGAGGGTTAAACCTGAGAAGGAGAGAAGAAAGTGAGGATGAAGAAGAGGAGGAATATTCAGATGAAGAAGAGGAAGAAGAAGCAATTGATCAAGATCAAATGCAGCTGATAAGGGCCATTTCAAAGATCGAGAAAAGACCCAAAGCAGAAGTCGCTAGTTATTCTAGAAGTCTGAACCTAAAAGAGTTGATCAACTGGATTAACGAGCTGGAATAATATTTTGAGTATGAGGAGATAAAGGACCCAGATTGGGTTAAGTTTGCAAAAATGAAGCTAAAGGGCCATGCCAGTATTTGGTGGAAAGAGGTCTAGTTGGAGAGAAATTAGAGAGGAAAAGAAAAGATCGTCAGATGGGATCGCATGGTGGAGAAGCTGAAGAAGCAGTTCATACCAATGGACTACGAGTTGGATCTATTGAAGAAATTACAAGGGTTAAAGCAAGGAAGTAGATTTGTGAAAGAATACACATAACATTTTCACAAGATGATCATCAGAATGGGTCATGCAAAGGCCAACAAGGAGAAGGTAGCTCGTTATCTTAATGGGTTATGACCAATCATTCAAGAGGAATTGAGTCTAGTCAGAATGACCACCATTGATGACGCATACTAGTTTGCTATGAAAGTTGAAGAGAAGCTGAACAAAAGATTTGACAATAAGAAAAAAGGATGAGGAGGTCAAAGTGGAAGGGTAGTGGAAGATCTTCTAGAAGCAAAAATGATGATGAGAAGAAAAATGAAGATGTGGGCACCAGCTGAAGCCAAAAGAATGATAACTTTGACTATCCTCATGATCAAAATAGTGATGATCAAAGAGGTAGAGGATGAGGGAGATCTGGATAAGGAACCAGAAGAGGTGGTTTCAAAGGAATGTGTTTCTAGTGTGGTGAAAAAGGGAATGAAGCCTATGAGTTTCCACAACACCAAGGAAGGGCAGAAAAAAGGTCGGATGGTCATGGAAGGGTTTCACATGCAGATGAGGAGGCCCAATCCAAACATTCAGATGATGTTGAAAGGGGAGAAGCCCTAGTAATTAGAAGAGCCTTGGTGATTGAAGAGAAGGAGCTAGAACAGAGGAAGAATCTATTTTGCACAAAGTGAAAGTGTGAAGGAAAATGTTGTGATGTCATTATTGACAGTGAGAACACCAATAATTTAGTGTTAGAGGAGATGGCTAGAAAGTTGAAGCTGAAGAGGGAGAGGCATCCACACCCATATCAGATTGTCTGGTTGCAGAAGGACCAGAAAGTTTTGGTCAATGAGCAATGCCTGCTGAAGTTCAAGATCATGAGCTACCATGATGAGGTACTCTACGATATCATCCCCATGGCAGTTTGACAAGTGGGCTATACATGATGGCCATGCAAACACTTATTCTTTGACGAAGGATGGAGTCCACCATAAGTTGAAACCCCTAAAGGAGACTAAAGAAAAGATAAGTAGTAGTGCTAGAATTTGTTATGCTAATGGAAGAAAATTTATAGAAGGCATGAAGCATGAGCATGTTTACTATGGATTGATTCCTAGAATGGGAAAGGAGAATAGTAAAAAGGTGCCAGTAGAAGATTCTGGGTTGTTGGATGAGTTTGAGGATATTGTTTCTGATAATGTACCTGCGGGTTTACCACTAGTGAGAAAGATCAATTATCAGATTGACATGATCCCTAGAGCTAGTTTTCCAAACAAGGCACCTCACAGAATGACTCCTGCAAAAAATGAGGAGTTGAATAGACAAGTTCAAGAGTTGTTGAGAAAGCGTTTGATTCAAGAGAGTTTAAGCCCATGTGCAGTACCTGTAGTACTAGCATCAAAGAAGGATGGGGAGTGGAGGATTTGTACAGACTCCTGGGCCATAAACAAGATAACAATCAAGTACAGATTTCCCATGCCAAGGATGGATGACTTGATGGACTGTTTGAGTGGGGCTCAGTACTTCACAAAGATTGATCTGAAGAGTAGATATCACTAGATCCAAATTCAAGATGGAGATGAATGGAAGACTTCCTTCAAGACCAAAGCGGGCATGTACGAGTGGTTAGTCATGTCGTTTGGGCTAACCAATGCACCGACCACATTCATGTGGCTCATGAACAAGGTACTGAAAGAATTTCTAGGAAGTTTTGTCATTGTGTATTTAGATGTTATTTTGATTTTTAGTAGAACTTTGGATGAGCATTTGATGCACATTCAGAGAGCCTTTGAGAAGTTAAAAGAGGAGAAATTTTTGATTAATTTGAAGAAGTGTAGTTTTGTGAAGGAGTTAGTGTACTTGGGGTTTGTTGTCTCAATAGAAGGTCTCAAGATGGACCTAGAGAAGGTGAAGGCTATTCTAGAATTGCCCACCCCAAGAACTACTACTAAGGTGAGATCTTTCCATGGTTTGGCCAGTTTTCATAGAAAGTTCATTATAAACTTCAATAGTATTTGTGGACCCTCGATTGAAACAATAAGAGGGGATAGAAAAGAGTTCAAGTGGAGCATTGGAGCGGTGAAAATTTTTGAACTGTTGAAGCAAAAGGTGATAGAGCAGCCTGTTCTAGCCATCCTAGATTTCAACAAGGTGTTTCAGGTGGATTGTGATGCCAGTGGTTGTGCCATTGGAGCAATGTTGAGCCAAGAAGGTAAACCCATTTCCTATTTTAGGGAAAAGTTAAATGATGCCAAGAGAAATTATTTTTCTATATGATCAAGAATATGTTGCAATAGTTCAGGCATTATCTATTACCAAAGGAATTTGTTCTATATACTGACCATCAAGCATTGTAGTACCTGAATAGTCAGGGAAAACTAAATCAAAGGCATATGAAATGGGTAGAATTTTTGTAGAGCTATACATTTGTTCTAAAGCATAGGAGTGGGAGGTTGAATAGGGTTGTAGATGCCTTAAGTAGGAGGTAGAAATTGATGATAGAGATGCAGATAGAAGTGGTTGGGTTCAATGAACTAAAAAATTTGTACGCTAAAGATCATGATTTTGTAGAGGTTTGGAAAGCTTGTAAGGAGCCTATTACAGTGGACGGGACAGGTGGCTAGATTTCATAATCTAGGAAGGCATGTTGTTTAAGGGAAGTCAATTGTGTATTCTGAGTTCCATGAGGGAGAACCTAATAAAGGAGAAGCACAGTGGAGGAATGGCAAGACATTTTGGTCGAGATAAGACCATTGCCATTATCAGTGAGCATTATTATTGGCCTCAGTTGTCACAGGATGTGAAGAAGTTTGTGTAGAGTTGCAGGGTACATGTCAGATGGCTAACAGAGTGAGCCAGAATATAGGGTTGTATTAGCCCTTACTTGTACTAGATAGGCCATGGGAGGATATAAGTATGGACTTTGTTCTTGGTTTTCCAAGGACACAAAGAGGGAATGATTCAGTCTTTGTGGTGGTTGACAGGTTTTCGAAGACGACACATTTTATTCCATGCCAAAAGACCCACGATGCTATCCACATTGCTGACTTGTTATTTAGAGAGGTGGTGAGGCTACATGGTCTACCAAAGAGTATTGTCTTAGATCATGACACCAAATTTGTGGGACACTTTTGTAGGACCTTGTGGAAGAAGATGAAAAAAGAGTTGAAGTTCAGTTCTGCACACCATCCACAGACAGATGGGTAGATGAAGGTTATGAATAAGAGCCTGGATAACCTACTAAGATACTTGGTACGAGATAAACCTAAGGAATGGGACTTGATCTTACCCTAGGCATAATTTTTTTACAATAATTCTATCAACAGAAGCACTAGTAGATCACCATTCTAGATTGTGTATGTAGGCAACCCTAGAATAGCTCCAGAATTGAGAAAAATGGACCAAGAGAAGAAGATAAGTGCTGAAGCTGAAGGTTTTATAGAGCACATCAAGAATATACATGAGAAGGTAAGAGAATATATTAACAAGATGAATATGCAGTATAAGGCTAAGGAAAATTAGAAAAGGAGGAATAAAGAGTTTTAGATTGGTGATGAAGTAATGCTCCACTTGAGGAAAGAAAGTTTTCTAGTGGGAAACTATAACAAATTGAAGATGAAGAAATTTGATCCCTGCAAGATTTTGAAGAAGCATGATTTAGGGAATGCATATGAGGTAGAGTTGATGGAGGGAGTCAATATTTCCCCTATGTTCAACATTTCAAATTTGACTAAGTATCACAAAGGTGGCATAGAGGAAGCACCAACAATAGAGTAGTATGGAATTCTAGCACCCACTTTAGAGAAGGAGGAGATTGAAGCAATCTTGGATAGCTGTGTGGGAAGGAGTACTAGAAACAAACAGTATGAAGAGTATCTAGTGAAGTGGAGAGGAAGGCCTATGGAAGATTCATCCTAGTTGTCCAAAACAAAGGTTGACCACTTGGGTTTTCCTCAACCATCTGAGACATGATGGGGTCACTTCTCAAATTACACTGGGTGTCTGATGCAGGAGCATCAAGTGGTGTAAGGGAAATCCTACATCACCCAAAAAAAGAGTTTCATTTCATGTTGGTAGTTTCTTAGATGTCTTTGCATTTTTGGACACCCTTTTCATCATAATGTAATTCTTAATACTTTTCTATTCTTGGGTTGGAAGATATTGCAATTTTAGTCTCCTAGAATCGTTCCTGAAAACCTTCCAGGTCAGATTTGAGGCACTAAATGGCCCCAAAACTTGCTGAAAAGCATAGTAGATTTCAAGAATGTTCTTGACTCTGAGACCTTTCCAACAGTTCAAATGGTTCAAAAAATAGAATCTCGAATCAAAAGTTATGGCAAAACTTGGCACACTTTCTAGAAGATACTAAATTTTGAATGTTCTTTTGAAATTTGAATTTCAAGTTGTAACTTTAGGCGCAAAACCACCAAAAACTCAAATTTGAATGTTGTTTTGGCTCCAAACTCAAAAGGAGCTCTATTTATGGGCGGGTTGCTGATTTTTGTGTAACAAGCTCGCATACTGCGAAAAAGGGGTTTTTCTGTAATTTTGTACTTTGCATATTCCCAGAACTTGAGGATTCAGAACCTCTACATGTAAGAAGATCAATTGCTGTGTTAATTTTTTGTGTCTCGGGTTGCACCCTCGTCACAAACCCTACCAAAAAACCAATCTTGAAAATTTTGAAAATCAAATTCCTAGATTTCAAGTATTGCAAACAAAAGCTTTATTGAAAAAAAAAATGTCTATGTAAAGGCCACTATCACAAAGCTACACTTATTCTACTACCTTCCTTTCCCTCTTTTGCTAGAAAATAAAAAATGTAAGAGAAAACTTATCCAGATTTCTCTCGATTATTTTTGCAGAAATTAAGAATGTGATTTTAGCTCCATGTTGAAGATGGACTTACAAGATGCTACTAGTCAACTTTTTAATGTTACTACATTTGAAGAATGTTAGATTTTTGCAGAATATTTTCAACTCCTACTAGCAGAGAACAATGTGGCTACTAACATTATAGCCAATGTTATCAATTGTCGGTTTGTACTTGATCTTACAATTCATTCAAATCAATTTTGTGGACATGAAACATGAGTATTGTTACTACAACTATTAAGCATGCTTAACAATTAGTTGACAATATGTATAATGTACATAATTTGAATATTTGTAAATACAAGTACATATTTCTATATATATGTCACTAAAATGATTTCTTTTGTTACTTGTTTCATTTCAAATGATCATGTTGTTTGCTAAAATTTTCCAATAGAACATCGAGTTATAATTTCATGTTCTCTATACTTTATTTACACCCTATTTCTAATTATATTGAATGCTCCAATTTATTATTATTGTATATTTATCATCTTACTTGTTTAATGATTTTTTAAGCATTTCTATTAGAATGTTTACATGAGGTCCTCTTTCTCAATTACACATTTACTTACATTAAATGATAAGTTGTATATTTACTCTTTTTAAAATGTTAAATATTAAAGCTATATTTAGTAGTTATTTACTATTTTATCATTTGAGTTCAGGATTTAAACTTTATTTTTTCATTACCCATGAATGGTTATTTGTTATATATTATATAAAAATTATATGAACTATTTATGTTCAAGAAATTTTTCAATGAGTTAGAAGATAAAAGGTTGCAAGAAAAACATAACGAAATGAGCTATATGCTACCATGCAAGAAAAGACAAGATCAATAAGAGAAGACGAGAAAATGAACAAAACCTCATGGATGGAATCTCTAGATCTTCGTGTTCTACTATGTTGCATCCATGCAACTAAAACATATAATTCACTTCAAGCAAATCCATTTTCTCATATCCATCCATTTGCTCAACATTTTTACAGTAGAAGAAATAACTTTGGCTCAAAATGAGATAAACTTGCAAATATGCCAACCTATTTAGTCTACCTGGAAAAATATCATTAAAACAAGGAAAATAAATGAACTTATTGTTATAGCTACACATCTGATGGCACCATTTTTCCATTAACAACTCTAGTGAGCAACCCCTATGAATAAAAACTAACTCAAGTTGAAGAGATGCTATAACAAGGGTTAGCTTGATAAGTAACCTATGCAAACCAACTAAAATATAGTGGCCACACTCTTTATTTTTGTTGTTTGTACTTCCCACTATTTTTAGATATCATTGGTTAACAAAAAAAAAATCACAATTATAGCTTTTATGTAAGCAAAGGATTTGTATAGGAGGCCTTGCAATATAAACTTGTATGACCAACTACAAAACTATACATTAATGAGGTTGGATTATCCAAGTCACTAATTCATACTTAGTTACAAACATCCCATATACAGCTATTATCTATTATTAATAAAGGATAATGTATTTTGGCCATATATATTAAACAGAATGGCATATTGATTGTGCTTGACACATTCAAATTGGGTTGTGTACCATAAAACTCCAAGCTTCTCCAAACTATAATCTCACATCATCTAATGTCTACCTATAAGCTTTTTAGAGTATGCTACATTGTTTATACGAATCTATCTTGGGTGCCAAAGACTATATGTACATCTGCCCTTCTACTATGCATGTATTGAAAGCTTTATGTAAATTGAGTCTAATGTATCACTATGATGTAATTTTATGTTGTTATGAACTGTGTAGAATTTATTCTTTAAAAAATGTATGTATACAAAATATAGGATAAAAACTATTGGTATAGCTACTGTATATGATTATTCTCCATATGGCTTTCATAATCAAATATTATTGTTAAGTTATTTTTTTTTAAACTCACTCCTTGTTTGTTTCATCATTCAAATAAGGTGACTCTTTTAAGAATAGAAATTGATAGTAACCTACATATATGAAAAATGTTGTTATTTGGTGCAATGGCTACGCCAAGATGTCTACACTATCATTAGATAATATTTTTACAAGCATGTTGAGAATCAACCTTCACTTGCATTGCTAGTTGTTGTTCAATTTAGCTAATGTATCACTACGATGTACATTTTATGTTGTTATTGACAAAACTATTTTATTTGATACATGGTATAAAAGAGGACTTCATTTCACTCCCTTCAAAATTTCTTCATATTTTGTTGTTTCTATTTCAAACTGGTGTATTTATAAAGAACATGACATAAGAAAAAGTGGCTACAAGGTTCATACTTTTTGGAATTTTCATGTTCCAATAATTGTTTTCTAGTTGTTGTTTTGCATCTGAATTGTAAGGAAAAAGAATACTGTTAAATTGTTCATAGTTTCAAAATTGTAACCCCCTTTTACAAGGAATCATTGATGTGGTAATAAGCACATTATAATATAAATTCTCCTTTAGATAGAAATTTTAACTGTGCTTCTCTCAAGGTGTTCTTCCTTCATTAGCACATCAATACATTGTAGTTTATACTCACTAGAGAAGTGTACCCAATAGCAGTCTTGGAATGTGTGCAGGTGAGTTGAAAGCACAATCAAGAGCAACATCAACATGGTGGTGAAGTGTTTGCAGTTGATCTCCTTAAACTCAGAAATTTAGCTTTTTTTAATTTTAGCAAGGCAACTCCTATTTTTACCATACTGTTACCTTTAGACAACCCTTTCTTTTCTTATTTTTTAATAGGGTTCGAGTTCTATTAGTTTCTATTCTTATGTTATGTTTTTATTGATAAGGTGCAAGATTGTGTTCTTGCATGTTATGTTCTTGCTTGAGGGTCATATTTTGTTTCTCACTAAATTTTCTTCAAAGAAGATGTAGTCAGGGGAAGAAGGAAAGCCCATTGAGGTCAAGAAACCCATTATTGTAAAATATGGTATCAATCATGCAAAATACCTTATTGAATAGGTATTGTTGAATCCATGATACAAGTATTTTGGAATTTAGTTTATATTTCTACAAGATGAATTTTAATTTTGGCAATGAAGTGGTATGGATTGTCATAAAGTAATGCTCAATTGGTTGTAATTGCACATGATGTTGATCCCATAGAGCTTGTAATGTGGCTTCCTGCACTTTGTAGGAAAATGAACATTCCTTATTGCATTGTCAAGGGGAAAGCATGACTTGGAACTCTATGTATCTTTAATAGTCTTTTAAAAAAATATTATGTCAATGTTTGGCTTTTGATTTGCGTTTTTATTTGAGAAGATTAATTATTGAGCTTACAAAATCTATTCTTATTCTTTTGTAAATTTTGCACAAGAAAACCGCCACTGCTCTATGTTTGACATATGTGAATCTATGAAGATAAGATGGAGTTTACTAGGATTGTTGAGGCAATAAAGGCGTACCTTTTTGATGCATATTGTTTATCTATTAATGCTGGCAGTTGAAACAAATGGAAATTGAATGGTGTACAATTGGATTTGTTCATTTTTACATGCCAATTTCAATGATAAGTTTAATGGATCAGAAAAAATGCAATAAATGGAGATTTTGATTGATTTTACAACAATTTTAGCACTATTGCTCATATACCTCAACCATATTTTAATTTCATAAAATATAATTGCATATATTATTATATATAAATATATATATAAATTGTATCAAATACAAAATATCCATAAATATCAAATATATACTTTTATAATATAATAATTTCTCATCACAACCAGCATTTTTATACTCATTAATTGCCTTTTATTTGTCAATGTTTGTAATATAATAATTAAAAATATATATTTACTAGTCTTCAAAATGTCCTATCAATTAATATCATGTACTAAACAAATATATACACAAAATAAACCAATTTTTTTTATTAATTGACCTTCCACAACTCTTAACGTACCCATTGCACCTTGGTGAGCAATTGCTAGTTACATAAAAATACACATGTATATATATATAATCCAACTTTGAGTTATTCGTCTCTACTCCTTTGCGCAATGTCTACTCCACATCCTACAAACCTTCATTCATGATCTTCTATCTCCACATATCTGAGTCGAGGGCCGACGTACAAGTTTACATTGGGTAATCAAGGCGAGCCTGCTCATCCTCAGGTTGCCCATGGGCGAATTTGATGTAATGGTGGCGCGCAAAAAACCTGCAAATCCTCACACCTATAAATTTTCCACGCCTTTCCGTTCACTATGTAACAGAGCCTTAATTCACTAGGATGCATCCAAAAATTGTGCCGATGATTCTAAAGAGGAGGAAAATCGTGGATATAAGGCTTCCAAAAGGCCATCTAAGTTTTCTACAGAGCACATGATCCCCAATATATGGGTGAAACACAGTACTTGGGATGTTCACCCAAAGCAATCAAATTCTTTGGCAGATCATCCAATAGCAGAATTCTCCGAACCCCTCATATAGGCCGCCTCTTCCCCTGTCCTTGAATTTGGTGAGGATATTATGAAATAAGTAATAGAGGGTGAGCAATTCTTCATGGCTAATGGGTTGACTGGATAGTTTAATCGCCTATGGCCTAGCTTGCCAGATCTACACAAGTGGATTGTCGAGGAAAGGAAGCCGATGATGATTGGAAATTGAGAGGTATACCTTGCACCAAGGGTCTTTTCATCACAGTTTTTTATAGTGGGAAGGATCGAGATGCCATTTTGAGAGAGTGATGGATTTGGGGCAACATTTGGTCCTTTTGAACGCTGGTAATCAATTTTAATCCCCTTAATCAATTAGACCAAAACCTATATGGGTCCGCCTCCCAAACCTTCCATTGCAATTTTAGTTCGATTCATTCTTTGAAGAAATTGGTAACACCTTATGTGACTTTTTGGCTGTTGATAGCAATACTTCTGATTTCACAGACACAACCTTTGCTCATACATTAGTTGATCTAGCTATTTCAAAGGATCTCCCTACATATATAACTATCAAAATTACCAATCATTGTTGGATTTAGATACTAGATTATGATGGATTTCCCTTCCACTATCGATAGTACTACAAAATTGTACACACTTCAAAAAATTATGTTAGGCCCTTTCTGAACTCTAATTCTATGGGGTCTTAGTTGAAAGACACACCACCACAACATTACACAGTTGATACATCCATTGTGAACTTAGATAAATTTCCTGCCTCAACTCCTAATTCTCCTCCAATTTCTATTGCTCTCTCTTCACACATGGGGGATCTAGATCCTAAGATTTTTATGTCTGGGATCAGAGAACAATTAATTGGGGTTATTGAAAATAAGCAAGAAGTGGTGACTATGAAAAAGAGAGATAAGAATTATGTGTCACCAGATACTCGAGAGAAAAATGATCTTAAGGATTGTACTTTTAGCACAAAAGGTAATGAGCATATCATAGACTCTCAATTCGAATAAGGCTAGCTAGAAGAGGAAGAAGACCCCCCCTTAAAAATCCACACATCAAGTGATGTTAAGATCAGCCATGAAAGAGGAAAAATCTTGAAATTTAACTTTAATATTGTTCTCCCATGTTAAGATGGGTTGGTTAGATCCACAATGATAATTTTTTAGATTCACCCACATAGGTGATTTAGTAATAGGTTATGCACCCTTTCTTGGGCATGTAAGTGATCAAAATTTTACTTTCAAATAATTTTATGGGGTATGACTACCTTATACCTAGCTTATATATATTTTTATGTGTGTGTGTGTGTGTAAACACAGGTGATCATTGATGTCAAACTAAAGTTAGCAGGTCATTTTTTGTTGACGATGGTTATCAAAGGGTATCTAGGCTTGTCAAAGATGAAAAAGATTGTAGGAATAGTAGAATTGTCACTTGACTTAAGGTTCCGAAAGCTTGTTGTTTTTTAGTGTGTAGACTGTCTAATCAATTCATGTATCAAGGTGTGTTAAGGCATGACTTCCCTTAGATAGTTAGTGTATTTATTATACCATTCCTAGTATGCAGTCAACAATAAGTGTTGTGGTCCGAAAGATAGTAATAAGGATATTTTTGTGCAAAGAGGTAGCCCTGGCTATAGTCTATTGGTTAGCATTTCTACCAAAGGAGAGTATGCCTATATTTGCTCTATCAGTTTCCTGAGTTTTCGGTGGTGGGGCCCCTAAGTGTGCAAGGTGTTTGAAGTGTTAGAAGGTCTATTGAAAGCTATTCAAAGTTTGAGGCATGTGTAGTAACAACTAGTTGTGTTTAAAATTAAAATCATGTATGTGTAGTGAGGATAGGATTTATTTAAGGTCCTTGTAGTGGTGCAAGGCGTCAAGTTTTTTTAGTAGCAAGAGATTTGTGTTTGGACCATTGTATTACAAGTTTCATGTAGTTTGAATTTAGGTCCACCCTATGTTGTCTAGGTTTGTGTTGATCCCTAGTTGACATTAAAGAATGTTATTGTAATGTCATGTATATATTTCATATGTTCGGATGAAGTGAGATGTACAAGTGTGTGAAGTAAGGTGTGTGGCATAAGTGTGAAGAAAAGAGGGAGTGCTAGTATCAAAGGGTCATCCTTAGTGTGAGAGAGTTTCTGTTGTGTCTCTAGTGCATATCAGCGTTATATTTCAAATGCACCATTAGTTTTGTATTTTGGTAGGACTAGTGTTCTACTTGTTATATCACTCTGGAAGGGATTGGTGTCTCTATTCCGATAGGTATTGTTGTCTCCAGTAGGTTGGTGCCTACATATTTATTTGGGGATTGGTGTCTTTGGTAGGTCAATACCTACATCACATTGTAAATTCACTTAATATATTCATGCTTGTGAGTGTTTCTCACTGTGGTCTTTCCCATCTTGGGTTTCCACATATATCTAGTGTTTTGTGTTGTCTTGTGTTGTGCTTTAATTACTAGCTTCTATGGTTCAATGCTCTTCATGTTGAAAATCTATCTAATAGTTATAAAGGTTTCTAGAATTGTTTTGATCTATTGATTCACCCCTCTTAGTAGATTGTGTTCCCTTCTATATATATATATATAGCTACACACACATATTTATTAATATGTATTGATCATAAAAATAGTTATATTCATTTCTAACTAAACATAATTTGTAAAACCAAAGGAATATGAATATCACTGATATCATTTTTTATTGCTTAACCATTATACATATAAACAAAAAAATCATCAATAACAAAGTATAATCAGCAAGAAAATTGAATAAAAAACTTATGTAATATTTATTTAACAAAACCACTTGATAACATCCAAATATTGGAAACATAGTTATATACTTACATTCACACAAAATATAAAAACATGTTATCATTAAGTGGATTCAATGATCAACATAAAAATTCATTAGAAAATAGATTAAAACCTATCAATGCATAAGTTTGTGTTTACGAATGATCTTGTATTTTGATAACCAAATTATTTCTCTTGGATCTATCATCCTCTCTCTTGTGATACTATCCCTCTCATCTCAGAGGGGGGATAATTTTTCCTACATCCACCTCATTAACTAAAATAAAGTAGATAGTTTGATATCAAAGTAACATTAATCATGTCCACATAATAGACTCATAATATAACATGAAATCATATTTCCATTAACACAAGATTTCCAAAGCATATTTTTATTATTTCATAGAAAATTTACTTTTCTAATAAAAGAAAATAACATATATTCCTATTTGTTGATTATTCAAGCTTTTATGATTAAAAGTTCAAAATGCATGATTAGGTAACAAAAACAAAGGGGTGATAATAAATGGGTTGTAACATATCAATCCCATTAGAGATTATCATCCTCAATGAATAAGTGCATAAGTCTTAAAATAAACAACAAAACATTTATTTCTTGTTAAACATCAAGTTTAATAAGACAAGTAAGAATTTTTTTGATGAATTTCATTATAATCTTCCCAAGTAGAACTATGCTTAGAGATTTGATCCCTTTGGACCTTGTGTTGCACAATAATTTTGTTATGTAGGTGGATACTACAAACCTCAAGCAATTTGATAGGCTTGATTGTGACCAACTCTAGATTGTGTATCTAAAGAGCATTCCAGTCAAGAATGTCTTTAAAACAAGAAATATGCATCTTTAAATATGAAACATGGAAAAAATATCATATTCAATATAGAGCTAGAGGTAGAGTTACCCTATGAGAAATCAGGTTAACAACCTCCAACACCTCAAAAGGACCTATAAGTTTTGGAGATGGCTTGGAAAAAATGCCAAATATAATATAATATTTTTGAGGTTTCAATCTCAAAAGAAATTTAAATCTCCTATAGAAAATTATTCTAGAGTACATTTGGCATGAACTACAATTTTTTTTCCTCTTGTTTTCTTTTGATAATAATTTTCCAATTAAACTTAATCTACTCCTCCATTTTATCACATTTCAGGTCCAAGGAAAATTCTATCCTCTTGTTTATCACAACTAATAGGAGTTCAAAAATTCCTATTGTATAAAGCCTCAAGTGGTTCCATTTTAATTTCTTAATGGTAGGAATTATTGTACACAAACTCAACTAGTGGTAGACACACTTTCCACTTATATTGCTAATCTATGCAATACAGTTAGACTAAATCCTCTAGAACTTGGTTAAATATTTTAGTTTGAATATTAATCTAAGGATGATGGGATGAAATTTTGTTCAATTTGATTCTTAAGGCATAAAATACGGTTTGCTAAAATATTGAATTCATCCTTGCATCCCTCCACAAAATGATTCTTTTTGGAATTCCATGAAGTCTGAAGACTTCCTAAATAATTTTTTATTTTAGCAATTACTAGGGCTCCACCATTAAGGTTACCAAGTATAAAGTTTGAAACTTAAATAGTTAATTTTTAAACTACTACCAAAATTGGATCATTTCGAATTTTAGACATAGGTAATCCTAGCAAAAAAATCCATACTAATTACTTAGCATTTTATTTTTGGAATTTCATGGGGATATAACAATCCTATCAGATGTTGATGTTTAAGTTTAACACACCGAGACTCTTGGTATCTTGGAACAAGCTTGGCTTTATTGCAAGCCATTATACATTTCAAAAAACAAAGCTTTAATAACAGAATTTTCATAAAGGAATGAAAAAATGGATATTTATTGCAAAACCTGATTCTAAATTATGGAAACATAATATACATCTACATGATTTAAACTTCATCATTTGTGCAAATGAGTGCAAATGTGGAAAATATCTTCCCTATCAATAAGTAACATTAAATTGATCTTATTAAACATGATAAGATTGGATCTAAATGAATTGTCATAAGAATTCAGAGGGGGGCACATTCCATATCTCTTTCTAAAATAAAGTCAAGTTTGAATCATCAAATCTAACCATATTTACTTAAATGTTGATTATTCAAGCTTTTATGATTAAAAGTTCAAAATGCATGATTAGGTAACAAAAACAAAGGGGTGATAATAAATGGGTTGTAACATATCAATCCCATTAGAGATTATCATCCTCAATGAATAAGTGCATAAGTCTTAAAATAAACAACAAAACATTTATTTCTTGTTAAACATCAAGTTTAATAAGACAAGTAAGAATTTTTTTGATGAATTTCATTATAATCTTCCCAAGTAGAACTATGCTTAGAGATTTGATCCCTTTGGACCTTGTGTTGCACAATAATTTTGTTATGTAGGTGGATACTACAAACCTCAAGCAATTTGATAGGCTTGATTGTGACCAACTCTAGATTGTGTATCTAAAGAGCATTCCAGTCAAGAATGTCTTTAAAACAAGAAATATGCATCTTTAAATATGAAACATGGAAAAAATATCATATTCAATATAGAGCTAGAGGTAGAGTTACCCTATGAGAAATCAGGTTAACAACCTCCAACACCTCAAAAGGACCTATAAGTTTTGGAGATGGCTTGGAAAAAATGCCAAATATAATATAATATTTTTGAGGTTTCAATCTCAAAAGAAATTTAAATCTCCTATAGAAAATTATTCTAGAGTACATTTGGCATGAACTACAATTTTTTTTCCTCTTGTTTTCTTTTGATAATAATTTTCCAATTAAACTTAATCTACTCCTCCATTTTATCACATTTCAGGTCCAAGGAAAATTCTATCCTCTTGTTTATCACAACTAATAGGAGTTCAAAAATTCCTATTGTATAAAGCCTCAAGTGGTTCCATTTTAATTTCTTAATGGTAGGAATTATTGTACACAAACTCAACTAGTGGTAGACACACTTTCCACTTATATTGCTAATCTATGCAATACAGTTAGACTAAATCCTCTAGAACTTGGTTAAATATTTTAGTTTGAATATTAATCTAAGGATGATGGGATGAAATTTTGTTCAATTTGATTCTTAAGGCATAAAATACGGTTTGCTAAAATATTGAATTCATCCTTGCATCCCTCCACAAAATGATTCTTTTTGGAATTCCATGAAGTCTGAAGACTTCCTAAATAATTTTTTATTTTAGCAATTACTAGGGCTCCACCATTAAGGTTACCAAGTATAAAGTTTGAAACTTAAATAGTTAATTTTTAAACTACTACCAAAATTGGATCATTTCGAATTTTAGACATAGGTAATCCTAGCAAAAAAATCCATACTAATTACTTAGCATTTTATTTTTGGAATTTCATGGGGATATAACAATCCTATCAGATGTTGATGTTTAAGTTTAACACACCGAGACTCTAGGTATCTTGGAACAAGCTTGGCTACATCAAGCTCCATTCATTTCTAGAAGTACAAAGCTTTAATTTAATCAGAATTTTCATAACTCCTAGGTGTCCAAAATATGGAGCATTATGTGCTTTCTTAAGAATGAAATTTCTGAAATTATCCTTGTCAAGAATATACATCCTTGTGTTGAATCTTAAGATTCAGTTTGACTCAAATTTGTACCTTGCATATATGTAATCTTGAGGATCTTCCCGTAGTGCTACTTTTTCCTAATCATAAAATTGATCTTCTACAAAACTATTTAACATAAGATTTCATAGATCTAAATGAATTGAGATCATAAGAAACATATGCCTTCAGTAACTTAGCACATTATCACATGATTCTCTTTCCACTCAATGCAATTGATGTCAAATTCATTATAAAATATCAAATCTAACCATATTTACTTAATTCCTTGATTATCTGACATGAACTCATATTATTTTCCCAATAAATAGTGTCTCCATATTTGGCTAAGTGAAGATTTACTTATGTCCTTGATTATCTAACTTGAGGTCAACTTATTTTACCAATAAATAATATTTCTAGACACTTCAAACATAAACTAAATTAATAACGTGGTACACTCTTCCAACTTCCACTTTTAGGGTGGCATCTAATTTGAAGGTTTTGAGTCACAATTAGTCTATAATTATTGCCTTCCTTATTTTCCCTCTAGATGAGTTGACAATCACATGACTACTAATTTTCTTGTTGAAGTATCATACTAGTATATATATATATATGTATATATTATTTATTAATAATATTTATAAAAAAGCCAAGAGATATCCTTCTTGAGGCACCTATTTTTTAATCAATTTGTCACATAAAAGTGCGTAGGTGCCTCAAGATGGATATCTCTTGGATTTTCTATAAATATTATTAATAAATATAATATATATAGAGAGAGAAAATAAATTTGAATGCCGGTTACATTTCTTTTATAATATACATAGAAAATGAATTTGCATGTTGGTTACATTTATTTAATTTCTTTTATAATATATATAGTCGTTGCTAGGAAGGAGAATGTCAAAATAAACATAGCTTCAAAAAATGTACATGCATCTTGTGCTTTCATTATAGAAGCTTCCTAGCTTAATGAATAATCAAAGAAAATCATGAATACAAACTACAAACTACAACAACAATTTGTAAAAATTAAGAAATTCACTCTTTTTATATGTCATCTTCTCCCCCTCCCCTTTCTCTATAATCAAATACTCCAACACTTCAACATCGATTAGAATGATAAATATATAGCAAACCAACAAGGCTAAATAAATAAAGTCCCGATTGACATTGGTGAAGTGATTAAATTTGATTATAATCAGGTATGGTCGGTGTCGATATGGAAAATGTGTTTACTAAGAAAGTTAGTTGGGAGTTTTTTTTTAAGTGGGTGTTTTGTGGATAGATGTAGTTCAATCCTATAGCGCATTTTGTTTTCAAAAACAATATCACACATATAACACTAATAAGCTTCCTGTGGGGCCATAAGGAAATTTCATATTTGAAGGGGAGAGGTAGAGGAGAAAAATAAACCTACCCAAAAAAATTTAGAGCAAAAAATAAAAAACTCATAATTTATCCAATATTGATTTTGTATTATATATTCAAATCTTATACATTTGATTTCATAAAAGAGAGTTGTTGCTCTTTCTCTTCACAATTTTTACTTTTGCATAGCAATACCACATTTTTTGTTCTTCTATTCTAAATTAAAACATAAAATGTCCTTACTAATATAGACTAAGAAAAACCATCATAGAAATTCCATAGAAAAAGGTGAAGAAAATGTCATTAATTACAATAATAAAAGCTTGAGATATGCCTAGATTTAATTGTCAAATCACATTAAATATTGTCCTTTACATATTAAATATGAAAGTAGATGACCAAAGATATTTCATGCAAAAAATGTGGCTAGGCTTAAACATTATCGCACACTATGAGGCCAACAAAACAAACTTGCAAGATTGTGGAGGCAATGCTCAATCACACAAGACATAAGTAACAGTTGCGAGTCTATGATAGACACTACTCACCATAGAGCACAGTTGGAGGAACAACAGGATAGCGGTAGTCACTACACCACCACACAGAGTTGAAAGAAGATTCATGGGAATGTGGGGAAGGTAGGGAAGGTACGAGAAAGTTGGGATTAAATTCCAATACTACCCCTTAATCACAACTACTGCAATTTGCAATGTCGAATCGATCTCTTTGATAGAAAAAACCTTATTTTCCTAATTCCTTAGTGAAAATATCTACACATTGATCTTCAAACCTAGAAAATTCCAAAAAGATCCCTCCATTCTTAATTAGTTCTCTGATGAAATGATATCTTGCATGTTAATGTGTTTACTTATTTTATGAAAAATTGGATTCTTTGATAGTGCTATGGTTGAGTTGTTGTCGCAATATATTTTTGTTGCATCCTTTTTTTCATGTTTCAACTCTTTCAACACTCTTCTCATTCATATTTCTTGACATGATGCACTTGTTTCTACTACATACTTTCTTTTGTTGATGAAGGAGTGATAGTGGGCTATTTATTTGAAGCCCATGATACTACACCAGTGCCAAAGTGAAAAACATAACCTGATGTACTCTTTCTATCATCAATGCTTTCAACACAATCACTATCTATGTACCTTATGAGCTTGAACTCATTTGAACTTGAATATTGAATTCCATAATCTTTTGTTCCAGTTACATATCTTAAGATTATTTTCCCAGCTTTCCAATGTGAGTCTTTTAGAGACTCCATAAACCTTCAAATCAAGCTTACACTATACATGATATCCGGTCTTGTGGTTGTTAAATACATGAGACTTCAAACAAGTCTCTTATACAAAGTTGAATCCACATTGGAACCTTTGTCATCCTTAGTTTCAAAATTGTGACAATTGGTGTTGGTGCTGATTTGCAATTCAACATATATGAAACTTTTTCAAAATATCATTTGCATACTTTTTTTGAGAGATGAATATGCCATTTTCATTTTTATTCACTTCAATGCCAAGAAAATACTTCATGAGACCTAAACCAATCATTTCAAATTATTTCTTCATGTCTCCTTTGAACAAATCAATTGATAAGTCACCCATGAATATTAAATCATAAACATACAAACATACAATAAGAATTTCACCTTTTTCATTCATTTTTGTGTACAACGTTGGCTCACTATTGCACCTATTGAAGCCATTTTGTAAAAGATATGAATCAATTTTGTTGTACCAAGCTCTTGGGGCTTGCTTGAGTCCATATAGTGCTTTCTTGAGCTTGTAGAATTTATCCTCTTGACGCAAAATCTCATATCTAGGTGGTTGTTCCACATAAACTTCTTTTCTAGGATAACCATTTAAGAATGTTGATTTTACATCCATTTGATAAACAAACCACTTGTTTTGTGCTGCTATGGCAAGTATCATTATTATAGGGTCTATGCATGCTATAGGACCAAATGTCTCATTGCAATCAACTCCAAGTTGTTGTGAGTAGATCACAATTTGTATTTAATTTGGTTTTGTAAACCCACTTCACTCCTATTACATCATTTTCTTTTGGAAGACTCATCAACTCCCATGTTTGATTCTTTTCAAGTGCATCAATTTCTTCATCCATTTCACATTACCCATTTGTCACTTTTAATTGCATCCTCCAAATGAACTAGATAATCTATTTGTGAATATAAAGCAAAAAGAGAAATTTGATCAGTATTATTTTCACCTTCATTTTTCTCATAAATGTCCCTTATACTTCTGATTTTTTGTCTCCTCAAGCTTGCCAATGTAGGATTTGACATGTCACTTGATGTAGAACCTATGGAATGCGGACTTGCTGGTCCAACACTAGAAATTCCTACTGTAGATGGTGTGTTTTTTCCACTTGTTTGAGTGTTACTATGTAAATGTGAGGTTGCCCTTACACTTGATGGTGTCACTTGTTGACCACTTTGTTGAGCTTGAATGGATGTGGAAGGAGTCATATGTTTAGGATTATTTGTTGGTATAGAAACTTCACTTTCCTCTTGAGGTATACTCACTGATATATTGACTGTTATTTCTACACTTCCATCCCATACTTCATCTTCTATAAAGGGTGTTGTCACAATAGTGGTTTACAATTTCTAGGAGATTTTGATTTTTGCTGAAATCGCATATTTTTAGAAAATATAATGATTTAATCCTTAAAAAGTTCCATTTAAAGCATTCCAATTGAAGAGGGTTTGATCAAACTACCTTAGATCAAACCCCCTTGGATAGAACTCCATTAGTTTTAAACCATACCTATAATGGAGTCTCCTTTACACCTATCAAAATGCTGATAAAAAACCACTTTTGATTTACCTTTTGAAGGATCAAATGAATTCATTTAAAATCTATTTTTTGTAAGTATGTAATCCTTATTATAAGCTTTCCAAAAAGTATAATTTTAAATAATTTTAATTTTATTATTATTTTTATTTTTTATTTCTTGTGAATGTAGTTTTTTCACTAAAAATCAAGCTCTTTGTTCTACACATGTGGAAAAATAGCAGATTATCAAAAAAAATTTGAAAAATATGAGTGCACCAAATATTGAAGTCCTTGATCCAGCAAAAAAAATAAAATTGAATTTTGATATAGAGAAAAAGAGTTACGCATTAGATAGTTGCGCTATGTCTGAATTGTAATTGGTTTGAATTCAAAATTTGATTAAAGAAAAAATATTCAATAAGAAACTATCTAACCAAGTGGAAGCACTAGATATCAGAGTTACAAATCTAACTTTGAAAGAATTAGAATTTTATCCTTCATGGAAAAAAAACTTATCCGTTATACAGTGAGAGTCACTTTTTAAAAATGATGTTTTCGAAAAAAAAAATAGTTTTCGAGGGAGATGGGAAAAGAAGTGCAATCTAATTCCAAAAAAATTGAAAAAAAAATATTTAGAATCTATGTACAGACAAAATTTCATGAAACTCTAGTTTGCATCATCTTCAAATTCCTCACGGTTTAGCCGCTATAGTTTCCCGAAAGTGAAGATTTAGTTTAAAAAAATTATTTCAGTGTCCAGTTTGGCCAAAAACTGTAAACCACTATTGTGGGATCACCCTAAACTATACATCAAGTTGTTGATTACAAATTTCTTGGATCTATTGGATTATAGAGTTTATATTCCTTGGATTCATCGCTATATCCAACAAATATACATTTTTCTCCTTTGTTATCTAACTTTCTTCTTAGTTCATCAAGCACATACATGTGCATATTTCACACATCCAAATACTCTCATGTGAGAAAAATTATGCTTTCTTCCAGTCCATGCTTCTTCAGGAATCATATTCATGACACTTTTTTTTGGACACCTATTCATTATATAAACTGCACATGATATAGCTTCAGCCCAATATTCATTTGTCAAATGTTTGGATTTCAACATGCTTCTAGCCATTTCCATGATTGTTCTATTTTTTCTTTTTGCTACCCAATTTGGTTGAGGTGTGTATCTAGTTGTAAACTACTTGTGAATCCCATGATCTTTGCAAAAGTTTAAAAACTCTTTTGAAATGTATTCACCACCTTTGTCTGTTCTTAATGCTTTGATATAGTACCCACTTTTCTTTTCAACAAGGGCCTTGAATTGATGAAAGAAATCATACACTTCATTCTTATTCTTTAGAAAGTTAACCCATGTTTTCTTCAAGCAATCATCACTGAATGTCAAAAAATAGAATCTACCACTAATTGAGGGTGTTTGCATAGGTACACACAAGTTTGAATGTACAATCTGTAAAGGTGATTTTGCTCTAATTGAGCTACCTATTGGAAATGATTCTCTATGCTTCTTTCCTACGATGCATCCTTCACATATTCTTTCTAGTTTCTCTATTAAAGGAAATCCCTTGACCATGCTTTTCCTATGAAGCAAATTTAGAACTCTAAAATTAAGATGCCCAAATGTTAGGTGCCATAACCAATTTTTATCTTTTATTTTTTCTTGAAAGATTGTTTACATGACTATTGTAGTTTATTCTCTATCCACTTGTGTGTTCATTGAATCTTGTTCTTGAGCATAATCTATGGTCAAATCTGGCTTAATCTTTAGGGGAATGAGCTGATTTCTTTGAAATTTATCTAAAATTGTGCACAACCCATTCTTGAAAGACAATCCAAACCCTTTTTGAGCAAGTTTTCCTATACTCATTAAGTTGTGTTTTAGACCAAGCACAAAATACACATTTGAAATATACTTTCCCCCCCCTATTTAGTTAGAATGTTAACATTTACTTTTCCTTTAACTGAACTTTGTTGTCATTGCCCAATGTGACATCAAATTTTACATTTTCATCTAAACTTGAAAACATTTCTAGATTTCCTATCATGTGATTGCTACAACCTAGATCTAAAAACCACACATCTTTTTCATTTGCTTGTGCAGCATTACTTGCCAAAAATATTGTGCTTTGTTCTGACTTTTTATTTTGATTTTATTTTGTAAAATTTTCATTTTGTTTACTGAAATCATATTGTTTCTTTCTACACTCATTCTTATAATGCCCTAACTTTTTACAGTAGTACCATTGGATTTGAGATTTGTCATATCTTTCACCTTGTGATTGATTTTGAGATGGGATTTGGCTTGAATTTTTGATTGTTTACTCTTCCACTTGAGCTTCATGGGCTTCTTCTTTTACCTCTATAAGAGTTTCTTCCTCTTCCTCTAAAATTTGATCTACCGTTGCTTCTACCATGGCTGATTGAAACTTGTGACAAAGATGTGTTTTCTAACCTACTCAACCTATGTTCATGAGAAATGAGAGATGCATGGAGCTCATCAATTGAAAACTATGAGAGGTTCTTTATTTCCTCTATGGCCACAACAATTGACTCAAATTTTGTGGGAAAACTCCTCATAATATTTTGAACAACTCTCCTATCTTCAATATTCTCACCATGTGATCTAATTTGGTTGAAGAATGAATCTACTAAGTCATTGTCCTTCATATATATTGTTTCAAAATCCCTTCTTAGCATTTGTAGCTTAGTTGTCTTCACTTTTTCCATTCCTTGGTATGCTATTTGGAGGATATCCCATGCTTGTTTGGATCTTTTTTCTGCTACAATCCTTGGAAAAATACTCTCATGAATTTCTTGAAATATATAAAAAGGGACTTTGAATCCTTCTTTTTGTTATCTCTCAATAAATATTTCTTTGCTTGAGTCAAAGCATTGTATGTTGTTGCATCAGCTAGTTCTAGAAATCCATTCTCAACAATATCCCAAATGTCCTGAGAGAAAAATAATTCCTTCATGGTGATTTCCTAGTAGTCATAATTCTTCACATTAAACTATGGGATTTGTGGGTTTATTAAGCTTATGCTTGTTGCCATTGTTGACTATAAATACTTGTCTCTTTCAAAACACCTTGTTGGAAACCTATAATAAAACTCTTTTGTTGTGATGAACCTGCTCTGATACCTCTTTATGGGGAGAGGTAGAGGAGAAAAACAAACTTACCCCCCAAAAAAAAAACTGAGCATAAAATAAAAAACACATAATTTATCCAAAATTGATTTTGTATTATATATTCAAATCTTATACATTTGATTTCATAAAAGAGATTTGTTGCTCTTTCTCTTCATAATTTTTGCTTCTGTAGAGCAATACCACTTTTTGTTCTTCTTATATTCTATATTAAAACATAAAACCTCCTTACTAATATAGAATAAAAAAAAAATTCATAGAAATTCACCAGAAAAAGGTGAAGAAAATGTCATTAATTACAATAATAAAAGATTGAGATATTCCCAGATTTAACCGTCAAATCACATTAAATATTTTCCTTTACATATTAAATATGAAAGAAGATGACCAAATATATTTCATGCCAAAAATGCCACCAAGCTTAAACATTACCACACCACCTCTAGGCTAACAAAACAAACTTGTGGGACTGTGGAGACATCATTGAACCACACAAGATAGAAGTAATAGCTGTGAGTTTGCAGTAGACACTGCTCCATCGCACAACACAGTTGGAGGAACAATACGGCAATGATAGTCACCACACCACCACAAGGAGCTAAAAGAAGAGTCACAGGAATGTGGGGAAGGCAGGGAAGGTATGACAGAGTTGGGATTAAATTCCAACAATATTTGCTTCCATATGAAACCATTGTAATCCTCTTGATTTACTAATAAGCTCTCATATAATCCATATTATATGAGAGCTTATTAGTAAATCAATGAGGGTATAAACACCATCTGCTACACCCACATATTGATTTTATTGGGCCATTGGATATCTCGTAAATCAACTAGTGCACCAACATACTTTCCTATCCTAGAAGACTATTCATGCATTGCCTTATAGCTTTATCGATTATGTGAATATATATCAAATTTTTACATAGCAATGACTTCAATTTTTTGTTAAAATCTCATGGGTATTAGCAACGTCCCTTCATCCATTAAACATTGCCATCTTTCCCCTTGCAGCATGCTGACCTCTAAAATTCACAATACTTATTTCATTCTAATTATTTTGTAGAAGGATGTACTAATAAACTCCTTAATAATGTACTCTACTTGCATGTGTGGTATCTTGACTATAGTAATATTTATATTAATAATGAAACTTAGATCAAGAAAATAATAAGACTCATGGGGTGAGGAAATTTTCAATCACTTGAATGTGTAGCTGGTAGGAAATAGAAGGTGTCTCAACCCTTGATTTTTCCTAAGATTAGATTTTTCTAAATATAAAATGTTGCCGATTTTCTCACTCTCTCTTTGTGAGTTACAACTTGTAGTTTCTATTTTGATAAGGAGTCAAGTTAGAAAGTTTATTTTTATAGGTGGAGTTGTGCATAATTTTTTTTTTCTATTTCCATGTTGAGTTTACATGGTATGTGAGTTTTCAAAAAGCAGTTATTTTGGACAGTGCAGATTTTGCAGTGGTGAAAATTGGAAACTTGTCATTGTGTGCCTACAGTGTTTTTGGATCTTTCCATGTTGCACATTCAGCCTTAGGCAGATTCTTTAGAAATGTTTTATTTTATGCATTATAAAAACTCTATAGATTGAGTACTTGTGTATTTTGTAGAAGTATGATCATGATGAAGTGTTGAGTTTGTAAATACTGTTGTATAGTTGAATTGTTGCCAGAATTCTTCTAGAATTGTTTACTGGTTATACTCATGTAAAAGACTTGCTTTGCAAGTGTATGTAATCTTGTTGTTGGATTTGTAATACATTGAGCAGGCTTTAGAATGTGGGTTTTTTTTCTCGAAAGGGTTTTCCCCACGTATATCTGGTGTTTGTGTTAATTGTTTATTTTTTGTTATAAATGTGTTGTTGGAATTTCTATAACTTTTTGATCAATTTTTAATTTTTTTGCATAATCTCTTCTCAAGATTGGCATAGGAAATTATTTCTGCTACTTTAATTTCCTTACAAGTGGTATCAGAGTTTGATCACCTTTGGTTTCAATTGTGGGTTATTGGGGTTTTTGTGCTAATCAACGTTTGAGTGGGAGCTTGTGCAGAGGATATTTTGTGATCTTGTTGCAAATATCTTTTCTGAATGGTGAGCACATCTGGGAGGATTAAGGCAGAGAAGTTTTTTGGTACAAAATTTGAAATGTGGAAGTTGAAGATGGAAGATATGTTGATTGATCAGGATCTATGGGATGATGTGGATGAAATTTTCCAAAGGCCTATGGATCTAGCTTTGGCTACAAAATATGATGTAATGGATAGAAAAGCTAAAGGTCTCATTAGACTGTCTTGTAGATTCAATCTTGATAAATTTCCATGAAGAACCCACTTCGAAGGCTCTTTGGAAGAAGTTGGGTGAGATATACCAAGCTAAATCTCTAGTAAATAAGATTTTCTTAAGGAAGAAATTGCATTCCATGAGAATGGAAGAAGGTAGAATAATTTATGAGCATCTGCAAGCATTCAATATGTTGGTGACTTAGTTGACCTCAGTTGGGGTTAAGATGGATGAAGAAGAATGGTGCCAAACTTTGTTGTGTTCACTGCTAGACTCATGGGACAGCCTAGTCATGGCCATTGGGAGCACTTCTATCATCTTGAAGATGGAGGAAATTGTTGGTTCTCTACTCTCTGAAGAGATGAGAAGGAAGGTCTCTCTAAATTCCAAAGAGGATTTGAGTGTTCAAGGAAGACAAAAAGAATGAGGCAAAGATGAGAAGCAGTGTGGCTGTTCCAAGTCTAGAAACAAGTGGAGATCAAAATCTCTCAAGTGGTGAGTCCAAGGTGATATGTTGGAACTATGGAAAACCCGAACACTTCCAAAAGTATTGTAAAGAAGAGAAGAAAAATAAGAAGAAGCAAGATTCTGATTTTGAGTTTGAAAAGGAAGATGGATATGCCTTAATTGTAGCCTTGGCCACTCGTGCAGGTGATAATGTATGGTTGATAGACTCAGGTTCATCTTTCCACATGACTCCTAACATAAACTGTTTTAGTAAGTATGAAAACTATGATGGTGGTAAAGTGTATTTGGGTGATGATTCTTTCCTTGATATTATTGGCCATGGTAGTATTAATGTGAAATTTTATGATGGTAGAGTTAGAAGATTTGATGGTGTCTTGCATATCCTAGGACTAGCAAGAAATTTATTATCTATTAGCAAGCTAATAGATGTTGGTATGCATGTACAATTTTTTGAAGAAGGTGTGAAAATGGTGAGAGGTGTTATGGTGATAATGAGAGGAAGAAGATTGGGTACATTATACTAGCCTGATGCATGCATAGTTGAATGCAATAATACTTCTGATAAGAGTAAGCCAAAAACTACTTTTCTGGAAAAAGAGATGGTTTCCTCTTCTGTGGATGGTCATGGCTTCTGGGTACCCAAGGGTGCTCTATCTACCAAATAAATTTTTCCTATAGAGAAGACCATGCTATGGCACCAAAGGCTTGGACACATTGGAGAGAAGTGCTTAAATCCCTTAAAAAATAAGAACCTTGTTTAGGGGTTGAATGATTGCAATCTAGAGTTTGATTTTTTTTAACATTGTATTTATGACAAACAGAATCACACTTAGTTTTAATCATCTTCTCATAAGTCTTCATGTATCTTGGATCTAATTCATTCTGATGTATTTGGTCCTACTGAAGTTGCATCTATTGGTAAATTAGTTTATTATGTTACTTTCATTGATGATTTTAATAGAACATGGGTATATTTTTTTAAAGAGTAAATCTAAAGTTTTCAATTGTTTTAAGGAGTTCAAGGCTATGGTAGAAACTTAAACTAGAAAGAAAATTAAATTTTTGAAGACTAACAATGGTGGTGAGTATTGTTCTACAAACTTTGATAGATTCTATATAGATTATGGGATTAAAAGACATAAGACAACTTAGTATTCTCTGCATCATAATGGAGTTGCAGAAAGAATGAACAAAAATTTGATGGAGAAGGCTAGGAGCATGTTGAGTGGACCTGGTCTAGAACAAAAATTTTGGGTTGAAGGTATTGCCACTGCTTGTTATTTGATAAATAGATCTCCTACATCAGTGCTTGTTGATAAAATTCCAGTGGAGGTGTGGTCGGGGAAAAATCCTTCACTCAGACATCTGAGACTTTTTGGTTGTGAGGAATATGTACATGTGCCTAAGGAGAAGAGAAAAAAATTGGATTCTAAGGCTGTCAAATGTATCGTCATTGGCTACAACTATGATGTGAAAGGATACAAGCTTTGGGACCCTGTTGCACAAAAGGTAATTTATTCCATAAGTGTTATTTTTAGAGAGACTAAATCTTCTCCTGTTAATTTTCAGCCACAACATCATAAAGAAATTGAATAGGAAAAGGATGTGGTTAAAATTCCTTCTATGATTGATGAAGTTGAATCGATACCCCAAAATAGACAAGAAGTTAAGGAGAGCTCGTCAAGCTTTGAATCTTTAGAATAGGAGGAAGAAGTGGAAGAACCTCCACCTCAATTTGTTCAAAGGTCTATAATGTAGAGGCAACCACCTGAAAGGTATGGGTATTCACCTGATGATTGGAAGTGTATATTTTTTTTGAGTACTAATGTTGATGAACCGAGATTTGTGCAAGAGGCTTTGGGTACAAATGATGCAGAGTCCTAGAAAATAGCCATGGAAGAAGAGATAGTAGCTCTTAAAAGGAATGATACATGAGACCTTGTACCATTTCCTGAAGACCAAAAACCTATTGGATGTAAATGGGTGTTCAAGAAAAAGATTGGTTTAGATGAAAATGTTGAAAAGTACAAAGTATGGTTGGTTGTGAAGGGATACTCTCAAGTTAAGGGTATTGATTATGGTGATATTTTTTCTCCTATTGCTAAAATGACATCCATTCAGTTTTTATTATCTATTGCAACATCTTATGATCTAGAAGTGGAACAAATGGATGTGAAAATTGTGTTCGTTCATGGTGATTTGGAGGAAGAAATTTATATGACACAACCAAAGCACTACATGGTAAAAGGTAAAAGCAAATCGGTTTGTAAGTTAAAGAAATTTTTGTATGGCCTTAAAAAAAGTCCTAGGATGTGGTACCATAAGTTCAATACATATGTGTTGAGTTTGGGATTTTTGTGGTCTAAATATGATGGTGATTATTTCCTGGTAATTTCTTTATATGTTTATGACATGTTGTTTGTTGGGAAAGGCAAAGGTTCAAATGTAGAATTGAAATATTGGCTCTTTATGAAATTTGAAATGAAAGATCTTGGTGCAGTAAAACACATACTTGGGATGGAGATTAGAAGAGATCATGAGAACAAAAAGCTATGGCTTGGCCAAAGTAAGTATGGTTTTTTTGTTTTGAAAAGGTTCAAGATATAGGATTGTAAACCACTATGTGTTCCTGTTACATTGGGAATACAACTCTCTATTTCACAATGTCCTACATCCCCATCGAAGATGGAAGACATGAGCAGAGTGCCTTACCAGAGTGCAATTGGAAGCTTCATGTATGCTATGGTTTATACAAGACCATACATTGCCCAAGCAGTGGGAGTTCTTTCTCGTTTTATGTATAATCTTGGAAGAGTGAATTGGGATGTAGTTAAGAGGGTCTTCAGATATTTGTGGGGTAAAACCTTGAGTACTCTATATGTTTTTATGGTATAGGAGATTAACATTCCTTGAGTATTCATGGTTTTGTGGATTCAGATTGGGATGGTGATGTCGATAGTAGAAGATCCACCAGTGCATATGTGTTTACTCTTAATGATGGTGCAATCAGTTGGATAAGCAAGTGATAGGATGTGGTCACTTTGTCCACTACTGAGGCAGAGTACATGGTAGCTACTCATGCCTGTAAAGAAGCCATTTGGTTAAAGTGTTTGTGCTCTGATATTGGATTGAAGTAGGGTGCAATTACACTTTATTGTGATAGAGTGCAATTAGCCTTACCAAGAACCTGACTTTTCATGCTAGGACCAAACACATTGATGTTTACTATCACTTCATGAGAGATATGATCAAGGATGGTAGGGTGAAGTTGGAAAAGGTAGAAACAATGGTGAATGTTGCAAATGCATTAACTAGGATCATGGACTTAGGAAAATTTAGATGGTGTTCAGAGTCTATAGGCCTCATGGCCTCTAGTAGTTAAATCTTGTTACTTTCATTGGCTCTTCAAAGGTGTTCGACAAGTGGGAGAATGTTAGGAAATAGAAGGTCTCTCAACCTTTGATTTTTCCTAAGATTGGATTTTTCTAAATATTAAATGTTGTCAATTTTCTCACTCTGTCTTTGTGAGTTACAACTTGCAGTTTCTATTTTGATGAGGATTCAAGTTAGACAGTTGATTTTTACAAGTGGATTTTTGCATAAAACTTTTTTCTATTTCCATGTTGAGTTCACATGGAATGTGAGTTTTCAGAAAACATTTATTTTGGAAAGTGTAGATTTTTCAGTGGTGACAATTAGAAACTTTTCGTTGTATGCCTACAGTGTTTTTGGAACTTTCCATGTTGCACGTTCAGCCTTAGGTAGTTGCTTTAGAAATGTTTTATTTTATGCATTGTAAAAACTCTATATATTGAGTACTTGTGTATTTTGGAGAAGTATGAAAATGATGAAGTGTTGAGTTTGCAAGTACTGTTGTACTATTAAATTGCTGCTAAAATTCTTTTAGAATTGTTTACTGGTTATACTCCCATAAAATACTTGTTTTTGGATTTGTAATACATTGAGCAGGCTTTGGAGTGTGGGGTTTTTTTCTCGAAAAGGTTTTCCCCACATATATTTGGTGTTTGTGTTAATTATTTATTTTCTGTTATGAATGTGTTTCTAGTATTTATGTAACTATTTGATCAAGTTTTAAATTTTTTGCATAATCTATTCTCAAGATTGGCATAGGAAATTATTTCTGCTACTTTAATTTCCTTACAATAGCAAGTTCAAGTCACTTCAACCTAAAATTGAAACATGGTTATAAAGTTAAGAGTTCTATTGTCTAATTATTGAACGTTCTAGAACTCATTAAGTATTTGGTAATTTTGTTAGTTTATATCATAATTTTGATCTTGGCAAGAATAACAAAAAGAAATACAACATATACAGACATATAGATAATATTAATTTCAAAATTAAAGTCAAAGCTATGAAACCTTATTAGTATTAGCACAATGATACATATGAGACACCATCTACTGAGGAATATTGTTTGTGCATAATTTCAGTGGATCACAACATACACAATGCATTAACCCAAATAATATGTAGAGAAACAATCTAAAGTATCTCACAATAACCATTATGATGAAATTCAAACACAACTAAGAAAAATTAAATGGGATTGTAACATACATGAAATTTGGTATTTAACTGTGTAAATAGACAAACTAAAAAAATAGAGTAGAAAGAAACTATAACTTTTATAAAGATGGTTATTTCAATTTGTAGACAGACAAGCCAAAAAAAAGAGCATGAAGAAATGTGATATATGAAGTTGCTATTAAACTATGCAAGCAGATATGATGATTTATGTGAAGTTGTGATACTGCAATTTAAAGTGGGATTAAACAAATTTGGACTTTTAGCTAAGTGAGTTCAAAAATTATAAAGAAAAGGGAGAAAAGGCAAGGCCAAACTAATTCATTACTACCTTGTTTAGTAGAATTATCGCCACCTTAAAAAAACATATCAAGTTGTTGAATCTACAATTTAAACTAGAATTGATTAATGCAAAATAGTTGTTACAAGATTTTAAGGGGAATGAAGTATGAGAAATCCAACTTGTTTGAAATGAGTTGTCTCAACCTTGTTATTTCTATAGATTTTTATTTGTTTTTCATTTAAGATTTTCCTATAGCAGTTACACATTTTCAGTGCTTTGAAAATAGAAATATTAGTTGTCAAAAGATGCCCATGTGATAGTATATCATAGAATGGTTGAATTTAGAGATATTATTGCAGATTTTATGACATCTTTGAGGGTAAAAAATTAGGGAGAATATTACAAAAGATGCCCATGTGATAGTAAAGGGTTGATTTTAGAGATATTATGACAGATTTTATGACATCTTTGAGGCTAAAAAATCAGGGAGAATATTATGGATGTGAGAGCCTAATTTTAGACTGAAATCTTGCATTTTTGGGCAATACACCCTATTAGAGGTTTTGCACATGGTTTTGTAAACAAATAATGGTGTCTTGTATAGTTGAAGGTCAATAAATTGAAGGCTTGAGGAGTAGTTTGTGTGTTGAGTTTGCAGGTACTGTTATGCTATCGAATTGTTGTCAGAATCTTCCAAAATTGTTTACTAGTTATACTCCTATAAAAGACTTGCTTTACAAGTGTATGTAATCTTGTTGTTGGATTTGAAATAAATTGAGCATGATTTGGAGTGTGGGGTTTTTCAACCAAAAGGATTTTCCCCATGTATATCTTATGTTCATTGTTTATTTTCTGTTGAATATGTTTCTATATTTTCTGTAACTATTAGATCAGTTTTAAATTTTACATTATAATATCTCTTCTCAAAATTGGGTAGGAAATTGTTTCCACTACTCTAATTTTCTAACACAACTTGTAGTCAAGAATAAAAAGAATGTGGGAATCATCTATCAGAAACTTAAATGGAGAACTACTTCACAAGGAAAAATTGCATTAGGTGGGGGAAATATATATTATAAGGGAATTTAACTACAACTTCAACGTGGAATTAGATATGAAGGTGATACTGATCTTTTCTAAAGTTTGTAAATGTGAAATATGTTATTATTAGATTAATTGGGTTCAAAGGCTTTACGAATTTATCTAAGGAGTATATACAATTGGTGTATTTTAATTGGTTGAAGTTCTTTTTACAACATTACAATTGTTGAAATTGTTTTTTCTTTCAAATAGATTTCTTCTTCCCTATCCTCATCTACTTTCCCCTATCAATATCCCTTTAGTGGGGGGACATAGTTGTCAGAAATCTAGCATGACCACTCTATTTCCATTGAGAACTTTCAAAAATGACCCATGATGGCATAAGACTAAATAGTTTGTTATTTCCGCATAAAGAAATCAAAAGCATGCTACACAAGGTTTCGTATTTATCACCTTTCACCTTTTAAGACACTTCATACATGTTAGTAGCTTTAATTTTTCGTGAACTTGTCCCATAGGGAAAGTTGTGAAGATAAAGTGGATTTTGAAAGGATTGAAGATAAAGAAAAAAGGACATTGGTTTCAAGAGAAAAGCTTAAATTTTTGTTTTTTTTATTCTTCTTTTCAGCCCATTGAAATGTGGTGTTAATTACTTGCTGATATTTTTCTATCATTTTATTGCTTATTCCATATTGTTGCTCCTTAATGTTGATCAAATTTCATCAACCTATCATTTTAACTTTATGTAAAAGAATTAAAAGACATTTTTAATTTATTTTATTTTATGCTTAATTAAAAAATGAAAAATGAAAAATGAGAACTACCAATCCTACACACTAATCAATTAAATGGTCCATATCCTTGGAAAATTATACCTCCATTGTGCAGTAAAACAAGATGATTAGCTTAGCTTTATTAATATCAGGAACATTGTTCGCTAAACACAATCATGTTTTGTTAGCCAAAATGTTGGGGGAAGTGATGTCTCAAAAAAGAAGAGAATAATTTTATGGATGATGTAATGATAAGAGAACTGACCTTGTTATTCAATCTTGGAGAGTCATCTTTGAGCCATGTTTCTTGCATCCCTTTTTGGCAATGAGCATAACAAGAATTGATAAACATGCTCCCACTCAGTGAGCTCTCAAATGCTTTTAGTGCATTAAGAATTTCTAGTTTGAAACCTATAGAGATACCAAAATGAAGCTGCTAAACAATAAATCCTTTCACTTCAAACCAATTAATAATATAGAGTAGACTGCATTGTAACTTCTCTTTGTTTTCTTCTTTGACCACATAATTGGTTATTTACTAACTTAGAAAATGAGAATCTCAATTGAAGTTCAGTTTAAAACTTCAAAAGAAACACCCTTTAGATTGGAACGAGATTCTTATTTTAGAAATTATGTTGTTATACATTGACGAAGTTAATTCCCCTTAAAAGGAGGGAAAATAGGCTAGATGAAGAATTTTCATGTGTCAATAGACATACCTTGCATTGTTTCCAATTATTGTGAGCTGCATTTCTTTATATCTAGCTTGTAGTTGTGCCATGTCCCATGAGGATTTGCTGCACTTGATGCCAAAATGTTTTTAACCTAAATGTCAAGGCAAGCCACAAAGAGAAAAGCAATCACTATAGAATGTAGGTGAAGGTTCAAACATCAATTGTGAAAGAAAATAACCAATTTTTAGGCTAGTAGAAAAAACATGAGCCACCTGCCATGAATCATACCCAAAATTTAATATAGAAAGGGGTGTTATAATGTATGGTATTAAATACTATGGAAAGAAGCACTAAAATTTCATTCATCCATTGGTAAGTAACAACACAATAGACCACTTTCACTATAGAAGCAATCTATACGGTAATTGGAATTCACAAATCTTAGAACTCATCCTGAACTTCCATTAAAATAGATGTAACAACACATCAGGGGTCTCTATTAAAAGATCAACTTGATAATTATGAAATGAATTTATAAAGATAATTTGACCTTAAAAGATGTAAAATTTTCAAAGTAAGTCAAAATGCGAAGAATTTGCGATACTACCTTGTGGGGGGTTTGAGAGGAGGAATGATTGTAGAAACTTTAGTGATGTTTGATCTTGCCAAAGGGGAAGCCAAATACAAGTCTGTTAATTTTAAAAGAGAAGATTTAAAATAGAAAAAAAATTAAGTTGTCCACAAATGGACACACACATACACAAAATACACAACAATAAATTTACATGGTTCACCATAATGACTACATCCATGGGAAAAGTAAAGATTTCTATATATTATTCACTCTGTTTTTTCTCGTATATTTACAACAGCAAAATATATTGTTTTATATGCTCGTAGAAAGTTCTCTTGAAGTCTTCAAGGAAAACAAAAAGATAAAGAGGAAGTGTGAAAGTTGGGAGTTGAATGGACAAAGGCCATTGGACTTCACTCCCCAATAATCTCCCACTTGAAGTGTTGGATGCTGTGGTTGTGTTGTTGATATGTAGCTCTCATTGATGTCAATACTATTGGCATTAATGTCTTAGAGATTGTATATGTCGAGGATATTGAGAAAATTGTAATGAAATGAGTTGCAGGTTGTTAGTGGTGAAGTGAAGTTGAGTCTGTCAATGAGTTCAATACGTTGATGATCAAAGGCTGTGGATTAAAGGGTTTCTTGTCAAGTATATCTAGTTCATCCACATTGAGTTTTAGAGATCTGCATGTAGATTTGATTGTGTTATGAAGATTTGTATTCTAATAGTTTTTTTGTTGCATCAGTTGGTGTTCTTGAATGAAGATGATTTGATTTTAGCAAGTTTAGTTGTTGTGGATGCCTCTCTAGTGATTCATGATGTTTTTGGACATTTCTAAATAATTCTCTATTTGTGTTGCACGTCTGTATTAATTGTTGTGCTCACAATTCAAGATTTTCTCTTGCGTGTTCATGTTTTTCATGTTCTTGGATGACAGGGTGTTGTAACATGTTATGGATCTTCAAGGAGTAATTTTTGAAGGTGGTTCATGTTTGAAAATTTTATTTTGGGTCTTCAAGTGTATGTTGTGGCCAACCTTGGTCGATTCACATTAATAATCTTTATTGTTTTGGGCTGACAGTTTTCATTCATTTTATTATTTCTTTGAGGCCGACTTGTAGCGGTGTAATTTCTTGTTGCAGATATATAAGAATGATTGTGTTATCATTCAAAAGCATGAGTATGCAAGTCCTATTTGTGAATAATGTTTAGACCTTTTGAAAGTAGGAGAGTGTGAAAAAGAGTGAGCAGAGAGTGAAGAAGTGTTCATGTGCTTAATTAGAACTATAATCAGGCATTAGCAGATGCTATTTTTCCTAGTTCAAATCTTGTGGATGTAATCCAATATTTTGTAAGATACTATGTCTTCCTTTGGGTAGTAAGCTTTTTTGTAATTGAGCAGTGAGCTCTAAATAGTACACCTAAATGCATGTGCATTCCTCATTCATATCTCTTTATACTTTTAATAGGGTATAATCTTGTGGACTGACCTCCACTATGGTTTTTCCCCTAACAGGGTTCCCACGTAAAAAATCTTGGTGTTATGTGTGTTTCTGATGTGTTGTTGATTTATGCTTTTATGGTTATTTATCAGATCTAAAAATAAAGTTAATAAGTTAAATAAGTTTGAAATTATTTGAAAACTAATTCACCCCCCCTCTCAGTTGTCTGCCCTTGTGTTACCAAAAATTGGTATCAGAGTAGGTTTCTTGGAAGAATTTTAACAACTTGAGGTGATCTAGGATGGCGACATACAAGAAGGATAGTCTAAGATTTGATGGAAAAAATTATTCTCTGTGGAAGACTTGAATGGAGTGCCATTTGAGATGCATTGGTGAACCCTACTAGAGCATTACAAGGAATAGGTATGTTATTCCTCATAATGGTCCTAAGTTACTACTACTAAGATTAGGGATGTTGAGTACAATATCAAGGTTAAGGAAGCATTGTTGAGCACTTTGATTGATACTGAGATGACAAATGTTATGGATCTGTAGACTGCTATGAGATCTAGAAAAAATTGGAAGCTTTGTATGAAGGTGATGTTAATTTGAAGATTGCTAAGTTACAAATTCTGAAAGGGAAATATAAAATGTTAAGAATGGGTGATGATGATAACATTACTACTTTCATGCAAAGAGTGAATGAACTTGTGTGTGGTATTAGATGTGATGGTGGATAGTTGGAAGAATCAGAAATTGTCGCTAAAGTGCTTAGATCCTTACCTGCTACATACAAATTCAAAGCTACTACTATTGAGGAGCTCCAAACTGTAACAAATGTAACTAGAGACATGTTGATTGGTAATCTTACTCCTTTTGAGTTAAGTGAATTTGGTGATGCTCTTCCTAAGATAGAACTTTCATTCAAAGCTACTATCTCTGGGAGAGACAAACAAAGATATGATTCAAGAGAAATTTCATCTAGAAAGGTATTCAAGTATGAGGAGGAAATGAGAGAGATTGAAGAAGAGGAGAAGAAGCTAGAGGATCTTGAAACACTTATTGTCAAGAGAGAAGCTAGAGGAGAAGGTAAGTATAAAGGGAAATTTCCTATTAAATGTTTTTCTTGTAGTAAGATAGGCATTTTGCATCAAGGTGTCTAGAAAGAGTCCTTAGGCCAAAACCTAACAAGCCTAGGTTTCAAAGAAAGTGCTATTATGTTTTTGATGAAGGTGTGACAGATGATGAATCTGATAAAGGGAATGCAAGTGAAGATGAATGGGTATTTATTGCTATCAAGGAAAATGATCTAGCCCCTATTGAATTTGTTAGTTTGTCTAATGTGGAGAAAACTCTAGCTTCTCAAGTTGAAGAGAAATATGAATGGGTGATTGATAGTGGATGCTCTCATCACATGATAGGAGATAAAAAAAAGTTTGTGAGCTTGGAAAAGTATGGTGGTGGTGTTGTAAGATTTGGTGATGACAAAGCTGGTGTAATCTATGGCAGAGGATCAATTTCTCTTTGGTAAGAATAATCCTAGTGATGTTCTTTATGTGGAAGGTTTGAAGCATAATATTTTAAGTGTTAGACAAATTATTGATAAGGGTTACAATCTTCAATTCAAATATGGAAAGTGTAGAATATTGGGGAATTCTAGAGATGTGATTGCTTCAGGTACAAAAACAAAAGGTAACGTCTTTCACCTGAATGCTACTAGTAAAAGTTGTCTGATTGCTCAAGTTGATGAAAGTTGGTTGTGGCATAAGAGAATGTGTCATGTAAACTTTTGAAAATATTGTTAAGATAAGTTCTGCTTAGGTAGTGAGAGATCTTCCTAAGTTGGTAAAGCCTAATAATACTATATGCAAGGAATGTCAGTTAGGGAAATAAACTAGAATTTCATTTCAGAGCAAACAAAATTGTTCAAAAGAAGTGTTGCAGCTTGTTCATACTGATTTCGTGTGGTCCTTCTAGAATCCAAAGTTTAGAAGGAGATGGGTACTTCATGTTACTTATTGATGATTACTCTAGATTGATGTGGGTTACTTTCTTAAGGGACAAATCTGAAGCTCTGGAAAAGTTTAAGAATTTTAAGGCTATGGTTGAGACAAAGACAAGTCTGAAGATTAAATGATTGAGATCAGATAGAGGTGGTGAATTCAATTCTCATGAGTTTAATTATTTTTGTGAAGTGCATGGGATAAAGAGACAATTTTCTTCCTTGTGGACCCCTCAACAAAATGGAGTTGTGGAAAGGAAGAACAAGGCAATTCAAGACGTTGCTAGAAATATGATGCTCGAAGTAAATGTTCCTCATATCTATTGGAGAGAAGCTTTGAGTACTGTTGTTTAAATCCTCAACTGGGTACAAGTCAAAGGTGATACTGGTAAGACCCCTTTTGAGCTATGGACTAGTCATAAGCCTACTATTAGATATTTCAAAATATTTTGGAGTAAATGTTATAGCAGAAGAGATGAAGAGATAGGAAAGTTTGATGCTAAGAGTGATGAAGGAATCTTTCTTGGTTATTCTACTAAGAGCAAGGCATATTGGTGCTACAACAAGAGATTGAGGAAAGTAGTTGAAAGTGAAAATTTCAAGGTAGGTGAAGACATAGCTAGACCATCTAGAACCTATGGATATGATTCAGATGATCAGAACAACAGTTTAGTCATAGGAAAAAATGTTCAGACTCAAAATCAAGTTCAAATCATTTTGGTAAATCAAGAGGAAGAAACTAGTGAAAGTGCAGAAGAGAAATCACAAGAGCCAGAAGTTCAAGAACATCCTAAGACTCCAAGGTATGTAAGACTAAATCATTTAGAAGATCATATCATAGGTGATAAGAGCAAAGGTGTCCAAACTAGGAGAAAGATTGTGGAAGAATACTATTTGATTTCAATGACTGAGCCTAATAATGTGAATGAAGCATGCAAAGATGAACATTGGGTAGAAGCAATGAAAGAATAGTTACAAAAAATTGAGAAGAATAATACATGGATTCTTGTTCCTAGACCTAAGAACAAAAATGTAATTGGAACTAAATGGGTTTTTAGAAACAAGTTGAATGAGCAAGGTGAAGTTATTAGAAACAAAGCTAGATTGGTGTGTAAAAGATATTCTCAAATGGAAGGAATTGAATTTGAAGAAACTTTTTCCCTTGTTGCTAGGATTGAATCTGTGAGATTATTTCTTGCTTATGTTGCTTACAAAAATTACAAGGTTTATTAGATGGATGTCAAGTCAACATTTCTAAATGGAAAATTGGAAGAAGAGGTGTATGTTGAGCAACCTAAAGGATTTCAATTGAACGATTAGGGAGATATGGTTTGTCAGTTGAAGAAAGCATTTTATAGACTTAAGAAAGCCCCAAGAGCATGGTATGCTAGATTGGACAAGTATTTTTTGAAGCTTGGATTCAATAAATGTACTATTGATAGAAATTTGTATTTCAAGATTGATCATAATAAAGATTTGATTGTTGAAGCCTTTGTTGATGATATGATTTTTGGAGGAGATAAGAGTTTGTGCATGAAGTTTGCTGATGAGATGTAGAATGAGTTTGAGATGTCAATGATTGGAGAGATGAAATTATTTTTGCGATTGCAAATTACTTAGTTAGATAAAGGAATCTTTATATCTTAGTCCAAGTATGTGAAAGAATTGGTGAAGAAGTTTGGTATGGAAGATTCAAATCCAGTTGGTACACCTATGGTGACCGGATGCAAATTAACACAAAATGATGATTCTATGAAAGCAAATAAAACTAAGTATAGATTGATGATTGGTGGATTGCTTTATTTGAGTCAAACTAGACCAAATATCATGAATGTTGTATGTATTGTTGCAATATTTCAAGCTGATCCTAAAGAATCTCATGTATCTGCTGTGAAAAGGATTTTCAGATACTTGAAGGGAACAATTGATTTTGGGTTGTGGCATCCTAAAGATGATGATCTTACTTTGAGTGCTTTTATTGATGGTGATTTGGCGGGAGATGTGGATGACATAAAGAGTACTAGTGGTGGTGCATTTTTCTTGGGTAAGAAGCCAATTTCATGGTTGAGTAAGAAGAAAAATGTCATTTCTTTATCTACTATAGAGACAAAATACATTACTGCTACTAAAAATTGTACTTGAGTATTGTGGATGAAGTAGATGTTTAAAGATATCACAGTTGTGTATGATAAGCCCATTGCTATATTTTGTGATAATTCAAGTGCAATTAACATTTCTAAGAATCCTGTGCTGCACTCAAACACCAAGCATATATCTATCAAGTTTCACTTTTTGTGAGAGAAGGTGAGTGAAAAGGAAGTTAGATTGGAGTATGTGCGTACTAAGGAGTAAATTACAGCTATCTTTACAAAGCTGTCACCTAAGGATACTTTTGTGTATCTTAGAGGGAAGCTAGGGGTAATTACCCCTCCCAATCAGAACTAAGATGCATTGACTTGCATCAATCCATGCGTTTATGATCATATTTTAATCTGAATTGATGTTGTGGTGACTGCTACTCAGGGGGAATAGTCAGATGTTCAAATATGTGGTCTAGAGCTTGTGTGGAGAAAATAAATCTTTGTCAGTGATGTCAAAGGGGGAGAAGAACCTTGTGGGGAGAAGAGTTGTTGAGGAGAAAAGAGTTAGAACCTAAGGGGGAGAAAGTGTTGAAGATAGCTACATTGATGGTTTTTTTCACATCATGTGTCGCCATCAATGCCAAAGGGGGATATTTTGGATGTTGTGGTTTTGTTGTTGATATGTGGTTGCCATTGATGTCAACACTATTGACATTAATGTCTTAGAGTTGTTATATGTCGAGGATATTGAGAAAATTATAATGAAATGAGTTGCAAGTTGTTAGTGGTGAAGTGAAGTTCAGTTTTTCAGTGAGTTTAGTACATTGATGATCAAAGGTTGTGGATTAAAGGGTTTCTTGTCAAGTATATCTAGTTTATCCAAGTTGAGTTTTATAGATCTTTGTGAAGATTTGTATTTTGATAGTTTTTTTGTTGCTTCAGTTGGTGTTCCAGAATGAAGATGATTTGATTTTAGAAGGTTCAATTGTTGTAGATACCTCTCTAGTGATTCATGATGTTTGTGGATGTTTCTAGATCATTCTCTATCTGTGTTACATGTCCACATTAATTGTTGTGCTCGAGATTCAATATTTTCTCTTGCATGTTAATTTTTTCATGTTCTTGGCCGACAAGGTGTTGTAACATGTTTTGGATATTTGAGGAGTAATTTTTGAAGGTGGTTCATGTTTGAGAATTTTATTTCTGGTCTTCACTATGTTGTGGTCAGCCTTGGTTGATTCACATTAATAATCTTTACTGTTTTTGGCTAACAGTTTGCATTCATTTTATTATTTCTTTGAGGTCGACTTGTAGCAATGTAATTTATTGTTTTCGATATATAAGAGCAATTATTTTATCATTCAAAGGAATAAGTATGAAAAGTGTGTGAGTCTTGTGTGTGAAAAATGTTCATATCTTTTGAAGGAAGAAGGATACTTTGAAGAAGAGTGAGCAGTGAGTGAAGAAGTGTTCATGTGCTTAACTGGAACTATAATCAGGCATTAGGAGATGCTATTTTTCTCCATTCAAATTTTGTGGATGTAATCCAATCTTTTGTAAGATAGTGTGTCTTCCTTTGGGAAGTAATCCTTTCTATATTGAATAGTGAGCTCTAGGAAGTGCGCTTGAATGCATGTGCATTCCTCATTAATATCTCTTTATAATTTTAACAGGTTATAATCTTTTAGACTGACCTCCACCATGGTTTTTCCCCTAATAGGGTTTCCACATAAAAATTCTTGGTGTTATGTGTGTTTCTTATGTTTTGTTGATTTATGCTTTCATGGTTATTGATCAGATTTGAGAATAAATTTAATAAGTTGAATAAGTTTGAAATTCTATGACAACTGATTCTACCCCCCTCTCAGTTTTCTACCCTTGTGTTGCCAACATGAAGTCCAACCGCTACTACAAAAGCATTCACTCAAAGAAATCTCCACTTTTCCATGCTCATTGTCACATCCTAACGAGGCCAAGAGAAACTCTGCAAAACTTGAGCTTCTCCAAATTTTATTCAAGAATGCTATGAATACACAAGTTCTCCATGTTAGATCAGAAATAAATATTCTCTTGTCAAAGTCATCTCCCCCTAGATTCAAGTGTTTATTGAAGCAGAAAGTTAAAAGGAAGTTAAGTGAGTGGAAACAACTTCCTACACTAATCTAATCAGAGGAGAGTTACAAAAAAAATTGTTTTAACACCTTATGCTATTACAATATGAGATACACATAGAGATTAATGGAAGTAGCACAACAAGTACACAAATGCAATAACATTAGATATACGTGGGGAAAATGATTTCAGGTAAAAAAAACCCACCCTCTAAAAGCATAATACTATTGTATTACTTCAAATAGGAGTTACAATACATCACCAAGTACTTAGCCTTTTTCAACAAGTGCTTCAACACGAACACCTGTTATGGAGTGATACTGGCAACACTTCATTACCTACAACCAAACTATGCATTCTACAACACAAGGCACCCAACAAATAGAGTGATACAAGCTTCAAGAAGAATCTAGAAGGTGAGGGGTGTCCAAATCTAAAAGGAACAATATTCAACACCTTAGACATGCATTTGGACACATGTACAACATTCCCTTACACCTTTGACAAGTTTTCATCATGAAAATACTCTTCTTTCAAGCTTGGGAACCTAGAATATGCTAAAAATAGCTTATGATAGATGGCTTACACATGTTACAGCTATCATAGAATCTGTCATAGCTTAAAACACTTACAATTGTAAGAGAATATATCATAACTAAATAAAAATAGTTGATTCTCTTACATCTTGTCATAGCCCAACTTGGGCACCAACTTTCTCCATGCATTCAAAGATGCCTTATGACATGTCATAGAATTTTTCATATGTCATAGATTCCAAAGTGGGACACCTATGTCAACTTGGGATGATGATGTGTCATCCAGTCACCCCTAATAGGGATGCCACATAGCCGTTGGGTCTCAATTAATGACATGACACCATAGGAAATTAAATAATACAAATAAATAAGGTATGTACAGGATCATCATGGAAAAATGGGCCCTTAAGTGGAAAAAAATTTAGAAAAATCAAAATTAGGAAACTTGACGTAAAAATTTGAATAAGTTATCTATATTATTTCAAAAATATATAAGAATAGAATCTGTAGCAAATTGAATGTAGTTTCTAAACTACTAGGCTTGTTTTAAAAAAATAAATCTATTTGCTGATAAATTGAAATTTTAATGCAATGGTACTTAAATTTCAGGGAAAAAATAAGTAGGTGTCTATCTGACCACCCTGACCACAATAAAATGATAATATTTTAGATATAAGTTGAAGACTCATGCCTTGATGTGATGCATATTGTTTTGTAATTTTTTTCTAAGTAAATAATTAATTATGAATTTTTTATTACAATTTTTTTAAAATATAAAAACTCATATGTCTGACCACCTTAACTTGGTCAAAAAATCATGAATTCAATTTTTTATTTTTTTAATCCTATATTATGCGAAGCATTGAATGTGACACATCTTTTGGATTCAAAAAATATGACACCGTTTGAAAGCTATAGATGTTTTTCAATCAGCCTATCAATTAGGACTTTAGTCATAATTCGAATAGAAAATGAATAATAATTATTTATTAAATTCAAAGTAAAGTATAATTTATATCAGTGGAAAGATGAGAATCTCCTTTAAAAACCCTTTTTTATTTCATTAGTTTGGGGTAACAAAATAGTCATCAGCCACATACCCATCATATTGCCACTTTTTGGCCCATCATGATCTTGCACATACCCAATACATTAATTACATAAATTAAATCAATATTAGGAATCTAAGATTGAGACACCTTAATCCCAACATTCTCCCACTTGTCGAATACTTTCCAAGAGTCAAACAAAATCATCTGCTCAGGGCCCCAAATCCTATGGAAATAGAACACCATCTAAACTTCTCCATGCTCATTGGTTTTGTTAGTTCATCTACAACATTCACCAAAGTGTCAACCTTCTCCAAGTTCACATTTCCATCCTATATCATATCATGAACAAAATGATATAGGACATCGATGTGCTTTGTTCTGGCATGAAAGGCAGAATTTTTTGCTAGACAAATTGCACTTTGACTATCACAACAAATAGTAATTTGTCACGTGTCTAAACTAATATTTGAACATAGTATCTTAAGCCAAATATCTTTCTTACAATCATGAATGAATTCCATATACTCTACCTTTGTCATGGACAATGCGCCTATAGCCTATCACTTACTCTTCCAACTAATAGCACCACTAAACATCATAAAAACATTAGGTCACTAGTGGATCTTCTATTGTCAATGTCACCTATCCAATCTAAATCTACATATCCTTGAATTCTCATAGAATGTTGAGGTCTAGTAGGATAACCATGAAAACACAAGACATACTCAGAAGTACCCTGTAAATATGAACACTCTCTTAACTGCATCCCAATGCACCCATCCAGGATTAGCCATAAAATGGCTAAGGACTCCCACTACTTGGGAAATGTCTAGTCTCATACACAACATCACATACATCAAATTTCCAACTACACTTGCATATGGTACTTTGGTCATGTCCTCCATCTCAGTAGGATATTTTGGACAATCATTCACATAAAGCTTCATCTCTTGCATCATAGGGACAACTAACTCTCTACAATCTACCATGTTGAATCTCTCCAAATAATTTCTTTGGCTTAACCAAATATTTCTATTAGCTCTACCTCTCATGATTTCCTTTCCCAGAATGTACCTAGCTACACCTAGGTCTTTCACCCCAAACTATGTTGACAAATGAAACTTCAAATTTGAAATCATACTTTTACCATTCCCAATAAACAACATATCTTCTACGTATAGAAAAATAATGAGAATGTGACCATTAGAAATTTTAAAGTACAAAAAATGGTCAAATTTAGATCTCTAAAATACCAATGACAACACATAGGTATCAGAATTTTGATACCACATTCTAGGAGAGTGTTTCAAACCATAAAGAGAATTCTTTGATTTGCAAACAAAAATTTCTTTACCTTTTTCAATACAATGCTCTAGCTCTGACATGTATATCTCTTCCTCCAAATCACCATGAAGGAATGTTGTCTTCACATCCATCTATTCCACTTCTAAATCATACGCTGTTGCAAGTGACAACAAAATCCTATTGAAGTGATCAACCCAAGATCTTCAATTTTCAACACCAAATATCCTCCAAAAGAGATAGATAGAAGCAACAATGGAAGATGTTATTCCACAAAACAAGGATTGCAATATCATACAATGATCAATATGCTATGCAATACAATGCAATGCCAAATATGCTAGAGATGCCTTGCTTATAATGGCAAGGATGAAAGATAGGATAAGACAAGAGCATGAAAAGTGTCTTAATCCTATCAAATGAGACAAATAACTCATAACTACCTAGGAAAGTGTATATTATAGATAAGAAAACTAATATACTAAATAAAATTAACATGTCAATTAAGTCCCCTAAGTCCCCAGTAAAGGAATAAATTAGGTACAAGACTTATTCACAACAACACCCCCCCTTAAGTGCAACTTAGGGAGGAAAAAACCAATGCAAATGTGCAAAAGATGGAAAATATGGGTTCTAGAAATAAGGCCTGATGAGGTACTCATGTACAAAACAAAAAAATCTCATAAACAAAGAAAAGGAGAAAAAACCTGTGGGAGAGAACTCCTCTCCAAAAGAGAGAAAAAGCTAAAAATACTGAAGAAGGAGGAATCTTCAAGACCCCCTATGGACAACTTCCTTCACCCCAAGCATTGATCACAATTGAAGATAATGAGGTGATGCCAAAGGTTTAGTGAAGATGTAGATGCAACTTGTAGATCTGTAGGAAAATACTCCAAGCTGAGAACACCATCCTAGATGAGCTACTTGATGAAGTGCATATGGATCTCAATATGCTTAGTACTCTGGTGCTCCACTAGTTTGTGAGAGATATGTATGGAACTCTATTTTTCACACCAAAGAGTAGTGGGATGAGTGGAAGGGAATCCAAACTTAGTCATCAATTGACAAAGCCACAAAACCTCCTAACTAGCTAGAACTGCACCTCAATACTCAACCTTTGTTGATGATAATGCAATAGCATTCTACTTCTTTCATGACCATGCAATTGGACCAAAACCAAGGAAAAAGACAAAGCCATAAGTATACTTCCAATCATTGACATCACTGACCTAATCTAAGTTAGTGAAGCCCAGTATATAAGATGCACCTAATGTGTAATGAATGTCAAAAGGAGTAGTGCCCTAAATGTATCTCAAGATATGTTTAACAGCCTTCCAATGACTCTCATTAGGATCCTATGAGAAGTGAGATACAAGTCCAACCGCAAAGGAGATATTAGGATGACTATGTGTCAAGTATAAAAGACTACCAACCAACTACTAATCCAAGGTAGGATCAATTGTAGGAGTAGTGCAATTGGTAGACAGTACAACACCTTACTAGAATGGAGTAGGGGTAGGCTTGTAATCAGCCATGCCAAATCTCTGAAGCAAATTAAGAGCATACTTCTACTTGAAAATGAAGATCTCCTTAGAATTTTGATGAACCTAAAGACCAAGGAAGTAATATAAAAGACTAAGGTTGGTCATATCAAATCACTCCATCAATGGTCATTGTGTACTCTAAATCATGGAAATAGAACTCCCTATGATAATAAAATCATCGATGTAGAGCACAAGTATGAGTAAATCCTCTCCATGTCTTTGAGTATAAAATGTGGGATTAGAATGACAATGAATGTAGCTAAAATAAAGCAAGAAACTATCCATCTTCTCATACCAATCCTGAGGGGCTTGTTTGAGACCACACAATGAATGGCAAATCCTGCAAACAAATGAAGAGTCCTACACAAAACCTAGTGGCTAATCCATATAGATCTCTTCATGAAAATTCCCATGTGAGAAAGAACTCTTCACATCCCTTTGATAAACTGACCATCCCTGTGATCCAACTATAGCAAGGACAAGGAAAATAAAATCCATTTTGGAAATAAGAGCAAAGGTCTTGGAGTAGTCAATTCCTTCAAACTAAGAGAACCCCTTTGAAACAAGATGAGCCTTGTACTTGTCAATAGAACCATATGCTACATACTTTGTATGATACACCCACTTGCACCGAACCAAATTTCTTCCCTTAGGAAGAGGAACAAGATCACAAGTATGATTCTTCATAAAAGAAGAATACTCATTAGCCATAGCACTATCCCACTTTGGAATACCTGAAGCATATGAAAACTTCTAACAATAATTTGAAACTACATAACTCAAAAGACTAATTCCTAAAGTCTGAGAAAGAGTGCGACAAGTGTCTAAGGGATCACCAACAAGAGAAACAACCTCATCAAGAGTAACTTGAGCCTATCATGGCCTAGTGGGTGAATGATGAGGAGGTGGATCAAGACCATCATCAAAATATTCCTCAATTAGAAAAAAATCATCAACTAAAGAAAACTGAGTAGGTTCTGATGAATTCAAGGGAGGATTTGACTGGATGAAGGACTCAACAAGATGAACATCACATCAGAAATGAACATATCATGTGTCAAGATCAAACAATCTATATGCCTTCACATCCTCACAATAGTCAACAAAGATGTATTGCTGACTCTTCTTCTCCATTGATTTACCTTGACCATCCATAATGAATGCCCAAGCCTCACTACCAAATACTCTGAAGAAGGATACATTAGGCTTGCAATGATACCAAGCCTCCTTAGGGGTCATATTTCACACTAACTTTTGGGGCATACAGTTTTAAATATAGTTTTTACAATTGATAGCTTCAACCCAAAATGCTACAGCCATGGACCTAGACTGAATCATTCAATTGGCCATTTCCTTGAGAGTCTTGTTATTTATCTCTGCCACACCATTTTTCTGAGGAGTGTAAGGAACTATGTGTTGATGAAGAATACCAAGCTCATTGCAAAAAATTTGAAATGCCTAATTGACATACTCCCCCCCAATTATTTGTGTGTATCTATTGAAGAGAAAAACTTGACTAATTCTCCATAGATGTTTAGAATGTCTAGAATTTTGTGATAACTTCACTCTTGAGCTTCAAAAAATAGACCCATGTCCATTTGGAAAAATCATCAATGAATGTGAGCACATACTTAGCCCCTAAAAAAGGAGTGGGGAATGACATGAGATCACTATGAACCAGCTCAAGGGGTGTGGTTGCACATGGAGCTTAACCCTTAGGAAAAGTATCTTGATGTTGCTTGCCAAGAAAACAACCTTGAAAAACACCATCCATGTAAGAGATCTTAGGAAGACCAACCACTAAGTGATGTGCTTGCATTTGCTGAAGATATCTATAGTTCAAGTGCCCAAATCTTTCATGTCAAAGTTTTCTCATCGAATCAACATGAGCAACAAAAAATGAACCCAATGAAGACTCAAATCCATCAAGTCGATGCAAATGGTTCTCATGATCAACTATCCCTGTAGCAACAACTTGAATTGAAGGAAATCCATCTGGAGAGAGTGATTGTAAATAGATCTACTTGAAGTTGTAAGGCTCTAAAATGATTTGTTTTAACATATAATTCTTCAAGTTTATCCCAAACATTCTTAGGTTTTTTACACTCCAAAATATGAAACAAGTTATCAAATATATGTAAGCCAATGAGACCTTTTGCTTCATCCATGTTACATCTATGAACACATTTTTCATAATCCCTTGTGAATTTAGGTTTTTTTGCATCTAACATTGGCCATAGACCTTTAGATTGTAACAATTGAGTCATTTTTAGTTTCCATGTATGATAATTGTGTGGTGTGAGTGGTTCAATTTGCCTTTGATCCACCATGAACACTAAAATAAAGAAGACAATGTGACACATAAATTGTGCCTTTCACCCCCCCCCATAATGTATTAAAACTAATTTTGGAACCCCCCAACAAATTACAATGAAGAAATTTTACAATTTGTACAAGTGACAAGCTTAAATCAACCATTTATAACACATGGTGTTTTTTAATATTTTCAGAAAAATAACTTGTCAAAATTGAAAAAGAAGGTTACAAAAAGATTCCTTGCAATTTTCTGAGATTTTTCAAAAAATGTTTGCCAAATTTTGACTTTGTATGCAATAGTTATGCCAATTACAAGCAATAAATGCATCTGTACCTTTAGGCTAAAAAAACTAGCAAAAAGTATCAAAATCTAGAAAAATCACTTGCACCACTACGAAGTTTGTTGAACTAGCTTTCCGATGATATTTTGATTTTTAAAATCTAACACCGTGGCGAAAAGTTATACAAAATTGAAAAAAAGGCCTGAAAAGGGAACCTTCAACACTAAATAGGAGCAAACTTAGCACTAACCGGGTGCAAAAATTTAGCCCCCTCTCGTTGGCCCTTGGTCCTACATGTGACTACATTTTGGTTGACTACAAAAACTCTAGCAGTTTGTTGAAACCACTAGCGGTATGCATTGGCCATCACATGTTTATGCTCTAGCAGCTTCAGCTAGCAGGCGACTAACATATAAAGTTGGTGGTGACTGTTTATGTAATTTCCCTCTTAGCGAACTATTTGCAGAAGCCCTAGGCATATCACCGTTAGTTTCTTAGTGGCTTGATTGTCAACTATCAGCGGTTAGGAGCTCAAGTCGACCAAAAAGAAGTCGATTGGTATTTGGAATGGCTGGCGGGGGGATGTGGAGTGGGCCCCAGTGGTGAGGTGAGTTGGCACTTGTGGGTTGATAGGGTAGAGTACGATTCTATAGAAAATAAATGCATATGCAGAAAAAAAAATTTGGCTCCCAATTTTTTTTAATCGCCAATATTTTAAAGAAATTCCCAATAAATATTTTAAAGAGCCTGAAATAAATAAAAATTGTAGAACATTAAAAATATATATTTTTTAATTCTGTAAAAATCTTACCCAACCTAGTTGGGGGCCGTACGACCTTTCAACCAACAATTTTTTTTCCCAAAAATCAATTTTTGCCAAATATACGAAAATTATATATCAAAATTCTTGCAAAGGGCCACCCAGACATAATGACAGGCTTATTTTTTTGCAAAAAAAGCTCCTGTAAAAAGCTATTCACCAAATCTGAGCCTCAAACCCTTATTTGCCAAAAATGAAAATGGTGACCAAATTCAGTGAAACAAAAGCCAAATATAACTTTCTTGAGCCTCCTAAACATAATGGGACAACCAAAAATACTGCCACTATAGCCAAAAGTGTTGCAATCACTAGATATCACCAAAATGTATACATGCAATATAGGATACAAGGAACTCAAATCACAATAGAACTTGATAGAGGAAACTCTCTAATGAATAAAAAGGAAGGGTATTTCTAGATTCAAAGCTGTGATACCATGTTGAAGTGATCAACCCAAGATCTTCAATCTGCAACACCAAATAACCTCCACAAGAGATAGCGAGACGAAACAATGGAAGATGCTATTCCACCAAAGAAGTATTACACTATGATATAATGATCAATATGCTATGCAATACAATGCAATGTCAAATATGCTAGAGATGCCTTGCTTATAAAGACAAGGATGAGGGATAGGATAAGACAATATCATGACAAGTGTCTTAATCTTATCACATGAGACAACTAACTCATAACTACCTTGGAAAGTGTAAATTATAGATAAGACAAATAATATCCTATGTAAACTTAACATGTGAATTAAGTCCCCTAAGTCCCTAGTAAAGGAATAAACTAGGTACAAGACTTATTCACACCAACAAATCCAAGTAGATGCCACTTCACCATAGGAAAGAATATCTCCCCATAATCAATTCCCTCCACCTATGAAAACCCCTTAGCAACCAAGCAGGCCTTATACTTCTCAACACTGCCATCAGTACCACACTTTTTCTTGAAATCCCATTTACAACCAATAGGTTTACATCCAACATGCAAAGGTACTAGATCTTAAGTCTTATTTTTCTTTAAAGAAGCCAGCTCCTCATCCATGGTTTGCAACTAGGAATCTGAATCATTCATACCCAATGCCTCTCTAACCGTCCTAGGCTCATTAGTATTAGTAATTAAGGAAACTATGCAACTAGAATCCAATAATGAATATACAAACCTTTTTGGTTTCCACCTAACTCGTGTAGAGATCCTCAAAGGTTGAGATTGAGGTTCTCCTTCTTCTTCAAAAATTTTAGAGCTACTTGAGCTCTCCTCATCATTAGGTCCAATAGGAGTACTTAGTTCTTCTTTCTTCAGAGTAGGTGGAATTTGAGCCACCTCCTTCTTTTGTTTCTCCTCTTTTTCTAGTTGCAGCTCAATAGAGGAAGGTTTCATCTCTCTGAAGATCACACATCTACTATAGAGAATCTTTTGAACTTTTGGATCCTAAATCTTGTACCCTTTCACACCAACACAATAGTTGATAAAGATACACTTAATAGCCTTTTTCTCCAACTTAGACCTCTTATCAATTGGAACATGAGCATAATATTATCAATCAAATACTCTGAGATGTCTCATTAAAATATTTTTACTAGATCATGCCTCCATGGGTGTCTTTCCAACAAGCATTGATGTAGGAAATCTATTGATCAAATAACATGCAATGGCTACTGCTTCATCACAAAACTTCTGGTCAAGGCTAGCACCACTCAACATACTCCTAGCTCTCTCCATAAACATTCTATTCATCCTCTCTACAACTCCATTTTGTTGTGGAGTGTAGGGAGTTGTCTTATGTCTCTCAATCTCATGCTCTTTACAAAACTTGTCAAACTCTATGGAACAAAACTCACCAACATCATCAGTCCTCAAACACTTAATCTTTCTACTAGTCTGATTTTCTACCAAGGCCTTAAACTCCTTAAACTGACTAAAGAATTTAGCTTTACTTTTGAGGAAATAAACAAATGTCCTTCTAGTATAGTCATCCATGAAAGAAACAAAATATATAGATTTTGATAATGAAGGAACATTTACAAGACCAAAAAAATTTGAATGTACATAATCCAAGACCCCAAAAGACTTGTGAGAACTATAGTAAAAGAAACATGGTGTTTTTTTCCATATACATAATGTTCACAAAATTCAAACTTGAGATTACAATCATCAAGGCCTTCAACAAGGATCTTAATTTTTAGAGTTCTTAGATCCTTCTCACCAATGCGACCAAGTCATTGGTGCTATAACATTGTCTTCTCCATAGGAAGCTTCATTTCTATAGAATTAGCACCCTTAGGTACCCAAAATGCACAACCATCAGATGTAGATGCAACATGCTTCTTCTCTGCATAATCAGATGGTAAGGATGAAGAATCCAAAGGTATCTTCTTCTTTGGTACATCAAAAGAACTATTTCATTGTACAACATGCGTGCATCAAGTTGAAATAGAGTGCCAATACAAACTCCTTTAGCTAACACCATAGCTCCTCTTGTTATCTTACATCCTCCACCAGAGAAAACAACTTGCAATCTTGAATCATTTTGTTTACCTACAAAAAGCAAGTTTCATGCCAAACTTGGGATATGCAAGACACCATCAATCCCCTTCACTCATTTAGTTTAATTACAAAAATTAGGTTTCATGCCAAACCTGGGATATTTAAGACACCATCTAATAAACCCCAATCATTAGTGTTTTGTGTGATGACATTGATATTAAGCGAAGATTTATTTAATTCTTTCACTTCTTTTGAGGGACAATAACTAAGACCACTAGTTGTTTCTATTAGTTCAGGATGCACCAAGGTTAGAGTTTGCTTAGAAGAATATTTTGTAATAGTGTTGGTATTGAGTGAAGGATTTTTTGATGCTTTTGTTTCTTTCAAGGGACAATACCCAAGACCACTAGTTCTTTCTTGTGTATTAGGCTATATAGAGACATGTATACCTTGTTCTCTAGCGCCACATCCTATTCCACTATAACCAAGTTGTTTCATAAGTTCATAACCTTTTCCATAAAGCTTTTCCATTTCTTTCGGATTTGGTGGTTTTTCATAATCAACTTTATCAAAATTTGTTGTGTAATTTGTTTCTTCTTCTAAAATGGTTGAAGTGGATTCTTTTGAAGGTTCTTTTGAATTTTTTGTTGAAATTACTGCCGATTCTTTTCCCTTTTTAGATTCTTTTGTTATGATCTTGTATTCTCTGATGAATGTAGGTGTGAAAACCAAGGAACCCCAATCATACTCCAATATTCTTTTTAGTTTCTTTCTCTTGCATGGGTTCCACTTGTGTAGTTGGCATCAATTTTTTCAAAGGATTTTCCTTGTCTTTCTCAGTGTGCAAACAAATTTCGGGTTTAGGGTTGGCTTTGATTTTGTACACTTTTTCTTTTTAGACATACTTCATTAAATAATGAAGAGTTGAAGAAACTGCATTCATCTCATGAATCCATGGTCTTCCCAAAAGAACATTATATGAGATATTTTGAGGCATAACATGGATAGGAGTTTGTAATGTGGCCTTTCCAACTATAATAGGTAATGTTATCACACCAAGTGGTTGTTTCCCTACATGATTGAATCCTTGAATATATAAAGAGTCTAGTTGTATTTGTCTTTTGTCTAATACAATCTTATCCAAAAGGTTTACACTACACACATTAAGCACCAAACCATTGTCAATGATAGTTCTCTCTATCCCAATCTTATTAACAAGGGCTATTATCATGAAAACTTCATTTTTTTTTTGCACTTCCAAGGAAGGTAACTCACTTTGGTGGAAAACAATGTATGAACTTATTCCTTGAATGATGGCTACTATATCATTTTGTTTCACATTAAGAGGGATAGAAACTTGTTGTAAAGCACTTTAAATCATGTTATGATAATGAGGGGAGGCTACAATAAGATCCCATAAGGATATCTTAGCAAGAGTATTTTTAATTTGTTCAACAAGATCGTACTCCTTTCCACTATGTTAAGGTAAATGAGGAGCACTAGGTAAAATGGGTTGAGGAAATGGTAGTGAAGTAGGAATGGTTTGTTGTTACCTATTATTCCTTTTATTGTATGTATAAGCAATGGTATTGTAACTCAATTGTTACAAAACATTATTACTATCAAATTTTCTTGTAAAGTTCAACATATCTCCTATAGCTAGCACTTGGTTTCTTTTTAGGTGGTTCTAACATAAGAACGAGTTTGTTTTGAACTTGAGGTTGATGTGAGGGTGGATAAAGGATAAGAAGTGGCTCAGGAGATCGCTTCAAGCGATATTTAATGTGCATAACCTCAAAAGACTTATCTTTATTTTTATGATCTTTTTGCAAAGGAAAGTCTAGTGTCACCTCATCATCTCCATCTAATGAAACCACATTACTATTGTTTGAAAGACATGTATCAATTCTATCATTTTCTTGCACCATGATATCTTCCATAGTATTAGAGATTTTAGGAGAGGATCAAACAAGATGTTGATCACATTCCATTGTTAGATTTTGTAAAGTAAATTCATCACCAATGATTGCATCCTTTTATTCCATTAGATGTTCCTAAGTGAGAGAAGCATTAGGAGAGGGAAAATCAAGACTCTCATGATTCTCAATGAGTGTATCTTCTAACATCAAACTATCTTCTTCACAAATAGGATAGATACTAGGAGAAGAACAAATTTGATTATCATGATTGTCTATGATCACGAATATGTAGGCCATGTGTTTGGTACTATCTACATCTAACCAAACTATCTCATGACATGATCGTAATAGAATGGAATAATGATGTAATCATGTTGTCCAACTAGTAGTTTGTCTCATTGTTTCCTTGATAACTGAGAGGCTAGACCTATCCATTAATGAAGAGTTAGGTATGTGGTCTTCACAAAATATCATGAACCTCTAGATGATCAAAGGTGACTCCAATGTAATAAGTCTCCCTACTGCTAGGGTCACCTAAGTGTATAATAGAAGAATTTTGGATAGCCATTAGGGGCTACCAAGGGGTATCCCTCTTGTCTAGTGCAAGTATTATGCTCAGACTCCCATACCGAAAGAAGTTAACAATGAAGAATACTCTAGGAATCTTGATATACAAAGCTCAACCAAGATCATATTATAGAGCCCTAGGCATATATTGTATAATGCTCCTCCATTTCCCAGATAGTGTGAACTATGCCTGCCTCAAGGTGTGTACCTCATGCACCAAGTGCTAGAACTAAAGTGACAACAAGAGTGATAATTTATCAAATGAATGGTGAAATAGGTCCTAAATGAAGAAGCCACTTATGCTCAATTTGACCTCTAGAATCAGAATCACTATCCCTATGGTGGATAATACACTAGAATAATTCTCTATTAATATGCTAAGGGCTACAATAATCATCATAGTGTATGTTCTCACCTTGCATAAGAAGCCTGAAAATATGGTGTATATGATTATCAAGTGTAATTATCATTTCCCCTATTGGGAGATGAAAGGTGGAATTATTTGCTTTCCATTGCTCAACAAGTGTCATCAACATAGCATGATGATTTCTCATTAGTGAAATGATATAGAACTTATAGAGTCCAATGGTGCATAGAAGCTATGACTCCTCCTAGAAAGTCATGAAACCTACTCTTAAAGTAATGAGAACAAGTATCCTCCTAGTCACTGTTGGGCATGTGGAGGAGTCTGTAAGAAACAAATAGAATCATCATTGAAATAGAAAAACTAGTGATCAAATAAATTAAAGAATAATCATTTTCAAAGCTAGAAAATGGTGTATTTCTAGGACAGAGGTGTCAAAAAGGGATATAGGTGCCATTTTTGGACATAGGTGCCCAAAATGGACACAAGCACCAAAAGAGGATATAGGAGTTCTATGATTTTGAAAAAAGTCACTCACCGTCTGTGCCACCTCCCCTTGTGCTATGCCATCTCGTAGAACATAAAGTCTCAAGGGCTTATATGATCATCATTTCAACATCCGCACTCTATGGTGAATAGGTATGTTTCTCTAAACTTTTGAGACACAAAAGTAAAAATGATTATTAAAAGAATAATTTTTCTCTAACATATAGTAAAAATCTAAAAATATAGTAGTTATCATTCAAATAATTATAATGAGGGCTAGTGAACTCTAATTTGGATGCCATTTAATGCATTGGATTTTTAATTTTGTCCTCATTCCATTCATATGTTTTTCAATAGTTGGTGTTATGATCTCATGACCAAAGATCACAAACATATTCATCAAAAACCTTAACAATTTGATGTGGTTAGATTGCTACCCTGATTCCACCTCCATAAAGAAAGAAAAATTAGGGGGTATACATCTACCCTATAATTTCATTCTCTTTAGAAGTATTGAAAGATGATACATATAGATAATTTTGAACAGCTATCAAATCAATTTTGTAGGATGCAGTTTCTAGTATTGTGGTTTTGCAGATGACTACATTGGGGACTCAATTCTCCCATTAATGAATGATTTATAATATCCATATGATTTTCCTTTTTATATAGCATGATTTCTTTTCAAGTACTTTAGCTTGCACATGCATCTAGTGTCGTATGACTGCTAAAGTGGTGGCTAAATATAGTGTCAAAAATTGTACTCCCTTTTATGTGATAGTAAAATTTCACACTTATTTTGGACCAACTTTAGTGCCTCTTGGATATATGTATTTTTAATCCCACTTAGTTAAGCCCTAATCTCCCAAATTACATTGCAAAAAGAAAACCAAAACATTGTACTAGCATCAACCTAAACTTCTTAGTCTAGGGAAATGGTCTGATTAGCCAACCTTGCATTAACATCAATCCAAATTCCCTTGTCAAGAAAAATTTCTTGAGCATCAACCCAAACTCCTCATGTTTGGGTAAATGTTTTGATTATCCAACTTTGCATCAACATCAGTCCAAACTCCTTATGTCTGGCTAAATGTTTTGATTGTCCAATGTTTGCCTATGAATAGAGAAACACTCCACTATTCACAAGAATGTCACTAACCAATTATGAATCTAGACTAACTCCATTATTCAAAAGAAAATCACCAACCAACTATGAATCAAGATTAACTCTATTATCTAGAGTAACACTCCTCCATTTGTGAATCAAGACTTACTCAATTATCCACAAATACACATCTATTAAACTATAGATTAGGAAAATCTCAATTATCCATAAATATTTTGTTGATTCAACTATCCACGAACCAACAACAACTCACCAAGTTTGTGAATTTAGTTATCCACAAACCAACAAATCACTGCATGCCCCATCTTTCTCTTGAAAGGACAATAAATGAAAAAAATGCTTCTCATGCAAGAAATCATCCCTGAGTGAGAAGCTAGCTCGGGATGATAGATGTCCTCAAGCTACCTCCATTTCCTCCAGCATCCAATCAGACCCTTTTACATCTTAGTCATTAATGTTTCTAAATGCATCATCATTAGTAAATGCGTAAAAGTGTGCATACATAGGGATGTCAGGTTCAACCAATAATGCATCCATTACAATAAAAATGTTTAATAATTTATTTGAGATAACCATTCTCCCTCTAACTGTTCTGTTTATTTCCAATGCCAACAATTCAAACCACACCAAACAATAATAAACTATCTCTTCTATTACAAAAATGCATCAAACTTAATCTAATATTTTGGTCCAAAAACAAACTAAATTTTATCACCAACTACCTATTATTCCATTCTCAGACCTTTTTTTTTTTGGAAAGAAATGTGTAAAAGAAGAGACTTCAATAACTGCTTCCAAATGCCATATGAAGGTACTGAAACCTTAAATGTCCTTTGATATCATTGAATCAAAATGCCAATGATAGATTGAGACAACCAATAAAATAAGTGATATCTTGTAATTTTAGATGATTTTTTTTACCTTTATTGCATCCTCCATCAGCACATGTAAATGATCAATTATAGGTATTGAGTTTCTCCCTTGCAATTTGCACTTAAATATTTGAACTCAAGAAATTTATTCTTCCTTTCAGATTACACTTTATTCTAGTAAAGATCACTATTCATTCTACATGCTTCATCACCAAACATCTAGTCCACACACATAGCAAACTCCTACTTAAGCCTAGAGAAAATTGTAGATGCTTTATTTGAAAAATGGATGCAACAACATTCAATGCTTTCTATAGGCATAAGATATCTACATCATCAACAACAAATGGTTTCAAAGGAACAAATAAAAAATATGAATAATCCTGATTTTGGACACCCCTTCTATTGCAGATTTAATGCATATACAAACTATAGAATATAGTGGTCAAAAAATGCACAAGCCCAACAAAATGATGGTGGCCAACAAACATTCAACAACCAACAACCAAAACTTACATTTATTTCTTTTCAATGCCTCTTTCCATTATTTTTTTAATTTCAGCATCTAAAATAGATACATATAGTTCAACACAATATTTAACAATAAATTCAATACCATTATCAAATTTTTAGTGCCATTCCAATTTCTATCCCTCCCGTGCAGCCTCCTTCACAACCCATTGTCTTTTTTACTCTGATACCAATGTAAAGTAGTAAAAATAGAAGAGCAAAAGATTTACATTGTAAATAAAAAGAGGACTTTCATTAAATCATTCGAGTCATTTATAATGTTCATTGAAAATGCTTATTAAGCATTGTATTCCCATAAATAACCACCCAAATTCTCTTATGAGAATAACTCCCTAAAACTAACAACTAACAATTAACTGATTTATTAAATGTAAACTTCATTTTCCTAACAGCATTTTCTGGACCTGACAACATAGAAGTTGATACAATGGATATCATTGTTATGATATGAAGCTTTTGGCAATAAACGGTTAGGGAACTTCAGCAAGGACTAGTCAAATATAACAAGTTGGATAATTTTTTACGAGTTATATTTTTGACAAATAAAACGGACCAATCATGAATTTAATGCTATAGTGCCCTCCATGATTTTAAATCTTTCAAGATCGTGTTGGCTGATTTTGAGCTCAAAATGATCCAGATCGACATTCAAAGCAAAATATATAATCAACAAGATTGTAGATTAATCCTAAAATCATTTACATCTTAGATTTAGTCGTGAAGTTCAATTATTAAAAAAAGCAGATCCAAAGAGTATGCTCTTAGTTATAAATGAGAGTGCAGGGGATTATGTATAAATGAAGCCGCAACAATAAATCTGGTTGAACGTCAATTCCAATTGCCATTACATCAGGCTAGTATCCGATCATCATGGAATTCGTGCCCACGACAGATATGGGAAAGTGAACAAAGGACATTAAAGATCATACAATCCCCGCTGACCATACAAATGGTGTGGTGACCATTTCTAAATTCATGTTCTTGGTGTGAGTCTATTTGGCCTTTATTATAGACTATTCGAATGAATTTCCAGATACTGCACGCTGAATGAGTTTCAATTGTTTTTGTTTAAGCTGCTCCCTAAGTTAGTGTATATTAATGCCAAGGAAAAATAGAGCTAAATTCAATTCATCATATATAGTTCTTCTTAACAAGTGTATTTGGTATTGAATGGCATTCCTAACATTTAAGGAAGAAACAATAACGAAACATGTTTATTGAGATGGGTTTCTTGTTCTTTCTTCCTTGAGTATCGTCTATGATAATTGCTAGAGCTTTGAGACTGTTGTGAGTGTTCAAAGAGGGCGAATATCTATCATTCAAGTCCTCAAATTCTCTTATAAGGCTGTGTGAGATGTCATCAAAATCATCAACAACATCTGTCATATATATATTCAGGCTTAAAAGGCCTATTTGTGCTGAATTCATGTATTGGTTGTAATCCTTGTCTATTTTTAAAGGATTATCCACAAGATTTTGATGAGCACATGGTGGAGTGGTCGTGAGTACTTTAAAAGTAAAAGCATTATCATTTTGTGTCTATATGTTGCCCGATTTTGTTGGCAAACATAATATATTTGATTCTGTTGACAAAATGAGGCCACTTGCAAAATGGGTTCTGCGCAGCACTAAGATTAACTTGATTAGAGGTATGCATGGCACAATGTTGGAAGTGGTGGTGAGTGTTTAAGATTAAGATCACATGAATTCATTGTTGGTAATCTTTATTCAGGTTGTTAGCACACAAATACATTTTGCAAAATGGAAAAGAGATTCAAGATATAGCAAGGAAAGCACTTTCAAAAGATTTTGTATTATTATAACAAAAATAAAACTCTATAAAATTAGTTCAAATGAAGGTTTAAAGATTAAAGAAAACATTATTTTTTATGCAATACTCGTATGTATAGACATATTTCTATAAGATTCAATATATAATGTTACAATCATCTATCTAAATATTTATATTATTTCTATAATAATGAATATGAGATTTTCATAGTCCATGAGAATGAGTAAGTATTATTTTGAAGTAAATATTTTTATTTTATTTTTATCACTTTTAAAGTCACATTTCATGATATATCATCTAAACAAAAAAAATTATGTAATATATTTAACATATTAGTATTTTTCATCTTCTATATAAAAAAATTAAATATAACCCATTATTATACATTACAATAACACAATTATGCTTAGATTCAATCTAGAAACTTTTCACATTGAACATTGTGCAAGTAAATGTGATCCATTCTTAAACAAATGTCATATAGCAATTAGTCAGTATCATTACAATACAATTGAAAGTGTAGTTGATAGTAGCTAGTCAGCCTAACCTTACCCTATTCAGCTCACAAAGAAAGTGCAAAAGGATTCAAAGAAGAATAAATAAAAGAGAAGCGAGAGGGATTTTCTTTTTATCTATTATCTACAAACTCAAACATCAATAAATATAAACATTCTCCACAATTGACAAGTTAAAAACTCATCTCATTGTTAGACTTAGCTCAACATTTGATACAAACTATGAAGATAGTAGGGATTTCACAATTATATATGCAAATGCACACACAAAAAATCATCATCTTGCATAGACAAAAGGTAACCAATCAATTCCTTGATAAATATACATTGAGCCCAAATGGATAATGTTAACATATCATAGAAACAACATTTACGAGGTTAAAGCTTAGAAATAACAAGCTCAATAAAATTTCTTCCAACTATTCTCATGTGGAGGAGAAGAAATTACACTCCTTCAACACTCTTACCTTGAAGCTTCTAGTACTCCTATGTTCTCTAACTTACAAATTCCTTACAAAACACAATCCTACACCTAAATTATGTACATGCCCTCAACACAAGACAAGCTTTTGAATAGTTTATTTGTTGAGTTTTCTAGACTTGACAACATAGAAGTTGATATAGCAGATATCATTGTTATGATATGAAGCTTTTAGCAAGAAAAGGATAGGGAACTTGAACCCATTGTCACAATCAACAAGGAATAGTCAAATATAATATGGTGGATAATTTTTTAAAATTTATATTTTTGACAAATACAATGGACCAATCATGAATTTAATTCTATAGTGCCCTCTATGATTTTAAATCTTTCAAGATTGTGTTGACTGATTTTGAGCTCAAAATGTTCCAAATCAAAATTCAAAGAAACCTACATAATCAACACAAGTGTAGATTAATCCTAAAATCATTTACATTTTAGATTTAGTCATGAAGTTCAATTTTTAAAAGAAGCATATCCTCAGAGTATGCTTTTAATTATAAATGGGAGTGTAGGGGATTATGTATAAATGAAGCCTCAACAATAAATCTGGTTGAATGTCAATTCAAATTGTCATTACATCAAGCTTGTGTCTGATCATGGAGTTCATATGAAAAATATATTAAACTTATTGATTATTAATCTCCTATCTATATAGATTATTTGATTGCTAAAAATTAATTCACAACAAATATTCAAAATAAGACAACTGCAATTTCACAAATAAAATCACATGAACAAAGAAGAAAATATGCAAAATAATAAACGCGATATTTTTTGACAAATTGTCCTTGAAAAAACCCCGAAGGGTAAATGAGTTCAACATATGAGGAATTTTTATTAAGCTTCAAAAAAATCACATGAACAAAGATGAAAATATGAAAAACAATAAACACAATATTTTTTGACAAATTGTTCTTGGAAAAACCCCAAAGGGAAAATGAGTTCAATATATGAGGAATTTTTATTAAAGTTCAACAAATCAAGAGTTACATAAACTGCTTGCATCTTACTAGCAGAGCTCCAAAAATATTTTCTTCTCTGGAAATTCTTCCCTCAATTGATCCTGCTGAAATTTCATTGTTGTTGTATCCAACGCTATTATTGTGCCTTGCTATCACTACAAATCTTTCCCAAGCATTTTTTCTCTAGATCCCCTTTTATAATCTTCTCATTGAGCAACCAATGGCCACAATTTAATCTGAATCGATGGCTAAGATTATTTGGACTCTAACTAACCAATTTATAGAAGTCTCTAGAGAAATCAATTAATTAATATTTCTTGGTATGGAGACACCTATCCAAGGTACAAAAACTAACACTCCCTCTTAGTGAGGAAGGTGTTCTACATAACACCCAACTTATTTTTGAAGAAGATGAACTCCAACTTCCCTAATTCCTTTGTCAAAATGTCTACTACCTATTGATCTGTAGATATATACTATAGCTAAAAAATCCTCCATTGTACACAATCCCTGATGAAGTGATACTTGATGTCTATATGCTTAGACCTATTGTGAAACACTAAATTCTCAGATAATCTGATGCAACTCTAATTGTCATAGTGTATCATCGTAGTCTCAACCCTCTGACCAAACAAGCCTACCAACAACTTTCGAAGCCATATAGCCTCACAAACTTCCATGCTAGTTTCTATGTACTTTGCTTCTAATAAACTCAAAGCCATGGACTTCTGCTTCCTACTATACCAAGAGACAACTCTTGATCCCAAGGTAAAGCAACACCCTAAAGTGTTTTTCCTATCCACAGTACTGCCTACCTAGTCTACGTCAATATAGCCTATCAATTTGATACCATCACCTTGAGCATATCTAATCCCATACTCGATTTTACTGCACAAATACTACAACACATGCTTTGTCATTGTCCAATGCACTCTCTTCAGCTCAACCATGAACTAAATAAGAGAGTTTACTACAAAGGATGCATCTAGCTTGGTGTTGACCAAATACATGAGAGATCCAATCAACTATGTATACAAGATGGGGTTTACATCCTTCTCCCTAGATGAGTCTACCTTCTTCCAATTGCAATACATAATGTTATCACATCAAGTGGTTGTTTTCCTACATTGTCAAATCCTCAATAGATAAAGAGTTTGGTTGTAATTGGATTTTTCCTACTCCAATCTTATCCAAAAGGTTTATGCTACACACATTAAGAAGCAAACTATTGTCAATGATAGTTCTCTTTATCCTAGTCTTATTAACAAGGGCTATTATCATGAAAGCTTCATTTTTTTGCACTTCCAAGGAAGGTGACTCACTTTGGTGGAAAACAATGTCTGAACTCATTCCTTGAATGAGGGATACTATATCTTTCGGTTGCACATTAGGAGGGGTAGAATTTTTTTGTAAAGAACTTTGAATCATGTTATGATAACGAGGAGAGGCTTGAATAAGATCCCCTAAGGATATAGATTAGTAGGAGTATTTTTAAGTTTTTAAACAAGATCATACTCCTTTCCACTATGTAAAGGTAAATGAATAGCACTAGGTAAAATGGGTTGAGGAAATGGTAGTGAGGTAGGAATTATTTTTGGTTTCCTATTATTCCTTTTATTATATGTATGAGAAATGGTATTGTAACTTCACAACTACGAAAAAAATGACACTATCAAGTTGCCTTGTAAAGTTCAAGATATCTCCTAGAGGTAGTGGTTTCTTTTTAGATGGTTCCAAATAAAGCATGGGTTTATTTTGAACTAGAGGTTGATGTGAGGGTGGATAAAGGATAAGAAGTGGCTCAGGAGATTGCTTCAAGGGATATTTAATGTGGATAACCTCAAAATACTTATCCTTATTTTGATGATCTTTTTTAAAAAGGGGAGTCTAATATCACCTCATCATCTTGATCTAATGAAACCAAATTACTATTGTTTTGAAAGACATGTATCAATTCTATCATTTTCTTCACCATGATATATTCCCTAGTAGTAGAGATTTTAGGAGGAGAAAAAAAGATTTTGATCACATTCCATTGTTATATTTTGAAAAGTAACTACTGATGGAACCCCTAAAATTTTCATGTTCCATCTCAAAATCCTCCTAAATTTTGGGTTTGGTCTATATATGAGGGCTTAGGGTTTTTATCTACTATCAATGTTTAAGGGTTTTATGTTATCTTGGACCCTTCTTAAAAAACCCTTGAGTTTATATCCTTTCCAAGGTTTTAATTCTAGGTATGTGCAAGATCATCATGGAAAAAACATGCCCTCAAGTGGTAAAAAATTCAGAAAAATCAAAGTTAGGTAACTTGACGTAAAAATTTGAATAAGTTATCTATATTATTTCAAAAATATGTAAGAATAGAATCTGTATAAAATTGATTGTAGTTTCTAAACTACTAGGTTTAATTTAAAAAGAAAAAAATGTATTTGGTGAAAATTTTAAATTTCAATGCAGTAGTACTTAAATTTCAGGGGAAAAATAAGAAGCAGGTGTATGTCTGAACTACAATAAAATGATATTATTTTTTTATAAGAATTGAGATATAAGTAGAGGACTCATGTCTAGATGTGATGCATTATTTTTGAAATTTTTTTCGAGTAAATAATTAATTATGAATTTTTTATTACAAATTTTATAAAAAATAAAAACTCATATATCTGACCACCTTAACTTGGTCAAAACTTCATGAACTTAAATTTTTTTTTTTTAATCCTATAGTATGTGAAGCATAGAATGTGACACATGTTTCAGATTAAAAAAATGTGATACCATTTGAAAGCTATAGATCATGTTTTTCAATCAACCTATCAATCAGGGCTTTAGTCATAATTCAAATAGAAAATGAATAATAATTATTTATTACATTCAAAGTAAAGAATAATTTATGCTGGTGGAAAGCTAAGAATCTCCTCTAAAAACCCTTTTTGTTTCATCAATTTTTGGTAAAAAAAAGTCGTCAGCCACATATCCCACAAATACCCATCATATTGCCACTTTTTGGTCCATCATGATCCTGCACATACCCTTCTCTATTGAATCCCTATTACCAGTTCCCAGTCTTTTAAGTTATGTATTATGCCATTGAAACCCATGAAATAACCAACCCTTTATTCTAGTTTTGTCAGTTGTTATATGTTGGGTCATTATTTTAATTTTCTTAAGTAAGGATAAATATTTCCTACTAAACTTGTTTGAGCCTCAAGTTTTTAATCACGTGGATTGTGGTCTCATTGACCTAGTTGGGTCCCTCTTTTAAGACTAACAATTTTGACATGTGCAGATATGAAAATCCTTGATGGTCATTCAATCATTTAGAGTAGATCTCGGTCATTCCTCGTGTGCCCATTCTATTTCATTACTTACTATTTTATTCTCATGGACTAGCAGGCATAAGCCATGTGTCATGTGCATTGGTGGGCCTGGTGTCTTTGATAAAGATTGCAGATGATATTAAAAGGAAATCAATGGTGATTATTGAATGATGTGGTTGCATCTTCACTGTTCCCCTCACACCTTCTCTATTTTATTCTTCATTAAAATATTTGAACAGGTTGGCGAACGGTCATCACATATCTTGTCCAACTATGGCCCCAATGTTTCCAAGGATTCAACAAGTAGAGCTTTGAAGATAATCAATTGTCAATAGAGGGTGATGTGGGTCAATCTTGACTACTCCCCACTATCTTGTGTGGGTCCCACCTTTACTGACTGATTTTTAACGTGGTGGTGGGCAATTGCCATGTGGAATAAGCTAGAGGGTGTGGAAGCATTGGAGTAAAGACAAATATTAATGAAATATTTCAACATGGGGTATACAAAATAAAGTATACATTACTAAAAGAAGATATAATGAATGTGTTTGAGATCTTTTAATCTTGGCCCCGTTGATTGTGTAAGAGGAATAAGGCTACAAGAAATTGGTCTTGGATTAAGATGTGAGTATGTAGAGGTCATAAGATTTAATCTTAGCCCTTCCTTGTCTCCCCACTGATGAAAGTTACACATGGGTTAAGACTCATGAGGGCGAGGGGAAGAAGACATGTGGACTCTAGCTACAATAACAAAGGAATGGTGGAGCCCACAATTCACTAGCAAGTGGTTCTACGTGGATTACTATCACTTGATAAGTATTGCGGCTACATACAATTAGGTTTTTCAAATAAAGATGACTAAATATGGATTGTCCATCAGTTAGCATGCCCATACAATCAATAGCTGGCATTCAAAACTTAGTTTGAGGGAAACTGAGCCATTCTAGTTCACATGAGTGAGCCTTAATAATGGAAAGGACGTCGAGATACTGAAGCAGGAGGTTGCATAGCTATTAAAAATTGTCTTGAAAGCATGATTGAGCATTGTGAAGGATATTCTACACACTTGGAGAGCTGGTGTTGTGGTTTTCAAGCTTGTATGACATTGAGGCTAGGGTTATCAACCTGCAAAAGAACCAGTATGTAAATTACTACCTTCCCATTAGAATTATTGATAAATTGTGGTTTCCCAAACCTTTGAGTCAAATAGGGTTTTTCTCAGTTCTTCATTTTAACGTTTTATATTCATAAAAGAGAATTGATTGGTCCTACATTGTTGTAGTCTGTGTCAAACCCTATCTGAGCCGTAAGTTTTGTTCTAAGAAACCAAAAACCCTACTTTGTAATTCCTTTTGTGTCATGGCTCCCAAAGCCCAATGAAAAGCATCTTCATCTAAAGGGGAAGCTTCTGCTCCTAAAAGGACTCTAAATAAAAACCTTACTAACTAGTTTCCACCCTTGACTAGTGAAAAACCTAAGGGTCAGCTACTTCTCTAAGGTCCGCAAGTAGTTGAGGGTTTCATTGACAAGAATAGTTCTATTAAGGATGTAAAATTACCTTATACTAGGTGGGAATTGTTCTATGGTTGGTTCATAAATAGAAACATGGGTATTCTAGTGGGTAAACCCTAGAATTGTGACCTAGGGAAGTTGATTGTACCCAATGTTTACCTATATATTGACTTGATTAAAGTAGTGGCCACCAATTATGATATAGTTATAAGGACTATAAGAACATATGATGGGAGGGAGATGGTCAAAATTACCAAGGATGAATTTTCTCATGTCTTCAAACTTTCACTAGGTGGATTTATGAAATTCCTAAAATCAATGAAAACACTCTTAAGGAGGAGTATGATAAGACTAAGATTGTATTCAGAGTCCACATCCTGCCAATATATCTAGTAGAAATTGGGGACCGAAGAATTAAAATAGGGCAATATGATAATGAGCCTTTCCTTGTTAGTTATTTTATTTCCTACTTCCAGAAAACCTTTACTCCATTTTCCAGATAATTGGTTATCATCTCATCATAGGAATACCTATGGCATGGATGTATATGGTAGCCCATATTCAATACCCTCAAATTGTATAGTATATAACTATACGCGGTTTCTTGTAGAAATAATTCAAGAGCCTGGTTTGATAAGGTTAAAGAAAGGTGGAGATGGAGTAAAGTTTAGTTGGTACTCACTATTAATGCATATGATTTTGTTCAAAGGGGCATCTTAGTTTGGGAAGAATATGAATTTGGATAGGAAAGAGGGTAATTTGGATTTTCCTAGTGTTGGACTATTGTCTTGGACAAGGATGACAGGACATATAATTATGTAACATTTCAAAACTTGTTTGCTTTAGAATTGAAGAGAGCCCTAGTTGTGAATATGCCTAGAATTCCCATAGCTTGCATTACTTCTTGATGCTCAAGGAAACAAGGCCTGAGTTAGGAGTTGATCATAATTGGGGAGATGTTATCCCATATCCCTATTACACTATTTTTCAGAGTGTATGGTTCCACTATTGCACCTCATCTGCTACCAAAATATGTGCTAGAGAGAATTGGTTTCGTTGAGGTAATATGTAAATTGGGAAGTGTGGAAAATGAACATTTGTTGAATCAAGGAAAAGGAACATTTTTCCTTTATACACATTCTTCTATGAATTTGTAATGACAAAGGGGGTGTGGAATAAGATACTTGATATACTCAAGGTCTGTTGCATGCAAAGAATAGTGGAAAGGATCAGGTATGATCTCGAAGGTTTCTTTCCAATTCCTAGAAGATGTGATAAGAAATGTGTTTGACCTTTTGGCACAAGAAAAAAGAAAAGCAAGGTGGATTTCTTTCAATAAGATAAAAAGAAAGATAAAGAAGGAAAAACCTGACTTCAATGTTCTCACAAATATTGAAAATGTAATGCAAAAGGTGGAACATTCATCCTATAATTTTGAGATAATAGTGGGCTACATTGAAACCAAAGGGGTGATAATTAGGGATAAGGGGAAATCTGCCATTGAAGAAGAATAGGGTGGGGGAGAAGTCCCTACTATGGAAGATAAATCTACATATCAAGCCCCTAAAGAACCAAAAATAGAGTTCTTTGTAAGGAGAAAGAGTAATGAAAAGAAAAATGATGCAATTCCTACTCCCTCCCAACAAGAGGAACAAGGTCCTCCTCCTCCAAGGCCAATAGAGCCTAAAATTGTAGATATTGATGCCCCACCACTAAGTGCATCACCACAAAAAGAGCCACCATTGAAGAAGAAAAAGGTTGAAGTACCTAGTTTGGTGGACTACATGCTGAGGAAGAATCTAAAGATGACATTTGGGTATCAGAGAAGGAAATGTAAAAAGGAATTCCCACTGCACCAGTAATGAAGGTGACACAACAATTAAGTATGAGGTTGAGTAAAGCTGACCTCACTGGGCTTAATGGTAAAGAAGATATGCGGGTGGAAGCATGCACACAAATTTTGGATGATGATTCATTTGTAAAGTCTCAAGCTTTTATGGAGTTTGTATACAAGGCTAAGAGAGATGAATATGTCAATAGCCTATCCATAGAAATAATCCTTCATCCAAAATTTCTTGATGCCACTATCCAGGAAAATATTTTGAATGAACTAAGAGCTAATTCCCAAAGGAATGCTACAAAGGAAGGTAGAGAGTTGGTGAGAAATAGTGGTATTTTATTACTTCCAGGATGAGATTTAGCTTCTTCCATAGCCTTTGATACAATAAATAGATGTGATAGACCTCTCTACTATTCAAAAGTATAGGTTGTAATTATGTTACAAGGGTTTTCCTTCAGTGAACAATGAGATGCATTAGCTATTTGGTCTCTAGCCCCAAGTACAATGAAGCCTTACATTTTTGAGCCTACACCTAACTACAATGGAGGCATGATAATAAAGAGGGTGCTAGAAAAATCACCTCTAGAGGCATCAAATATGTCCGTACATGTTGCACAATTCACAAGGGCCACTATAGAATCAAGAATTACAGAAAAGGAGAAGCTCAAGATAGACCACAATAATTTGTGAGTTGAATATGGAAAGCTTGAACAAAACAATATGCAATTACAAATAAAGGTAGCATTATTGGAGTCAAAGTTGCAAAGTTTGCAACTGGGAAAGCATAAGAAGAATAATGCTGACTCCCCTACCACTTCACAAGAAACTGCACCCCCAAAATTTACCACTGAAGTAATTTCCTCATGGGAAATTGTTCCATATAACATGGGAAATGTACCAATTTTAATGATAGAGCCTAGTACATCAAAAAATTCTGTAAGCTGAGGAAGATATTAGCAGGAAGGAGTTACTAAAGTAGCTAAATGACTATAAAGAAAAATGCGACAATCATGATAGGGAGGTTTTTAATAGCATTATGGAGATTTTCACTACAGTATTCGAGCATCTAAATAAAGGGGTGAATAGAAGATTGAATAGCATTCATTATAGAGCTATTCCTTCATGGTGGTTGCTATAAATAATTTTGACAATGACAGGGAAAGAGCTATTCCACTTATGGAAACGTGGATCCCTAATATGAAGGAATTAAGATTGATGTCAATTGGAGCTAAGCAAGATGCCAAACCCCTTGAAAATTTTAAGCCCATTGTTAGTCTTGTAAGTAAAATTGAGGGGTACAGGGGAAACATTGAACCTTTGGAGATCAAAATAAGGGAAATGGTTAAATCCTTTCATGAATTGCATCATGGTCTACTTCCATCCATTATAAGGGATGATGATAGCATAAATACCTTGCAGGAATGTAGAGATGAAACTAATAAAACCATTTCAGGTTAGGCAGTTTCAATTTGTCAAAGATATGATATGGGTACACTAAAAAGAAACATGGATATGTTGGCTCATGCAAATATTTTCTTATTAGAGTTTAACAAGGAGGCCAACCAAATGTTACCAAGTATATGCCTTATAGAGAAAAGGTTGATGAAGTCATGAATTTGGACTAGCCTACTAAAGAGGAATTCCAAGCATGGATAGGAAGATACTTGGAGGGAGTGGTGATTTGAAATTTTCATTTTGAAGTCTACAATCATCATAAGTAATGGATTGGTGAAAATGCATTGCATAGCCTAGATTTCATACAGATTAGGATTTTGCAAAAGTCTAGAAAATATAGTCCATTCTCTTCAATTTGAATTGATGACAGCATTGTAGACATGGATGTATTATTTGTCCTTTCCTTTCTATTTCTTTCATTCTTTCTTTCTTTTTCACTTGGTGTGTGTGGGCGCAAATCTTGAGGAAACTATTTGAAGATACCTTTTTGAAGGTGGGACAGGAACTCCAATGATGAATGAAGACTACTCTTATTTCATGCATGTTTCCCACCACCTGGGAATGTAGAGTAACTTAAAATGGAATATATGTTGTAGTGGTCCAATAGGGTATTGACATGTTTACTTTCTGGTTTGAGGCTTTTTTTTCTCCTTCGTTTCTATAAGAAGGAATTCAGGGCCAAAAATTAGGGGTTTATTATATTGCAATCGACACTGCGAATTGTAAAAGGAATATCAAGCATATTTTAATTTTTATCTTAAGTTTAGAGTCTATAGTTACATATGTAATTTTGATAACAAGATAGAAAATACAATATAGAATGATACCAATTTCATGGATATTGTATCTCCTTTGTACTTGTTTTATGAGTTATGAATGAAAATAATCAAGGATTATTTTTTTTGTCTCTATTGTTTCCCAATGGATGTTTAATTTCATTCCTGCTTATTAGTTCAATGAATTAATGTAGTTGCTTGGATGAGATTGTTAACTCATAAGAATTGGGTGCTAGGATATTTGTAAGCATTGATGGTCATGAATGTAATGTGGTAGTGTTGTAATGCAGTGTTTCTTGAGATTATATGTTGCTATTATTGAGCCATTATTTGGTTGCATAGGTAGATATTGACTATGTGTTTAGGATAAGGCACTGGTTCATGCAAAGTATTCACAATTCAATTACTGGTTGATTCATCGGCTAATCACCTTCTATTCATAAACTTTCAAATGAGTACCATTGTAGCTATTTTGTGATGAGTTTCATTATTATCATGCTCCAAGTGTAGGGTATTAATAAATGAGTTCTCAACTTGTTTGATATACTACGCTGTTGAGTAATTATATGAGAATTATCTATTGTTCACAATGTATTAAAATGGTAGTCATAAATTTTTAAGTGTGCATTGTGGGATCACCCTCCTGTGTTTCATAGAGCCCAAAGTGTAGGAGTTAATTTTTTGCAAATTTTACTCATTCATTGGCCAATTCCTTTAGATTTCTAATTATTGGAAATGGAAAAGTCCATAGGTAACTTTTAAGATCAACTTGGTTCTTAAAAAATGACCAACAACTTCATCACCAATAGGGGAGGCATCAAGAGAAGAATTCTTACCAATGATTGAATCCTTTTGTTCCATTAGATGTTCCCAAGTGAGAGAACCATTAGGAGAGGGAGAAATAAGACTCTCATGATTCTAACCAAGTGTATCTTCTAACACCAAACTATCTTCTTCATGAATACGACAAATACTAGGAGAAGAACAAATGTGATTGTCATGATTGTCTATGACCACAGATATCTAGACCACATGTTTGGTGCTATATGTATATGACCAAACTATCTCATGACATGGTCATAATAGAATAGAATAATGATGTAATCATGTCATCCAACTAGTAGTTTGTATCACTATGTCCTTTATAGCTGAAAGGCTAGACCTATCCACTGATGAAGAGTCCTATATTGTCTCCACACAATATCACCATCCTCTAGATGATCAAAGGTGACTCTCTAGTGTAATAACTATCCCTGCTACCAAGGTCACCTTAGTGTATAAAAGAAGAGTTGTGGATAGCCATCAAGGTCTACCATAGGGTATCCCTCTTGTCTAGTGCAAGTAATATGCTCAAATTCCCATACCTAAAGAAGTGAATAATGAGGAATACTCTAGGAATCTCAATATACAAAGCAACCAAGAACATAATATAGATGTGCAAGCATGATATGTTCCTAGGTGGATATTGTATAATGCACCTCCATCTCTCAGATAGTATGAACTAGGCCCCCCTCAAGGTGTGTGCCTCATCCACCAGGTGCTAGAACTAAAGTGACAACAATAGTGAGAATTCATTGAATGAATGGTACAGTAGGTCCTAAATGAAGCAACCACTTATGCTCAATTAAACCCCTATAATTAGAATCACTATCCTTATGGTGGCTAGTGCACTAGAAAAAATCTCTCCTGATTTATTGATGGGTACAATAATCTTCATAGTGTATGGTCTCACCTTGCACGATAATCCTTAAGATACGATGTATATCCTTAAGTATAATTATTATTTCCCTTATTGCAAGATGAAAGGTGGAAGTATCTGCATTCCACTGCTCAACAAGGGTCATCAATATAGCATCATGATATCTCATTGGTGGCATGATATACACCGAATAGAGTCTAGTTTTGTGTAGAAGTTGTCACTCCTCCTGGAAAGTCATGAAACCTGCTCTTGAAGTAAGGAGAACAAGCGTCCTCTTAGTCACTATTGAGCATGTGGGGAAGTTTGTAAGAAACAAATAGAATCATTATTGACATAGAAAATCTAGTGATCAAACATATGAAAGCATAATAATTTTGAAAGCTAGACAAAGGTGTATTTTTGGGATGAATGTGTCAAAAAGGGATATAGGCACCGTTTTTGGATATAGGTACCTAAAATTTACACAAGCATCCAACGATGACATAGGAACCATGATTTTGGAAAAAAAATGAAAACATCATAAAATATTGCCATATATATTATAGGGAAAAGTAAAAGAAAAAGGAACTCACCATTTGTGCCACCTTACCTCATGCAATGCCATCTCACAGAACATAAAGTCTTGAGGGCTCGTATGATCATCATTTCAGCATCCTCACTATGTGGTGAATTGGTATGTTTCTCTAAGCTTTTGAGAGACAAAAGTAAAAATGATTTTTAAAAGGATAATTTTTCTCTAACATATAGTAAAAACCTAATAATAGCAGTTATCATTCAAATCATTATAATGAGGGCTAGTGAACTATGATTTGGATGCCATTTAGTGTGTTGGATTTTCAATTCCTTCCTCATCCATTCATATTTTTTTTGATAGTTGGTGTTGTGATCTCATGACCAAATCATAAACATCTTCATCAAAAACCTTAACAAAATTACGTGGTTAGATTGCTACCTAGATTGTACCTCCATAAAGCAAGTAGAATTAGGGGGTCATATATTTACCCTAGAATTTCATTCTCTTTAAAAGTATTGAATGATTATACATATAGATAATTTTGAATAACTAACAATTGATTTTGTAGGAAGCAATTCCTAGTATTATGGTTTTGTAGATAACTTCACCGCGGGCTGAATTCTCCCATTAATGAATGATTTATAATATCCATATGATTATCCTTTTTATATAGCATGATTTATTTTCAAGTACTTTAGCTTGCATATGCACGTAGTTTCATATGGGTGCTAAAGTGGTGACTAATATAGTGTCAAAAATTATACTCCCCTTTAGGTGATTGTACAATTTCACACTTATTTTGGACCTACTTTAGTGCCTCTTGGATTTATATATTTTTAACACCACTTAATAAGACTCTAATCTCCCAAATTACATTTCAAAAAAAATCAAAACATTGTATCAACATCAACCTAAACTTCTTGGTCTAGGAAAATGGTATAATTAGCCAATCCTACATCAACATCAACCCAAACTCCTTTGTCAAGGAAAATGTCTTGAGAATCAACCAAAACTCCTCATGAGGTGCTGTCATAATAGTGGTTTACAATTCCTGAGAGGAACGAATTTTAGCTGAAATCACATATTTTTAGAAAATATAATGATTTAAGCCTTAAAAAGTTCAATTTTAAGGATTCCAATTGAAGAGGGTTTGATCAAATCACCTTAGATCAAACCCCCTTGGATAGAACCTCGCTAGTTTTAAACCATACCTATAAATGCGTCTCCTTTACACCTATCAAAATGCTGATAAAAAATCACTTTTGATTTAGCTTTTGGGGGATCAAATGGATTCATTTAAAATTTATTTCAAATGATTATGGTATTCCTCAGAACAAGCTATCCAATGAATATAATTTTAATATGTTTTGGTTTTGTTATGTATTTGTTTTTTTAAGTTTTATTAAACATAGGTTTTTCATGAAAATTTCTTTGTTCTTCACATGTGGAAAAATAGAATATTATAAAAAAAAATGAAAAATATGAGTGCACCAGATATTGAAGTCCTTGATCCAACAAAACAATTAAATTAAATTTTGACATATACAAAAAAAGTTACACGTATTGGTCGCGAAGGTCTCGAATTGTAATTCATTTGACTTTTAAAGTTTATTAAGGAAAAAATATTCAATAAAAACTATCTAACCAAGTGGAAGCACTAGATATTAGAGTTAAAAATCTAAAATTGAAAGAATTAGAATTTTATCCTTCATGGAAAAAAATTATGCATTATACGGTGTGCGTCACTTTTTAAAAATGTTGTTTTCTGAAAAAATCAATTTTCGTGGGAGATGGAAAAAGAAATGCAATTTGATTCCAAAAATTTTGAAAAAAATATTTTTAGAATCTACACACAAAATTTGATGAGACTCTAGTTTGCACCATCTTCAAATTCCTCACAATTAGCCGCTATAGGTGCCCGAATGTGAAGATTTAGTTAAAAATACTAATTTCAGTGTCCGGTTTGGCCAAAAAATTCAAAAATTGTTAATGTTCTGATTATCCAACTCTGCATCAAAATCAATCCAAACTCCTCATGTCTACATAAATTTTCTAACTATTCAATGTTTACCCATGAATCAAGAATCACTCCACTATTCACAACAAATCAACAACCAACTGTGAATCTAGGTTGACTCCATTATTCAAAAGAAAATCACCAACCAACTGTCAATCAAGATTAACTAGATATTATTCATAGCAACACTCCTCCATTTGTTAATCGATATTTACAAATCATAACAACAACAACTCACCATGTTTATGAATTCAATTATCCACAAACCAAAAATCATTGCATGCCCCATCTTGCTCCTAAAAGGACTGTAAATGAAACAAATGCTTCTCATGCAAGAAATCATCCTTGAGTGAGAAGCTATCTTAGGATGATAGATGTCCTCCTGCCTCGATTTCCTTCAACATCCAATCAGAGCCTTTTACATCTTAGTCATTAATGTTTCTAAATGCATCATCATTAGTAAATGCGTAAAAGTGTGCATACATAGGGATGTCGAGTTCAACCGATAATGCATTCATTACAATAAAAATGTCTAATAATGTATTTGAGGTAACCATTCTCCCTATATTTGTTCTCTTTATTTCAAATGCCAACAATTCAAACCACATTAACCAATAATAAACTATCTCTTCTATAACAAAGATGCATCAAATTTATTCTAATATTTTGGTCCAAAAACAAACTAAATTTTATCACCAACGCCCTATTATTGCATTCTCGTGCCTTCAAATTTTTGGAAAGTAATGTATAAAAGAAGAGACTTCAATAACTACTTCCAAGTGCCATAAGAAGGTACTGAAATATTAAATGTCATTTGATATCATTAAATAAAAATGCCAATGATGGATTGAGACAATCAACAAAATAAGTGATATCTTGCAGTTTTAGATGATTTTTGTTTACCTTTATTGCATCCTCCACCAGCACATGTAAATGAACAATTATAGGTATTGAGTTCATCCCTTGCAATTTTCACTCAAATCTTTGAACTGAAAAAAAGAATTCTTCCTTTCAGATTACACTTTATTCCAGTAAAGATCACTATTCATTCTACATGTTTTATCACCAAACATCTAGTCCACACACTCAACAAACTCCTACTTAAGCCTAGAGAAAATTGTAGATGCTTTATTTAAAAAATGGATGCAACAACATTCGACACTTTCTGTAGGCATAATACATTTACACCATCAACAATAAATGGTTTGAAAGCAGCAAATAAAAAATGTGAATAATCCTGATTTTGGACACCCCTTCTATTGCAGATTTAATGCCTCTACAAACTGCAGAATATAGTGGTCAACAAATGCACAAGCCCAGCAAAATGGTGGTGGCCAACAAACATTCAACAACCAACAACCAAAACTTACATTTATTTCTTTTCAATGCCTCTTTCCATTAATTTTTTAATTTTAGCATCTAAAATAGATACATATAGTTCAACACAATGTTCAACAATAAATTCAATACCATTCCAAATTTTTAATGTCAGGCTAGTGTCCGATTATCATGGAATTCATGCCCACGGCAGATATGGGAAAGTGAATAAGGGACATTAGAGATCATACAATCCTCGCTGACCATACAGATGGTGTGGTGAGCATTTCTAAATTCATGTTCTTGGTGTGAGTCTATTTGGCCTTTATTATAAACTGTTCGAATGAATTTCCAGATACTGCACGCTGAATGAGCTTCAGTTATTTTTCTTTAAGCTGCTCCGTAAGTTAGTGTATATTAATGCCAAGGAAAAATAGAGCTAAATTCAATTCTTCATATATAGTTCTTTTTAACAAGTGTATTTGGCATTGAATTGCATTCCTAACATTTAAGGACGAAACATGTTTATTGACTTGGGTTTCTCGTTCTTTCTTCCTCAAAACTGACATCCACTTGGAAAAGTTCAGACGAGTGAGAGGGAAGGTTGTCTCTCCTGATACTCTTTTATATCGTTGCATCATTTAAACTACCTGGTATTATTTCCAATAGAAAGATATCAGGTTGTTGCTGAAATTGTTCAAAAGGATCCTCCAGACTTGAACTATTTCCTCAATTCTACACTATTGAATGGTTTATGAAGTTTAGACTCATCGGATATAGCAAGGTGGGTCAAGGTGTATGGTAAGCCCAGTGTAGGCATGTCGTCGTCTGATTTCTATGAGAGGGCTAGGCATGCCAAGTATCTTCCATGATAGTTGCTAGAGCTTTGAGACTGTTGAGAGTGTTCAAAGAGGGGGAGTATCTCTCATTCAAGTCCTCAAATTCTCTTATAAGCCCGTATCTGTGTGGCATGTCATCAAAATTAGCAACGGCATCTGTGATATATATATTCAGGCTTAAAATGCCTATTTGTGTTGAATTCATGTATTGGTTGTAATCCTCGAGCACAGGTGGAATGGTCGTGAGTACTTTACAAGGAAAAACATTATTATTTTGTGTTTATATGTTCCCTGATTTTGTCGACAAACATGACATGTTTGATTTTGTTGAGAAAATGAGGCCACTTGCAAAATGGGTTCTGCGCAGCACTAAGATTAACTTGATTAGAGGTATTCATGGCACAATGTTGGAAGTGGTTGTGACTCATTTATATTAGGGTGTGTTACATTAGGAGCAACAAAGTGGTGGTGAATGTTTAAGATTAAGATCACATGAATTCATTGGTGGTAATCTTTATTCAGGTTGTTAGCATACAAATACATTTTGCAAAATGGAAAAGAGATTCAAGATATAGTAAAGAAAGCACCTTCAAAAGATTTTGTATTATTATAAAAAAATAAAAACCTACAAAATTAATTCAAATGAAGGTCTAAAGGTTAAAGAAGACAACATTTTAATGTTTTACTGTATGTAATACTCATATACATGTATATACATATTTCTATAAGATTCAATATATATATTTTTAGATATATAATTTTATGATCATCTATCGAAATATTTATATTATTTCTATAATAATGAATATGAGATTTTCATAGTCCATGAGAATGAGTAAGTATTATTTTGAAGTAAATATTTTATTTTTATTTTTATCACTTTTAAAGTCACACTTCGTGATATATCTAAATAAAAAAAAATTATGTAATATTTAATATATTAGTATTTTTGATCTTCTATATAAAAAAATTAAATATAACCCATTATTATACATTACAATATCACAACTATGCTTAGATTTAAACTAGAAACCTTTCACATTGAACATTGTGCATGTAAATGTGATCCATTCTTAAACAAGTGTCATATAGCAATTAGTTCGTTCCAGTACAATACAATTGAAAGTGTAGTTGATAGTAGCTAGCTAGCCTAACCTTACCTTATTCAGCTCACAAAGAAAGTGCAAAAAGATTCAAAGAGGAATAAATAAAAGAGAAGTGAGAAGGATTTTTTTTTTCTATCTATTATCTACAAACTCAAACATTGATAAATATAAACAATCTCCACAATTGACAAGTTAACAACTCAAGTCATTGTTAGTCTTAGCTCAAAATTTGATACAAACTATGAACACAATAGAGATTTCACAATTGTATATGCAAATGCACACACACAAAAAACATCATCATATTGCATAGACAAAAGGCAACCAATCAATTCCTTGATAAATATACTTTGAGCCCAAATGGATAATGTTTACAGATCATAGAAACAAAATTTACGAGGTTAAAACTTAGAAATAACAAGCTTAATAAAATGTCTTCTAACTATTCTCATGTGGAGGAGAAGATATTACACTCCTTCAACACTCTTGCCTCAAAGCTTCTAGTACTCCTATGTTCTCAAACTTAAAAACTCCTTACAAAATATAGACCTACACCTTTATTATATGCATCCCCTCAACACAAGAAAAGCTTATGAATAGTTTATTTGTTGAGTTTTCTAGACTTGACAACATAGAAGTTGATATAGCGGATATCATTGCTATGATATTAGTATTTTAGAAAGAAAATGCTAGGTAACTTGGACCCATTGGCATAGTCAGCAAGGACTAGTCAAATATAATATGTTGGATAATTTTTTAAAAGTTATATTGTTGAAAAATACAACAGACCAATCATGAATTTAATTCTATAGTGCCCTCTATGATTTTAAATCTTTCAATCTTGTTGACTAATTTTGAGCTCAAAATGATACAAATAGACATTCAAAGCAACCCACATAATCAACAAGATTGTAGATTAATCATAAAATCATTTACATTTTAGATTTAGTCATGAACTTCAATTTTTAAAAGAAGTGGATCCTAATAGTATGTTCTTAATTATAAATGAGAGTGTGGGGGATTATGTATAAATGAAGCCTCAACAATAAATCTAGTTGAACATCAATTCAAATTGCCATTACGTTAGGCTTGTGTTTGATCATGGAGCTCATGTGAAAAATCTATCGCGGTTACTGATTATTAATCTCCTATCTATACAAATTATTTGACTGCTGAAAATTAATTCACAACAAATGTTGAAAATAACACAACTACAATTTCACAAATAAAAATGCAAGGACAAAGAGGAAAATATGCAAAACAATAAACAAAATATTTTTGGACAAATTGTCCCTAGAAAAACCCCAAAGGGAAAACCAATTCAACAAATGAGAAATTTTTATTAAACTTCAGCAAATCAAGAGTTACATAAACTACTTGCATCTTATTGGCAGAGTTCTGACAATATTTTTCTTCTCTGGAAATTCTTCCCTTAATTTATCCTACTGAAATTCTATAGGTGTTGTATCCAATGCTATCACTGTGCAATTGCCATCACTGTAAATCTTACTCAACTACATGTGTTCTCCAAATTATCATTGTTCCCCTTTTATAATCTTCTCATTGAGCAACTGATGGTCACAATTTAATATCAATCAATGGCTAAGATTATCTGGACTCTAACTAACCAATTTATAGAAGTCTCTAGAGAAATCAATTAATTAATATTTTTGGGTATGGAGACACATTTCCAAGCTAGACAAACTAACACTCCCTCTTAGCAAGGAAGTTGTTCTACATTACACCCAACTTATCTTTGAAGAAGATGAATTTCACTTCCCTAATTCCTTTATCAAAATGTCTCCTACCTACTAATCTGTAGATATATACTATAGCTAAACAATTCTCCAATGTACACAATCCCTAACGAAGTGATAAATGGTGTTTATATGCTTAGACCTATCATGAAACACTAGATTCTCAGATAATCTAATGCATATCTAATTATCACGTAGTGTATCATTGTAATCTCAACCCTTTGACCAAACAAGGCTACCAACAACTTCTAAAGCAATATAACCTCACACGTCATCATGCTAGTTGCTATGTATTATGCTTCTATAGAACTCAATTCCATGGGCTTCTGCTTCCTATTGTACCAGGGGACAAGTCTTGATCCCAAGCTGAAGCAACATCCTAAAGTGCTTTTCCTATCCATTGTACAACCTGCCTAGTCTACGTCAATATAGCCTATCAACTTGATACCATCATTTCGAGCATATCTGATCCCATACTCGATTGTACCATGCAAATACTACAACACATTCTTTTTGGCTATCTAATGCACTCTCTTTGGCGAGCAGCCATGAATTGACTAAGATAGTTTACTGCAAAGAATATATCTAGCCTGGTATTGACCAAATACATGAGAGATCCAATAAACTATCTATATAAGATGGGGTCTACATCCTTCTCCCTGGATGATTCTACCTTCTTCCAATTGTAATAGGTAATGTTATCACACCAAGAGGTCGGTTTCCTACATTGTCAAATCCTTAATAGATAAAGAGCCTAGTTGTATTTCACTTTTGCTTCTCCAATCTTATCCAAAAGGTTTACACTACACACATGAAGCATCAAACCATTGTCAATGATAGTTCTCTTTATCCCAATCTTATTAACAAGGGCTATTATCATGAAAGCTTCATGTTTTTTTGAAGTTCCAAGGAAGGTAACTCACTTTGGTGGAAAATAATGTCTGAAATCATTCCTTGAATGAAGGCTACTATATCATTCGATTGAAAATTAGGAGGGATAGGAACTTTTTATAAAACATTTTGAATCATGTTATGATTATGAGGGGAGGATTGAATAAGATCCCATAAGGATATAGATTAGTAGGAGTATTTTAAAGTTTTTCAACAAGATCATACTCCTTTCCACTATGTAAAGGTAAATGAGGAGCACTAGGTAAAATGGGTTGAGGAAATGGTAGTGAATTAGGAATGGTTATTGGTTTCCTATTATTCCTTTTATTATATGTATGAGCAATGGTATTGTAACTTCATAGCTACAAAAAATTGTCACTATCTATTTTCCTTGTAAATTTCAAGATATCTCCTATAGCTAATGGTTTCTTTTTAGGTGGTTCTAACATAAGTACGGGTTTGTTTTGAATTAGAGGTTGATGTGAGGGTGGATAAAGGATAAGAAGTGGCTTAGGAGATCACTTTAAGGGATATTTAATGTGGATAATCTCAAAATACCTATTCTTATTTTGATGATATTTTTTGCAAAGGGGAGTCTAATATCACCTCATCATCTCCATCTAATGAAACCACATTACTATTGTTTTGAAAGACATGTATCAATTCTATCATTTTCTCGCACCATGATATCTTCCCTAGTAGTATATATTTTAAGAGAGGAGCAAACAATATTTTGATCATATTCCATTGTTATATTTTGTAAAGTAACTACTGATGGAACCCCTAAAATTTTTATGTTCCTTCTCAAAATCTTTCTAAATTTTGGGTTTAGTCTGTATCTGAGGGCTTTGGTTTTTTTCTACCATCACTATTTAAGGGTTTTATGTTATCTTTGACAATTCTTAAAAAAACCATTGATTTTATATCCTTTCCAAGGTTTTAATTCTCTATTGACTCCTTATTGCCAGTTCTGGTCTTTTAAGTCATGTCTTAGGCCATTGAAACCCATGAAATAACCGACCCTTTGGTCTAGTTTTGTCAGTTGTCATATGTTGGGCCATTATTTTATTTTTCTGAGGTTGGGCTAAATATTTCCTACTAAAATCATTTGAGCCTTAAGTTTTTAATCTCGTGGGTTGTGGTCGCGTTGACCTAGTCAGGTCCCTCTTTTAAGACTAACAATTTTGTCGTGTGTAAATATGAATATCCTTGATGATCATTTGATTTTTTAGAGTAGATCTTGGTCATTCCCAATGTGCCTCTTCTATTTCATTACCTTCTATTTAATTCTCATGGGCTAGTGGGCATAAGCCATGTGTCATTTGCATTGGCGAGCCCAGTGTCTTTGATAAAGATTGCAAGTGGTATTAAAAGGAAATAAATGGTGGTTGTTGAATGATGTGGTTGCATCCTAACCTAATTCAAGGAAAATGAATAAAACTCACTCTCTTGATCTCATTTTTCAAAACTCAAATCATCCTTTGTTAGGTTATTCATTTCAAGTTCACTTTTCCCTTCTCAAACCCTTGTTTAAACTCACCAAACTGAGGACAATGCACAAAACCTCTTGTTTTATCTTCAATACACCTTAAGCAACATTTAAATAACTAACCCAAACACAATTCCTAGCCTTAAGATTTCAAATGTGAGAATTCTCATGGAAGACTATCCTAACCAACACTTAGGCCAATTTAGGCTACCAAACATAACAACTCCAATCTCCAAGTCCAATTTACCCTTGATGATGCCTCAGAAATATTCAAAATACCTACACAAACTTATCAAACTATCCCTCATACCTTGAACAAGTGGTTTTATCATACACCATTCCGAAAACCATTCTTTCCCAATTCCAAAATAGGACTATGATAACTCTATCCCAAGAAGAAAGTCAATAAACAAAGGCCTCAAACTCATCAATACACCAAACCAAGTCAAGAAATAGACTCACATACACCCAATCACCCTTTTTAAATCAATACAACTCATGAAGGGTTTAAAAAATCACAATCAAACCTTATAAAACCTCACAGTTTTTTACCAATCATTTACATTATTTACAGACCTAGGGCTTCTTAGAAACAACCCAAATCCTTAACCATAAACTCTAAAAATTTAGGATCCTTTAGAATACTCATCTAACATTTAATTCACTAGTTTACAAGGGATTTCAATGGTTAAAGTAGGAGAAATACAATTTTGAATATATACTGGTTACCTTAGAACAGGGTTTTAATAGTTTTTTGAAGAACTAAAATAACTCGCTCAAAACTTGATCAATTTGCATGAAAAAAAATTAAATGGAAGGTAATTGATCACTTTAACACTTAAAAACATTTATCCAAGCTTACGAGCCCATATAGAGCCATACAATGGCTGAAAACAATGAATTTGTGAAGAAAATACATAAAAACAGTGCCTTTTATCATTCTATTCTCAAAACTTCAATTACCCACACCTTCTCCATTGGTTACAAAGCCTTTTATAGGAATTTTACATATAAGCTTTTAGTTTCTAACTACCTTTTTAATGAACCAAGACAAGAATATCTCTTCACCTTCCTAGTTTTCACTTTTATAGTTTTATGATTTTTGTATTTTTGCAACTTTTGCAAATAAATTTGACAACTTTTCAAAAATGAACATAAGACTTAAACCTTAAACCTTCTAATGACTCCAATACATGTAAAATGACATGAATGAACCTAGTGCAATGTTGGAACACCAAAAATTAATCATCCTTCAATATTTTCTTCATGGAATCATGTCATTGTCAGGATGCTCCTGCATCACGACCGTTCCCTACGCACACGCTTTCTTTTATGGGTATGTGCAGGATCATAATGGAAAAAACAGGCCCTTAAGTGGAAAAAAATTTAGAAAAATCAGTGTTAGGAAACTTCACATAAGAATTTGAATAAGTTATCTATATTATTTCAAAAATATGTAAGAATAGAATCTGTAGAAAATTAAATTTAGTTTCTAAACTACTAGGTTTATTTAAAAATAAATAAAATCTATTTGGTGAAATTTTGAAATTTCAATGCAGTGGTACTTAAATTTTAGGGAAAAATAAGAGGTAGCATTCCGACCACCCAACCATAATAAAATGATAATATTTTTTATAAGATTTTATATATATGTAGAGGACTCATGTCCAAATGTGATGCATATTTTTTTGTAATTTTTTCTAAGTAAGTAATTAATTATAATTTTTATTACAACTTAAAAAATATAAAACTCGATGTCGACCACCTTAACTTGGTCAAAACTTTGAAATTTAATTTTTCTTTTTAATCCTATAGTATGTGAAGCATAGAATGTGACACATGTTTTGGATTTAAAAATGTGATACCATTTGAAAGCTATAGATGTTTTTGAATCAGCCTATCGATCATGACTTTAGTCATAATTCTAATAGAAAATAAATAATAATTATTGGTTAAATTCAAATTAAAGAATAATTTATATTGGTGGAAATCTGAGATTGTCCTCTAAAAACCCTTTTCATTTCATCAATTTTGTGTAAAAAAAAAGTCGTCAGCCACATACCCTACAAATACCCATAATATTGCCACTTTTTGGCCCCTCATGATCCTGCACATATCCTTATTCTTAATTAAAATATTCGAATGGGCCAGTAGGCAGTCACCACATTTCTTGTCCAATTGTGGGCCCAATGTTTCCAAGTGGTCAGAAAATGGAGCTTTGAAGAGAATCAATGGTCAATAGCAGGTGACATGGGTCAATCTTGACCGCTCCTCGCTATCCCTTGCGAGTCCCAACTTTACTAATTGATTTGAATGGGGTGGCAAGTGATTGCAATGTGGAATAAACCAAAGGGTGTGTAAACATTAGAGAAAAGGAAATTTTTAATGAAATATTTCAACACGGTGCATAGTAATAAAGTTTGGGCTACTAAAAGAAGATATAATGCATGTGTTTGAGATCTTTTAATTTGGGTTGTTGATTGTGTAAGAGGAATAAGGCTAGGGGAAATTGGTCTTGGATTAAGATGTGAGTATGTAGGGGTTGGAAGATTTAATCTCAACCCTTCCCCATCTCTCCATTGATGAAATTTTCACATGGGTTAAGACTCATGGGGGCGAGGGGAAGAAGACATGTGGATTCTAAATGCAACAACAAGGGAATGGTGGATCTCGTAGATCACTAGCAAGTGGATTCAGATGGCTTACTCCATTTGATAAGTATTGAGGCTACATATAGTCAAATTTTTCAAATCAATATGACTAAATTTGGATTGTCCATTAGTTAACACGCCAGCATGATCAATGGTTGGCATTCAAAACTCAGTTTGAGGGCATGTGTGTTGTTTTAGTTCACATGAGTGAGCCTTAATAATGGAAAGGATGTCGAGCTACCAGAGAAGTAGGTTGCATAGCTATTATTTAAACTTGTCTTGAAAGCATAATTGAGCATTGTGAAGGATATTCTAGACACTTGGAGAGCTTGTGTTGTGGTTTTCAGGCTTTTCTAACATCAAGGCTAGGATTATCAACCCACAAAAGAACCAGTAAGTAAATGACTTCCTCCTCATTAGAATTATTCATAAATTGTTGTTTCCCAAACCTTTTAGTCATTTAGGGTTTTTCTTGGTTTTTCATTTTAAGGTTTAACATTCATAAAAGAGAATTGGTTGGTCTTACATTGTTGTAGTCTTTGTCAAACCCTTATCTGATCCATAAGTTTTATTCCAAGAAACCAGAAACCCTACTTTGTAATTCCTTTTGTGTCATAACTCCCAAAGGCCAATCTAAAGCATGTTCGTCTAAAGGGGAAGCTTCTTCTTGTTGGAATCAAGAACACTGAGAGGGGGGGTGAATCAGTGTTTTACAAAATTTAACTTTATTAACTTGTTCTTTAGACCACTTATAGCATTGAACCAAAACAAAGATGCAAGAACACAAGGCAATCAACCACAACACCATAACACAAGGATTTTTATGTGGAAACCCTATTAGGGGAGAAACCACAGTGGAGATTAATCCACAATATGAGTATACTCAAAATAAGTGCTTACAAATGGAGAATGTACATACATTCAAGGACACTACCTAAAGCTCATTGCTCAAATACAAAAGGATTACTACCCAAAAGAAGACGCACTATCTTACAGTCATAGTTGGAAGAAAATTGGAGTGGGTGAACTATGAAATAGCATCTGCTAATTCCTAATTATAGTTTCGTTTAAGCACATTGACAATGTTCTTCACATTCTATCTGATTCTTCTCTTCAAACGTTGCCTACTTTAATTCAAATCACCAATCTTTGTTCTGTGCAAGTGAAATTGTGCACAAGCAATCTATATTCTTTCTTACTTTAGCATCATATCACAACACACATGAAAATGATATGAATAATCAATTATATATATCTGCAACTAGAGATTACATCAACTACATGCGACTTTAACAAAATATAAAACATGTACAAAATGTCAGCGCAATTGATAAATAATTATTGATACGGATTAACCAATGTCAACCAAATAATATTGAAGACCCAAAACAACATGCTTGAACATGAAATTTCTTAAACAATTATGCCTCGAAGATCCACAACACGCTACACTCAACTAGTCAGCCTTTATGTACTATTAGACTAAAAATAAATGAATCGGATCTTCTAACTTGCACATCAATCAATACGAGGCCCTAAGATTCAAGGATCAGATAGTTCATACAAAAAAATACCTTCCCTAAGATCCACAACATGAAATGATAATAAGAATTTACATATGAGCCAATGTACACAACTCTCACAAATTCCCTGTCTTAGCTTTGATAGTTAACACATATCTTCGATCTGACCTCCGGTACGAGCAAATACTAGAATGTGGAGAGGATTAATAACTAGGGTTGCCATCAATGAAAACACTAGATGACTTTTGTAATGTCTCTTTCCAACAATCCCCCCTTCGGCATTGATGGCAACACTTAGTGAGCAATGACTAAGTGTCGGAATCAGTACCAACATGAATACACTGCAATCCTAAAAACTTAAAAAAATTTTTTATCACAACTCCCCCTGAGATGAATATGACATTTTTCACTTCACCACACTCCCCCTTTGACATCAATGACAAAGATAGGAATCTGCGTGCCAAAAATCATACAAAATTGCTATGAATAGACTATATATGTACAAACATGCCTTTCTAACTTACATGGATTTGAATATATCTTCAAAATTGTTCTTCAACAGGCTTAAACTAGTGTCCCAACCCTTTTTGAGACTCTCCAAAATAGTCATGTGAACACATAATAGGTAGGATTGCATCTTTGCTAACTCAAGATTTGTCAGATCACGGACAACCAGAGCATCTTGTGCTTCCTTTCAATGCACTAAGCATTGACTCCATTTTAGGACCAATTATTCCTTTGAGCTCACATACCCTTTCAACAATTGTGTCTTTTTCATGCTTCAAACTTTTAATTTTTTCAAGTAGGGATATGATTTGTCCTTCTTTCTTACTCACAAAAATGGTTAGAAGATCAAAGGCTTGAGAAATATCTACTAATTTTTTCTGAAATTCCTTAATTTTCTTGTCAATGACTTCAATGAACTTTAACAAAGATAAGCATGACTTGTAGATATTTCCACCCTTAGATAAAGCTCCTTGAATTTTCATTTCACATGTAGCTAATAAAGATTTATCATTAGCAATCACACTTCAATCTATTTAACCTTTTTGTATCAAATTCTTTCTGAACCTTATCCTCAATTGACTTTTTAGGAGACTCAAAGTGAGTACTTATAGAGTTGATAAGTTTCTTCAGCTGATCGGAGGGAGAATCAGATAAGTCCTTGACATGTGTGGGAATGGTTTTCTCTAAGATACTGGATGCAAGACTTAGTAGCTCACTGTCTTCAATGTGAGATTTCAATATCTTCTCCCTTGCCTTGGCCAGAGCAAATGATGCAACCTTCAATTTTTGAATAGGAGATAGAGTGGCCAAGTTGATAGGACTTTCAAGAAATTTAGGGTCAAACTCGTCTTGCTGTTCTTCTAAAAAATTATTTACTCCCTTTACAATGTCTCTTTCTCCCATAGCAACCTCCTTTGCCTCAACCTTCTTTTCTTCAATCATAGATTCTTACTTGGCTTTTGGAATCTCAATTTCTTCAACTTTAGGAGCTTCAGTCTCCATGGGAATTTCAATATCTTGCATATCTAGAGGATTCTAAGAATCAAATGGAACATCTTCATCATGAGCTTCTTCAGTAACAACATTTTATTTGTTCTTCAACAAAATTGCCTTAAGAATTTTCTCAGTGTCTTTTGCTACTTCCTTAGTTTGTTTGATCATAAGCTTATTCACCCTTGTTTTTCTCTTAAAATAATTTTTAGCATCATTGAGGATTTTCTTCATTTCTTGTATTCACATTATCAAACATAGATCAACAAGTATGCGTTCTCTCATTTTTTCATCTTCAGCTCTTGCATTTACTCTCCTTATTTCTAAGACTTCATATAACCCTTTAGGTAACTCTGACATTATTTGTATGAGAGTCATATTAAAAATATTCAAATATTTTATTGTAGCTTCTTCAAGAGTTCTCTAAATAGCACTATCAAAAGTTTCATACCATTCAAAAAGTGGTTTGAGATTACCATCCTTAATTAAAGCTTTCTCCACCTCCTCTATAGCCATACCTAATCTACCAATTTTCAAAATTTTCTTTGCTTTTTCTTCATCAGAGGGCTTGTCCTTAGAGAATTTTGATGCCTTTGTGCCCTTATGCTTGATTTCTCTTCTTCATCTTAGTTATTTTCTTCATCATCCTCAACAACAACATAGACTCTTGTGCTTTTATCCTTCTTCCTCTTTCCTTCTCTTTGGATGTCTTGACTTGAGCTTATAGTGGGCTTGATTTATTTGTAGAACTCGATGAGAGTGTAGAGCTCCTTGTAGATCTAGATCTGGCAAAGGATGTTGTTAGACTATTTGATTGAGTTCTAGCAGGTTCTCCTTCTTCAGCTTGTTTTCTTTTCTTCCTAGCTTCCCTCACTGCTTGAACTGATATACTGATTCTTTTTGCAAAATCTTCAACTTCCTTTTTCACCTTCCAAACTATCATAGACTTCTTTAGTTCTGCAAGAACTTGCATATTCTTCTCTTCAAAGGTACCAAACCTTTCTTCTTTCAGATCCCTAGATTTACTCAACAGGTATTGTGCATACAACTCCAAAATGTGTTATTCAACTTCATATCCCATAGGCATTATCCAAACTGTTCTAGGTTTTGCTGCCCCCATCAAACACTGATCAATGTCGACCATGAAGCAAATAGTGCCCTTATATTTTTACACAATAGATATAGGAATCCTTTCCCTAGCTTGCATTCTCTAGAATCTTTTGAAGTAACCCCAAATAATAGTTTTCCTTGCTTGCTATCGCCAATTATGTATAAGATGTCTCTGATTTGAACAACTACCAGTTTGTCACCATCCTTTTGTACTTTACCAACTCCCAAAACTTCATTCATGATGTAGAAGAATAGACATAACAATAGATTGCCATAATTGAAAGAGTTCTTGTCCTTCTTGATGTTACCAAGATTTTTAAGTAGCTAGCTCTAGAGTAACTCACATAAGTCATATTTTAAATTTCCTTGACCATTTTATAAGCTGCATAGATTGTAGTACCAGATACAAAGTTATCCTGACTTGAGTGATAGATTTTATATCCAATAACCATAGAACAAAATATTACATTCAATTCAATGATGTCATTAATTGTCATGGCTCTCTTGTTGAAAACGGAACTGATTGCCTTGGTGATTGTTTGGTTCTTCACAGCTTTCAATGTGGACAACCCACTAGATGAATTTAGACCAATAACAATGCTTATAGCTTCTCTTGTGATCTTGAATGGCTAATTTAACCACATGAACTTGGCATGACTCGACTTAGTATGTACTGAACCCATGCATTTTCGTCGAACATGGGAAACTTCACAATCTTTGTGAACTTCTTCTCCTCCAAAGTCTTATATTTAGGCCTTACAAAGAGATCTTCTCCCATGATGTGATTTGTGTACAGATGTAAGAACTAGGAGCTTCCTAATTCCTCAATAGTCACATGAACATATTCCCTAATATCTTCAATATGTAAATCAACATACGAAATGAAAGAAAATGCACCTAATGGTTCTATCTCAATGGATTTGAATGGGTGCCATTTGAATTTTAGGCAGGGTCTATCCTTAATATCTATGAACCCACAGAGCAACCATTTTCAAAAATTTCAAGTTCACAAGTTTTGCAGATAAATACCTTTCGTCAAATTAGGGTTTGATCACCGAATTTCCTTCAAACTTGTATCTCTCCAAAATGTGCTTGCAGAGCTCTCCAAACTTCTTCTTCTCAAAATGAAATGTGACGAATAAGGAATAGAAATAACCTTTTTGTCATTCACACAACTAACTTTTTATCGAAATACATGCTTTTTCCCTAGGTCTTCTGGATACACTGTTTTCAAAGTCTATGAAAGAAAATTCTTCTCCAGACCTTCAATTTTGCTTAAATTTCCTCCACAGCTGTTCCCAAAACATTTGTAGATCATCAATGCAACCATTGCAATTTGCCACATTCTGGTACCAACTACCGGTAGGGGGTTAAAATATTTTCTTGATAATTCACCCTAATGTGAAGCCACAATAGTGGTTTACAATTTTATGGAGGAAGGAAAACTGAGAAAAAATGACCCCATGGCAAAAAAATTGGTTTTAGGGGTTCAAATGAACCTATAAGTTCTACTGAACCAAAGAGGGGTTTGAATGAACTAGGGTTCGAACGAACCTATTGAATTACTGAGCCCACATTTCCAGCCTAAAAAACAAAAGGAAAATTCATATTGAGGGGGTTCACTAGAACCCCCTGGTTCTAGCGAACCCCCCTTTTCCCTAATTTTTTTACCTTGTTCACAAAAAAAACCTTTTTTTTATGCTTCAAAGCTCAGGTTGAGGATGAAAATGGAGGAATATTTACAAACCCAACTAGAATCAGGTAGTCCTCAGAACTAGCTATCCAACAAATATAAATTTAATATGTTTTGGTTTTATTATATACTTTTTTTTTAGTTTTATTAAACATAGGTTTTTCATTGAAAATGAAGGTCTATGTTTTGCACATATGGAAAAATAGTAGATTATAAAAAAAAAATTTGAAAAATATGAGTGCACCAGATATTGAAGTCCTTGATCCAACAAAAAAAAAAGAATTTCAATATATACAAAAAAAGTTATGCATTATACGGTCGCGCTATGTTTGAATTGTAATTGGTTTTGAATTTGAAACTTTATTAAAGAAAAATATTCAATAAAAATATCGAACCACGTGGAAGCACTATATATCAAAGTTACAAATCTAAATTGAAAAATTAGAATTTTATCCTTCATGGAAAAAAGTTATCGATACATTAGTGTCACTTTTAAAAATGTTGTTTTTTGAAAAAAATAGTTTTCGTGGGAGATGGAAAAAGAAGTAGAATCTAATTCCAAAAATTTTGAAAAAAATATTTTTAGAATCTACAGACAAAATGTGACGAGACTCTAGTTTGCATCATCTTCAAATTCCTCACGGTTTAGCTTTTATAGGTGCCTAAATGTGAAGATTTAGTTAAAAATAATAATTTTAGTGTCTAGTTTGGCCAAAAATTGTAATTCCCAAAGGAATTTCCAGCATATTCTAGTGTGGACTCATTTCCTGCACCAGAAACACTCTTCTTCACACATGTATTCTACATTTGATTCCTGATCTCATCTGCATTAACTTTTCCTTTTCCCTTATCATCCTACTGCATAATTTTTCTCTTTGTTTACTGGACCCTTCCTACTTCTACAAAATCTTGCAATGTGACCAGATTTGTTAGAATTATAAAACACCACATTTGTTGGTATAGACCAATTATTCCATTGATTTTCTCTTGATCTGCACTAGTTAGCAATATGGCCAAATCTATTGCAGGCATAACATCTAACATTTCTATTGATTTTTTTTGGTCATATTTCTACATTTAATTGACTTATGACCATACTTATTGCAATTGAAACACTAACTTGAGAATGATGGACCACTCGAATTCATTCTACTTCTACATTGAGCAGCCATGTGACAAAATTTATTGCAAACAAAATAGTACCCATTGAACTTTTAAGCATTGGGTTGTCTTACCGAATACCTTCTACCTTTGTTCATTTGATTTCCTTGCCTGAATTTCCTTTGACCAAATCTAAAGCTTTCTCCTTTCTCATATCCAATAGCTTTCTTGTCATTCCCAATCTCTTGACTTTGAATTAGTTTATCAAGCTTGGCTGAGTTAATATTGAACTTCTCCTTGTATTCATTTGCAGTAGCAAGTTCATCCCTAAGAGTAACAATCTATTTTTCAAGCTCTTCTTCATTGTTTCTGGATTGTTGCAATTCAATCTCCAACTAATTGAATACATCATTAATTCTACTACATTCTTCATATTTTTCTTTCAAGGACTAAGAAAGATTCTCTTCATTCTTCTTTTTTTCTTCAATGTCCTTGGTCATTCTAATCACAATAGATTCCATCTCATGCTTTAGGATAGCATTATCTCTGGTGAGCTTTTCACATTCTTCTGTCTTTTCCTTCAAGGCTTGAATTAGGTGTTCATTTTCCATGCTTTTACTCTCTTTCTGCTTGAACTGATCATAGAGTTCCTTTCTCTTTTCCCTAGAATTATTTATTTTTTTCTTTCAATAATTGAATGAATTTTTCAGCATTCATGAGGCTTTCTTGCAGTTCCTAGACTTCAAATTTGGACTGATCAAGATCATCTAGTGCCACCAAAATTTGTTGATGAAGACTGTTGGAATCCATTGAATCACCTTCTTGGATCTTCCCCAAGCTATTAAGCTTCTTCCAAGGAACTAGGCTCTGATACCAATTGTTGGAATCAAGGAACACTGAGAGGGGTGGTGAATCAATGTTCTGCAAAATTTAACTTTATTAACTTGTTCCTTAGACCACTTATAGTATTGAACCAAAAGAAAGATGCAAGAACAGAAGGAAATCAGCCATAACACCATAACACAAGGATTGTTATGTGGAAACCCTACTAGGGGAAAAACCATGGTGGAGATTAATCCATAATATGAGTATACTCAAAATAAGTGTCTACAAATGGGGAATGCACATGCATTTAGGCACACTGCCTAGAGCTCACTACTCAAATACAAAAGGCTTACTACCCAAAAGAAGACTCGCTATCTTACAGTCATAGTTGGAAGAAAACTGGAGTGGGTGAACTATGAAATAGCATCTGCTAATGCCAGATTATAGTTCCGGTTAAGCACATTGACAACATTCTTCACATTTTGTCTGATTATGCTCTTGAAACTCTGTCTACTTTAATTTAGATCACCAATCTCTATTTTGCGCAAGTGAAGTTGCACATAATTGATCTAGATATTCCTTCTGACTTTTGTATCATATCGCAACACACACCAAAATGATATGAATAATCAATTACATATACCTACAACTAGAGATTACATCAATTACATGTTGACTTTAACAACATATAAAACATGTACAAACTGTCGGCCCAATCCATAAATAATTATTGATGTGAATCAACCAATGTTGGCCAAAACATAGTGAAAACCCAAAACAACATGCTCAAACATGAAACACCTTAAAAAATTATGCCTCAAAGATCCACAACATGCTACACTCAACTAGTCAGCCTTTCTGCATTGTTAGACTGAAAATCACTAAACCAGATCTTCTAACTTGCACGCCAATCAATATGAGGCCTTAAGATTCAAGGATAAGATATTTCATACAAAAAAATACCTTCCCTAAGATCCACATCACAAAATGTTAATAGGAATTTACATATGAACCAACTTTCACAACTCTGTTCGATGCCCTATTTTAGCTTTGACAGTTAACACATATCTTTGATTTGACTTCCAGTACGAGCAAATACTGGAGTGTGGATAGGATTACTAACTAGGGTTTCCATCAATGATAACACTAAATGACTTGTGCAGTGTCTCTTTCCAACAATATCCTCCTTTGGAAATGATGGCAACACTTAGTGAAAAATGACTGTGTCAGAATCAGTACCAACATGAATACACTGCAATCCTCAAAACTTTAAAAAAAATTAAATCACAACTCCCCCTAAGATGAATATGACATTTTTCATTGCCTCGAAAACTCCCCCTTTGACATGAATGACAAAGACAAGAATCCACATACCAAAAATCATACAAAATTGCTATGAATAGACTGTATATGTACAAACATGCCTTTCTAACTTAGATGGATTTGAATATATCTACAAAATTGTTCTTCAATAGGCTTAAAGTAGTGTCCCAACCCTTTTTTTAGACTCTCCAAAATATTCATGTGACAATAGAATAGGTAGGATTGCATCTCTGTTGACTTAAGATTTGTCGGATCACTAGCAACCATAGCATCTTGTGCTTCCTTTCAATGCACTAAGCATTGTCTCCATTTTAGGACCAATTATTCGACTAAGCTCAAATACCCTTTCAACAATTTTTTCTTTTTCATGCTTCAAACATTTATTTTTTCAAGCAGGGATATGACTTGACCTTCTTGTTTACTCACAGAAACAATTAGAGGATCAAAGGCTTGAGAAATATCTACTAACTGCTTCTCATATTCCTTAATTTTCTTCTCAGTGAGCTCAATGAACTTTGACAAAGATATGCATGAATTGTAGATATTTCCACCCTCATATAACACACCTTGAATGTTATTTTCATAGATAGCTAATAATGCTTTGTCATTAGCAGTCATACACTTCAATCTACTTAACCTATTTGCATCTAATTCTTTTTGAACCTCATCCTCAGCTGAATTTTCAAGAGACTCAAAGTGAGTACTTATAGAGTTGATAAGTTTCTTTAGCTGACCAGTGGGAGAATTAGACGAGTCCTTGACATTTTTGGGCATGATTTTCTCCAAGATACCAAATGCAAGACTTATAAGCTCATTGTCTTCAATGTGAGATTTCAATATCTCCTCCCTTGCCTTGGCCTGAGCAAATGATGGCACCTTCAATTTCTGAATAGGAGATAGAGTGGCCTAGTTGATAGGAATTTCAAGCAATTCAAGTTCAAACTCCTCCTATTGTTCTTCTAAAAAATTCCTTACTTCCTTTGCAATGTCTCTTGCTCCCATAGCAACCTCCTTTTTGTCAACCTTCTTTTCTTCAATCATAGATTCTTGCTTGGATTTGGGAATCTCAATTTCTTCAACTTTAGGAGCTTCAGTCTCCATGGGAATTTTAGTATCTTGCATATCTAGAGGATTTAGTGTAACCTCAATTGTGTCTTCTTTTAATTCTTCAATTTTCAGACCAGATGGAACATCTTCATCATGAGCTTCTTCAGTAACAACATTATATTTGTTCTTCAACAGAACTACCTTAAGAATTTTCTTAGTGCCTTTTTCTACTTCCTCAGACTGCCCGATCATAAGCTTATTCACCTTTATTTTCTCTTAAAATACTTTTAAGCATCTTTGAGTATTTTATTCATTCCTTCTATTCACATTACCAGACATAGATCAACATGTGTTCTCTCATTTGTTCATCTTCAACTCTTCCATTTACTCTCCTCATTTCTAAGACTTCATATAACCCTTTAGGTAACTCTAACATTATTTCTATGAGATTCATACTGAAAATATTCAAATATTTTATTGTGGCTTCTTCAAGAGTTCTCTAACGAACATTATCAAAAATGTCATGCCATTTAGAAAGTGGTTTGAGATTGCCATCCTTAATTAAAGCTTTTTCCACTTCCTCTACAACCATACCTGATCTATCAGTTTTCACCTTTTTCTTTGCTTTTTCTTCATCAGAGGGCTTGTCCTTAGAGAATTTTGATGCCTTTGTGCCCTTATGCTTGATTTCTCTTATTTCTTCATCCAATTCAGTTTCTTCATCACCCTCAATAGCAACATAGACTCTTGTCCTTTTATCCTTCTTTCTCTTTCCTTCTCTTCCAGATGTCTGGACTTGATCTTTCAATGGGCTTAATTTCTTTGTAGAACCAGATGAGAGTATATAGCTCCTTGTAGATCTAGATCTGGCAAAGGATGTTGCCAGAATAGCTAACTCAATTCTAGTAGGCACTCCTTTAACTTGTTCTCTTTTCTTCCTAGGTTCCCTCATTGCTTCAACTGATATATCAATTCTTTCTGCAAAAGGTTCAACTTCCTTTCTCACCTTCCAGACTATCATAGGCTTCTTTAGTTCTGCATGCACTTTCATATTCTTCTCTTCAAAGGTACCAAACCTTTCTTCTATCAGATCCCAATATTTACTCAATAGGTGTTGGGTATATAACTCCAAAATATGTTCTTCAACCTCATATTCCATAGGCATTATCCAAACTATTCTACATTTTTCTACCTCCATCAAACACTGATCAATGTCGACCATGAAGCAAATAGTTTCCTTATATTTTTCCACAATAGATTTAGGAATCCTTTCCCTAGCTTGCATTTCACTCTAGAAGCTTTTGAAGTAACCCCAAATAGCAGTTTTCCTTGCTTTGTAATCACCAATTATGTATAAGATGTCTCTGATTTGAACAACTACTAGTTTGTCACCTTCCCATTGCACTTTACCAACTCCTAGAACTTCATTCATGAAGTAGAAGAATAGACATAATAGCATATTGCCATACTTGGAAGAGTTCTTCTTGCCCTTCTTGACTTTACCAAGATTTTCAATTAGTTCTCTCTGGAGTAACTCACATATAAGTCATATTCTACATTTTCCTTGACCATTTGATAAGCTACATAGATTGCAGTACCAGATACAAAGTTATCCCGATTAGAGTGATAGATTTTATATCCAATAACCATAGAAGAAAATATTACATCCAATTCAATGATGTCATTAATTATCATGGCTCTCTTATTGAAAACAGAATTGGTTGCCTCAGTGACTATTTGGTTCTTCACAACTTTCAATGTGGGCAACCCACTAGATGAATTTAGACTAGTAACAATGCTTATAACTTCTCTTGTGATCTTGAATGGTTGATCTAACCACATGAACTCAACATGCACTTGACATAGTATGTACTGAACCCATTCATTGTCATCAAACATGGGAAACTTCACAATTTGTGTGAACTTCTTCTCCTCCAAAGTCTTAAATTCAGGCCTTACAAAAAGATCTTCTCCTATGATGTGATTTGTGTATAAATTTAACAACTGGGAGCTTCCTAATTCCTCAAAATTTGCACGAACATATGCTACAATATCTCCAATGTGTAAAACACCATACAAAATGGAAGAAAATGCACCTAATGGTTCTATCTCAATGGATTTGAATGAGTTCCATTTGAATTTTGGGAGGGGTCTATCCTTAATATCTACAACCAATGGAGAATTTTTATTCATAAATTTCAAGTTCACAAGTTTTGCAGATAAATACCTTTCGTCGAATTAGGGTTTGATTGTTGAATCACCTTCAAATTTGTATCTCGCAAAAATTTTCTTGCAGAGATCTCCAAACTTCTTCTTCTCAAAATACAATGTGATGAATGAGGAAGAGAAGTAACCTTTTTATCATTCGCACAGCTAAATTTTTATTGCAATAAATGATTTTTCCCTTGGTCTTCTGGATACACTATTTTCAAAGTCTGTGAAAGAAAATTCTTATCCAAACCTTCAATTTTGCTTAAATTTCCTCCACAACTGTTCCCAAAACATTTGTAGATCATCAATGCAACCATTGCAATTTTCCACATTCTAGTACCAACTACCAACAAGGGGTTAAAAGATTTTCTTGAGAATTTCCCCTAGGCCAGAGGCCTTAAACTAATTCCTGAAGGAATTTGTAGCACCAGATTCTGGTATGGACTCTTTTCCTGCATCAGAAACACTATTCTTCACCCATGTCTTCTTCATTTGATTCCTGATCTCATCCGCATTAACTTTTCCTTTTCCCTTATCATCCTTCTACATAATTTTCTCTTTCTTTACCAGACCCTTCTTGCTTCTATAAAATCTTGCAATGTGAGCGGATTTTTTACAATTATACCACTCCACATTTTTTGATCTAGACCAGTTATTCCATTGATTTTCTCTTGATTTGCACTAGTTAGCAATATGGCCAAATCTATTGCAGGCATAACATCTGACATTTCTATTGAAAAATTTATTTGTCATATTTTTGAATTATATTGACTTATGACCATACTTATTGCAACTGAAACACTAACCTGAGAATGATGAACCACTCGAATTCATTCTACTTCTACATTGAACAACCATGTGACCAAATTTATTGCAAATAAAACAGTATCCATTGAACTTTTGAGCATTGGGTTGTCTTACTGGATACCTTCTACCTTTGCTCATCTGATTTCCTTGCATGAATTTCCTTTGACTAGATCCATAGCTTTCTCCTTTCTCATATCCATGACCTTGATTTTCATTTCCAGTCTTCTGACCTTTTTTTTATAAACCACCCAACAAAAATATTGATGTACCATTTTACTTTACTAAAAAATTATATGTTGAGTTTGTGTTAAGGCATCATGTCAATTACTTTGACATTAAACCCTTTTAGGGTGTAGGTGGAGGGCCCATATGTTCCCCCTCCTCCCCTTCCTTAGCCACCTCTAGTACATCATCCACATGTTGGCGATTTTGGCGATGGATCAAGTGTTGTTGCATCATCCTCCTTAGGTCCAAAATATATTTGTGTGCCACATACTTGCACTATGTGCTACTAGATATGCTTAGGTCCTCTTGTACAACCCATTGAGCATACCTTGGAAACTTTTGATTATGACCTCCATGATGTGGATGTTATAGGAAATCAGATGCAGGGGATTGGAGCACACCCTACAGAGTACTCTCTTGCGAGAGAGGGGGACATTGGAATAGTTACATAAGTAAGATTTAAGTTGTAAATTCATAACTTGCATTTTTTTAAAAATAAAGATTAATAAGATATAGTATCAATTACTAATATTTATTTACATGGTTTATTTAATAGTTGATGTCTGAGGAGAAGCTTATACAAGCTACTGATAGCACCCTCAGGGCCATTTCATTTGGCCTCGACATGCACATGATATATATTTTCGCACTCACTCATTTATATTTTTTATTATATACTTTCTTTCCATTTGAATTGTCATTAATAAAATTATATATTAAATTATATGTTTATCTTATTTTCCTCTTGTAGGAAACACCTAGTGCAAGTGAGGTGCAACACTGTCCAGACTATGGAGGTGGAATGGTAGATACGGGGAAGGTAATTGAACTCAAAATTCAATTGAATTAAGATTTTTAAGATCTTATAGTGATTATATATACATCAACATAGATTTGTAGTTTCATATACTTGTCATTTTTATGTAAGGGTGGTTATGAGCTACACATCCTTGTTGACAAGTGTCACAACCCCTGAAGGAGTAGGTGTTGGAACACCACAAGGAGGACGTGTCGAAACACTTGAAGTAGATAAAGAAAAAGAGATTCCTAGAGAGGTGTTTATTTATTTTATTTTGTGTTTGGTAAATATGTTCCTATTACCAACAATTTTATGCTAACTTGTATCAATTTTATGTTTTTTTTCACATATATAGATTGACATTTCAAAAGTTGGTTTGATTGGTTCTTTGAGTGGGGCATATTCTAGGACTCCTGGCCCTTTGAAGACACATATATATGAGGTAATCAAGATTTCAATTTTAGAGTTCAATTAAAATTCAATGTATATTGATTTTGATTTTAATTATTTGATTTTAAATTATATAATATAACTAATCTCAATTGTGGTTTGAATTTTTCTTATGCAACTACCTTCAGAGCCAAAGAGTGCTTCAAAGAGGCTCTGTTTTGATGATCCACCAGTAGTTTAGAATGAGATGGACAGTTTGACATGAATATTTTGAATAGATATCAAGATGGTATATGCCACATTTTGTAAAACTTTGTTTGAGTTAGTGTTGATGCCATTTTTGTATATGGACATACACTTGATTATTGGATAATTTGATAAATAGAAGTTGAGAATCAAAATTATTTTTTCCTCATGTGCATGTTTAAACTCTTCAAAAATTTAATCTTGAGCAATGGTTAAATATCAATGTACAATAGAATAAAAAATAATGGTTATATTATATAATGGTAAAGTTTAACATTTTAACTTTAAAGTTTAAATACACAAATGCCATTGTCTCACTCTATGTATTTCATAAATTGGATTACCATTACATATTGAAATTAAAAAAATATCATATATCCTTTATAGTCCATAGAAAATATTACTATTTTCTTCTCCTTCTCTCTCACAAATTCATGTTTTGTTTCATGTAGTATTTCTTAGAAAGTAGACTAATGATAATTATCATGTTTTGGTGCAGGAGCACCCACATGCCTATCATGCCTCCAAGAGTCAAAGTTTGAGTTCTTTCTTGATTTCTGTTGTTTCATGTTAATAAGGTCATTTTATACCATTAATGATCATTTGGAGTCATTTTGGAAGTCTGTGGGTTGTTTGGGTAAAAGATGTAAAAAATTGCCAAATGTTGTCAATGTTGTCAATGGCAACTTTTCAATTGTAATGACAATTTTTTGAAATGTTGTTAAAATTTATTTGGAGTTTGGTTGGAGGGTGAAAATACCTACAAGGGCATAAATAAATCTTGTAAACATGACCTCAGGATTGAAGAAGTTGAAAATAAGAATTTGAATCATTGAGGAAGAAGATTTGTGTTCAAACATCCTATGTTGTTCTTTTGCTTTTGTATAGTATGTAGGGCCTTATTATGACTTTCAAATGTGTGGTATGGTTAGATAATTGAGTTACCTTTCAAATTCCTTTGGTTTGGACAAACTTTATGGATATTTGAATAAGTTATGGTAATTATAGCACTAGCAACCTGGAAGTTGTTTTTTTCTGCAACCTTTATTCTGCAACTCATACAACCAAACCAAATGTTCCAACATGTCTAGATGGGTACGTTTAGGTTAGGTATGGTCCCTTTTCACATACAAAATTTTTGAAGCAATCTGAGCTATGTTCAACCACAAAAATCCTTTAAGAGTCCAAAGTGCAAAAGGGCATAAATCTTTGACGGGCTATTACTCAAAAAACATGATGCCTATAAACTTTTTGTCTGAGGCTACGAGATTTTTTTGAGACCCTATACAATAAACTCTATTGGTGTTTGTTATCTTAGAGGAATTTTATTGTGGTGAAAATTTTTCAATTGAGGGAAAATTTGTCAAATGCAAGTAGTGTAAAGTTGTAAAGTGGTGCAATTCTCATTCTGCAACTCGCACGACTAAATAAACTATTCCAACACATCTAGATGGGTACATTTATGCTAGGTATTTTCCTCTTTTGCACCCAAATATTCTGAGTCACCCTGAGCTACAATGGACTGATGATTTCTTGTAGGAGTCGAAAGTGCTAAAAGACAACAATCTTTGAAGGCATATTTATCGAAAACCATGATGCTTATAGACTCTTTTTCTGAGGCTATGGGATCATGTAGGGACTCTCTATAATAACCTCTCTTGGTTTTTTCTATCTCAAAGGAATTTTCCCATACTGACGAGTTTTTAGTTGAGGAAAAAGTTGTCAAATGCAAGCAGTGTAAAGTTGCAAAGTGGTGCAACTTTCACTCTACAAATAATACAACCAAACAGACTATTCCAACACATCTGAATGTGTATGTTTACACTAGGGATGGTCCTATTTTTCACCCAAATACATTGAATCACTCTGAGCTACATTGGACTGACGATTTCCCTTAAGAGTCCAAAGTGCTAAAAGGTAGAAATCTTTAAAGGGCTATTTCTTAGACCCTCTACAATAACATCTCTTAGCTTTTGCTATCTCAGAGGAATTTTTTCATGGTGATGAGTTTTCAGTAGAGGAAAAAGTTGTCAAATGCAAGCAATGTAAAGTTGTAAAGTGGTGCAACTTTCGTTTTGTAACTCGTATGACCAAATTGACTATTCCAACATGTTTGGATGGGTATACTTACACTAGAAATGGTCCTATTTTGCCCCCAAATATGTCAACTCACTCTGAGCTACATTGGACCAATGATTTCCCTAAGAGTCCAAAGTGCTAAAAGGATAAAATCTTTGAAGGGTTATTGCTCAGAAACTGTGATGCTTATAAACTCTTTGTCTAAGGCTATGGGACATGTTGGGACCCTATACAATAAAATATCTGTTTTTTCTATCTTTGAGGCATTTTCCCGTGGTGATGAGTTTTCAGTTGAGAAAAAAGTTGTCAAAGGCAAGCAGCGTAAAGTTGCAAAATGGTGCAACTTTCATTCTGCAACTTGTACGACCAAAAAAACTATTCCAAAATGTCTAGATGGGTACGTTTATGCTAGGGATGGTCCTCTTTTTTGTGCCAAAATATGTTGAATCACTTCGAGCTACATTGGACCAATGATTTCCCTTAAGAGTCCAAAGTGCTAAATGGAAACAATCTTTGAAGGGCTATTTCTCAGAAACTATGATGCTTATAGAATCTTCATCTCAAGTTATGTGATCATGTTGGGACCCTCTACAATAATCTCTCTTAGTTTTTTCTATCTCAGAGTCTTTTCCCCGTGGTTACGAGTTTTTAGTTGAGGAAAAGGTTGTCAAATGCAAGTCGTGTAAAGCTGCAAAGTGGTGCAACTTTCGTTCTACAATTCATACGACCAAAAAAACTATTCCAACATGTCCAGATGGATATTTTTATGCTAGGGATGGTCCTATTTTTCACTCAAATACACCAAATCACTTTGAGATACATTGGACACACGATTTCCCTTAAGAGTCCAAAGTGCTAAAAGGAAGCAATCTTTGAAGGGCTATTTCTCAGAAATCGTGATGCTTACAGACTCTCTCTTTGAAGCTATGGGATTGTGTTGGGACCTTCTACAATAACCTATCTTTTTTTCTAATATCTCTAAGGTGTTTTCTTGTGGTGACAATTTTTTAGTTGATGGAAAACAGGTCAGCTGGATGTGATGTAAAGGTGCAAAGGGGTTTAGGGTTTGTTTTGTTCCTCATGAGTAAGTGAAAAATTGATTCATTACTCAATACACATAGGTCGTGAACTACACACATAAATACAAAGTATACACATTAAAATGTGTAGGTCATAAAGTATACATTAGAATACTCAAATACACATAAGTCATGAACTACACACATGAATACAAAGTATAAGCATTATAACATCTAGGTCATACAGTAAACATTAGAATAATCATAAGTGACAAAGTATACACACAAGATGTAACTTAGTATACACTTGAATACACATAAAGTGTACACAATATGCATAATATTATCTTTCAATAATTGCTATCAAATATAGGATTTACAAAATGCCATGTAGGCATGTACAATAAACAAACCTTAATACATAGTCATTTCCTAGTAAGGGAAGGAAATAGAGCATGCATTTCCTTCGCAGTCAGCATAGTCTTCCACAAGAGTAGTATGTTGACATTCTAGAGTGGCAAGCACTTGTACAAAAGTATATCCTCTCCCATAGGACTTAGGAGAGGGGGAGAAATTTTCATTGTGCTGGTATTTCTCCTCTTTGTATATCCAATCTCGAACAGCTACTTCCTCTTTTTCATCTTGTATTGGTACTAAGGATTCAACAAACTTGTCAAATAGTGTCATTGCTGAAGATGATGGTTTCATCTCCTGTGAAGGCTTTCCATATGTCTTAGGGGAAATAGGCATCTTTGCAGAAGAGTCAAGTTGATACCCCCCCATGCCAAGGTCTACTGACTTAAATTTGTTTTGACAGTCTGCTAAAGTTGTTTCATAATCCTCTGCTACTCGGTTAAGGGGGACATGAACATTAGCTGAGATTGAGTTAATTGATAAGGTGTTATCCCCTGGTATGCAAATTTTTGTTCCATTATAGGGGAACTTAACACACTGGTGGTAGGTAGATGGCACTGCCTGCATATCATGAATCCATGGTCTACCCAGTAAAATGTTGTATGCAAGGGGTCCAATATCAACAATTTGAAACAAGATATCTTTTTCAACTGGGCCAATCCTGACAGGAAGGACAACCAACCCCTTAGAACTTCGTTCTGCCTCATCATAGGCCTTTATGGTGATCTTCTTTCTAGTGTTGATCACTTGCTCTGAATAGCCCAAAGTTTTTAACAACTTCAAAGTATAGATATTTAACCCAGCACCCCCATCAATCAACACGCGCCTGACACGGGTTTTATGAATCATGACTTCAATGTGAAGGGCAATATTGTGTGGATGGCTTAGGGATTTGTCATCATCTTCAGAGAAAGAGAGGTAATGTGGGCCAGTAATGTGATTCACCATGCCTTGGAATTGGTCTATATCAATGTTGTTGGGGACATTTGTTGTGTGCAAAGCGTCCTCAAGGATCTGCTTATGTCTAGGGGACAACTCTAGAAGCTCTAAGATTGAGATTTGTGCTGGAGTTTTCTGTAACTGATCTACAAGATTTTAGTTTGGTTTGAGATCAATGGTGGACTTTATAGTGACATTCTTGGATGCCACTTGCTTGGATTTGTTGGAAGGACCTGAACTAGGCCCTCTGAGAATAATAGGGGCTTGACTCCTGGTAACAACATTAAGGGCCTGGGAAGATAACCTAGAATGAGGACCTCTCAGCACCACAACAGGTTGGTTGTCAAAAATAGGGGGAGAGTCATAACCATGCAGGTCCTTACTCTTTATCATATTAACACTTGGCTCCACAACTTCAAGCATGTTTATCACATTTTATGCCGCTGTATAGGTGTAGTTGATTGCAGCTTTGCCATTCTATGATTTAGAGGTTTCCACCTTGTCGTAATTAGGAAAAGGTTCCTTAAAAGCCTTATGATCAGCATTGGTATTTAGGCCATCAACTTGAAGCTTTCCACTTTCTATAAAATCTTGGACGATATGTTTTAATCTCCAACAGTTTTCAACAGTATGGCCAGGGCCATTATGAAATTTATAGAATGCCTTGTCATCCCACCAATGTGGCTTAGGATCTGGAATGTGAAATTTTGCAGGATCCTGAGGATGTACCAAGTTGTTAGCAATGAGAGTTTTGAGAATATCCTCATATGAGTCACCCAATTTGGTAAATTGCCGCTTCTGGTTTTTGGGCCTCTCCTGATATCTTGATTTACTTTCTTGTTGTGGAGGTGCATTAAGCTTCATTGCTTGCACAGCCTTAGTCAAATGAAGAACACTTTGATCTCTTGATTGGGAAGAATCCACAACTCCATCATTGACAACTTGTTTATTTTTGTTCCAATTGTTGCTCTTCCCTTTATCCTTATTGTTGTGTTGACCATTGTTGGTATTATTGTTATCTCTGGTCAAAATGCCTTGTTTTTTTAGAACATCCTCAATGTGGCATGCAGTTTCAATCATGGTATCAAAGGAAGTGAAGACTATCTTTTTAATCTTGTATCTCATTTCAGGCACCAAATTACTAACAAGTATGTCAATCTTTTCATCCTCATGGATCATCCTAGGATATTGAGAGAATTGTCTCCTCCACCTTTGCAAGAAGGTAACAAAGGGTTCCCCCTGATTTTGTTTCAAGTTGCATAGGTCCAACATAGTAACAAATCTTGACAGATTATATGCGAAGTGTTGAACGAATCTATGAACAAGTTCTCTAAAAGTCTTGACAGGAGGAGTGATATTGGTAAACCATTCCATTGCTTGTCCTTTAAGACTCCTAGGGAACAACCTCATCAAATAGGAGTCATCTGATGGAATTCAAAGCTCATAGTATAGAACTGATGCACATGGTGGTGTGGATCACCACTGCCATCATATTTATCATATTGTGGGAATTCGCGTCTTTGGAAAATCTTTCATACTCACACTCTTGTCGAATGGATAAGGGTAAGGACTTGCATGGTTATGACTCTCCCCTATTTTTGACAACAACCTGTTGTGATCTGAGAGGTCCTCATTCTAGGTTTATCTTCCCAAGCCCTTAATGCTTTACGAAGTCAAGCCCCTATTATTCTCGGAGGGCCTAGTTCAGGTCCATCCAACAAATCCAAGCAAGTGGTATCCAAGAATGTCACTATAAAGTCCACCACTGCTCTCAAACCAAACTACAATCTTGTAGATCAGTTCTGAAAACTCCAGCACAGATCTCAATCTTAGAGCTTCTAGAGTTGTCCCCTAGACATAAGCAGATCCTTGAGGACGCTTTGCGCACAGCAAATGTCCCCAACAACATTGATATAGACCAATTCCAAGGAATGGTGAATCACATTACTAGCCCACATTACCTCTCTTTCTCTGAAGATGATGACAAATCCCTAAGCCATCCACACAATCTTGCTCTTCACATTGAAGTCATGATTCATAAAACCCGTGTCAGGGGTGTGTTGATTGATGGGGGTGCTGGGTTAAATATCTATACTTTGAATTTGTTAAAAACTTTGGGCTATTCAGAGCAAGTGATCGACACTAGAAAGAAGATCACCATAAAGGCCTATGATGAGGCAGAACAAAGTTCTAAGGGGTTCGCTATCCTTCCTGTCAGGATTGGCCCAGTTGAAAAAGATATCTTGTTTCAAATTGTTGATATTGGACCCCTTGCATACAACATTTTACTGGGTAGGCCATGGATTCATGATATGCAGGCAGTGTCATCTACCTACCACCAGTGTGTTAAGTTCCCCTACAATGGAACAAAAATTTGCATACCAGGGGATAACACCTTATCAATTAACTCAATCTCAGCTAATGTTCATGTCCCTCTTAACCGAGCAGCAGAGGATTATGAAACAACTTTAGCAGACTGTCAAAACAAATTTAAGTAAGTAGACCTTGGCATGGGGGGGTATCAACTTGACTCTTTTGCAAAGATGCCTGTTTCCCCTAGGACATATGGAAAGCCTTCACAGGAGATGAAACCATCATCTTCAACAATGACACTATTTGACAAGTTTGTTGAATCCTCAGTACCAATACAAGATGAAAAAGAAGAAGTAGCTGTTCGAGATTAGGTATACAAAGAGGAGAAATACTAGCATAATGAAAATTTCTCCCCCTCTCCTAAGTCCTATGGGAGAGGATATACTTTTTTCAAGAAGATGGGTTATCCAGGATATGGCCCTCTTAGTCAGAGGTTTGATGCTAGAGCCGAACCACTCAATCATGATCTTTTTGCATGTAAGTCTAAGAAACCGGTTGGCCTAGGCTTTATGAACAACAATAAATGCATTGTCCCCATTTCTAATAGGAGGGATATTAAAAATGACACAGAATATGTACCAGATTTGACCAATCAACAAGACATAATAGATGATTGGGTACCTTCAACAAATCTCCTTTGGGAAGATTCAAGAGATTTAATAATTGATAGTCCTCCTATCTCATTTGCAATAGATAGTGACTATATGAATGCAAGATTGACTATGGATAGTGTCTCCATCCTGGCTGCAACGGATGGTGATAATTCAGATAATTTTGTGATTGAGCAAATTGCTAGAGGAGAAGATCCTCTTCCAAATCTTGAGGCTTCTACATCACGAGGCTCCAACAATAATTCAGAAATAGACTCTAATGAGTTTGAATGGGATTCACTCTCAGATGCAACAGTTGACTTGGATATGGATGTTGTCCATGCTTATAGTTCTCAACCTGATGTAACTGATGAGTCATGTGTTAGATTAGAAGATTGGAACCCACATGTCACATTAGTAGACGATTCTTCGCTTGCTAGGATAAATTCTGATTTAGACACTTCAGAGGGAAACTTGACAGATTCCAATTCTACAGTCACCAGAGATGACACCACCTATATCCTTAATCTTGAACCGGACATCAACCTACCCCTTGTTCACCCCAACCTTATTTATTGGTCTCAACGGTACCAAGAGCCTCAACTCTTGACATTTCACAATGACTATGAGATCACCTGCTATCTAAATGCCATTGAACCTGTAGTCTCTTCCACCAGTGAACCAGCTACCAGTATGACAAAACCTGACATCAAGTACCTTAGTCACAAGATAAAAAGAAAAGAAAAAAAGAATAAGAGTTCTGATGGCAAAAACCACTATGTGGCGGTGTCAGAACCAAAAAAAGTAAAAATAAAAGACGTATCCAAAGGTGAAAACCTCCTAGAGGCACCTACGATGAGGTACTTGATAGTCTCCCAAGCTATTTCCAGGACAGATCATCAGTATTGGTTGAACCTACAGAAGCTATTAATTTGGGCACAGAGGAAGTTCCAAAAATTGTACACTTGGCTAAATCTTTATCACCTGAAGAAAAGAAAGCCTATACTGAGTTCCTCCAAAAGAAGGAAATTAACTTTGCATGGACATACTCAGACATGCCAGGGTTGGACACTAATCTCATTATGCATCATTTTTCCGTAGCTCCAGTGTGAAACCAGTCAAACAAGAAGTTGAGAAAAATGCACCCTCATATAGCTCTTTTAGTGAAAGCTGAATTAGAAAAGCTCCTTGGTGCAGGATTCATTAGAGCCATAGACTATGCTGACTAGATTTCCAACATTGTACCTATTTCTAAACATGATAAAACCATTCGAATCTGCACAGACTTTAGAGATCTTAATAGAGCATGCCCAAAGGATGATTTTCCACTTCCTAACATAGACATGATAGTGGACATGACAGCGGGATATGAGATCTATTCTTTGATGGATGGTTTTTCTAGGTATAATCAGATCAAGATAGCTCCTGAGGATCAAGAAAAGATTGCATTCACATGTGCCTAGGGTACTTATTGTTGGAATGTCATGCCCTTTGGATTGAAAAATGCAGGAGCTACTTACCAAAGAGCTATGACAACCATCTTCCATGACATGATGCATAAGAATATGGAAGATTATGTGGATGACACCCTGGCTAAGTCTAAGAGAAGAGGAACACATTTGGCTGATTTAGAAGTGATTCTAGATCGCATGGAACAATTTCAACTAAGATTAAACCCAAAAAAGTGTGCATTTGGTGTTACTTCTGGCAAATTATTGGGATTCATCATTTCAGCTAAAGGAATAGAAGTGGACCCTGAAAAGGTTCAAGCCATTATAAACATGCCACCTCCCAAAAATGTTTAGCCAAATGAGGAGTCTTCAAGGGCGCCTTCAATCCATAAGGAGGTTTATTTCACAATTGGTAGATAGAGCACAACCTTTCAACAAAAATTTGCATAAACGTGTTCAATGTGTCTGGAATGAGGATTGCCAAAAGCGCATGGATCAAATTAAAGAATACTTGGAAAATCCTCCCATTTTAATGCCTCCCATTCCAGGAAAACTTCTCATTTTATATGTCTCAGCTACTGAATTTTCACTGGGGGCATTGTTGGCTCAATTAGATGAACAAGGGAAAGAAAGGGTCATATATTATATTAGTCGCACTCTTGTTTCTTATGAGGTTAATTATACTAGTATTGAAAAAGCTTTTCCTCGCAGTAGTGTTTGCTTCTCAAAAATTGCGACACTATATGCTCGCGCACACCATACACCTCATAGCAAAAATTGATCCTCTCAAATACTTGCTCGGTAAAGCTGCTCTCACGGGTAGAATTGCTAAATGGATGATGATTCTTTCTGAATTTGACATAGAGTATATTGAGCACAAAGCAATCAAAGGCCAAGCTATTGCAGATCAACTGGCTAATTTCCCTATTCAAGATAATATGCCCATTCAAGTCAACTTTCCAGATGAGCATCTTATGTACATGACTGAAAGATCCTGGAAACTATTCTTTGATGGTTCATGCATGCAAAATGGTTCTGGAGCTGGTGTGTTGTTTGTTTCTCCTCATGGGTATACTATTCCTAAATCTTACAAGTTACTCTTTCCATGCACAAACAACATAGCTGAGTATGAGGCTTTGACAAATGGACTAAAAATGGCCATAGAGTGGAATATCACAGAACTACATATCTATGGGGATTCTCAGCTGATCATCAACCAAGTCAATGAACAATACCAAACAAAAGATGACAAGTTGGTACCTTAAAAAAAAATGGTTGATTCATTAAGACGGTATTTTACTTTTGTCACCTTTCAGCAAATCCCTAGGGCTGAGAACAAAGCAGCTGATGCTATGGCCACCCTTGCTTCACTTCTTCAGTTAGAGGAACATGAGTCCAGATATGAATTCCTGGTGGAAGAGCTACGATATCCCATATTTGACTCACCCGAAAGCCATGTCATTTGTACCCTTGTCAATCATGAATCCTCCCGCTATGGTGCTATTTACTCATATCTTCGTGATGGCATCATCCCCGATACATTTAACCGATCTGAAAGAAGAAACCTTATCCGCAACGCCTCTCGCCATTCCCTCATCTCTGGTGATTTGTATAGGAGGGGTCTAGATGGAACACTTCTTAGGTGCTTAGAAAAGGAGGAATCTGATCAAGCGCTAGTTGACATCCACGAGGGCATATGTGGAGGACATTCTAATGGTCTTTCCATGGCTAGAAGGTTGCTTAGGGCAGGGTACTATTGGCCTACGATGCAGATAGATGCAGTAGCATTTGCTAAGTCTTGTGAAAAATGTCAGAAACATGGACACCTGATACATGCTCCAGGTAGGGACCTAATTCCTTCTATATCTCACTGGCCATTTCAGCGATGGGCCTTTGACTTTGTTGGGAAGATTCATCCCAACTCATCAAGTGGGCATAAGTTCATTATCACTGCTACTGACTACTTCACAAAATGGGTAGAGGCTGTTCCACTTTCTATTGCCTCAGGCAAGACAGTGTCTTTATTTATTTTAAACCATATCATTTGTCGATATGGAGTGCCATCTGAGATCATCACTGACAATGGAGGTCAGTTCAAAAATAAGGACCTTAAAGAACTTTGCCAAAGATTTAAGATAAAGCAACATTGGTCCTCCATTTACTTCCCACAAAGTAAGATTAGGGTAAACTTCAAACAAAACCATTCTCAAGATTTTCCCTGAGAGCAGTTCATAGAATGGTAGGGTGTACCTACGAGATAAATCCGGTCTGTGGGCCTATAGAGCAGTATTAAATTACTCCAGGCAGAGGCTCTCCTTTTTTTTCCCTCACATGTTGAAGCGGTGTTACCTTTAGAGGTTGAGATTCCATCACTTGGTCTCTCTCAAAGGTCTGAATTCTGAGATGAAGACTATCACACCATGAGATTGCAAGAATTAGAACTTCTTGATGAGAAGCGTAAAGCATCATTTGACCATATGAGGGTCTATCAAAAGCGGATGTCCGAAGCCTTCAACAAAAAGGTTCACCCTAGAGAATTCCAAGTAGGAGATCTTGTCCTCTGAGAGGAATCCTAGAACCAAGGAACCGAGAGCGAAGGAAAATTCGAACCTAATTGGCTTGGGCCCTACATCATCACAGCAGCTTTTGGCACAGGTGCCTATCTACTATCTACTGAAGAGGGGGAGCAGCTCCCTGAGCCTATCAATGTTTTGCACCTGAAGAAGTTCTATCCTTGATGCCCGTTCTGTCTGGGGGCATTCTTTGTATATAATTATGACCCTGAAAAAAGTTCCAAAAAAAATTGATATATAGATGCTTGAAAAATTACAAAAAAATTGATATATTGTCAAAAAATCCAAAAAATTCAAATATGATCTTTGAAAAAATTCAAAAAAATTCAAAAATTCCAAAAAAAAAAGAGAGAAAAAAGTGTGGTGAAAATCACGGAAGCGAGCTTGTAGTAACAAAATACAAAAATAAAAATATAAAATTCCTAAAAATTCTTCCAAGTAGTGAAAACCTGGAAATAGGCGCTACTTGAGGCCTTTGCATCCCTATTTCTTAGCATGCATCCTTGACACTTAGCCTTTCTCCATCATGCCTTGTCCTTATTGCCTTGGTTTGGAATTGGTCTTTGTCTTTGTCTAGGGGCATCACTGTGTTAGCTTTGGTCTCTTGGATATGCTTGTCTTTAGGACACCTCGCAAACGGTGTTTTTCAACACTAACCCAACTGTGTTTTTCAACACAACCCCTGACATCGTGTGTTTTTCAACACTTATCAGTTTGGTCTTATCCAGTTCGGTCATGTGATCTTACCTACTTGCAAGCATTCGATCCTTATCCTCGGAACTCAGTATCAGTTTACACACTTAATTTTTTTTTTAATTGCAACACTTAATGCTTGAGATATGCCATGATCTTTTCTTTGTGTGCTGACTGATATTGATTTTCGTTGAGTGTCCTTGTCTAATAAGTCTCTCCGTGATGCATAGCTAGAGGACTTGGGGCATGGGGCATGTTTTTATTTGCTTTCTGCTTGTGGGTGTTGTCTTGAACCTCTTCAGTGTCTCTTGTTGTCTACTTGACACACTTAAGAGATTTATGGCATCATCCTTGAATGTTTTTGCACAACCATTCTCATGGTAATCCTGGCGTTTATGTCTTGATGCGAGCATGGTTTTGCTACATTAAATTGGGTAAGCTAACATTGTAGTCATCTTGACCTTCATGTCTTTGATGCTCATGTTAGAATCTTTCCACATTCCAAGCTGATATAAATCACATTCATATCTTCATAGTTGCATTTGTGACTAGTGATGATTGTGTGATTGTCCGATGTCCGGTAATAATGGCCCAATGATGAAAATAAGTTCTCTTACATTCTCTAATGAATGATGAACACACAAAAACCTATGTTACCCTATTGCAAGTACACCTTTGCATTTTCATGTAGCTTGCATTATTTAGACTTCATGTTAATTTGCACTTTTAGGCTGTATTATGGGTTTGAGAGGGTTTCCTTCATCTTTCTTGTGGATTTTTCATCAACTGTGATCACGTTCTTCATTTCCTTATCTTCTTTCGTGATCTCAATCGAAATTCCTTATCTTAAACAGTTGATTGATTTTGATGCATCCTCTTTATTGAGGCAGATTCTCTTCCTTCTCTCCATTTATTTCCATTTCTTCCAAACTTCTATCTTCCATTCGATTTCACCCCACTTCTTTTCTTCTAATTCAACCTTAGGGCATTATTTTCTTGCTGATCTACCTGGGTTCTGTGATTCTTATATTTTTCATCTTACATCAAGAACCTTATCTTTTGTTTGATTTGATCAAAATTTTCAATTTATTATTTCTCCTCTATCTCATTTTGATTTCGATCACGAGGGGGCAGTACCTATCAAACTTCAATCCTTGATTCAACTTTATCAATTTATCAATTGCTTCTCTTGGGGCAACCTTGCTTGAGATTCTTATCTCTCACTTTGGATGTGATCTCGAATCGACCTCATGTTCAAAGACCTTTTGTTTATGTTTGTCCAGATGTGATCCCGAGTCGACCTCACATCTGAGTTGTTTTGTGATCCCAAATCGATCTCACATTGCAACTTCATTCTTTGACTGCATGTGATCCCGAGTCGACCTCACATTAGTCAAAGAGGGGCAAATGTATGCAACCTAAAATGGTCACCTAGACTTTGGGCCCCATTTATTTAATTTGTCAACATCAACTTTCTGAATCAATGATTGTCGCATTTTCAAATCAAATTTCTTAATCAATTCATAGCTATTTCAAATGTTTCAATTTTCCCTAAGGTTTGAATGCTTCATTAATTTTATTTAATCAAAAGAAATAAATCCCTTTTAATAAATAAAATAATGTTATTTAATTGAAGTTAATATTACTTAAATAAAATGATGCTATTTAATTAAATCTATTTTTAATTAAATAATTTTATTTTATTTTATTAATATTCATTTCTAAATTACATAATCTTATTTTATTTTATTAAAAGAGATATTATCATCTTAAATAAAATAAAATAAATGAAATATCCTCTCAAGAATATCCTGTGATGAAAAAAAGGGAAACAAATCAGTTAAAAGGGAAATAAACTAAAAAAAAATTACAATCAAGATTTGTTTCTATTTTTCTATTTATCCCACATTGCTTCTGAATTTGCCTTCAATTCCACTTTTGCCTATAAAATGAGCCCTCTCATTCTCATTTCAAAAAAGAGAAAGAATCACGAATTTTTACATCAGACTTATGCTACAAATTTAAATTTTATCATTTGAGATTACATTAGTTTGATTTTATAAGCATCTTAGTTTTAGAGCATATAGTTTAATATTGCATTTTAGCTTAATCTTCATAGTAGATTAATTTGCAAAATAATTCATTTATGGCATTGCATGTAGATTAATTTTCATTTCAATAAATTAGTTTGGTTTATTGCATTTTACAGCCATTTAGATTAGTTTTCATTGTTGCATTGCAAGAACAGGATTCATGGAGATTAGCATTCTTGCTTCTCCTCTTTGAATCTCTCGTTCCGAGATTGTATTTGCAGGGGTAACAGGGTTAATCTGAGGGCCACAATATCAATCCCTGCTCTTCTCGGATAGAGAGCTGTGAATTGATTTGCAAGGACTCATTATTGAGTATCCTTGCATGCAAGGATTCACAGAAGTATAACATACTTTCAGTTATACAATGGCAACCCTAGTCAGTAATTGGATCCAAATGACATCATTTTCTTATACCAGCAGTCAGATTGAGGACAGTTAGGAAGAACAGAGCATCCAACAGTTTGGTGTTCAACGATTCACGTACAAATCTTCAATTGTTATTTTGAGTTGTGGATCTCACGAAAGGTGCATCATTGTATTTCTTGTGTTATCCATAAATCTTAGTGCCTCGTACCAAGTTATGTGTAAGTTTGGAGATCTGGTTAGTATTTTGGGGCTGACTCAATTGATATTATGTGTTGTGGATATTCAAGGAATGCTTATTTGAATATTTTCGTCTTGATTTGGGTCTGAGCTAAGTTGTGGTCGACCGTTGTGGATGCACATTGGATAATTCTTAATATTTGAGCCGATAGTTGCTAATATTTTTAAGTTTTATTAAAGCCAACTTGTTGCGATTAAATTGTTAGTCACAGATATATATGCATGATCTATTATATCATTTTGGTGTGTGTGTGTGTGGTGTGTCAATGTGTATTGTGAATATGAGAAGAGTGTTTGAGCAATTTTATGCAAAGTTTCATTTATGCATAAAGATTGTGTGGTGAGAAACAGAGCAAAGCAGAGTAGAGGTGCAGTAGCAGTCAAAAGGACAAAAGATCGACAACTGAGCCTAACCAAAACTATAATCAAGCATTTGTAGATGTTATTCTTTCAATTCATTCTCTTGGATCTCATTTAAATCTCTGTAAGGCAGTGTTCCTTCCTATTTTGAGCAGTGAGCTCTAGGTAGTGTGTCTGAATGCAAGTGCATTCCCATTTTGTAAACTTATTTTTGAGTATATCTAGATTATATTGTAGAGTGGCCATCCACCATGATTTTTCCCCTAATAGGGTTTCCATGTACAAATACTTGTGTTATGGTGTTGTGGTTATTTTCTTTTTATTTCTACATATTTCTTTTGTTTGAATGCTTAAAGTGGGTTAATGATCAAAATAACAAAGTTATTTTTTGCAGAACACTAATTCACCCCCCCTCACAATGTTTCTTGTTTCCAACATTGTGCCTATGGAAAATGTTATGCCATGGATTCAAGATAAATCCCAATCATAGGGGTGATTAAGGATGTCCCATACAGACTGGTTGCTTTTCCAGACAAGGATTTTTTTATGAGCATAGTTGTGTTGGATATCCCACCCAATTATGGTGTGTTATTGTCAAGGAAGTGGAGTGCTTCCATGGGAGGTAGCATGTAGTGTAACATGTCCTTTGCCACATTTCCAATTGAGAGAAAATAAATTAAGCTTGTGAGGGAGCCAAGAGACCCACACATGATTGAATTTATGGATCAAGAGGACATAATTCACTTGTGGATATTGATATTGACAACTTCAAAGTTGAGGAGTTACAAGAAGAAGAGGATAAACAACTTGTACCTCTTAAAAAGGAAGTATTGTAGCAAGCAAACAATGATGAATTATGAAGCATGTGTTTTGATGGTGCTTGCTCAAAAGAAGGAATTAGTGCAGGGTTGATACTCATTTCCCCTAGTAAAACTTTTAAGTTTTCATTTCTATTGCTAGTTGCATGTATAAATAACATAGCTAAATATGAAGCTTTGTTACTAGGATTAAGACTAGTTGAGAAACATGGAATCAAGAAGTTAAGAGTCATTGGAGATTCAAAACTTGTTTCTCAAGTTAGGTCAAGGTATGCATCAAAGAATAATAGGTTGAGATAGTATGGAATACTATTTGGGACTCAATAGAAAAATTTGATGATTTTGATTTTGACAAGTTGGACAGGAGTAAAAATTAGGTGGCAAATCTACTTGCCAATATTGCACTCCAACCAGATGACATTACTTTTGCAGGAATTTCAAAAGTTGAAGTGCATATCAGATCTTCAGTTCTTGATAACATAAAAAAGTGGCAGGTTTTTAATGATGATGAGGAAATTTTGAGATTCCTACAATGAGTAGATGAGTAAGAAGGTCAAGAAATTGACTTTGGATCTTTTTTGGAAGAGGTGGATGGAAAAGAAATGGTGTTTGCAAATGAAATCATTCAATTGAAAACTAACAAAATCCCAAAGGGGTTAGTTGCTTTGGAAAAGGTTTTTGATGGCCCTGATAGGAGCAGTGCCAAGCAAGCATCTACTCACAAGGAGGATTTGTAAGAGGTAAATATTGGTACAAAAAATGCTCCTAAGAAAGTCTACATTGGAAAGAAAATGAAACCTCAAGTCAAATCAATTTGTATTTCTTTGTTAAGAAGATACAAGCATGTGTTTTCCTGGTCTTATGATGATCTGAAGGCCTCTAGGGAAGACCTATTTCAACATGAAATTTCCTTAAAATATGATGCTAAGCCTTTTAGGAAAAAGTAAAGGCCAATCAATCCTACATTGGCACCTAAGATGCAAGAAGAAGTTAAGAGAAGCTATTATCATCAAACCAATTAGGCATTCTACATGGGTGTCAAACTCAATGCCAGTGAGGAAAAAGAATAGTGATATAAGGCTTTGTGTGGATTTTAGAAATCTTAACATATCATCATCGAAAGACAACTAACCATTGCCCAACATGGAAGCTATGTTACAAAAGGTGACTGGTTGTGAGCTTCTATCTATGATGGATGGTTTCTTTGGATATAATCAAGTGGTGGTTAAGGAGTTTGAGCAATATAAGACTGCATTTACTACTCCTTGGGGCACTTATGTTTATGTTAGGATGCCTTTTGGCCTAAAAAATGTAGGTTCCACCTTTCAAAGGGCTATGGACGTGGCCTTTTCTGACTTTATTGATATCTTCTTAGCAATTTACCAAGATGATTTGACAACATACAACAAGAAAGAAGAAGGCCATTGTATGCAATTGGAGAAGGTATTTAAAAATGAAATTGGATAGGGAATATCTTTAAATCCCAAGAAGTGTGTGTTTGGGGTGAAAGAAGGAAAGTTGCTTAGACATATTGTGTCAAAAGAAGGAATAAGAATTGATCTTGAAAGAGTGGCTACAATAGATCAAAGGCACCCATTCATTCTTTGGATAGATCAATTTCTTAAGGAGGTTTGTGACAAACTTTGCAAATATTACCCATCCTATTTCTAAGATGCTAAAGAAAGGGGAAAAGATAACTTGGAGTGAGGAGCCTAGTATTGCATTTAAGAGTATCAAACAAGCCATAAAGGAGGCTCTAGTATTGAACTCTCCGTATTTCTCCAAGCCTATGCATATTTTTTCCTTTGCATCATTTCATACAATTGTTGTTGTGTTGTTATAGAAAAATGAAGAGGGCTTTGAGCAACCCATTGCATTTTTAGCAAATCCTTGTAGGTCACAAAATTCAAATATGATATGATAGAGAAACAAGAATATGCATTGGTCAAAGTAGTGAATAAATTCAAAACCTATTTAGTGGGATCTACAGCCACTACTTATGTACAAGTGTTTCAGTGAAGGATGTTTTCACTCAACAAGAAGTTACAGGTAGAAGGTGTTGGTGGATTAATGGAATCCAAGCGTTTAATATAGATGTCCAAATTACCAAACTGGTGAGAGGATAAGGTTCATCTAAGTTGATGGTTGAAACCAACTTGGAATCCAACCAGATAATAGACAAAATGTGTAGATAGCAATAATATGTGATATGTAGACATGTGGTTGGTATAAGTAGATTGTTCAATATTTGCAAACTATGCAATGTCCTGAAGGTATGGTAGATAATGAAAAACAACCCTGAAATTGCAAGCTATCAAGTATGTAATCATGGATAATGATCTTTGGTGGAGAATTCCAAAAGGTATACTACTTAAATGTGTTGATGGCAAGAAAGCATTGGAACTCCTAACAAAAATGCATAGTGGAGTCTGTTGAGGCCATTGCATGGCAAAGAAAATTGCCCACAAAATTTTGAGAGTAGGATTTTGGTGGCTCTCAGTGTTCAAAGATGCCTACAAGTTTGTAAAAACTTGTGATGATTGAAAAATATTCTTAGGAAAGTTGAAATTTTCAAGAATTTTTTCACTTAGACCCATTTCATTCCAAACCCCTTTTCAACAGTGAGGTATTGACTTCATTGGTGTAATCTCTGAGAAATCCAATGGGGCACACTCTTGGATTCTTGTTGCCACTTATTAGTTTACAAAGTGGATAGATGTTATCCCCACAAAGAAAGAAACAAGAAAAGTTGTGGTTGATTTTCTGATGAACAACATTTTGATTAGGTTTGGAGTCCCAAAAAAAAAAAATTTTGGCAATGCCATGTGTTTCAGATTAGATGAGTTTAGAGATTTTTGTGGTAAACATGGAATCTAGATATCTTATTCTTCTCCTTATCATCCACAAGGAAATGGTCAGGAAAAACCAAGTAATAAGAGTTTGTTGAAGATCATCAAAATAGTGTTTGAGAAAAATAAGAAAGCATGGCACTCAAAACTGAAACTTGCACTTTGGGTAGATAGAGTTACTATTAAGAAAGCTACTAGATATTTTCCATTTGGTCTAGTATATGGTTTGGATGCAAGGTTCCCTCAAAACAACTTGTTTAATATGTATAATTTTTTTCAATAATATGATTGAGATATTTGTGATGAAATGTAGTATAAGTTTGATGCTCTAAGAAAGTTGGATGAAACAAGGCTAGAAGCTTAGAACATAAATGCTAAAGTGCAGTTACAATTAAAACATTTGTATAACAAAAAGGCTTCTCCAAGAAAGTTTAAAGTAGGAAACATGGTGATGATGTGGAATGCTAGAGCTCAGGATAAGGGAAACCATGGAAAATTTGATGCATTATGGCTAGGTCCTTATCTGATATCAAACACACATGGTGAAGATTCCTACTATTGAAAAAGTTTAATTGGAGAGTTTCTTGAACTTCCAGTACATGGACAGTTCTTGAAAGCATACTTTTCTCTTCCATGTACTTTGTAACATTATGTACATTTTTTGTATAGGTTTTGTTTGGCTTTTTTTTCTTTGGTTTGTCTCGTTTTCCTTGTTTGGGCTATCCTTCATTTTTTTTCTCTAGTTTAGTCTGCTCAACCTTGAGATTCTAAGATCTTGCTCTATTATGGAAGAACAAGTGTCCCCAACTAGAGCCACTGCTAGAACCCCTAAAATTTTTGTGTTCCACTGATTTTAGATCCATATTTGGTTGTCTTTTCTAGTCTAGGTTATGTCTTATGGCTTAAATTTTTTGGTCCTACCTCTATCCTAGGGTTTTGTTTGTGCCCTAAACCCTTTAAAAATACTAAGTGTTAAAACCCCTGCATACATTCTAATTTGTAGTTGATTGGTGTTATCCCATTCTCGATATCTCAAGTTACAACTAATGTCATCTAACTCATTTACTTACCAACCCCTAGTGCCTAGTGTTCTCGGTCATTACCCATTGAATAATTTTAAATCATGGTATATGTTATACGGGTCTCAAAGTGTTAAGCGGGTTTTAAATCTTTTAATTTTTTACCATTTTATCCTAAGTTTGAATCCATGTTATGTCTAAATTATTTTATCATCAACGCATGGTGAGCGACCCCTCTTAAGTCATCAATAAATGTACGTGCCTTTAAGAACCTTCAAGCAGTGTTCATCGAGTCCCACCAATTGTTTTCTATTAGTCACCCACTAGCCCACAGGAATCAAATAATTAAAAAAAAAGAACCATTGGGGTAGTTGGCAGGCGACACCTATCCATCCTTGTGGTGCATCGTACCATCCTCCAAAGGCACTAGTGGTAAGAAGCACTGAAATCAATGACTCAAATGCATTCTTACGGGTGAATCTTAACCTTTCCCTGCTAGCTTGTGGGGGACCTACTATTAGATCTCAACTCTTAGAGGGATAACAAAATTTTTCCATGTGGCATCATTGCTACCATCCATGGGACTTTAGAAGGCATTGAAATATTTGGCAGCATACTTTGAGAAATTATGGTAACGTTAAAAGGCGTGCTAGTAAAGGGATATAAGTGAACGTACAAAATTTCTCCACGAGATGTTTTGATCTAGATCGTTCATCGCAAAAGGAAGATAGATAGCATGATGGCTAGCTTATGGATTAAAGAGAGCACATTTTGAAGATTGTTGGGTTGATCTGGGTCATTTCCCACAAGCCCACAACTGTAGATCTAAATATTGTAGATTCTAGAGGGTTAGCAGTAGCAGCCATGTGGATTGTCTTATGCCTTCGCAGTGTTGTGGGATCATCAAGCCAGCATGGAAGGTGAAAAAATGGTGATAAATTATCCGAGTGGGTGTTGAGTTAGCAAAAATAAAAAAATTTAAAGTTTGTTGAATTCATCCTCGCCACATATCGATCCAAATCATGATGAGATCAATGGTAGGAATTCAAATTTTCTAAAAATACATCATTGAGTCGTTCTTCACTGTAAAAGCTATATTTAAAGCTTGTTGTTGATTTCAAAGGTATTTCCAAGGAATTTTGAAGCTATTACAAAGCATTTCAAGTTTTTGATGTCTTCAAATTTAGGGTTTTCTATGATTCAAACCAGTAAGTTCAAATTGTGATTCTTGAGCTAATTTTTCCCCTAATTTTTTTTCAATTGTTGGTGCTATAATCTGAATTAGGTTTTAGGTTTTCTTTTAAGGTTTGACATCCTTTAGAACTGCTACATATTTGAGAATTTTTTTACTCTCTGCATCAAGTTTACCTTGAAACCTAAAGAACCTAGTTTAAAACATGTGAAACCCTAGATAAAATTATCCATTGTACAATGGCACCAAAAGTCCAAGCCTCTGGTTTGAAACCAAAAGTAAGACCCTTGGTCCAATACTTGCTTGACCAATTTCCACCCTCAACAACTGATAAATGATTAGGGCAACCCATATTTCACAGCCCTAGGGTTAAATAGGGCATTGTCGACAGACAATGTACAATCAAAGATGATAAATTGTCATACACTGGGTTGACACTCTTCCAAGGGTAGTTTGGTAATAGACATTCCAATTTGCAACCCCTAGAGGTTGGATATGGCTAAATTGTTTGTATGTAATATTTATTTGGATATTGATCTCCTAAATTCTTTTACTACTAAATATGGTCCTCTTGTTAGGGTAGTCAAAACCCATTCTAGGAAAAATATGGTTTGGGTTACAAAAGAGGAAATTATAGAAGTGTTTAAACTGAAAAAATGGAGCAGAGATATGGTAGAGATTGATGAAAAGAAGTTAAGGGGAGAATATGAGAAAGTGAGACCTACCTTCAAAGTCTTCGTGTTGGCTCACTTTCTAGCATCAACGGGAAAGTGAAAGGGAAAAATTGTATTGGGACCATTTGATAAGGAACCCTTTCCTATCAAGTATTTTGTCATCTATTTCCAAAAGACATTCTACTCCCTGTGCTAGGTTTTAGGGTATGATCCATCCTCTATCATGCCAATTGCACTGGTGTATATGGTTGCAAATATTCAACACCCTATCATCAACACCTTGTATGATTTTTCTATTGTAATGTTGTAAGATTGCACCCCTTGCAATTTCACATACATTCTTGTATCCACTTTAGTGTCCACTCCCGTAGCACTTGTGTAGGCTCATTTTAGCCCCTTGCATTATCCCTTTTTCCTTCTTAGGATGCTCAGGACCCCTTTTTATCAACTACCCTCACGTGTCATCTTTGCATCAAACCTTGTGCTTTTCCCATTCTCATCGTTTTGTAGTGTGATGTGTCTAGATACTAGCATGTCGTGCGAATGTCTATGTGTCATGCTAGCATCCTATGACATTTAAACATTCAAATGACTTCTTTTGAGCATGTTTTCAACTTGTTAGTAAGTTTTTTCAGTGGTAACAGCTCATGATGCCTTGTAACTACTCAAGAAGCTTCTTTTCCCTCCTATTCTCTCTTTATAATCCATTCTTTCAATTCATTTTTTCTCTCTAGAGTTTTATCTCTTGCATACACTCTCCTTTCCCTCTTTAATCTCTTGCTTGCACAAATCTCTCACTTGTTACGGTAGCTTCAAGCACTCTTAAGCTCTTATAGCATTCTTTGCAACTCTCTTGGCTCTCATAGCCCTCTCTTTCGTCCTTGCTCTCTTTGGCTTCCTTAAGCCTTGAAACTGGTATCTCTCTTACCTTGTAATTATGAGAATCTTGGGATCTATCACATCCCTATGATATCGGTTCTCCTTGAGCAAGGATTGATTTTATCACTCTTGCATTCATTTCATTCCTATTATCTCTATCTTTCTATTTTCCTGTCCATGGAGGTGGGAACATCAAAATGGGGGTTTGACTAAGGAAAACCCCTATACAACCCCAACATTTTTTTCCAAATCTTATGTATGTAGGTATTGAAGACATTAATTTGTTGAAGGCTCCATTACTTGGGTTTTTTTTGAGTGTCAAGTCTATCTCTCATCCTTTTTAACTTTATCATTTGTACTTTGCTTCATTTCAATTTTGTTACCTTCCTGCATTCTGTAAGTTCTTAGCAATCTGATTGTTAGTGGTCGCTTTGCTATTTGCTATGATAAACTTAGTTTCTAGTCCATACAAGATGTCAGCATACCTTTGGGACTTTAGGGAATCATGTTGTCATCCCTATTCTATGTTGTTGTCCTTTGGCCAAGAGCCCATTAGTCTATCCAAAAAATCTCTGTGATTTTACTCCAAATTCTAGAACTCTCACTCTATTCCTTGAGGTAGTTTACGACAATTCACCCCTTGGGAATATCTTGAGAATATAGAGACTCATGAGTAGTGAATCCCTCTTCTCTACATTTTGGTGAGCCTGACACGAATCACACTATTTTTCAAAAACAGGGAATTTATTTACCCCAACTTGGTGGGGTCATAACTTTTGACTCAATGCTCAGAATTCAAAATCGTTTACATCATTGGAGAGATCTCCAAGAGAACTAATTCAATCCATAAAATATTGTACCTTTAGCAACCAAATTTTAGGGATTGACACAAGTTACAAGCGCAAATTTTTCTTCAGAGACCTCTTAAAATGAAAAGCACTATAACCTAGAAATATCAAAAAAATTGAAAAATCAAGATTTTTCGGTTTTTCTTAGTTCTGTCACCCCTAGACTACTCTAGATCAGCTGACTTGTTTGTTCATTATTTATCATATTTAACTTCCTATATTCAAAATGAATTTAATATCCTCTTTTATGATTTTAGTATCTAATTATATTCAAAATGTTAATGATGTTCCATTCCATGCATGTGATAGTGACTTGGCTTTACCCATTTCACTTTGTATCTTTGATCCTTCTCATGAGATTCCTCTTGCTTTGAAGGATATCTTGTTGTAAGAAGATGGAACCATTGATACCTTTATTAACATTACTCTACCTTCTCCTCATTCCAATGCACTCTCCTCTAGAGATGATGCATTAGCGAATGAAAAATCTCCTTCCACATTTGATCCTCCCCAGATCGATGTGGAGAATATATATTCAAATAATTATTCCAATAGTTGCAATGATTTTTTAAATGTAATCTATGTCTTTTCTACCCCTCAAAGTCCTAAGAGACCGGTCATATACCTAACTCCAACTAGTCCTTCCCCTAAAAGGATTTGTTCTATTAATGGTGTTCCATATAACAATGATTCTCCTGATCTTTCTAAGGCTCCCTCTTATAGAGTGATAGCCCATACTTATAATACTAGAAAGAATAAACAAAATTTTAATCAACCTACTTCTTTACCACCTTCTCAACCAAGTCTTTCTTCAGCTCCTAAACCTACAACTAGAGCAACTAGTGATTACGATCTTGTCGAGCAACTTTGTGTTACTCCGACCAATATCTCACTATGGGACTTGCTTCAGTCTATTTTGGTTTATCAAGGTATGCTCCAAGAAGCCTTGTAGAAGATCCTCTTGCCTACCTCTTCTAGGCCAATGGATGTTAGTGTGTTGATGGCTCATATTCATGTGGATTTTCCAAATATCACATTCTATTCGCAAAAACTTTCACCTTCGGAAGTGTAGAAGTAGGCGGATCCTTTGATGATTATAGTTAAAATTAATAATATCTACATTAGGTGTACTCTCATTGATTTTGGTTTAGTGATCAATGTATGTAGCATTAATTTATTGGCTAAGATTAATATTGATTCATCTTCTCTTAATGCTTCTTCTATTGTGATTCTTGGGTTCAATAATGTTAGTCGACAAGCCCTAGGCACGATAGTCTTGCCTTTGAGGTTGGGACTCGTTACCATACCCACCCTTGTATATGTTATGTTAGAAAAATTACCATATAACATTCTTCTTCGTAGACTGTGGATTCATGCTATGGGTACAATCCCATCTACCTTGCATAAATCTATTAAGTTCATTTGCAATAATCGAGTAGTCACATTCAGGGTTGACCCTAAGGCTATGCACTTATGTGAGATGGAAACTACTGGTTAGATTTCAGTTGTGCCTACTCTTATCCCTTCAATTTCTTCCAATGTGTTTATGTCTACTCCTATAGTACCTATTACACAGGATACTCTTGAGACAGATGTCCTTGAAGAAGATCTCTTTGAAGCAAGAAATATTAAGTTTGCTCCTTCTACCTGTTCTCAAGGGAATGCATGTCTTAGTGATGATTCAAGTTCTTTAGACTTTATAGAATCCTTCATTGGAGAATATAAAGTTGACCCAATCCACTTAGTCCCTCTGATAACCTTATCTAAACCTACCATCAAAGATGGTTATTCTTTTGTATTGCAGGATAATGTGAACAACTATAATGTTCTTAATGTTGATCCTCCTCCTTCTGAGGAAGATGATTGCACCTCTAGTAAAGAGGCTAATGTTATAAATCCTGTAGACACCAAAATTTGGTCTAAGCCTATGACTTCAATATTCTTCATAATTTGTATTCTTCATGGTCATGATTAAATAATGTCAATTATTTAATTATTCTCTATAGTCTTCATTTATTCTATTAATTAAATAATCTTAATTATTTAATTAATTCACACTTTTCTTTATTATATCTGATTAATTAAATAAACACTTTTTATTTAATTATGTTACTAATTAACCTTATCCTTCTTGTCAAATTAAATAAATTATTATTTAATTTGCTCTTTATCATACTTCAACTATAATTAAATAAATTCTTTGTTTAATTAATTATTCATTTAAATCCCTTCATCCTTGAATTAAATGAAATCTTATTTATTTGGTATTCTTCAAATATCAAATCTTGAGATTAAATGGATTATTTAATTCATGATTCTATTTAATGCATTTCCTCTATATTTTGAATTGTGTGAGTTATCTAAGTATTCACTTTTACTCGACTCAAAAGATCTATTCAAATCACTCAATTAACTCTTGATTTAATGTTGAGTGGTGTTCTGAGTAATCTCTTCGTCAAATCATTCAATCGTCCAATTCTAACTCATTTGCATGTACATGCGGATTAATTAAATATTCCTATTTAATTAATTAAACCTTGTGCGTGCATTCGAACAAGAGTTGCTTTAATCCATCTTCATCTTTGTCATGCAAAGATAATTCTTGTTATTTCTTCTATTAATTAAATAATATTAATTATTTAATTAATTCACACTTTTCTTTATTCTATCTGATTAATTAAATAAACACTTTTTATTTAATTATGTTACTAATTAACCTTATCCTTCTTGTCAAATTAAATAAATTCTTATTTAATTTACTCTTTATCATACTTCAACTATAATTAAATAAATTCTTTATTTATTTAATTATTCATTTAAATCCCTTCATCACTTAATTAAATAAATCTTATTTATTTAATTATTCTTCAAATATCAAATCTTGAATTAAATGAATTATTTAATTCATGAATTCTATTTTAATGCATTCCTCTATATTTAGAATTGTGTAAGTTATCTAAGTATTCCTTTGACTCGACTTCGACATCTATTTTAATGCATTTCGGTTAACTCTTGATTTAATGTCTGAGTGGCGTTCTCGAGTAATCAGTTTTTCAAATCATTCAATCATCCAGTTCTAACTCATTTGCATGTACATGCAAATTAATTAAATATTCCTATTTAATTAATTAAACCTTGTGCATGCATTCGAACAAGAGTTGCATTAATCCATATTCATCTTTGTGATGCAAAGATAATTCTTCTATTTTTGAATACCAAACTGGAAGATTAAATCATTTATTTAATCTTTAATTCTATTTCTAATTTATATCACTCATGTCATTACTAACTATTATCAGAATGAATGACTAATCAATCAATCTCAATCGTCCGTTGATCTTTCAATCCTGGCCTATCATTCAAATTATCAATTTTCTATAAATTGATCTAGTCTTCATCATTCCAATCTCTCTTAGAATCATGTATCTCTCTCTAAATAATATGACTTTTGTGAGCACCTATCTTGAATCTTTGATGTTTGCTAAATCACTATCTTAGGCTATACTTGCACGAACTTTGAAAATCTGAGGGTAATTATACTACAACAGCAAAATGAAGAAGGGAAATCGAGATGAATCATGGAAATACGTACAAATTTGGTAAGATTCTTCAAGTTTTATTTATGTTTTTACTTTCCTTTGTTCTTTGTTGCTTAGCAATTAGAGCATTTAGATTGGCATTGCATGTTTGCTTTCATCTATTTCTTTCTACATTTTCTAGATGTTACAAATCCTATAAAGAAGGACGATGGTGATCCCATACAAGAGTAGAATCCCCATTGTTGGAATAATACTCTCTATGAAGATCCTCCTCCTTCTCAAGATTTGCAAACACGTTATGGCCCTGGCTTCAAGCTTGTCTCTAAATATGGCTATGGGTGTAAAGGTTGTGAGTGTAATGAACAAGGACTCTAGGTCCCTATAGAATGTGCACCTCATATACATAATTTGGGGCTTGGTTTCTTGAATGAACAATCTAAATAGAAACCATGGTTGAATGTTGACATAATTTCTGCTCAACCTCATTCTCTTGGGTTGCTTCATCCTCCATTGTCTTCTTCTTATGAGCAGTCAACTCTTTCTCCACAAGAGAAAGGGTTGCTTCCTACTCCTCATTCTTTATTTGAGCAAGAGTGTGTTTTGTTAAAGCTTCTAAAATCCCACTTGATTGCTTTTCCTTCTCCTACACAAGAAACTTCATAAGCATGATAAAGAAAGAAATTCTTTTTGTGCATACCATCAAGTGCTTGACCATTCCACTAGTGAATGTAAGTCCTTAAAGGATAAAATATAACAACTTCTTGATTCAGGTGCCATCACTCATTTATTTTATAATGCACCTACTTCTTTTTTAAATTACAAGTGATATCGAGGTCTACCTCTATCTTGTATGTTCTAAGTATCTTGCATGATTCTCCTCCCTTTTATGTTGGGGGAATTGACAACTTGTTCTGGAGATGTGTGTCCTTCTAAGGACCCTCTCTCTTCTCTCTATCTTTCAATTAGAGCATCCCCTTGCGTGGTCCCCTTGCTATCTTGAAGGGTTCCCAAGGGATTCCCTTTCAAATATTTTATCTCAAATGAATTCTATGGTGTCTATCTTGGGGGCAGCTAGACTAGGTCCATTCAAACTTATCTTGTAGGACCAAGCACCGACTCTGTGGAGTCCCCTACATTCGACTGCCCTCAGGAAAGAGTACCTGAGGTACCTTCTTTGCAAGTCTAAGGACCTGTAAAGTGCTTTCATCCTACAGGATCTGTTCATCATTGGTCTATGGGCCCTTGGTGTAGTTTGTTCGACTCTGTAGGAGAGAGTACCTATAGAGCCTTTTGTAATGATGAAAATTGACCCCCGTCATGGAGATAGGCCAGTTTCTCATTTAATCTAGACCTATTTTAGTACCTTTTCATTAATTACCCCTTTAACTCATCATTTATAGGCCCCCAAGACCCATTATTTCGGATCTTGAGGCTCATTCCACTCAAAAATCCCATAAAATCACTTAAAACTCCAAAAATCCCAAAAAATTGCCTAAAAAACCTTAGGTGGGACTCATTCTCTATCTTGGTCGAATGAGTCCCCTTAGGTGGGACCCATTCGCCAAGGGTGGCGAATGAGTCCCATTTGGGGCATTTTTCAATTTTAAGTGGGAAATTCACCAATTTAATTCAAAATTCTGGTGGATGTCAACCTTTGAGATCTAAATAATGGTCAATTAGGTGGTAATGCCTATAAAAGTGAGTTTCAAGTCATTTTTATCATCTCTAAGACATTTGAGCAAGTATTTTCAAGAGAAAATTCAAGAGTGAAGTGTTGAGAATCTTTCACAAGAGCATTCAAGTTTCAAGAGCAAGTAAAGTTGAAGTTTTGGAGCAGCATTAAAGGGTATTTGCGGGTCTTCAAGCTCACTTTCAATCAAGATCTAGCATTTTCAAGGGTTGATCATGGTTATCTATATGGTGAATCATGATGGATTCTAGGTTGGGGAGATGCAACTAGCCATCAAGCCAAGCCTAAAGACTTGTTTCCTAAGTGATTTCATCTTCCATTATCACTCTACATTTAGCCTAAGGAAGATATATGCATCATTAGAGCTAATTTTGGGTGATTAGAAATCATTTCAAGTGAGTCATTCATCTCTACATTTTCATCATTGCATCATATTCTTGCACATTAGAATATGATTGCTTTATGTTTTAGATTTCTTAGTCTTAGACACACTTAAGGCTAGGGTTTGCATGCATATTTCATTATTTCCATCAAGGTTTAATTACCAAACTAGGGGTTTGACCGAGGAAAACCCCCCATTAGAAAATCAATCCATATTATTTTTTGCAAGTGTTTTCATAGGTTCGGGTCTGAAATTTAGTTTGGAAGAAAAGAGCAGGTGTTGGGAGTGCAAATCAAAGTTTTCAATTTCTAAAAAAGTAGAGGGCATCTAATTCACCACAATTGGTGAATGAGTCCCACTAAAGGTATCTTTCAAATCTATTTTCATATTCCATTACCCTTTTCCCCAAAAGAACTTTCTGAGTAGAAACCCCAGTCTAGGACTGATTCGTCGAGGTTGGCGAATGAGTCCTAGTTGGTCAAAAATTTAAATTTTGTAAAGTTTTAGAATTTCTCCCAATCATCTACAGATTTCCAGGTGCACCTCATGTATTTCATTATTTTTTGTTTTATTTTGTTGTCATTTCTAAGTTATTTTATAGGTCATAATACTCAATTAGGGTTTTACTTTGTGGTTTGCATTTCATTGTCTTTTCCAAGTTTAAACTTGGTAGTGAACCCCTCAATAGATCATCTTCAGCCCCTAGGACAACCCTTAGTAAAATCTCTTTCTCCATTGCAAAGATATCTCAAGGGTTAACCTTGAATGAAATTGGAAAGGTGTGTGTGGGTATGCTCTATGTCTAAAACCATATGTTAGCATCTCCACTAAACCACTTTTTCACCATTTCATTTTGGTGAACCTACATTTAGAACACTAAGTTTTTTATTTGGAGTGCATTTACATCCTAAGATTATCTTGCATTAACATTGCATTGCATTTTGCATTGGTTAATTTGCATTCTATGGTTTCAAAATTTGCATTAGTGAAAAGCTCATTTAGCTTGCATTATTGCATTTAATTTCATTGAAAATCAATAAAATTATACATCTACATGACTTCCTTGAACTATTCACTTGGACTTATTCAGATATGTCAATAATTGACCCTAAGATTGTAACACACAACATAGTCCTCACTGAAAATGCTAAGCTCATTAGACAAAGGATACGAAAAATGGATCCTAAAATAGCCTTGTTGGTTAAGGGAGATATTGAAAAACTTTTGGATGGTTTCATAAA
>VDFB02000002.1:68861813-68993040 GCA_007258455.2 Sequoia sempervirens
ATCCCTTGATTGCAAACCAAAATCCCCAGGTTCATCATAAGAATCTAAATATTCACTGGATTCCTCACAACATGCATTGCTCTCCCTGTCACAATCTTTTATGCAAGAGAGATACCTTGCACCTTCATCTTCCTTTTTTTTTTAGACTGCAGGAATCGGGTAGCACGACCCCCTATAAACTGCAGTGCGCCTGGTAAACTTTTTAACGTGACCGGCGGCGCTGGCGCGACACGCCCTCCGGTACCACAGGACGGGGGGAGACTAGAACTCGTGACCAACAGAGCCGCAACGGGATTACTTAGCCAACCGAGCTAGGGCCCCCGCCCAGCACCTTCATCTTCCTCATGCAAGGTAACATATGAGTTATTCTTACTTGCAAATGTCTCATCTTCTATTGGATTGATATCCTGATGCTCATCTGTGATATCACCACCATCTTCATATCTTTTCCCCTGGGATAACAATTGAATGAAGTCAAAAGAAGAGCCTTCTGCCTTAATCCTTTTCTTCTGCTCCAATGTTTCTCCTTTTTTTTCTTCCTTCGGATCAGTTTCTTACATTTCTTTTCATAGCTCTTTAACTTCCTCCTTTTGGACAAGCTTTTGTTCACTTTTATCATGCTTTCTATTTTCTGCTTTCTTCACAGTCCCTTGTGTCTCCATCTGATCCTTCATAAAGATTCCTCTGGGGACACCTTCCTTCTCATTTACTGTCCTATTTCTCAACCAGTACTTACTCTTTGCTTCTTCAACTGCAACAATAGTTAGTTTTTCTATCTCTTCTTCAGTAAGTCTCCTCATACTATATTGAGCTGGCATTTCAATAGGGTGTGGTTCTGTATAATCTTCTTCAAAGTCAGAAAGGCCTACTATTCAGCCATATGGACATTGTATTTCTGATTTGAAACATCATACTGATAACCTTCATCCTCTTAAAATGAATACCTCTCCACAACATGGTGAAACGTATTTGAAGTCAAATATACTGTGTGATCCTCTCCATTATTTCCCATCAACATTCCCTCTTCTTGCATTCTTTGGGATTCAACACAATAATCTGGGGAATGTGGCTTATCACAAGCTTCACAAAAGTAATTGTTACTTACCATATAGGTTCCCTTTTGCTTTAATGGATCAGGAGTTTCTTTGCTTCCAGGCCTAGCTATTATAGGTTTTCTATCCTTCCGGTCTGTATTATAAGGCATGTCATGCAACCTCAGCCTCTCATTTCTGTAAGTATTCTCTTGTCTGTACTGATAATTTTTGCTTTGTTGAGGAATGTTAGGATTGTCTCTTTTATCAATTATCCCTGTAGCCCTCCTATTGTTTTCAATTGTCAGTGTCATCTTCTAAGCCTCAGCTAAGTCTCTTGGGAATCTATTTCTTACTTGATACCCTGTTTTAGGATCAAATGAATTCAAATAAACACTCAGTGCTACAGAATCTGGCAACTTTGATCTAGGAGGTATTTTATTCTGCAATTTATTGAATTTCTAATTAAAATCATAAATTGTGTCATTTTGATCTTTCTGAATCCGTATTAATTCATGAAGAGCAGCATCTGGTGCACTTAGATTCCCATATTGCTCGAGGAATTGATCTTGAAATCCTTGGAGAGAATTAATAGAGATTGTTGGTAGATTGTTGAACCAATCCATAGCGTCTTCAATAAGTGATATCATGAATAGCCTCATGTGTAAATATTCATATGGCACATCCAAATCTTGGATGAAAGCATTGAAACTCCTTAAATTCTCTTCAATAGTAATTGCATTCCTCCCTGTAAACTTTGGAACAAGACTTCTCCAACTGCCATCCATTGAATAAGGGGATAATTGAATCCCAGCCAAATCAAACTATCTGATCAATGTTGTGTATTGATGAGGGGGGCATTAGGTGGGTACTGATATTGGTACTATGGACTATTGTATTGTGTATGATGATGTGGCACATACTGCTGACCATAAGGTGGTTGTGGTGAGTATGTATTGTGTTGTGCATGATATACACTACCTCCATTGTGAAAATTTCCAATTGTATTACCAGGCATTTGAGAAGTCTAATGCCTGCCTGTATTTGTGTATTCATTCTTGTCCGATTGCAGTACTTTCTTTTCCAATTCTTCAATTCCTCTTATTAACTACCACTTCTCAAAATATTCTTTTGTTCCACACACAAATTCCATTTTTCATCAAGATTTTTTAGAGTCGCCACCTACTTTTTCAAAAGCAGGAAAATGATTATTTTTGATCTTCTCCCTAGTGGAATCACTTTTTTAAAAACTTTTCAAATTAAAAATCTATCTTCAATGACTCTATATGATGGTCTCCAACCAAATTTTCTGAAATAATCCCCAGCGGAGTCGCCAATTTGTTAGCTCTTAAAAACACAGGCAAGACGCCTCAAGAGGCTACCAATCTCTTGGTATTCTTTAGGGTAATAGACAAGGTTAAAAGCTTTCAACCTTCTACTCTTCAGGTGCTGCTAGACCTAGGTGGGTGTACCCACTTGAATTGAGCAAACTTGACTTATGATTATCTTTCTTGCAGTGATTTGTCCACAATGGCATATGGAAGTGAACAAATGAATTCAAACTTGGTACATAATGTAATAGCAATCTTCTAATCTAAGTCCTACAATGTTCAATTAACAGATGTAAAGAAACTGAATGAATCCAAATGATGAAATGCAGAGACCAGTGCCTTATTGGGTATGTGGAGTCAAATGAAATCAAGATGATCAACACTTCTCTAGAGAAAACTCAAATTATTTGGCATATATTTTGTTTACAACTTGTACAAACATGCAAGACTGTGACTATTAAGCTCTACTTTAACAATCCAAATGAATCTCTCTGATTACTGTGATCAATTAAAAGGATTTAATCTTTGCTTGAAAGAACTAATCGATTAACCACATAGAAACAACAAATGTGCACTAATGAATTGAATATAAACTTGTTATATCAATTTAAACAATCGGAAAGAATCCATCTTGGAGATAGCTTAGCAATACTTTCATTAAATTCAATAGATAATTGACACTAGAAATGTGCAGCAACATCAATTGACTTTCATAAATACCTCCATTTTGAAAACATGCATCATAGTCTCTGATCTGATAAATCTATTGTACTGTATCCATCTAATTTGCCTACTATATATCAAACAACTAATAGTTGATCCTCATTTTACAATTACAAAATGTATACTTATACACCAGCATCCGAAAAACATATCACACTAAGATCCCATGTTGGCCTACCACTGAATTTGGGCTCATTTCATGTTGGCCAACAACATGAATTTTAATAATCAACACTAGAACAGTCACCAAGACTTATCATAGTTATGCCGAAGCCAATTATATCACTGCCAGTCACCCCTTAGTTCTCTATGTTTTTTCATAATGCTCTGATATCGAGGAGACCTCCTGTTGATTTCATCATGATTCATCAAAAGATCTTTTACCACTTGTATATTGTTGTGACCCTCTACCATCGGGGAGACATCATACAGTAATCAAAATGTGTTATCAAGAATCTCTTTACATTCACTTTTGATCGCCCTGACATAAACATTCTCACACCGATGCAGTTGCATCTCGGCATGAGAAAACATATCGACCAGATTGCAGGACCCAACTCCGAAGACCATCGATATGACCCATTCACACTATCAGCAAGACCAGAGCCATTCGCCAAGATATTATATCGATGCCCATTAGTCTTACTGAGATACTCCTTTTGTGTTGGTTGGTGAGACCCATTGAATTTGCTATGACTTACTTTGAAGAAAACATCTCTCACTGATGAGCCTTTTCATAGAAACCTTTTGTGTAATGTTGACGAGACCAAAGGTCACTTGCCAAGACCTCACTTTGATATCGCTTAACCCAGCCGATACAACTTAAACTCCTCCCGATATGTATATGCCTATCGGCGGTCAGCAAGACTAGGTGAGTTCACCAAGATGTTACATTGGAGGAAAAACTCTCACCGATGCAACTCCATATATGTCGGTTGGTAAGACATAAAGCACTTAGTGAAACAATATACTGAAGACCAAACTCCTACTGAAATGTGTATCCTTTCTATCGTCAAAACAATGTGAAAGTCTTGCCAAACAGAACAATAGATGAATTAATCACCATGACATCAGAAACGTCTTGCCGATAGGCAACACAAATGTTTATCAGAAAAATGGATCGAGGAGACCTTGATATTGTCATGCTGAAACAAATTGCAATGTGGAATATTCAGTCTTAGATGGATTTTATGGGGCCAAAAGGGAAAAATGTGAGCAGAATGATATGAAAACAAACCCTTTTGCTTATGATGAGGACTCCTATGGAAACTCAGGGGCATGAAAACTTGTGAAAATATTCATAAATTTGCAATTCTAACACCACATACCCATCATATTACAACTTTTTGGCCCATCATGATCCTACACATACCCTCCTCCAAAGCTTGATAGGAAAACTTTTTGAACTGCTGGTACATGGACAATTCTTAAAGCCATACTTCTTCTAAGTATGTTTTGATTCCATGTAAACTATAGGTTTTGTACATTTTGTGTATAGGTGTGTTTGCTTTGGTTGTGTTTGGTTTGGTCTTGCTACCTAGTTTGGGTAGTTCCCTAGTTTTTGGTTTATTGTGTTTGGTTGGTATGCTTCAACTTGAGATTCTAGGATCTCACCATGCCTATGAGAAGCATGCATTCCCAATTAGAGCCATTGATGGAACGCCTAAAATTTCCATGTTCCATCTCAAAATCTTGTTAAATTTTGGGTTTGGTTTATATCTGAGGGCTTAGGATTTTTTTCTACTATCACTATTTAAGGGTTTTATGTTATATTGGACCCTTCTTTAAAAAACCCTTGAGTTTATATCCTTTCCAATGTGTTAATTCTCTATTGACTCCTTATATCCAATTCCCAGTCTTTTAAGTCATGTCTTATGCCATTGAAACCCATGAAATAACTGGCCCTTTGGTCTAGTTTTGTCAATTGTCATATGTTGGGCCATTATTTTAATTTTTTGAAGTTGGGCCAAATATTTCTTGCTAATATAATTTGAGCCTTACTTTTTAATCCCATGGGTTGTGGCCTCATTGACATAGTAAGTCCCTCTTTTAAGACTAACAATTTCAACACGTCTAGATATGAAAATCCCTGATGACTGTTTGATCATTTAGAGTAGATCTTGGTTGTTCGCCATACGCCCATTCTATTTCATTACCTACTATTTTTCTCATGGTCTAGCAAGCTTAAGACATGTGTCCTATGCATTGGCATGCCCAATGTCTTTGATAAAGATTGCAGGAGGTATTTAAAGGAAATCAATGATGGTCATTGAATGATGTGGTTGCATCCTGACTGTTCCCTACATGCCTGCTCTATTTTATTCTTCATTAAAATATTAGAATGGGATGGCAAGTGGTCATCATGTTTCTTTTCCAATAGTGGTCCTAATGTTTCCAAGTGGTCAGCAAAGAGATTTGAAGAGAATCAATGGTTAATAGCAGGTGATGTGGGTCAATCCTAACCGCTCCCCGCTATCCTCTGCATGTCCCACCTTTACTGTGTGATCTCAATAGGCTAGCGGGAAATTACCGGTGGAGTAACCTAGAGGGCATGAAAGCATTGGAGAAAAGGAAAATATTAATCAAATATTTCAACACAAGGCATAGAGAATAAATTTTGCATTATTAAAATAAGATATAATGCATGTGTTTGAGATGTTCTAATTTGGGTCATTGATTGTGTAAGAGGAATAATCTCATGGAAAATTGGTCTTGGATTAAGATGTGAGTATGTAGACGCTATGATATTTAATCTTATCCCTTCCTCATCTCCCTACTAATGAAAGTTGCACACAGATTAAGACTTACGGGGGCGAGGGGAAGAAGACACGTGGATTCTAGCTGTAGCGACAAAGGAATGATGGAGCCCTTAGATCACTAGCAAGTGGTTCCAGGTGACTTAATTTCATTTGATAAGTATTGCAGCTGCATACAATAAGGTTTTTCAAATCAAGATAACTAAATCTAGATCATCCATCAGTTAACACACCCATGCGATCAATGGTTGGCATTCAAAACTCAGTTTGAGGGAAAGTGAGCCATTCTGGTTTACATGAGTGGGCCTTAATAACAGAAAGGATGTCAAGATACCAAAGAAGGAGGTTGCATAGCTATTAAAACTTGTCTTGAAAGCATAATTGGGCATTGTAAAGGATATTTTACACACTTGGAGAGCTCGTGCTATTTAGGCTTGTCTGACATTAAGCCTAGGGTCATCAACTTGCAAAAGAATGAGTAAGTAAATTATTTCCTTCCCATTAGAATTATTGATAAATTTTGGTTTCCTAAACCTTTGATTCAATTAGGTTTTTTCTTGTTTTTGAATTTTAAGGTTTGAAGTTCATAAAAGAGAATTGGTTGGTCCTACATTGTTGTAGTTAGTTTCAAACCCTTATATGACTGATAAGTTTTGTTCCAAGAAACCAGAAACCCTAATTTATAATTCATTTTGTGTAATGGCTCCCAAATCCCAATAAAAAACATATTTGTCCGAAGGGGAAGCCTTTTCTCCCAAAAATTCTTTAAATAAAGACCTTACTGACCAGTTTCCACCCTTAACCAGTGAGAAACCTAAGGATCACCTACTTCTCCAAGGTCTGCAAGTAGTTGAGGGTTTGATTGATAGGAACATTTCTATTAAGGATGCCAAATTACCTTACATTGGGTTGGAATTTTTCTATGGTTGGTTCAAAAATAGAAACATGGGTATTCCAGTGGGTAACCCCTAGAATTGTGACCTAGGGAAATTGATTGTACCCCTTTTCTAGACTCTATTCATTACAATTTACCTAAACATCACCTTTTCATCACTAATTAATTTATATTTTGAATTGTTGTAAAGTCTTGTAACAAGATTTCATTCTTTTCTAGGCATAACTTCACTATTTATCCCTTTCTTATGCTTTATTTTGTCCCTTTATGCCTTTATATGCTTTAATTAAGTGTATTTTTGAATGTTATCCCAATAAACAACATTAAATGCAAGATAATTCCAGACACCCATTTTCAAGTCCTAGGAGGGACCCATTTTCCATGGGTGGCGAATGAGTCCCCCTTGGCTCCAAATTCAATTTTTTTTAAATTTCCTTTTGGGTTTTCATTCAAAAACACTTGATGTCGCCCTATGATGAGGTATGAATGGGTTACTAAGAAAAAATATTGTATAAATAAGTTATTTTCACCTCATTTTACATCCTCCAACATTCACACATCATATCCAAGAAATACAATCAATTCATTCATCATTCACTCATATCATCAAGTCAAGCAAGCAAGAATGAAGCATTCAAGATAGCATTCAAGAGTAAGAATTTTCATCCATTGTTGTAGCAATTCAAGATCCATTATCAAGGAAAGGTATTAATTCCACTATAAATTTCATGTTCATGCTTCATATTATTTCTTCATTTGGTTTAATTACCTAAAAGGGGTTTGACCAAGGAAAACCCCTATTCCCTAACATTCAACATTTCTCTTTCTTTCTTTGTGTGTTTGCAAATTTAGGCTTGGAAATCATTGAAGAATAGGTTGCAAACTTGTTGAAGACAACCTCTTATTTGCAAAACCAAAATATCAATGAAAAATCAATTTCAGGTACATAGTTTCTAGTTTGCATTTATTGTATTTATTTCATCTTTCTGCATATCACAATGTGTTTTCCAGAACTTTACTTTCCTTAAGTTTTGCATCATTAGATCACTTCAATTTCAAATTAATACATTTGTACATCTTAATTAGACATAATTTCATCCCTCTTTACATTAGTCCTTGAGTGTATACAATAGATTTTTAACCCTATTCCTTCCCTTTTAGGTGAAAGATCCTACAAGGGTAAGTGTCCAATAGGGTTCCTAAAATATTTGTTTATAAGGAGTATGATAAGACTTTAAGATTGCATTCAAAGTCCACATATTTCTAAGATATCTAGCAAAAATTGGGGGCTAAAGGATTACAATAGGGCAATATGATAAGGAGCCTTTCCCTGTTAGTTATTTTATTTTATTTCCTACTTCCAGAAAACCTTTTACTCCATTTTCCAAATAGTTGGTTATAATCCTGTCATGGGAATTCCTATGGAATGTATGTATATGGTAGCCCATATTCAGCGCCCCCAATATTGCATAGTATATGACTATGTGGGGTTTCTTGCAGAAAGAATTCATGAGGGTTTGATAATGTTGAAGAAAGGTGTAGATGGAGTAAGGTTTAGCCAGTACTCATTGCTAATGCATATGTTTTTTTTCAAAGGTGCATCTTACTTTGGGAAGAATATGACTCAAATGGATAGGGAAGAGGGTAATTTGGATTTTCCTGTGCACTGTTGGACTACTATCTTGGAGAAGGATGACAGGACATATGATTATGTGACATTTTAGAACTTGTTTGCTTCATAATTGAAGAGAGCCCTGGTTGTGAATATACCTAGAATTCCCATACCCCTGCATGAATTCTTGAGACCCAAGGAAAGAAGGCCTAAGTTGGGAGTTGATCACAATTGGGGAGATGTTATCCAATATGCCTATTAAACTATTTTAAGAGTGTATGGTTCCACTTTTGCGCCTCACTTGCTACCAAAATATGTGCCAGAGAGAATTGGTTTCCTTGAGGTAATATGGCAATTGGAAAGTGTGGAAAATGAACATTTGTTGAATCAAGTAAAAGGAACATTTTCTCCTTTATACACATGCTTCTCCGATTTTGTATTGAAAAAGGGAGGTTGGAATAAGATACTTCATATACTCAAGGTCTACAACATGCAAACATCAGTGGAAAGGATCAGGTATGATCTTGAAGGTTTTGAATGGCCTGGTTGAAGGAAAGGAACAAGAGTTACAAATTTGTGCACATTTTCCAATGCCTAGAAGATGTGATAAGAAATGTGTTTGACCTTTTGGAAGAAGAAAAAAGAAAAGAAAGGTGGATTGCTTTCAATAAGATGCAAAGAGAGATAAAGAAGGAAAAAACTAACTTCAATGTTCTCCCAAAGATTGAAAATGTAATGCAAAAGGTGGAACATGTATGGGTATGTGCAGGATCATCATGGAAAAAACAAGCCCTTAAGTAGCAAAAAAACTAGAAAAATCAAAGTTAGGCAACTTGATGTAAAATTTTGAATAAGTTATCTATAATATTTTAAAAATATGTAAGAATGGAATTTGTAGCAAATTGAATGCAGTTTCTAAACTACTATGTTTGTTTAAAAAAAATCTATTTGGTGAAAATTTAAAATTTAAATGCAGTAGTACTTAAATTTTAGGGAAAAAATAAGAAATAGGTGTCTGTCTAACTACCCTAACCACAATAAAATGATAATAAATTTTTATAATATTTTAGATGTAAGTAGAGGACTCATGTCCCAATGCGATGCATATTTTTTTGTAATTTGTTTCCAAGTAAATAATTAATTATGAATTTTTTATTACAAATTTTAAAAAATATAAAAAAACTTGTAAGTCTAACCACCTTAACTTGGTCAAAACTTCATGAAATTCAATTTTTCTCTTTTTAATCCTATAGTATATGAAATATAGAATGTGACACATGTTTTGGATTCAAAAAATATGATACCATTCGAAAGCTATAGATTTTTTTCAATCAGTCTATCAATCAGGACTTTAGTCATAATTTGAATAGAAAATGAATAATAATTACTTATTAAATTCAAATTAAAGCATAATTTATATTGGTGGAAAGCTGAAAATATCCTTTAAAAACCCTTTTCGTTTTATCAATTTTGGGTAAAAAAAAAGTTGTCAGCCACATACCCATCATATTGCCACTTTTTGGCCCATCATAATCCTGCACATACCCATATCCCAAAATTTTGAGACAATAGTGGGCCACCTTGAAACTAAAGGGGTGATAATTAAGGATAAGGGGATATCCCCCATTTAAGAAGAATAGGGTGGGTGAGAAGTACATTTTATGGAAGAGAAATCTACATCTCAAGCCCGTAAAGAACCAAAAATAAAGTTCTTTGTAAGGAGAAAGAGTAAGGAAAAGAAAAATCATGCAGTTCTTGCTCCCTCCCAACAAGAGGAACAAGGTATTCCTTCTCCTATGCCAAAAGTACCACCACCATCTCCTCCAAGGCCAACAAAACTTGAAATTGTGGATATTCATGCTCCACCATAGAGTGCATCACCACCAAAAGAGCCACCATTGAAGAAGTAGAAGGTTGAGGTAATTGGTTTGGTGGAATATGCTGAGGAAGAATATGATGATGACATTTGGTTATCAAACTAGGAAATGCAAGAAGGAATTCCCATTGTACTACAAATGAGGGTGACATACCAATTAAGTATGAGGTTGAGTAAAGCTTACCTCATTGGTCTTAATTGAAAAGATGATATGTGCATGGAAGCATGCACAAAAGTTTTGGATGATGATTCATTTGTGATGTCTCAATATTTTATGGAGTTTGCATACAGGGCTAAGAGAGATGAATATGTCAATAGCTTGACCATAGAAAGAAGCCTTCATCCAAAATTTCTTGATACCGCTATCTAGGAAAAGGTTATGAATAAAATGAGAGCTAAGTTCCAAAGGATGACTACAAAGGAGGGTAGAGAACATTGGTGAGAAATAGTGATATTTTATTACTTCCAGAATGGGATATAGATACCATAGCCTTTGATACAATAAAGAGATGTGATAGTCCTCTCTAAAATTTAGAAGAAGAGGCTGTAATAGCATTATAAGGGTTTGCCTTCAGTGAACAATGGGATGCATTAACTATTTGGTCTCTATCCCCATGTAAAAGGAAGCCTAACATAGTTGAGCCTGTACCTAACTATAGTGGAGGCCTAATAATAAAAAGGGTGTCAAAAACATCTATTGTAGAGGCAGAAAATATCTTAGTACATATTGCACAATTCACAAGGGCCACTATAGAATCGATAACTGCAAAAAAGGAGAAGCTCAGGATAGACCACAATAATTTGATAGTTGAATATGGAAAGCTTGAACAACACAATATGCAGTTACACACAAAGGTAGCATTGTTGGAGAAGTTGCAAAGTTTGCAATCGGGAAAGCATAAGCAGACTAATGTTGACTCCCCTACCACTAAAGTAAGTTTCTCATGGGAAATTGTGCCATATAACATGGGAAATGTACCCATTTCACTGATAAATTTTAGTACATCAAAAATGCCACAAGCTGAGGAAGATATTAGCAGGGAGGAGTTGCTCAAACAACTAAATGAATATAAAGAAAAATGTGACAATAATGATAGGAGGATTTTTAATAGCAATATGGAGATTGTCACTATACAGTATTGGAGGTTATAAATAGAGGGCTAAATAACAGATTGAATAGAATTCATTAAAGCTATTCCTTCATGGTGGTTATAAATAATTTTGATAATGACAAGGAGAGAGCTATTCCACTTATGGAAACATGGATCCCTTGGATAAAGGAATTAATATCAATGTCAATTGGAGCTAAGCAGGATTCCAACCCCCTTGAAAAGTTTAAGCTCATTGTTACTATTGTAAGTAAAATTGAGGGGTATAGGGGAAACATTGAACTTTTGGAGATCAAAATAAGGGAATTGGTGAAATCCTTTCATGAATCACATCATGGTCTCCTTCCATCCATTCTAATGGATGATGGTAGCATAAAAACCTTGCAGGAATGGAGAGATGAAACTAATTAAACTATTTTAGGTCAGGAAGTTTCAAATTGTCAAAGATATGAAATGGGCATAGTCAAAAGAAATATGGATATGTTGGATCATGCAGAGATTGTCTTGTTATAGTTTGAAAAGGAGGCCAACCAAATTGTTACCAAGTACATGTGCCTTATAGAGGAAATTTTGATGAATACATGAATTTCCATTGACCTGCTAAAAAGGAATTCTGAGCATGGATAGGTAGATACTTGGAGGGAGTGATGGATTAAAATGAAATGGCAGTCAAAAAATTTGAGGAAACTATTTGAAGATACCTTTTGGAAGGTGGGACCATATCTCCAATGATGAATGAAAACTACTCTTATTTCACACATGTTTCCCACCACCTAGGAATGCAAAGTAACTGAAAATGGAATATATGTTGTAGCAGTCCAATAGGGTATTGACATGTTTAATTTTTGTTCTAAGGCTTGTTTTTCTTGTTCATTTCTATAATAACGAATTTAGGGCAATAAAGTAGGGGTTCATTGTATTGCAATTGACATTGTGAATTGTAAAAGGAATATCAAGCATGTTCTAAGTTTTTTCTTAAGTTTAAAGTCTATAGTTATGTATGTAATTTTGATAACAAGATAGCAAACAAAACACATAATGATACCAATTTCATGGCGATTGTCTCTCCTCTATACTTTTTTTATGAGCTATGAATGAAAATAATCAAGGATTATTTTGTTCATCTCTATTGTTTCCCAATGGATGTTTAATTTCATTCTTGCTTATTAGTTCAATGAATTAATGTAAATGCTTGGATGAGATTGTTAACTCATAATAATTAGGTGCTAGGATATTTGTATGCAGTGATGGTCATGATTGTTATGTGAGAGTGTTCTAATTTAGTGTTTCTTGAGATTATATGTTGCTATTGTTGAGTGGTTATCTAGTTGCATACATAAAGATTGACTCTATGTTTAGGATAAGGCACTGGATGCAAAGTATTCACAATTTAGTTTTTGGGTTGATTCCTCAGCAAATCACCTTCTATTCACAAACTTTCAAATGAGCACCACTATAGTTATTTTGTGATGATTTTCGTTATTCCTATGCTCCAAGTGTAGGGTACTAATAAATGAGCTACCAACGTTTTTGATATACTATGTTGTTGAGTAATTATATGAGAATTATTTGTTGTTTACAATGTATTACATTGGTAGTCATATAAAGTTTTGAGTGTACATTGTGGGATCGTCCTCCAAAGTTTCATAGAGCCCAAAGTGCAGGAGTGAAAGTTTTGCAACTTTTACTCATTTGTTGGCCAATCCCTTTAGATTTCTAATTATTGGAAATGGAAAATTCCATAGGTAATTCTAAAGATCAACTTGGATCTTAAAAAACCACCAACAACTTAATCACCAATAGGGGAGGCATCAATAGAAGAATTCTTACCAATGATTGCATCCTTTTGTTCCATTAGATGTTCCCAAGTGAGAAGCATTAGGAGAGGGAAAAACAATACTCATGATTCTCAATGTGTGTATCTTCTAACACCAAAGTATCTTTTCGTGAATAGGAGAGATACTAGGAGAAGAACAAATGTGATTGTCACGATTGTCTATGATTGCAGATATGTAGGTCACATGTTTGGTGCTATCTGTATTTGACCAAACTGTCTCATGACATGGTCATAATAAAATGGAATAATGATGTAATCATGTCATCCAACTAGTAGTTTGTCTCACTATGTCTTTGATAGTTGAGAGGCTAGACCTATCCACTAATGAAGAGTCTTATATGGTCTCCACACAATATCACCATCCTCTAGATGATTAAAAGTGACTATCTACTGTAATAACTCTCCCTGCTACTAAGGTTTCCTCGGTGTATAATAGAAGAATTGTCGATAGCCATCAAGGGCTACCATAGGGTATCCCTCTCATCTAGTGCAAGTAATATGTTCAAATGCCCATACCTAAAGAAGTGAATAATGAGGCATACTCCAGGAATCTCAGTATACAAAGTAACCAAGATCATAATATAGATGTGCAAGCATGCTTTGTCCCTAGGCATATATTGTATAATGCTCCTCCATCTCTCGGATAGTGTGAACTAGGCCCCTCTCAATGTGTGTGCCTCATCCACTAGGTGCTAGAACTAAAGTAAGAGTGAGAATTCATTGAATGAATAGTGCAATAGGTCCTAAATGAAGAAACCATGCTTATGCTCAATTTGACCTCTAGAATTAGAATCACTATCCCTATGGTGGCTAGTGCACTAGAATAAATCTCTTCTAATCTTTTGATGGGCACAACAATTATCATAGTGTATGGTCTCACCTAGCATGAGAATCCTGAAGATATGGTGTATATCCTCAAGTGTAATTATCATTTCCCCTATTCGGAGATGAAAGGTGGAAGTGTCTACATTCCACCACTCAACAAGTGCCATCAATATAGAATCATGATATCCCATTGCTGGCATGATATACACCCAATAGAGTCTAGTGGTGTGTAGAAGTTGCCACTCCTACTGGAAAGTCGTGAAACCTACTCTTGAAGTAATGATAACAAGTGTCCTCCTAGTCACTCTTGGGTATGTGGTGGTGTTTTTAAGAAACAAATAGAATCATTATTGACATAGAAAAGCTAGTGATGAAACATATAAAAGCATACTCATTTTGAAATCTAGACAAAGGAATATTTCTAGGATGAAGGTGTCAAAAAGGGATATAGGAACCATTTTTGGACATAGGTTCCTGAAATGGACACAAGCACCCAAATAGGACATAGGAACCATGATTTTGGAAAAAAACATGAAATCATCATAAAATATTGCCATATATTAGGGTATGTGTAGGATCATCATGGAAAAAACAGGCCCTTAAGTGGCAAAAAATTTAGAAAAATCAGAGTTAGGAAACTTGACATAAAATTTTGAATAAGTTATCTATATTATTTCAAAAATATGTAAGAATAGAATTTTTAGCAAATTGAATGTTGTTTCTAAACTACTAGGTTTATTTATTTTTAAACAAAATCTATTTGGTGAAAATTTGAAATTTGAATGTAGTAGTACTTAAATTTCAGGGAAAAAATAAGTACATGTTTGTCTGACCACTTTAACCACAATAAAATGATAATATTTTTTTTATAATATTTTAGATATAAGTAGAGGACTCATGCCTGGATGTGATGCATATTTTTTTGTAATTTTTTTCCAAACAAATAATTAATTATGATTTTTTTATTACAACTTTTAAAAAATATAAAAACTCGTATGTCTAACCACCTTAACTTGGTCACAACTTCATGAAATTCAATTTTATTTTTTTAATCCTATAGTATATGAAGCATAGAATGTGACACATGTTTTGGATTCAAAAAATGTTATACCGTTTGAAAGCTATAGATGTTTTTCAATTAGCCTATCAATCAGGGCTTTAGTCATAATTCAAATAGAAAATGAATAATAATTATTTATTAAATTCAAATTAAAACATAATTTATATTGGTGGAAAGCTGAGAATATCTTTTAAAAACCCTTTTCGTTTAATTAATTTTGGGTAAAAAAAGTCGTCAACCACATACCCTAAAAATACCCATCATATTGCCACTTTTTGGCCCATCGTGATCCTGCACATACCCATTATAGGGAAAAGTAAAAGAAAAAGTAACTCATTGTCTGTGCCACCTTTCCTCGTGCAATGTCATCTCATAGAATATAAAGTCTTGAGGGATCATATGATTATCATTTCAACATCCTCACTATGTGGTGAATTGGTATGTTTCTCTAAGCTTTTGAGACACAAAAGTAAAAATGATTATTAATAGGATAATTTTTCTCTAATAGGTAGTAAAAATATAAAAATAGTAGTTATCATTCAAATCATTATAATGAGGGCTAGTAAACTCTAATTTGGATGCCATTTAATGCATTGGATTTGCAATTTCGTCCTCATCCATTCATATGTTTTTTGATAGTTGGTGTTGTGATCTTATTACCAAACCACAAACATGTTCATCAAAAACCTTAACAATTTGATGTGGTTAGATTGATACCCTAATCCTACCTCGATAAAGCAAGTAAAATTAGGGGGGCATACATCTACCCTAGAATTCCATTCTCTTTAAAAGTATTGAAAGATGATACATACAAATAATTTTGAATAGCTAACAATTGATTTTGCAGGAAGTGGTTCCTAGTATCATGGTTTTGTGGATGACTACACTGGTAGCTCAATTATCCCATTAAAATGAATGATTTATAATATCCATATGATTATCCTTTTTATATAGCATGATTTATTTTCAAGTAATTTAGCTTGCATATGCACGAGTGTCATATGGCCACTGAAGTGGTGACTAAATATAGTGTGAAAAATTATACTCCCTTTTAGGTGATAGTACAATTTCGCACTTATTTTGGACCTACTTTAGTGCCTCTTTGATTTATGTATTTTTAACCCCACTTAATTAGGATCTAATCTCCCAAATTATGTTACAAAGAAAAATAAAAAAGTTGTATCAACATCAACCTAAAATTCTTTGTCTAGGAAAATGGTCAGATTAGTTAACCCTATATAAACATCAACCTAAACTCCTTTGTGAAGGAAAATGTCTTGAGCATCAACCCAAACTTCTCATGTCTAGGTAAATGTTGTGGTTATCCAACTCTGCATCAACATCAATCCAAACTCCTAATCTCTAGATAAATTTTCTGAGTGTCCAATGTTTACCTATGAATCAAGAAACACTCCACTATTCACAAGAAACTCACTAGCCAACTATGAATCTAGATTAACTCCATTAGTCAAAAGAAAATCACCAACCAACTGTGAATCAAGATTAACTAGATATTATTCACAGTAACACTCCTCCATTTGTGAATCGATAGTTACTCAATTATCCACAAATACACATTTCCAAAACTATGGATTGAGACAAACACAATTATCCATAAATAGTTTGTGGATTCAACTATCCACAAACCAACAACAACTCACCAAGTTTTTGAATTCATTTATCTACAAACCAACAAATCAATACATGCCTCATCTTGCTCCTAAAAGGACTGTAAATGAAACAAATGCTTCTCACACAAGAAATCATCTTTGAGTGAGAAGCTATCTCACGATAATAGATGTCCTCCTACATCCATTTCCTCTAGCATCCAATCAAACCCTTTTACATCTAAGTCATTAATGTTTTTGAATGCATCATCATTAGTAAATGTGTTAAAGTGTGCATACATAGGGATGTCGGGTTCAACTGATAATGCATCCATTACATTATGTTTAGTAATCTATTTGGGATAACCATTCTCCCTCTAATTGTTCTCTTTATTTCAAATGCCAACAATTCAAACCACATTAAACAATAATAAACTATCTCTTCTATTACAAAGATGCATTAAATTTATTCTAATATTTTGGTCCAAAAACAAACTAAATTTTATCAGCAACACCCTATTATTGCATTCTCATGCCTTCAAATTTTTGGAAAGAAATGTATAAAAGAAGAGACTTCAATAACTACTTCCAACTACCATATGAAGGTACTAAAATATTAAATGTCATTTGATATCATTAAATCAAAATCCCAATGATAGATTGAGACAACCAACAAAATAAGCGATATCTTGCAGTTTTATATGCTTTTTGTTTACCTTTATTGCATCCTCCACCAACACATGGAAATGAACAATTATAGGTATTGAGTTTCTCCCTTGCAATTTGCACTCAAATCTTTGAACTCAAAAAAAATATTCTTCCTTTTAGATTACACTTTATTCCAGTAAAGATCACTATTCATTCTACATGCTTTATCACCAAACATCTAGTCCACACACACAGCAAACTCCTACTTAAGCCTAAAGAAAATTGTAGATGTTTTATTTGAAAAATGGATGCAACAAGATTCAACGCTTTCTATAGGCATAAGACATTTACATCATCAACAACAAATGGTTTCAAAGCAGTAAATAAAAAATGTGAATAATCTTGATTTTGGACACCCCTTCTATTGTAGATTTAATGCCTCTATAAACTGCAGAATATAGTGGTCAACAAATGCACAAGCCAAACAAAATGGTGGCGGCCAACAAACATTCAACAACCAACAACCAAAATTACATATATTTCGTTTCAATGCCTCCCTCCATTAATTTTTTAATTTCAGCATCTAAAATCGATACATCGTTCATCAACAATAAATTCAATACCATTCCAAATTTTTAGTGTCAGGCTAGTGTCCGATCATCATGGAATTCATGCCCACGACAGATATGGGAAAGTGAACAAGGGATATTAGAGATCATACAATCCCCGCTGACCATACAAATGGTGTGGTGACCATTTCTAAATTCATGTTCTTGGTGTGAGTCTATTTGGCCTTTATTATAGACTGTTCGAATGAATTTCCAGATACTGCACGCTGAATGAGTTTCAATTATTTTTGTTTAAGCTGCTCCCTAAGTTAGTGTATATTAATGCCAAGGAAAAATAGAGCTAAATTCAGTTCATCATATATAGTTCTTCTTAACAAGTGTATTTGGTATTGAATTGGCATTCCTAACATTTAAGGACGAAACATGTTTATTGTGTTGGGTTTCTCGTTCTTTCTTCCTCCAGTTTAGACGAGTGAGAGGGAATGTTGTCTCTCCTGATACTCTTTTATATAGTTGAATCATTTAAACTAGCTGATATTATTTCCAATAGAAAGATATCACGTTGTTGCTGAAATTGTTCAAAAGGATCCTCAGACTTTGAACCATTTCCTCAATTCTACACTCTTGAAAGGTTTCCATTTTTCTAAAGCTCACATTCTTAGCACTTTTTTAAGTTTCATTTTGTATTATTTCCTGATTTCCCTTTCTAGTCTCAAATCTAGCCTAATAAGGAACTCAAGGCAAGTAATCTCTACGTATCTATTGGTTTCATAGTCTACACTCATCGGATATAGCAAGGTGGGTCAAGGTGTATGGTAAGCCCAGTGTTGGCATGTCGTCGTCTGACTTCTGTGAGAAGGCTAGGATACTTAGTGCCAAGCATCTTCCATCATAGTTGCTAGAGCTTTGAGACTGTTGTTAGTGTTCAAAGAGGGGGAGTATCTCTCATTCAAGTCGTCAAATTCTCTTATAAGCCCGTATCTATCAAAATCAGCAACGGCATCTGTCATATATATATTCAGGCTTAAAATGCCTATTTGTGATGAATTCATGTATTGGTTGTAATCCTTGTTATTATCCACAAGATTTTGATGAGCACACGGTGGGATGGTCGTGAGTACTTTACAAGGAAAAGCATTATCATTTTGTGTTTATATGTTGCCCGATTTTGTCGACAAGCATAATATATTTGATTATGTTGAGAAAATGAGGCCACTTGCAAAATGGTTACTACGCAGCATTAAGATTAACTTGATTGTATGCATGGCACAATGTGGGAAGTGTTTGTGACTCGGTTATATTAGGGTGTGTTACATTAGGGGCAACAAAGTGGTGGTGAATGTTTAAGATTAAGATCACATGAATTCGTTGGTGGTAATCTTTATTCAGGTTGTTAACACAAATACATTTTGAAAATGGAAAAGAGATTCAAGACATAGCAAGGAAAGCACATTCAAAAGATTTTGTATTATTATAACAACAATAAAAGACTACAAAACTCATTCAAATGAAAACTCAAATCTTAATTCTAAAATTTACAAAAAGAAAACATCATTTTAATTATGCAACTCTTACGCATATACATATTTCTATAAGACTCAATATATATATGCTCTAATATATAATTTTACAATCATCTATCTAAATATTTATATTATTTCTTTAATAATGAATATGAAATTTTCATAGTCCATGAGAATGAGTAAGTATTATTTTGAAGTAAATATATTTTTATTTTTATCACTTTAATGTCACATTTGATGATATATCATCTAAATAAAAAAAAAATGTAGTATTTAATATATTAGTATTTTTCATATCTTATATAAAAAAATTAAATATAACACACTATTATACATTGCAATAACACAATTGTGCTTAGATTCAAACTAGAAACCTTATACATTGAACATTGTGTAAGTAAATGTGATCCATAATTAAACAAGCATCATATAGCAATTCGTCCATTCCATTACAATGTAGTTGAAAGTTTAGTTGATAGTAACTAGCAATGAAACTAAATCATATTAAATAAATAAATTTAAAAATTAAAATATAAATTGTTGGGAATTTTAAAATTCCAAATAAATAATCTCAAAGTTGTCTAAATTTTGGGTCCCATCCCGTAAACCAACACCCCTATGTTAATTTTTGGTTAAAATTCCTTACCTGGGCGACTTTTTATTGAATATTTCTAACCCAGGCGGTGTTTTTGTCAGTTCGTCTAACTTCCCACTTTACCACCCAAGCTCTTTACTTGTCTATCTTTTTAGGCCTAGTGGTGTTTTACATCTTTGTTGTAACTCGTTGCATATTTTAAGTCTTTCTTTCAAAAGGCCAAGCGGTCCGTACATAGGGTTCACAAACCTATTGAAAAGACCGTCGATGATATTTTCCAAAGTTCTTCACAATCGGGCAGGAGTCCAAGTGGTTCCTATATCTACAACAATGTTTTATATGGTTCTACAAACTCCCCACATTACCGCTGGAATGCATTCCCAAAGAAATTAACAAGTTATTGTGCAAGTTATCATATTTAGTGCATTTCAGATGAATAGGGAAAGGTTACCAATGCAAAAATGGATAAAATGCCATCTAGATGCAGCAAAGAAAATCAAATTAAAGACATAATTGCTCATAATGCAAAGAATCGACACTAAGAGTATAAAATGATATACTTTATTATATATATATTGGAAATATAAAATTTTGGTCGATTACAAAAAAGGGGGAGCCAATAAATATAAAATGATAGTATCTTCATGCACAAAGGGTGAACATCAACACGCGGATTGCTTCTATCACCACCTAGAGGCACTCAATCTAGGCAAGTGAAAACAGGTTCTCGTGAGAATGCAGAAACTGGGAAAATAGCCCCATCTTGTTTCTCACCAGTCCTACACGCAGAAGGGTCACTTTCTCTTCAGTGACTTCGTTTTGAGCTGCAGTTGTAATACAAATGGTGTGCCACCTACCAGGCCACTTCGAGGATAGTTGTTGATGCCAACAATGGCTATGTTCACTTGGTGGAGGAATTCTAGTCAGACTAGTCGCTCCACTGCCCTCATCCCCCAACCACGACACCCAGAGGTGCAGATTACAATGTACACAAAGCACTCTAAAAGTGTCACATTATGTATGTGAACCTGGTTCAGGAAGGTCTCTCCCAGGATGTTATGCAACACCTCTTTGCCAACCTCACTATCAACTACGATACCTCTTTCAATTGAAACGCCTAAAAGGAGGATGCACTTGATTTCTTTGATAAAGATGGAAGTGTTCGTGGACACTCCATTGCTCTGAGCAATCGCCATGTTTGCAAGTTGGTGAAGTGAGGTAGTTCTTGTTGAATTTATAGAGGGTTGTTGAGACATGTTAACTGAGAATGATCAAGATGATAGGATGGTAATGCGAGGTATGTGCAAGATCATGATGGGCCAAAAAGTGGTGATATAAAAGAAGTAGCGTTTTGTATTCACTAAAAAATGCAAAAAATCTTAAGTTGACTTTTTTTTTTGTGTTGGGTGTTAGTACATTGCTCCATAGCAATGCCCAAGCCAAAGTAATACAAATTGGATATCTCATTTGTGTCAGGTAAAATAGATACATATAGTTCAACACAATATTCAATAATAAATTCAATACCATTACCAACTTTTTAGTGTCATTCTAATTTCTATGTCTCCTATGCAGCCTCCTTCACAACCCATCATCATTTTTGCTCTGATACCAATGTACAGCAGTAAAAATAGAAAAGAAAAAGATTTACATTGTAAATAAAAAGAAGAATTTCAAAATAATCATTCGAGCCATTTATAACGTTCATTGCAAATGCTGATTAAACATTGCATTCCCATGAAAAACCATCCAAATTCTCTTACGAGAATAACTCCCTAAAACTAACAACTAACAATTAACTGATTTATTAAATGTAAACTTTATTTTCCTAACAAAATTTTCTGGACCTGACAACATAGAAGTTGATACAGCAGATATCATTGTTATGATATGAAGCTTTTAGCAAGAAACAGCTAGGGAACTTCAGCAAGGACTGGTCTAATATAACAAGTTGGATATTTTTTTACAAGTTATATTCTTGACAAATACAACGGACCAATCATGAATTTAATGCTATAGTGCCCTCTATGATTTTAAATCTTTCAAGATCGTGTTGGCTGATTTTGAGCTCAAAATAATCCAAATCGACATTCAAAGCAACCTACATAATCAGCAAGATTGTAGATTAATCCTAAAATCATTTACATTTTAGATTTAGTCGTGAAGTTCAATATTTAAATAAAGCAGATCCAAAGAGTATGTTCTTAGTTATAAATGAGAGTCCGGGGGATTATGTATAAATGAAGACTCAACAATAAATCTGGTTGAACGTCAATTCAAATTCCCAATACGTCAGGCTAGTGTCCGATCATCATGGAATTCATGCTCACGACAGATATGGGAAAGTGAACAAGGGACATTAGCGATCATACAATCCCCGCTGACCATACAAATGGTGTGGTGACCATTTCTAAATTCATGTTCTTGGTGTGACTCTATTTGGCCTTTATTATAGACTATTCGAATGAATTTCCAGATACTGCACGCTGAATGAGTTTCAATTATTTTTGTTTAAGTTGCTCCCTAAGTTAGTGTATATTAATGCCAAGGAAAAATAGAGCTAAATTCAATTCATCATATATAGTTCTTCTTAACAAGTGTATTTGATATTGAATGGCATTCCTAATGTTTAAGGACGAAACATGTTTATTGAGTTGGGTTTCTTGTTTTTTCTTGTTTTTTCAGTTGCATCATTTAAACTACCTCATATTCTTTGAATAGAAAGATATCACCCAATCTCATTTCTGCTAGTATATTACATTGTATAACTGTTTATAGCGGGTGTATGTAGTTAAACGGTGTATGCAGTCATTTGTTTCTGTTAAAATTAAATTATATTTAATCACACTTAACTATAGTCATAGTCATGTTTCATGTAAGAGACACATCTCTTCATGAGCTTTACGTATTTGAAGATTATTATGATCCATAAATAGTACATAGAACAAATCTATTCAATGTCTAATTTGTAACAATTGGTATTAGAGCCATATTGCAGCATTGATTGAAAAAATCATGGCTGAATATTAGAGGAGAAATTTGAAGAAACTTTTTGATCGCAAAGATCATTATAGAATTTTTTTTGTGATCACAAAGATCATCACAAAAAAAAGAAAAAAATTATCGGATCGTAGAGATCATTACAAATGGCAAATAATTTATTTAGTACAATCTCTATTAAGTTGACATGTGCTGAAAATTATGGAGAGTGGCATCATCAAATGGAAAATATTTTTCTTTTGGGAGACCTCACCTCCATTGTCAATGGAACCATAGCAAGACCTCCTGCGAGTACTCGTCTACAAGCTGAATTTGATAAGAAATCAAACCAAGCACTACCTTTAATAAACTTGTTTATTAGTGGTACACTAATAGAAAATGTGCAGAATGAAACCACACTAAAGGGAGCTTGGGATGCAATCACTATAATATTTGAGCAAAAGAATGATGTGAGAAAACACATGCTTTGAACTCAATTGTATAATATAAGAATGGATGGGTCTATAACTAACCATCAATCAAAAATTATAAGTATTTTAAATCAACTTGCTAATGTAGGTGAGACTATAGTTAACAAAGATATTGTCTCCATAACACTTAATAGTTTACCAGAATCAGTTAATAATTTCAAGAATACACTCACATTAAGTGGAAAGTTGTCAATCCTAAAAATCAATGATCTAGAGGGCTTATTGTTGCAACATGATGAAATGCTTAATAGATATAATGAAGTAGAATCAGCAAATGCTTTTGCCTCTAAGTTCAAGGGAAAGAAGCCTTGTTGGCAAAAAAAAATGGTAATAGGGATAATAATGAACAAAGGAAATAAATTTTTTGTGATTATTGTAATTGTCCAGGTCATTTTGAAAATAAATGCTTTAAGAAAATAAGTGATATGAAGTATATTAAGCAAAGAAATATGATAGCTGATCTGCAGATATTGAAGATTATGGTAGTCATAAATTATTTACAGCAAATAGCTCTAAATACATTCAAAATAAAGATATTTGGATTATTGATTAGGGAGCTACTCACCACATGACTGGCAATATTGATAACCTAAGAAATGTAGTAAAGCAATCAAGAAGCACAATTACATTGAGAGATAATTTAGAATTAAATATTAAAGGAGTTGGAAAAGCTCTTCTAGATGTTCCTACCCATAGTAAAGTAATTATTGATAATGTTTTGTATGTTCCAATATTAAAGAAATACCTTATTTATGTTAGTCAAATTATTGCAAATGATATAAAAATTACTTTTGAAAAAAGAAAGTGTGAAGTGTATGATAGTGAAGGAAAATTAATTTGTGATGGATATATGAAAGGAGGCCTATTTTACTCGACGAAAAACTCCTCTCAAGCTCTAGTTTCAAGTATTTCCTCAATAAATCATCCATGGCATGAAAGGATTGGTCACAATAACCTTCAATCACTAAAGAAAATGTTTGATCAAAATATGGTATATGTTCTTCCACTCATCACTACATAGAAACATTTTTTTGAAGCTTGTCTCATGGGGAAAAACAAAGAGAAAATTTTGATTATGGAAAAGCTTGGAGAGCCTGCAATAAGTTGGAATTGGTTCATTTTGATCTTTGTGGACCTATGAAGACAACTTCTGTAGGAAAATCTCAATATTTCATGACATTCATTGATGAATTCACTTGAAAGGTTTGGGTTTATTTTTTAAAGAAAAAATTTAAAGCATTTGATATTTTCAAAGAGTTTGTACATCAAGTTGAGAATGAAAGTAATAAAAAAAATTAAAATGCTGAGATCAGATAATGAGGGGGAATATACTTCAAATGAATTCACCAATTTTTGTAAACAAAAAGGAATTAAGAGACAATTTTTAGCTCCATATACACCACAATAGAATGGAGTAGCTGAAACAATGAATAGAACACTTCAAGAAAATTCCAAGTCCATGCTCAAGGCTTGTAATCTTGATGAAAAATTATGGGGAGAAGCAGCTCATACAATAACTTATTTGATCAATCGAAGTTTGACTAATACTTTAGAAGGAATCTCTCTAGAAGAACCATGGCCAAGAAGGAAACCTATAGTTAGACATTTGAGAAAATTTAGGAGCATTTCCTATAGGCATATTCCACAAGAGAAGAGAATAAAATTTGATGATAAGAGCCAAAAATGCATCCTTGTAGGTTATGATGACTCTAGTACAAATATTATTGTTAGGGTTAGTAGACATATATCTAACAAGTTAAATGAAGATCTAATTTATAAACAAAGAAATAAAACACACAAAAAAATAACACATAGAATTTAACATGGTTTACCCAATCCAGGCTACATCCACCAAACTGCATCCATCCAATGATTTTATTATCCAGTGCAAAAATTATTACAATTTTGTGAATAATCGTATTTTTCATATATTACAACCCCCATCCCGACCTCTTATAACAAGCTTTTTAGAAGCTTCCAAAAATTAGGGTTTTACAAAGTCAGTTTTTTTCTTTTGTACATGATGAGTGTACAGTATAGCATGATCAGTTACCACATACCAACACTTATTTTTTATATGATGCTAAAACCAACATAATTCACATCTCTAGAGATGTCAAATTTGAATAAGAGTGTCCCCTTCCATCCATTCGCCATGATGATGTATTAGAAGAGAAAGATGATAATGGAACATCATCATACCCACCCAAAAAATGATGAAGTACAATAAAAAATTCCTATTGAATCTATAGAAGAAGGAGAAGAAACTAATGAGCCAAATTCAAGCATGATGTCTACTCCATAATCTAATGTTCCTCTAAGGAGATCCGAATGAGCTTGGAAAACACCTATTAGGTTGCAAGACTATGGGCTCAATTATGCATTAATGTCAAGTGTTCTAAGTGCTCATGAACCAAGCACTTTTGATGAAGCAATAAATGATGAAAAATGGAAAAATGCTATGAAATAAGAGTTAAATTCAATTCATCGAAACCAAACATGGGATTTGGTTCCCTTATCTATTGGAAAAAATTCTATCGATTGTAAATGGGTATTTAAAATCATATTTAAATATGATGGTTCAATTGACAAACACAAAGCTAGATTGGTACCCAAAGGCTATAATCAAGTTGAAGAGGTAGACTATGAGGAAACTATTGCTCCTATTGCAAAGATCACAATTAGAATGTTGATAGAACTTGCTTCCCATCACAGTTGGGAAATTCACCAAATGGATGTAAGAAGTGCATTCCTAAATGGAGAATCGAAAGAGGAGGTATATGTCACACAACCTCTTGGATTTGTTGAAAAAGAAAAGGGACACATGGTGTGTCGATTAAAAAAGGAACTTTATGGTTTAAAACAAGCCCCATGAGCTTGGTACTAAAAAATCAATAAGTACTTTCTTCAAAAAGGATTCCAAAAATATGATGTTGATCCAAATCTATACATTAAGATTTTTGACAAAAAGATACTATTCATTGTGTTATATGTTGATGATTTTTTGATTACGAGGAACATCAATCACTAATACAAGAGGTGAAAGAAGATATGAAGATCCATTTTGATATTTTTGATCCTGGATTACTTCATTACTTTCTTGGAATGGAAGTGTGGAAAACACCTAAAACATTATTTCTTTTTCAAATGAAGTATATCAAAGAAATTCTCACACAGTTGAACATCCAAGACTGCAAAGCTTCATCAACACCAATGCAGACAAGCACTAAGTTGACTAAAGACCAAAATGGTAAATCAATAATTAATGAAAATTTGAATAGGATTTTGATAGGAAATTTGATTTACTTCACTACTACTCATCCAATCATATCTTATGTAGCTGGAATCTTATCTCGATTCATGGCTCATCCTAAACAAAGTCAGTGGGTAGCTGCAAATCATATTTTGACATATCTTCAAGGAACACAAGAATTTGGATTGGAGTACTTTAAAAATGAAGATTTCAAAATTATTGGTTTTTCTGATTCAAATTGAGCAGGTTGTATAGACTCTACAAAATTAACTTCTGGATATTAGATCAATAATAAGTAAAATATTCTACATTTTCATAACAACGGCTGTCAGAGCCAAGTCAATCTTTGTGCTTGTGCATTGAATTCCAAAGGAAGAGAAGGTTGGAAATGTGGCATAGAAAACTATGAATCATGATAAGCTCCAACTGTATCTTCATCGCCTCCCACATTATCTGGTTTAGAAGTTCGGTATGTATTCCATAGAGCCTTTGATCATCCTATTCCTATGGAGTTGAACAGTTATGGATTTCGATGTGAAATATGGAGTAAGAAACTTGTTGATATCTGGGCTTTGACGATTCATTCAGTTTGCCTCCTCTCGGCTATACAAGTTTGGTGAAGCGTTGAAGTTTATATAATGGCCTGAGAGGTAGGTAGAGTTTGTACAACAGTTAGTGAAGAACGTCGTGAATGCCAAGAGACAAGAAGTGCTGGATGGAAAAAATTTATTAATATTATCGCCAATCTATCAATGTGTTTCCGATTTCATTTTTATGTCACATCGGTTGGTTTAAATCTCTACTAAATATAGTGAATGCAATCAAAATTTGTTGATAGTGTTTGTTGATTCTGATGCGAGTTTGAAGCCCTATTTGTTTAAAGATTATCATCTAGTGGGAAAAACGAGGTATTATGTTTGTAAGAAGTGAAATGTATAAAATGGAATTCAAGACAATTGAGATATATCATAGAGAATGATGTGTTATTTTTTCAAATTATATTAAAATTTTCTATGAGGATCCACCAAATAGAATTCTTTATTGGGATTTCGGTGGTTGTGGTGTTTTCTTTGGTGTTACTCTTGGAGGTTGAGGCCTAACAAGATTATATTGGAGGTTGGTGGCACTAGAGGATGGACGAATTTCCATCATCTCAAGTTAGTGTCTCAGTTTGAGAGATGATGTTGTGCATGATAAGCATTTTTGGCTTTAGTTTCTTTCTTTTCCTTGTTATTGCTGATAGATTTGAAGATATATATATTGTGAAGTTTGGTTTTTGGAGACAAGGGTTTGGTTTTGAGCTCAATATGTATGGTTGTCCAGCAAGCACTCCAGGCTATGATCTGAATTATACCCTTCTGAGGTTAATTAGATAACTTGATGGAGCCATGTGTTTGGAGAGCTCAATATGAATTATTGTCAAATAATTTGAAGAATTTGTGATTCGGGAGTTCATGGGAGGAGGATCTTGGGAAATTAGTTAGAGGCTACATTTTTATGAGGGTTATGAGATAGCTTGATGGAGATTCGCTTGATTCAAGATTTTTCTTCTTCAAGGAAGATCTTCACAAAGATGTATAAGCATTTTGTAATTAGAAAGTTTTTTATGTAAACCTTATGGGGGGGTCTTTTAAAAGATGAATTGTAAGGTTTTAGGGATACACTTTTAGGAACAATATAATAAGGGGGGAATGTTAGTATATTACATTGTATAACTATTTATAGTAGGTTTATGTAGTTAAATGGTGTATTTAGTTATCCATTTCAATCTTTACTCTTTCAACCACTTCGATTCCACCTTCTTATTTATAAATGTATCTCACCTATTTATGGAAGATATCAGATCAATAATAAGTAAAATATTATGCATTTTTTCATAAAAGTTTCCATTGTAAATAGTAGGGAAAATTTTAAGAAACCCCCCCTCGGTGAAGGTGTAAAATCCTAGCAAATCTTGTATACTTCCCGATAAAAATATTAAATTTAGGGGTGAATTTTTCATTTTTCGTGAAAAAAAAGTCCATTGGTGAATTTTTTCCAATCACTAGAAGTATGTGGAAAATCCTGGTGAAATGCAATTTTTTTAACACCACTAAAATTTTTCCATTGGCGATTAAAATCTATTTTCAAACCAATAAAATATTTTGATTGCCAATTAAACCTATTTTCAAACCAGAAAAAATAATTTTGTTGACAATTAAATTTTTGTTTCAAACTAAAAAATAAAATTCATTGGCAAATTAAACCTATTTTCAAATGAATAAGAAAATAAATTGGCAAATTAAACATTGTTTAGTAAGCGAAGGAGGTACAAAAGTTTCCATAAAAGTGAATCATTTATGAAGGTTTTTTGCCAACGTTGGATGTACGTATCAAAATCAACATTAATGGAGATAGTGAATGTTTTCTAGCCGGTCAATGGTGGGTGGTTGTCTAGAAGCTAGTGAACCAAAGAAACAATCGTAGCCAATTTCGCCTTGACATTTTGGAGGAAGCTGGACCCTTTCATTGGAAAAGCATCTATGAAGTGATTGTAGGGTTTATTTCTCTTGAAGGATGTGTAGGTGGCACAAGCAGTTCAATTTATTTTGGGTAATGGCTTAAAAAAATTAAAGCACAGATACAAGACCAATATGGATATTTATTGATTGGTCATGGCTTGGGTTCTGGACTTAGGAGAGTTGATGGATGTAATGAGGAAATTCATTAAAACTCTGGTTCACAAATATTTTTTAGAGGTTATGGAAGGCATTCTAGAACAGGCAATACTAGGAGTGGAGCTTGTTAAGGTTGAAGGAATGGATGGTGGAGGCCCAAAGCTCACAAATTTAAATCATCTTTTTATAAGGTGGCAAAAAGGATGCACCAAATATCTATGACGAGAAGGTGTGGACCATGGGTGGGAAGCACTCAAAATCTGTGTCGAGCTAATGGAGGTCGAGGAGGTTATATAGAATCTCAAAGACATCACCAGAGTAGAGATGAATGAAAAGAAGGGTTTGCATCCAAGGAAAAGGATGAAGTCGTTAATGGAGAGAGCTATTGGAGACAGGCTATTCATCAAAGGCATCTGAGTAGTACAAGTTTTTTAAAAAAAAGATTATTGTACTAAATCTTGTCTATGATTTTTTTTTGTTGGGGGTTATGCCTGGATTTTCATTGTAATTATAAAACACCTTTGAGCACGAACAATGGTTGGAAGGGTAGATTTTAGGTGGGTATGATTAGGGATAATTTGGTATGTTGGAAATATAAACTATGCTAGTTAATCAACTTTTTTGGTAGTTGATGGATGAACATAAATCTAAAATATATTTTATGGCATTAGTTTAGAATTGGAATAATTCTTTCTAAAGTATATTTTATAGCATTAGTTTAAAATTGGAATATTTTTTGGTAGTTGATGGATGAAGATAAATCTAAACTATATAATAATGTTTATGACAAAAATATAAATTAGTTTAGAAGTGGAAGAATTCTTTCTAATTTCACTTTATATTAATATATATGATTTATTCAACAACATTTATTTTATAGCATTTTGTTTAGAGTGATTCTTAGCTTTTTTTTTTTTCAAGATAATACAACATTTGGTTTTATTGGTGAGCATGTTGAAAATTTATTTTCCTTTTACAAATAATTTATGTTTTTAGATAGATGAATTTAAGGATTAAACTATAAAAAAATTTCAACAACATTTATTTTATAGCATATATTTAATATGTATGATTAAGAAAATTAGTAATATTTTAATATAAAATATTTTATATAAAAAAATATAAATTAAATATTTTTTTGACAGTTTTTTCATAAAATGTAAAGTGACAGGAATTTAAATGAATAAAACCTTCACAAAATTTTCATATGACAAATAGGGGTGGCCATCAAATTCTAGGCCTAGCTAAGAGGTAATAATTTTCCAAACTCCACACATACTAATCTTAATTACCCATCAATCCTCCAGTCATGTCCACTTGCTAAAATCTTCCAGTGATCTTCACTTCATAAATGCACCATCCTTGCCACCTTTCCTATCTTAATTCACCAAAGTTGAGGTTTTGGTGTTTTTCCTAACCTTAGTTGCAAGTCTTTCTTGGTAATCTATGTAGTTGGTGCTCAATGGGTTGGAAGTTTTGACAAATTTGAAACTTAAAACTTTGGTTCTAAGGTTCCAAGTTTCAATGACCACGTGACATTATGGACCACTATCGCTCATTGAATTTTTGATGGATGACTATGGTTGCATTCTGGAAGTATATCTCTCAAGTAGTATATTTGCGAATTGAAACCCCTAGAATTACACTAAAATTGTTAGATGCAAACACATGGGGAGGTTGAGGCTCATCATCGTGGTAATAAACTTGATTGGTTGGATTTTGGCAATGAGTGATAGAAGAACTTAAGTGGCAGAAGCATGCACATGCAAAAAGTTTGTTTTTAAAGAGGGACCGCCTACAAGGAATGTAGGACCAATGATTAAAAAATTAAGAATTTTTTACACAAAGGATGTAAAGGAAAATCAATATAACCACGACCATTTGATAATTTTTTTATGGACGGTTGTAGTTGCATTCTGGAGGTAAATCTCTAAATCAGTAGACTTGTGAATTGAAACCTCTGGAATAACACTAGAACCATTAGATGTGGACACATGGAAAGATCAAGGCTCATTTCTCTCTTTTCAATGCCTCAACGTATTACACTTCATTTAATTGAAATTGTCAATCATCTAGTTTTGAACATCTAAAGTGATTGATTGTAAAACTCATAGGTTTAATGAAACAAGATTTGTAATGATTTCATATCGTTTGAGTGGCACTGGTAGTGCCATTGGATTCTAGTAATTTTGGTAGCTTTTCAAATTGAGGTACAATTTGCAAGTAGGCAGATGTGAATCAAATTAAAAAATTTAATTTTTAATTGTACATGTAAGGCTTAAACATACACAAATTGACTAAGTTGGTTTTTTGTTTACATGAATCAAGCTGGTAGTGGCACTAGTGGCCCATTATTTATTAAATAGGGTTAGTAATAGTGATAGTAATAATGTGACATTGTAATTCAGTTGTAATAAAAATAAATGGTTATAAATTTACAGTAAAGGGTTAGTCAAATCAGTCTTTTTTTTTCCTTTGAGAAATTAAGTATTAACTACATGCAAAGGTGGAATAAGTAGCCATTTATCACATTCCATTTGCAAACTTTGAAGTAGTGGTAGAAAATGCTAGAAAGGCGAGTTGTGGGCGAGGAGTAAAATGAAAATGCTGCTTGTGTCGGAACAAAGAAGCAACCACAAGCCTTTAGAGGGGCAATAACCGATAAGTGACTATAGGGCTGATGAATTCGACCCATCCACTCATTCTTTGGGAAACCAAGCAGGTGGTTGGGCCAAAATTTATAAAGGCTTATCATAGAGCCAGAGCAAATATTGTGATTCTAACAATTTTATTAGCATTCCTTTTGCATATGGGAGTCTCAAAAGAGATAAGCAAAAAATTGACCCAAATGGTCTTCGTGCATGCGTGGCTGGTCGACATTAACACAATGCTAGATAATGTGGATGAGAATAGGAAAATCCCCAAGCCACTGAACTAATACATGATGAGGATGAGAGGGAGATAGGTAATTAATTTTCCTTTGGTCCAAACCATCGACCTAGAAGGATTTGAAAAATTATGGCTAAAAGGGATTGTAGCATTTTCTTTCTCCTCAGGGCAGCAAAGCTAACAACCAATCTCCCGCGTGGGTGGGAAATGAGATACGCGGAAGATGAAGGTCTAGCTGAGGAAATTGTAGCGATGATGATGATTGAGACCTTGGAGATGGGGAAGAATTGATTGTGAATGATCCCAGGGACCCAGAGGAAACGACCAAAATCCCAGTGCACCAGAAATGTGGAGTAGACTGCCCGGTGATTCCAAATTGCAAGGCATACCTAAAATGCATAGAGTCAAAGGATGATGGTGAATGATAAAGTCTAGTTGGATATGATTTCATATTTTTTTGGTTAATAGCAATAGTAACAGTAATAGGGTAATTGAGTCAATCCCAAGTCTTGGAGTTCCTTTACTAAAATTCAGGCCAATTTTGTGATGAATTTTGTAATACATGAAATTTGGGTGGGCTAGCTGATCAGGGAAGGTCACTTGATACAAAAAGCCTTTAGGGTGGTTTTTTGAAAAACAAAAACTCGTGTAATCATCTTTTGATAATCAATATAGGGTGTTCCCCCTAGTAGTGTTTTACTTAGCAAAAGAAAAAAAAAAGTGCATGGAGACTTAAAAGTAAAACATAAAGCAATACACATGTATTACATTTACGTTTTCACCAGCGATCTAGCAAAAGCTTGGCTATTAGTTTAGTTATAGTAAAGTAAATGGTTGTGCTATTAATTTGACATTATAATTCTTTTTATTAAGTCCTTTGCAATGTTAAGTGTTATTGTGCTATTAATGTGACATTTTAATTCATTTTATTAAGGCCTTGATAATCTAAGCACATTAATGGTTAAAATTAAAAAAAAATAAAACACATATTTATTATTTATATCATAAATTACTCAACCGTAGACTCAAAATGAGGGAGAAAAGAAAGCTTAGTCACTAGGCCTCTAAGTTTTATAGCCATGTGACATGTCACATTGCATGGAGCTCACAATTTTCATAACTACCTAATTCCCCAACTTGGTTCACTTTGTCAAGTAGCTTAAGTTCATGTATATGTAACCTTTGACTTATGGTGTGTGGATTTAGTTGGTGGGTTGGAGGTTTCAAAAACATTGGAACTTTAGACTTTGGTTTTGAGGTTCCAAGTTTCAATTACCATGCAACATGATGGAATTATCTTGCCAGTTGCCTTTCAAAGGTGTCATTGTCTAACATCTCATTGAATGCTATGTACGAAATAAACTTGAGTTGTTTTTTCAAGAATTTCCAAAAGCATGCAGGTTTAAAGGCTATCTTTTTGAGGTGTGAAATTTAATGCCACATTTAAAGCATGTCCTATAAAAAATAATGGCATAAGTGGGTGGCAAAGCTGTACTTAGACATTTAGCTTGCATTCTCATTCTTTGCCAAGGCCAATACTTCTCAAGTGCAAAAATTCTTTTTACTCAGACTTTTAGTTTACATTCTCATTCTTTTTCAAGGTCAATACTTCTTAGAATCTCATGTGCAAACATTCATTCTCTACAAATTTGTGCTCATGTAGAGTGAACGTTGGGTTGGCATAAGGGATACGACCCTCAGAAATTTTAAGATAGATGAATTTTTGGCATGCATGGAGAGGGACGAAAAGTTTGATCTAGATATAAAACTCTTTGAAAGTGGGATATCTCAAACTAGAGGGTTTTCAGAAGCTCTGTTGAGTGTGCACCTGATAAGTGCATGTGCGAGAAGGTACATTCTGTAGACATGGGAAATTAAAGCCCCAGATGAAATTGTAATTGCAAGAATTTCTCTTGAAGTTGTTTCTCGTTCATTGGGGATTCTAGAAAGGGGGCCTATAGAAGACATGTTTGTCGTAGTGGCAGGTGAATTTTTCAAAGTGAATAAGGACTTGTCTAAGAACTCCATGGCCAAAAACTGGTTGAAGTATGAAAAGAACTTAGGTAAGTTATAATTGCCGAATAAACTAAAAAGATTGCATTTTAAGGGAGCAATTATAGATGCTATTGGTTTATTGCACCGCATTGTTGGGAATCCACAGGCTAAGTTATTTTAGGATTTGATTTTTTTTTTATCTTGATAGTCTATGATTAGAACATTTTCATTGACTAGGCTGAAGTTATTTGCTTCCATTTGAATGAGAAATTAATTAATTTCCATAAGGATACTAATTTATGTATGTGTTCTTTCTTGACGTACATTGTAGGTAGTCAAAGGTCCTTTTGGCTTGGGTTGGAGCTACAAGGGACCCCAATTTCTGATATGCTTGTGTATAAACACTTTGCTCAGTTCACTAAACAATTTGGAATGGGTGATTTTTGCCATGTTAATGATAAATTTTTAATGGAGGTTGTTTGGAAGCTAGATGGAAATCAAGAAATGTTCCTTTCCCCTAAATCAATTTATCTTGTATCAAAATTTGGGAGCTTTTATATCTAATTTGATAAGTTTTCCTATATGAGAATAAGGCATTTTGAGAAATTTCCATTTAAATTACGTTAGTATCCTAAAGATTTACTGATATTTCTAGAAGTTTGTCGACAAATGGCCATGGTTAATATTAAGTATACAAACATGGGGAAACAAGGGTATGTCTTCCCATTAGAGACCCCTTCTTTTGTGTGCAAAAAAAACTAGATGGCTAGGCGAGTTGAAGGAATTCTGAAGGAATATAACCTCCAGAATCTGTCTATGGGAGCTAATTTATATAGTAAGGTTTTTGTGAAGCTTAATCTCTATGGAGGGAGCTTATATCGGCATCAACCATCTATCGAAGATTTATAGGAAGATTATGTCAAGAGGTTATATGAGGCTAATGCTAAACCAAATACATGCTTTTAGTCTACCATTTTAGATTCCTAAAAATGTAGCTGAGGATTCAATAATCATAGATCTTGAATATGAAAAATTTCCTAATAAATCCCACCATAGGGTTCATTGGAGCCAAAGTGAAATTTTAGATATGAGGGTGTGTGTTGCTCCAGTGCCTAAAAGAACCCATGACTAGTTGGATAGGAAATGGCAGCACATTGCAGGTCAAGTTCGGGAGCCTAAGTCATCATAGAAGAATGAATAGGGGTGTACACAAGCATCTGGTGTAAGTGTATCATCATGGAAACCCTATGTTAGGTCCTCTAGTGTAAATTATCAATCAGGAGGTGATGGTGATAGGCCAGAAGAAACAATCAAGTTCAAGAGAATGTGTGAACAATATAGTGTTCTTTCTCCTACCCCTAAGAAGAAGACCAATCAAGAAAAAATTATGGTTGTAGATTCTGAAGCTATCTTTAAAAAAATCACTGAAGATTATATATTTCCTCCTCTAAATGAATTCCCCTCTTCTCTGCCTGATAATCCACCTTTCACTCCTAGCACTCCTAAAGAAAATATTAGTGGAAATGAAGATTCTTTTCTAGTAGTAGCCTCCCCAAGATGGCTGAAGAAAGTAGTGGATAAGAAGAGAAACTATATTCCTACAATGAAAGTTGGAGTGGATACAATTTCAAAGTTACTTCAAACATCTTCAAAACCTAAGAAGGCAAAGAGGGTGTCAAGGATGGTGACGGATGCTACTTCTGGAATTCAAATGTTAGAAATTTTTAACCCTGTGAAGGATTTAAATGAAGATGAAATAACGAAGGTGGATTACAAAGTCACACATGTTGATATGGGTCCTCCAATACTAGAAGGTGATGTTTACAATGTCAGTTATTTAGTCAACGTCTTGATTAAAAGAGTGAAAGAACAAAGGAAAGAAAATGTAAAACTACAATCTCAAGTCCTTGCATTGAGTAACTTTATTTCTTCCATGGACACTCCACCTACATCTGATGAAGCCTCAAGTTTGCAGGTAGAGGGCATCGATGTGCTCACCATAGAGAAAATTAAAAAAGAATTTGAGATATTCCAGAGCTTCTTGTGAGGGGATCGATAAAATATCTCAAGAGGTTATCTTCTTTCTAAATAAATTTGTGTTCTTTTACACTTGAGTTGTTAAGAAAAGGGAGGAGTTAGTAACAAAACTTCAACAGGTTAGAAAAGATCAAACTAGTCTCTATGTGCTATCTAAGGAAATGAAAGAATTGAACTCTATGGATCTAAAGATATTAATTGGTGAGAAAATTGTGAATAATCCTAAGGAGCTAGACCCTTCCTGGACTGATTCATTGGAATGGAAATTGAATATGTATGATAATTTAGTGAAGGAAATTAATAACATACTTGATCTATATTATGAAATGTTGGTGGAAATTAAAGAAGATTGTAATATTCTATGAGTAGAAATTACTGATGAGTATGATGAAAGGATTCTAGATATAATAAATATCTCTCTGAAGTTTAAAGAGATATTCAATAAAGAAATAGTTGATCCTACTACAGTGACATCATGGGAGTCCTTGAAACTCTATGGAATGCAATTCCACTTGAAGACTTATAAATGTGGAGAAGAGAGAATATCTTAGATGTTGGTTGAGTTTGAAAATGCTTTGGGAAAATGGAGAGCTAGGCTATAGATTACTACTATGCTAGGGAGAAAAAACATCATTACAATTGTCACCAAGTATCAAGAATATTAGAAAAGAGTGAAGGCACAAGAGGCATTATTGAAGGAGAAGGAGGTGGAAATAATTGAAAAGAAAGGAATTAGTGTTGGGAGAGGGACCATTGTTTAGTTTTTTATTTTTTATGTTATTTTCTTTAATTTGGCTCTCTTGATACTTCAAAGACTTTTTATTTTAATTTCGAAAACGGTTGTGTACAAGTCTTCAAGAAACCATTATCAAGACAGACAATGGTGAAGTTCATGAATGCATGCATAGTCTTTGAGTTATGGTGTGTACTATGTGGATTTTTCTCTTTAGAACAAAAACTTTTTTATGCTTTCAAGTTTGTTTTTCAGTTATCTTTCAATATAGAAACTCATATGGTGAAGTTCATGCAGACATAATCTTTGTGTTGTGGTGTATGAATTTATTCTATTTATTCTGAATATCTTTCCAATGGTTATCTATGTTGGTGATTTGGATGTTTAATAGATTGTATTGCTATCAGATGTTTATCTTTGAATGAATGCTTATGGCAATGGTTGAGTTCAGTCAAAGAAATTTATTAGTTCTAAAGTGATTCAAGTCTTTCTGCTTTAGTTTATAGTTTGATATTGGCATTCCTTTCAAACCTTTCTGGTTAAAAGCCACACCTTTCTTTGCTTTTTGGTTCAAAGCAGCATGAATTTCTATTCATTGCATATCATAAAAGGTAGTTGCTACCTTGTTAAATAAATAGAGAATCGATATGAAATTTAATTGATTTGGTAGTTTAAGCTTTTATTTTTTAAGTTGGGTTGATTCCCTTATAAGTTATTTATGTTGAATGGCTAGCTTCTGTTAGCTTATAACTTATAAGTTATGGATGGAAAACTGTTAGCTTCTATTCAAGGAATGGATTAATAATATTCCTCTCATTTATTTATCAAAGATTATGTGAATGGTAATGCAATAGGAATTTATAAGTAGTGTGATAAGTGTTGTTCTTTAAAAATGATGCAAAATCATACATCAAATTCAATACCATGGAAAACAATATAAAATATAAACTATCACAATTTCATAGAATACAATATAAAATATCATTAACTACAATTTGGAATATATGATTTGTGAAGTTCAATATAAAATAAAATATCAAGAAGTGCAATGAATCACATATAAAATTCAATACCATGAAATAAAATATAAAAAAAATTCCTTTTCCTAACCTTAGTCGCTAGTCCTCAGAGATTTACAACCTTGTCATGGAGTTCTAAATTTTCATAACTTCCTAATTCCCTGACTTGGTTGATGGTTCAGTTTGTTGAGTTGCAAGTCTTTCTTGGTCATATTTCTAGTTGGTGGGTCAGAGGTTTCAAATACTTCAAAACTTCAAACTTTGGTTCTAAGGTTCACTACTCAATATCATCTTTAAGACTGAAGAATGAATGGAAAATAGATAAATAAAACTTATCATTATAACTAATAACAATATGAAGAAATGATCACGCACCTTTAAATCTATGTTTTCGGCTTTCATTGACTTCTTAATCGAGAGGTAGAATCTCATAATTGAACAAAATGCCTAAGAATAAATGACACTTTCAATTGTATTTATATCAATCCATGATTCAATATTTGGTGAATTGCACAGGATTTTTAAATGGTATATTAACTTGATTGGGTGAATCCCATGTGCTTATACAACGATATGTTATAATTTTGAAGGTGAAATGTGTCCTCAAATGTAATTATTTTTTAATGTTATTGGTGAAATAGGTCCTCATAAGAAAATATTTATAAATTTTAATTGGCAAAAGGGGTCTTCATAGGAAACTATTTATAAATTTTAATTGGCGAAATGGGTCCTGATACAATGTTGTTTTAATAGTATTGGTGAATATGTAAGTGTTTTATTAAATTCTTTTGGGATTCTAGGAAAAAATATTAGTCAGTCCAATTGAAATGCATAGTTGGACTATGGTGAATTTGTTGCTTAAATATGCCTCATAAAAATACTCATTGGAAAATGGACATGCATTTGACCTATAGTTCATAAAATCCAGGCGATTGGACACCCTATTAGGTGCAAGAAATTCACCAATTTTGGCTTGGTTGATTCCTAGAATTCACCAATTGGAGAAGATTCACCACTAAAGTATTCCCTGGAAAATAGACAATTATGTTTGGCTCTTTTTCATGATCCTAAAATTGTCTGTGAACTACGAATATGTCATATTATGAGTTTATTAAAGAGGAGATGCTGCAAAATTTTATCCTAAATGTGAAATAGAGATAGATAAGCCATAAAAAGCGGGGTGCTAGCAATAAGTTGAGTCAACTTTTTGGCAAAAAAGTGGAAGTGTTTTCCTTGATTTTCAAAATTTGACACATTTGACCTTAAAATTTGAAGCACTTAGAGATGAAAACTTTAGAAAAGTTAATAATCATAAAATGTAGTACTTGGAGTCCCGTTTCCAAATATGTAATTTATTTCAATACCCAAATTGTACAAATTGAGTTTCCATAGGCATTTCCAAAAACCGTTGTTTAAAAGAACTTTTTTTTACCATACCATGCACATGTACAACATCCATATTTTGACCTAAATTATTGTATTTTTCTAAATCCTTTTGGGAAAATATTTGTGACTCACTAAAGTTTGTTTTCAATTTTTTTTTGTAATTTTTTATTATTTTTTTTGTTAAATTTTTGTTAGGCATATTTGTCATTTTGAAAAATTGTCATATATGACACGCATAAGATGACCTAAACTTATCACTTTTTTTAAAAAAAAAAATTTGAAAATATTTGTCTGAAGTTTGTTCTCGTGCAATCTGTTAGTCAAAATGTTATGTTGATCAAAAGTTATTAAAATAGTAAGAAACCCCGATATTTAAATTTTATGGACCAGTTTCATTAGAAATTAATTGAAAAATAGGAAAAATAATCCAATTGTAAAACAATTACATATTTGGAATTTTCATTGTCTCACCTAAAATGGGTTTTAATGTCATCAAAAAATTGTACAAAAAGAGTCGTTAGCCATATGTCCAAACACGGTATTTTTTTTTGACATTGTTAGGACCTTCAACTTGCAGGTCAAACCAGGTTGAAGGTGTAGGTTTAGATTCCCAATGCTTTTCTCAAACCAAAATACAAGGTAGAAACCCAACCAGATATTCATATTTTAAAAAACAGGATCCTGTTTCATAATTTTTTTTTATAGTTCTATGAAATGGGATCATGTTTTACAAAATGGGATCTCATTTTGAAAATTGCTAAAAATGGTAAGTTTCCATTTTTAGAAAGTTTTCAAAATAGGATCTCATTTTTAAAACTTTTCAAAAATGAAATTTTTTCAAAAATTGAAAGTTTCCAAAAATGAAATGTTTTCAAACGGGATCCCATTTTGAAAACTTGCAATTTTTAGAAAATTTTCGTAAAGGGATCCCGTTTTGAAAATTTTCCAAAAACAATTTTTTTTTAGAATGAGAAAAATGGGATCCCATTTTTTAAATTTAGGGTCAAGATCTCAAAGCTAAACGACATCCCATTTTTTGCAAGATGATTTCATTTTTTTGCCTAAGGAAAAAACTTCCACATTTTGTGGACTCATCTTCTTGCATTTACCCAGGGTTCTCCAAACTTTGAACCATTTCCTCAATTCTACACTCTTGATGTTTTCCATTTTTCTCAAGCTCACATTTTGTATGAATTTTGTAAGTTTCATTTTGTATTATTTCTTGATTTCCCATAAATCTAGTTTCAAATCTATCCTAATAAGGAACTCAAGGAAAGTAATCTCTATGTATTGATTGGTTTCATAAAGTCTACACTCATTGAATATAGCAAGGTGGGTCAAGATGTATAGTAAGCCTAGTGTTGGCATGTCATCATCTAATTTCTATGAGAGGGCTAGGATACTTAGTGCCAGTATCTTTCATGATAGTTGCTAGAGCTTTGAGACTATTGTGAGTGTTAAAAGAGGGTGAGTATCTCTCAATCAAGTCGTCAAATTCTCTTATAAGGTTGTATATCCTTGACATTTCATCAAAATCAGCAACGACATCTATCATATATGTATTGGTTGTAATCCTTATCTACGTTTAAAGGATTATCAACAAGATTTTGATGAGCACATAGTGATATGGTTGTGAGTACTTTACAAGGAAACACATTATCATTTTGTTTCTATATGTTGTTCGATTTTGTTTTTTATAAAAGGGGGATAAACGGGTTTTACAGGGACCCAAAACCACAAAGTAACAATACAGGAGAAGACCAAAATAGCAGTCCAAAAAACAAAAAAATTGCCAGAGAAAATAAAACCAGCATCAGCAGGAAGCAACAAAAAGCCTCAAAGGAGCCAGCAAACAGCCAGCAAATAGAAGAAGCAGGGCCCGACCACCACTAATTCATAGAGTTTAGGAGCTCATCTACAACCTCCTCCAAGTCTGCCATTTCCTAAGCCCCCTCCATAAAGATCTGAGCCATACTAGGGGTAGTCTGGACTTTCCTTTTCGTGCTAGAGATGGTACGTTTGGATATACCGACTTCCTCATCCTGGTCTTTCTCCTGATCAAGGTCGACAATCAGAGCTCTCTTCTGGGTTTTCTCCAGTCTTTTAGACATAGCCTTGATGATAACAGATTTAAATGTCTGGCAATTCTGCAATTTTTCTCGGCGATCTTTTTCAAGGTTCCTTTGATTTTTTCAAGTTCATTTTCAATAGTGCTATCCTTTTGAGGAATATCCTTCATATTGTTGTGCTTCTCTGCTTCGAGCTAAATAAGCCCAGCCACTTTAACTTCAATTTCCCCCAATTTGCTATGAAGAGACAATTTTTTTGTTTTCAGCTCACTTATCTCATGAAAAACCCATTTGGCAGAATTGAGTTGGTCCTGGGAGTAGCTTTTGGCATTACCAACAAATTCAAAAGGGGGGTCACTTTCAGGATTGACCCCAAAAAACATCGACTCCGCACCTCTCGGGGGGCTCAAGTTTTCCTATTGAATATTCTGGGGGGTGTGAAATTCCTCAAGGCTGGCCCTAGCTGTCTTAGCAGAAATAGCAGGGGAGTCATTGGGGTAGGAAACAAGCTTATTAACCAGGGAGCTAGAGTGAGCCAAATTGGCATTAGGGTTAGTGTGGCTAGAGGCCGAAACAGAGCAAGCTCCAGAAGGTTGAGGGAGGCGGCCAAAAGCAGAAGGAGGGGGCAAAGGAAGCGAAGGGCTCTAGACACAGTCAGGAGAAATTTTGATTTCGGCCGAGCTAGGCTCAGTATCATCTTCATCAAGCTCCAGTGGGGCAAGAGGGTTAGGAAAAGCGGGCATATTCTGAAAGTGCTCAAAAATAAGTCTTAAAAGACCCGTGTGAAGAATCGGGTATCTTTTAGGGCTTTTTCTATGATCAGAAAAGTTGTTTCTCAGAGAACAGAGCAAGAAGAAGGGGATAGAGATGCGTACCTTATGCCGAAAGTGATTAAGCAGCACGAAGTGATAACCATATAACCTTGTGAAGTGGCCATCGAGCGTGATGTACTCCATGATAACCCTTAGCACTTTTCTCCACAGAGCTTTTATAGTGTCCACTTCATAGTAGCTATTCGACATCTTGACCAGATTTTGTTTCTCCATTTCAGATTTGGGAAATTTCAAAATAGCTTCGTCGAAGAATTTCCTGTCTCTGAGGAATTTGTTCTCTTCCATTGGAATTCCTGTGACCTCCACAATCAGGGCTTCATCAATTTGAACTTTCCTCCCAAATAGGAAAACCTCCCCATCATTCCAATTCTTCTCAAAGAAGTCAGTAATCTCCTCCTTAGGGCCATGGAGTTTCTCAATGAATGGAAGTAATCCACCCCTTCTGATTTTACTCCAAGCTTTTGCATTCTTGGTGTGTGATTCAAAGCTGGTAGGCTCCACCCTCTTCAGTTCCCCACCCATAATAGATAGGTTAGTGCGAATACTATTACAGATAGAATTCCTGTTCCAGAAAGTTCCTTTGTTTCTCAGGACCCACAAAACATGCCAAAGGGGATAATTAATCATCCTGATCCACTCGACCCCATTATATCTTCAGATATTGCTATTCATGAATCATACCTTTCTCATTATGACATGACGCCGCCTTTTTTCCATTCACCATATCGAACTCCAAAAGAGCTTGAACATTGGAGTGGAGTTCGGTCTTGTTATGCCACGTAAGGAAAGTGTCACTCTTAACTCCCTCATTGGCAAAAAAATCAGCAACCGCGTTCGCCTCATGGTAGGCATGAGTAATTTTTATATTATCAAAGTTACTAAGTAGGGCCTTATAATCATCAATCCAATTTTTTATCGACCATGCGGGTTGTGATCTGCCACAAAGGATATCAATAATATTTTTTGAGTCACCTTCAAGCCATAGATTTTTGCATTTAATTCCCACAGCCAAGTTGATTATGTAATAAGCCCCCGCTGCTTCCGCCACATGATTGGTTTGGATTCCCAAGGGAGAGGCAACAACACCCATAAAGTTACCTGCCGAATCCCTTAAGACCCCAGCACCCCCAACCTTTCTTGGGTTTCCCTTGGCCGCCCCGTCGAAGTTGGCTTTAGCCCATCCTTCCATCGGAAAACTCCACCAGATTCCAACCCTGGATTTTTTGGTAGAATTAGGGGAAATGGAAATATCCCAACTAATTCTCCATTCCCTAGCAATGAGGCTATCAAAAGGGGAACAAGCCACAGTATCAATCTTATCTTCCCTGAAGGGGACAATAGAAAAATTTTCCTTGATCATTCTAAGAATTCTCTCAAACACAATTTCCTCTGAAGATTCCTTATCCCTGAAAGTCCAGTTGTTTCTCTCTTTCCAAATTCCCCAAGCCAAATGGGGGAACGAGAAGGCCCAAAGTTTTTTAATAAAGGGGTTGAAAGAGGGGGGTTTCCATTGAACAAAGAAATCCTCAACAGACTCCGAAGGGGCCCAAGAGAAATGACAGCATTTTAGAAGTTTGTCCCAAACCAAGGAGGAGAAAGGACAATGAATAAAGAGGTGATTAGCCGATTCATCATTACTTTTGCAGAGGTAGCATCTATTAGGGATCAAAAATCCTCTTTTCCTAAGGTTATCCACAGTAAGAACTTTGTTTTGCAACAAGGACCAGAAAAAAATATTAACCTTAGGAAGGAGATTCTTAGTCCAGGCTTGCGAACATAGGGGGGAGGGTTAAGAGCCTGGGAAATCCTGGCAAAGGTAGAAGAGACAGAAAAGCATCCAGATGGCTCAAATCTTCAAATAAGTCTATCCTCCTGATTAAAGCAAAGTCTGACGGCATTCAAGGAGGAGTAAATAGAGATCAACACAGGGTTAATCAAGGGGAGATTGATCCACTTACCATCCCACCAATAGTCTTTTACAAAGAGACCAAAAGTGTCTTTACAAAAATCCACCCATCTACTGAGATTCCTGTCCTGAGACAAAGGTTCATCACGCAGCCAACAATCATCCCAAAATCTAACCTTGTTTCCATTACGCACCTGCCATTTCAATCCCAATTTAACAACCTTAATCCCATTAGACATGTAGTTCCAACAACTTGATCCTTTTGGGAGATTGGGGTTATCCATAAAATCTCTGAGGGAATTATTGTTCTGCAGATACTTACTTTTGATTATATCACTCCATTCACCAGAGGAAGAAAAAAGTCTCCAAATATGTTTAGCTAGGAGCGATTTGTTCAACGGTCTAATTCTTCTTAGCCCCAAGCCTCCTTCCTTTTTAGATCTGCAAACCAAATCCCATCCAACAAGAGGCATTCTTTTTCTTTCTTCAACTCCAAACCAAAGGAACCTCTTTTGAATCTTCTCAATGGTTTCAACATATTTGGAGGGGATTTTAAAAAGACTGAGAGCATAGATGGGGAGATTCTGCAAGGAGGCTTTAAGAAGCTGGAGTTTTCTAGCCTGGCTTAGGTGAGCACCTTTCCAGCCTGAGAGTTTTTTCTCAAATCTATCAACCAGAGAGATCTAGAAGGTGTCTGGAGGTTTTAAACAAAGGGTAACCCAAAATAAGAAGCAGGAAGGGACTCATTCTTGCAACCGAGAATTCCAACAATCTTTTTATGTCTGTGCAAAGGAGTATTAAAGAAGAACATCGAACTTTTTTGCTTATTTATGACCTGACCAGAAGCTCTACCATAGGTATCTAACAATTTCTTCATCTCTTTAGCTTCTGAGATAGCAGACCATCCCATAAGCAAAGTGTCATCCACAAACTGTTGATGAGAGCATATCAAATTGTTCGATGAAGGTTTTAGCCCCATGATAGATCTTTGAGCAACCAATTTACTCATGTTTCTGCCTAAAACTTCAGCCATAATTGTGAAAAGGATAGGAGAAATGGGATCACCCTGTCTTAACCCTCTAGAGCTCCAGAAGAAGGTAGAAGGGGAACCATTAATTTGAACCACCACAGAAGCAGAGGAAATAAGTTGTTCAATGAGCTACAAAACCCTTTCATTAAAACCAAAGGATTTTAAGATTTTAAACTAGAAAATCCAATCCACCCTATCATAAGCCTTCGAAATGTAAAGCTTAAGAAGAAAACCTTCCAATTTGGATACCAAGAGGGAATGAACATTCTCATGAGCATGGACAATAGAATCAAGAATTTGTCTTCCAGGCACAAATCCATTCTGTTGAGGGACAATTATAGATGGCAAAATAATGAGTAGCCTAGAGGTAAGCACCTTTGAAATAATTTTATAGAAGGAATTACAGAGAATAATGGGTCTGAAGCCTTCAAAATCTTGCACACCAGGCTTTTTGGGGATAAGGACCAAGAAAGTTCCATTTAACTCCTTCAACAAGTTTCTAGAACAGAAGAACTCTTTCACCGCCTTCTCAACATCCTCCCTGACAATATCATAAAACCAATGGAAGAAAAGTAACAGGAAGCCATCAGGGCGAGGCGCTTTGCTTCCTTCAAAAGAAAAATTGGTTTTTTCAATTTCCTCACTGGTGGGAATTGCTGTTAACATTTCATTATCTCTAGAATTAACAATACTAGGGATAGCCTCCAGTAGCTGATTTTGATCATCTACATCAATGTCCTCTTTCTCAGACAGGATATTCTTAAAGAAAAGAACAGCTTCTCTTCTAATCTCCTCCTCCTCATAAGATCTACCCTCTACCACAATCTTAGCAATTTTGTTAGCAGACCTGTGTTTAGAAGCTGAAAGGTGAAAGTATCTAGTATTTCTATCTCTAGCTTTTAGCCAAAGAGCTCTAGACCTTTGTCTCCAGAATTCCTCTTCTCTGGTAATTATCTCATGGAGTTTTGAGAGAATCTCATTTTCCTTTTCCTTAGTATCAACCAAATAGCCTTCCTTCTGAATTTTGTTTTGGATTTCAGACAGTCTAAACTGAAGAGGCCACTTACAAAATGGTTACCATGCAATACTAAGATTAACTTTATTGTATTCATGGCATAATGTGGGAAAGTTTTGTGATTCATTTATATTAGGGTGTGTTACATTAGAGGCAACAAAGTGGTGGTGAATGCTTAAGATTAAGATCACATGAATTCATTGGTGGTAATCTTTATTTAGGTCATTAACACAAATACATTTTAAAAATGAAAAAAAGATTCAAAACATAGCAAGGAAAACACCTTCAAAAGATTTTTGTATTATTATAACAACAATAAAAGACTACAAAACTCATTCAAATGAAGGGTCAAATGTAGAGTCTAAAATTTACAAAAAGAAAACAACATTTTAATGATGCAACTACACATATACATATTTCTATAAGATTCAATATATATTTTTTTAATATAAAAATTTATGATCATCTATCTAAATATTGATATTATTTCTATAATAATCAATATGATATTTTCATAGTCCATGAGAATGGGTAAGTATTATTTTGAAGTACAAATATATAATTTTTATTTTGATCACTTTAATGTCACATTTCATGATATATTATCTAAATAAAAAAAATTATGTAATATTTAATATATTAGTACTTTTCATCTTTTATATAAAAAAATGAAATATAACCCACTGTTTTACATTGCAATAACACAATCATGCTTAGATTCAAACTAGAAACCTTGCACATTGAACATTCTATAAGCAAATGTGATCCATACTTAAACAAGTGTCATGTAGCGATTAGTCCATTCCATTACAACATAGTAAAAATTTTATTTGATAGTAACTGGCTAAGAAACTAAATTCTATTAAATAAATAAATTTAAAAATTAAAATATAAATTATTGGGAATTCTAAAATTCCAAATAAATAATCTCAAAGTAAACTTATTGAAACATCAAGAAAAATAGGTGAAAGAGAAAGGGGGTTCACCACAATGAAAGGGTTAGGTAGAACCTATTTCTCTTATTTCATTCAAGGACATGAGATCCACAAAATGAAATGACTAGCAACCCTTAGGTGAATCAAGTCAAAGTGTGAATCTTCAAATTTCCCTATTTTTCTAGGATGAGGGTCTAGGTTAAACAACACTTTGGGGAGAAAGATTAAAAATGGAAAAACAACTCCAAAATGCAAGCTATTAACTGCATCTAAAAAATTTAACTTAGTTTTGATGGAACTAGAAGTCAAAATGTGGATATGAGAATGGGAAAATGGCATGTACCTATCAAAAAAAGTGCCTTTTTGAAGTTCATTGAGGACTCATTCACCCAACAGAAAATGGGTCTTTTCTAGGGTTCTTGAAGAACTATTTTTGAGTTCTCTTTTGTTATGTTAACACTCTCAAATTCTTGAATCTCATTGTCGGAAAGTCAAAAATAAATCCTTTACGTTAATTTCTATGAAATTGCAAGAATCATGAAAATTTTGATAACTTTGTAATTTTTTCTATTCAAAACATCTTCCACCTAAAACTTGCAAACACAAACACAAGAGGAAAAAAATATTATTTTTAGTGATGGGGGATTTTACTTGGTCAAACCCCATTTGAGTATTTAAACTTTGAAATAAAATGAAATAGCATGAAGTAAATGATGAATGAAAAAAGTAATTTCATAACTCACCAAACCCGTATTTGAACCTTGGAATGAAAATATGCAACTAGCATGAAGTGGCCTCAATGGATGTGGATCTTGATCTTGAAACTTGATTTGAGATAGTGCTTTTGAATGCTCGAATGGATCATGAACACTACATCAATATGTTAGCTCAAATAACATACATAAATCTTTACATGATAATTGATCTTGATTGTTGTAATGATTTTTCACTAAATTTTCTCTTGAATATATTGAAGTGCTCTTGATAATGCTATATCTTGATCTCATGAAGTCACATAAAAATTCTAGGTGAAACATAGTGAACTGGTCTCTTAATTATACATATATTCACATTAATTCCTAAAATTCAAATATAGCAAATCGACATATGAATATAGATTTCAAAGCATTGAAATATCACTAAAAACATACCAAAAAGGGGGGTTGTAGGTCTAAGTGAGGACCCATTCGACCTATGGGGAATGGGTCCTAGGTCACTTACCTAGGACACACATTCTTCAATGTTAAGTGTTATGTCTAGGCATTAATAAATGTCAGGTTTCCTCTTCAAAAAATGAAAAATTTAATTAGTCTTGGATTTGAATTAAAGGGGCCAATTAAGGCTAATTAAGCTCAATTAATTGATGAGGATCTAGATAAGTGTGAAAGTGTAAAGGGGTACACTTTACAACACTAAAATAAGGCACAATTAGGTCCATTTTAATTAATACAACCCTAAACTCAATGTGAAGATGTAAAATACATATTACAACACTAAATTAAGGCATAATTTAGTTCTTTTAATATTAACCAAAATTAAGTATGATAAAGGGGTACTTTTTCCTCACTATATTTAGCCCCCACTTTAGTGAGAGGATGACCCTATGTCAAACTCACACTAAAGTAGACATTAAAGAAACATGTATGCAGAAATGATAAAGATACTCAATCATACAACATCAAAGGCTAGGAAAGGAAACAGGATCAAGCCTCGACTACCATCTAAGTTGTTTGTCCTAAGGGTGGATAGAGCCTCAACCATTGTCTAAGCTATTTTTCCTAAATGTGTTCTCACTTTGGGATAGTGGAACCTTAGGATGTCTAATAGGTGATTTTTACCAATGCATGGAAAACCATATCAAAGTTTTCCCTTTGGAAACTTCAATAAGGTGCCTCAAGACAAGGTTTCGAGCTCCATAAGGCTTAACAAGTGGTGCAGGGGCATCCATAGGTCTTCTTGCCTCCAAGGGTTCAAAAGTTGATATTTTGTTTTTTATGAGTTGTTTGCATGTAATAAGGTCTTTCAAGACCATTTCATATGTGTTAGAGTCAGTTTTGAGTCATTAGGTGTGATTTATGGTCTAGATGTAACATATTGTCAATGTTGCACAATGTTGTCAAATGTAACTTTTGCAATTTTGTCATAACAGGGCATAATGAGGTCTAGTTAGTTTCTAATTTGAAATATGGTTGAGGACCATTGGGGAAATGATAAAAAATGTTTATAAATACCTTGTGTGGTTGAGGGAAAGGTTGGTTGTTGAAATATTGAAGTTTGAGCAATAAAATATCTTTGTTTTCTATAAATCTAAATATTCCATTGCTATTCTTTGATGTAGTACAGATTTGTACAATCCAATACTGACTCAAAATAAATTGTGGATGATTAAGTACTAAACATAATTTCATTTGGTACTAGATGCATGTAAATTCATTTTGATTTTAGCAAGTTGTATTGATTTTTCTTCCAACTGGTCTAAACCCTAAGTAGGGTAACCATTGGGTGTATAAAATGCATAGAATCCCATTCCATGGATGAGAAGTCTTCAAATTCAGTGGAATTGTCTCTGACAATATGAAATTTTATCTCCCAAAGTTGTAGGAATAGGGGAGTTGGTGTGCAAGTGTGGTAGAAGCATGAGGGTCTAATATCTTCCTTTATCAAACTAAGTAACACTAGTAGGTTGGTGAAATGTGTTGTATGCAATTAGGAAATGCCTAGATGATTGGATCCTTTTTTTAGGACCCTTTGTAATGTGTTTGGAGCATTGGAATAGAAGGATATACTCTAGGGTCCAAAAATCCTACTGCTACCAAGCCTAGTTGTGCCATTAGGCCTATTTTGAGCGAGGAATATAGTCAAAATTTGGAGCATTCTATACAAAGTGACTATTGTGCATGTTTTGAACACACGCCCTACCATGGGCAGGGACCCCCTCTTTTTCGCTCCTAATAGGATGCTTTACTCCTGTCTTTTTTTGTGTGCCCCAATTTTCAAGCCAAAATTGGTCATGTGCCTTCAAACGATCAAATTCCCCTGACCAAATTCACCTAAATCGGGTATTCAAATCTAGGGAGAAACAAAGTCCCCTTTCCCTTTTCTACCTTTAGTCTTGTTCTTGTAAACTTTGTCCTTGATCACTTGATTCACTTTCTTCTACTTTTTTGACTTTGGGGACAAGTTTCTTGTGGATTTGGGATTTTTTTATGGTGCCTAAGTGAACTACCAACATTTCGTTAAGTTTCGAGGGTTTCAGAAATTTCCTTCTAGAACTCCTTCCCTCTTTGGTTGTTTTGAAATTTTGTGGACCCTTGGCAATCTGCTTTCTACATTTTTGACTTTGAGGACAAGTTTCTTGTGGATTTGGGATGTTTTTGTGGTGCCTAAGTGAACTGCCAACATTTTGTTAGGTTTTGGGGGTTTCATAAATTTTCTTCTTGAACTTTGTCCCTCTTTGGTTTTTTTCAACATCCGCTAGCCCTCGACGACCCAACCTCCCGAACTCAACCCCTCTGTGGATATTTTTGGGACTCCATCTCTTCATGGCTGTTTTGAACATTTGCTGGCCCCGAGCGACCCAACCTCTAGAACCTGACCCCTCTATGGCCATTTTTGGGACTCCGTCCATTCATGGATTTTTTGAACATCCACTAGCCCCCAACAACTCGGCCCCTCCATGGCCATTTACAGAACTCCATCCCTCTTTAGTTGTTTTGAACTTTCATGGATCCCCGTCAGTCCGCTTTCTACATTTTTTACTTTGGGGACAATTTTCTTATGGATTTGGAATGTTTTTGTGGTGCCAAAGTGAACTGCCAACATTTCATTAAGTTTTGAGGGTTTCAAAAATTTCCTTCTGAAACTCCATCCCTCTTTGGCTATTTTGAACATCCGCTAGCCACTAGTGACTTAGCCTTTAGAACCTGACCCCTCCATGGCCATTTCCTAGACTCTGTCCCTTTGTGGCCATTTTTAAATCTTTGAGCCCCTGGAGACCCACCCTCTGGAACCCGGCCCCTCCATGGTCATTTCTGCAACTCCGCCCCTCCATCATTGTCTAGGACTTTCCTTTCAAGTCGTTGTGTACTCATTGTCATTTCAAAATGGTAGTGACCCTCCAACTTTCCCCTTCCAAACTTTCCTTTTTTTTAAATGAGTCCAATCTTGAGGAATTTTTTCTTAGCACATTTCCTTCCCCTTTTTCGATACGCTATAATTGAAAAATCTTGGTTTTGCTAAGTTTCGTGAGGTCCAGGAATTTCCCTTCTAGTTTGTTGTCCCCCATTCACTACCTGCCCTCTTGGGCCCACATTAATGTTTATGGTCCAAATGAGCTCCAAATATGGATATTATTATTTTTTGATGATGCATGGATGGATCTAACAAGGAGTTTTCAAGGTTGGCTAATGTTTTCCTTAATTTATTTATGAAAGCACTTATGACGTTTCATGTACGTAGTGTTCAAGGAGCCTACTACGGGTTCATCAGAAGACCCATTGAGAAAGCTAAACAAGAAAAAGTGCATCACTCCTTTAACCATTCATTTCATGTCCGCCTCTCCCCTTAGCACCCATAAAAAAAGCTTGCATTAGAAGCAAGCCTATTTCAAAGAAGTGAATGACAAAAATGCAAGGGGGTGGTCTTGACGAAAGCATAAGGGAGTTCTTCACTCGAAATAAGGGAAACCAATCAATTGATGCCAGTCGTCAATGGGCCTATTTGATCCAAGGAAGAACACTGAAAACACATCAAGTAAGAAGGAAGCTTTCAAGTAGTTTCAACTATAGTAAAAGGGCAATTAGCTAAATGACAAAACTATTACAACACCTGGGCACTAGGGGACAAAATAGGGAAAATGACAAAGATGTATTTTAAATTACTAGATAATGGGGGTTAGGTGAAACCCTATTGTAATCAAATTTGGGCCACTCATTATGAATTAATCCTAGCCATTCATTTGGGCTTTGGAAAACTATAAATAGTGGCTTCCCCCTCATTTTTAAGGGTTTGGAGAACTGATGTAAAGACATTATACAACAATAGAAACTAGCATTGCATGATTTATGGGTGTTCCTTTTGAGTTTTTTCTTTATGTATGCATCCAATTCAACTTCCCTATTAGTTTAGGTGTTAGTTTCTTGAATGGAAGTGGTGAAGGTGATTTTTGTTTTAGTATTTGATGAATTTCTAGCTCATGCTTTTTTTGGTTCATTGATGATGAGTCACTTTATGAAGGTAGTTTGAGCTCTTTACTTCATTACTGCAACTTAGTTCAATTACGTGTGCATGACGTGTGTGTAAGATGAAAATATGCAGTCCTTAGAAGATTGCACTAGTTTTGTGTAGTTGTAGGTTCTCTTGGTCAAGCAAAAATTAGTTTTAGGGAGTTTCTCTACTGTAGTAGCCACCATGATCATTGTTCATTCATAGTTTCAAGTCTAGGAACTTACTCTCCCCCCTGCCCTTTTTCCTCTTTTTTAATAGTGACCTTAGGCAAGGTTCATTGCACACTGTAAAACCAAATTTGAAGCTAAAAGTGGAGTTTTAGACTACTTTCCTAAATGTGCAAAAATCGCGCAACTATCTTCCCATCCAAAGAACTCCATTTGCAAACCCAACTTCCCACACTTTGTAACTCATCTGTAAGTCTGCCTTGTGATTCCAGCAAATCACATAAAACAACTGAGATATTCTAAGCACTTTCAAGACCCAACATTAGAGACCTTGGGATAGTGTTCTGCAACTTGATGCGCTTATGCATCACCTATGTTGAGAAGTGCATAAAAAAAAAAATCAATAGTGAGCCCACCTAATTTTGAGATATGTTAAATAATGGCCAAAAGGCTATCTAAATCAAGTTTTCTTTCTTGGAGATCAATCTTAGTTGGTAAGTTATCTCCAAAAATTCCTTTTTGAAAGGCTATAAGGAAGAATAGGGGTTTATAAAGGAAAACCCACATTTTGATGAGCAAAGGAAATTGAAAGTGGTTGTCTACAGATTTTTTAAGATTATTGACCCCTACTCTACATCAAATTGGAATTAGAGCGTAGGTTTGATCTAAAGAGGTAAATTTTGAAGTGAAGAAGAAACAAAGATGCCTTGAAAAGTGAATCTAGTTGCTAGAGAGGTGAATGAATTGAAGGAGAAACATTCAAGATAGTTGATACAAGTGAAGGAGTTGATAGAATCCCTTGTAGCCAGGCTTATTGCTATTAAAACAAGTTAGAAAAGAGGAATACTCATAGGATACTTGAGTGACTGAGAAGAAGAAGAAAGGGAAGAGAAAAGTTTGCAAGGGTCCGAGGAAGAGATCGATCTTGATGATTTGAGGATGGAAAAGTTGTTGAAGTTAGTCAAGGGAGAAGGTCCAAAGATGAAGATGGATTTACTCATGTATGGAGGAAAATTGGATAATGAAGAACTTCTAGATTGGATAGGAGCATTGGATAACTTTTTTTAATATGAAGATGTGCTAGAAGAGCAAAGGGTGAAGTTTGCCAAGGAAAAGTTGAAGGTCCATGCTTTACTTTGGTGGGATTATGTACAAGATGAAAGCAGAAGGAAGCGAAAGTCTAAAATCACCTCTTGGGATAGGATGGTTGCTAAAATCAATGAAAAATTCCTACTTGGTGACTATAACATTCAATTATTCAGAAGGCTTCAAAACCTTAAGAAAAAGGATATGCATGTGCAAACCTATGCAAAATAGAGTTTTACAAATTGAGCATAAGGGAAAGCCATGTAGAAGATGATGTTGAAAAAGTGGCACGATACATCAATCAATTGAGATACAACCTCCAAGATGAATTAAGCCTGACCAATCCAAGAATGGTGGAAGAATGTTATCAATTGGCCATCAAGGCTAAAGATAAGTTGAGAAGAAGGAAATAAAAGAAAAATAGGGGTTGATGTAGAAATTCTAGAGGAAGAGGGATGTTTTTTAGTAGGGAGAGGTCCCAAAGATCACAAGGAGAATCAAGAATAAATCAAGAATAAATTTCAGACTCAAGGGGCAGCTTTAGAGGGAGAAAACCCAATAATAGGGGCAGAATTGGAGGCCAAAGAGGAGGTTCAAGTTTCTTTATAGGGACATGTTATAAGTGCAATAAATTTGTAGGCCATCAAGAATGGAAATGCACTAAAAATTAGTCCACTACTTCATTTGGAGGAGAAAGAAGAAATCAATTTGTACAAGGAGAGGACATTGAAAGTGTGAATTTTCCATTACGTAATGTTGATCTAGAGTTTGGTGGGTCTCTCATGGTGAGAAGGACTTTGATCAAAGTACCAATGGAGAAAGAGCATTATAGAGGAAGTCTCTTTTTAGAACCACATGTAAGTGTCTAGGTAAATGCTGCAAAGTTGTAATTGATTCAAGTGGCACTAAAAATTTGGTTTCAGTTGAAATGGTTGAAAAGCTTAAGTTGAAAAGAATCCCTCATACCACTCCATATATAGTTTCTTGACTTAACAAAGAGCAACAAGTAGTTGTGAATGAACAAAATTGGGTAGATTTTCACATAGGGTGATACAAAGATAAGGTTTTGTGTGATATAATACCAATGGATGTGTGTCATTTGATTTTGGGAAGGCCTTGGCAATATAATAGGAAGCCTATCCATGATGGGAGGAAAAACACATGCTATAGAAAAAGGATGGGGTTTCTTACACCCTTACACCATTGAAAGATGAAAGCCAAAATTCCCAAGCCAGGCCTAGTGTGATGTTGGTCAATTAAAAAGAGTTCCTAAAGACCTTGGAAGAGAATAATGTGGGATTTTACATCATACTAAGCCCTAAATCTACCATGGAAACATAAAAGAAAGAAGAGTTTCCTTAAGAGGTGCAAACATTGTTGAAGAAATATGATGAAATAGTGGTTGATGAGATTCCTAACACCTTGTCACCTATGAGGGATATTAGCCACCATGTTGATTTCATTCTAGGGGCTAGTTTCCCCAAAAAAATTGCTTACAAGATGACTCCACAACAAAATGAGGAAATTAAGAGGAAAGTGCAAGAATTACTTGACAAGGGGCTGATTAGGGAGAGTTCGAGTCCTTGTGTGGTTCCCATAGTTAAAGCACCAAATAAAGGTGATGATTGGAGGATGTGCATTGATTCCAGGTCCATCAACAAGATTAGAATAAGGTATAGGTTTCCCATTCCAAGAATTGAAGACCTAAAGGATTGTTTGGGTGGTGCATGCTACTTTTCCAAGATTCATCTCAAGAGTGGCTATCATCAAATTAGAATCAAACCTAGTGATGAGTGGAAAACAACCTTCAAGACAAATAAAGGGTTGTATGAATGGCTTGTAATTCCTTTTGGTTTGTTTATTTCTCCTAGTACTTTCATGTAATTGATGAATGAGGTGATTAAACCTTTCATTGGTAAGTTTTTGGTAGTGTATCTTGATGATATTATTGTTTTTAACAAAACTAAAGAAGAACATTTGCAACATTTAGATTTGATTTTGAGAAGGTTGCATAAAGAAAAACTAACGATAAATTTAAAGAAGTGGGAGTTCTTGAAAATAGAATTGATTTACCTTGGCTTTGTGGTCACCAATGGCACTTTGAAGATGAATCCTTGAGTAAGGTTGAGGCTATCCTAAGCTGGCCTACACCTAAATTAGTAGGTAAGGATTTTCCACGGTTTGGCTAGTTTCTACAAAAAATTCATAAGAGGTTTCAGTCATGTGTGTGCTCTTATGATTGATACAATAAATGGTGATAAAATAAATAAGTTTATTTGGTCTAATGAGGCTAATAGGAGTTTTGAATATTTGAAAAATAAGGTTGTTGAGTAGCCCATATTGACTTTTCCTAGTTTTGATAAGGTCTTTACCATTGAGTGTGATGCAAATGGTCATGCTATAGGTGTTGTCCTATGTCAAGAAAATAGACCTATTTCCTTTTTTAATGAAAAATTGAATGAAGCCAAGAAAAAAATTTCTTCCTATGATCTTGACATTTTTTCAATGGTGAAAGAATTAAAGAAATGGATACATTGTTTACTTCCTAAGGAGTTTATAATGTACATTGACTTGATCATGCTCTCCTTTTTTTGAATAATTAAGATAAACTGAGTAGTAGGCATATAAAATGGGTTGAATTTTAGAAAGGTTTTACTTTCACCATTAAGCATAAGAAGGGGTAATGTAACATGATGGAAGATCCATTAAGTAGAAGAGATATCTTGGTGTAGGGAATTCAATTGAAGAGCATAGAAGTAGATTCATTGAAAGGTATGTACATTAATTATGCATATTTTAAAGACATTTATGAAAGTTGTAAGTAGAAATAATGAAAAATTGCTTGATTTTTTTATCCAAGATGATTTGTTGTTTAAGGGGGAACAATTATAAATTCCTAAATATTCAATGAGGGATAACTTAATCAAATAAAAACATAGTGGTAGCCTTGCATGTCATTTTGGTCTAGATAAGACCTTGGCAGTTGAAGAGGTACTACTATTGGCAAAAAAATGCAAACTGATGTGAGGAACTTTGTGGATAAGTGTACTATTTATCAAAGGGCTAAAGGATCAGCACTAATGTAGGGTTATATCAACCTCTCCCCACTCCCAATATTCCTTGGGAATCACTTAGAATGGATTTTGTTATGGGATTACCTAGAACTCAAAGAGGTTTTGATTTAGTGTATGTTGTTGTGGATAGGTTTTCTAAGATGACACACTTTATACCTTGTAAGAGAAATAATGATGCTTCATAAATTGTAGGACTCTTCTTCAAAGAGGTGGTAAGAATCCATGGTTTACCTCTTAGTATTGTATCTGATCGAGGGATAGAAAATTTGTTGACCATCACTTTTGGAGAACCTTCTAGAAGAAATTTGACACAAATTTGAGTTTAAGTTCTACCTTTCACACTCAAACTAATGGGAAAATCGAAGTGGTGAATAGGAGTCTTGGAAACCTCCTAAGATGCCTAAAAAAGTAGCATTCAACACAATGGTATCTAGTTTTTCCTCAAGCCAATTTTACATACAATGATTCAAAGAATAGATGTGTTGGAAAAATTCCTTTCAAAATTGTTTATGGTTTGCAACCTAGGGTTGTGTTTGAATTGAGAGATGCCAGTGGGATGAAAAGGAGGAATGTTGAAGGTGAAAAATTTGTAGTGGCTATGTAAGAAATCCACCAAAAGGTTAAGGAGAATATTTAGAAGAATGTTGAAAAGTATAAGCACCATGTTGATCTTAAAAGGAGAGGTTCATTTTAAGGTTGGGGACTTGGTTTTGGCTCATTTGAGGAAGAAAAGGTTTCCTAAGGGGAAATACTCTAAATTGCAAATGAAGAAGATAGGGCCATGTAAATTAGTGCACAAGTTTAAAGATAATGCATATGAAATAGAAATACCTCTTAGAGTTGTCATTTCTCTTATTTTAAATGTTTTTAATCTTTACCCTTACAAATGGGATGTTGTTGTAGGTGATAATGCAAGTTCCTGAATGATCTCAGATGAGGATTGTATTAGGGATCTTCCACAAAGCTGACCCTTGGAGTTGGAATACATCTTGGACAAGAAGGCCCAGCTTAAGAAGACAAGGAGAAAGGTCTACTACCAATACATGGTCAAATAGTGAGGACTCCCTATGGAGGATGCAACTTGGATGAATGAGGATAATATTATCAAACATGGTTGTAAAATTGTAGGTATGTCCTCAAGTGGAACTTTGGTTTTCTTTTCCCTAGGAGTATGGTGAAGGGGAACCCATAGGTCTTCATGCCTCCAAGGGGTCAAAAGTTGATATTTTGTTTTGTTTGAGTTCTTTTCATGCAATAAAGCCTTCCAAAAACATTTCATATGTGTTAGAGTCTGTTTTGAGTCATTAAGTGTGAGTTAGGGTCTAGATGCAACATATTGTCAATGTTGCACAATGTTGTCAAATGCAACTTTTGTAATTTTTATCATAACAAGGAATAATGAGATTTAGTTAGTTTTTAATTTGAAATATGGTTGAAGAACATTGGGGAAATGATGATTTTTTTAAAAAAAGATCTTGTGTGATCGAAGGAAAGGTTGGTTGTTGAAATCTTGAAGTTGGAGCAATAAAATATCTCTATTTTCTATAAATTTGAATGTTCCTTGTTGTTCTTTGATGTAGTATGGATCTATATGATCCCATATTGAATCAAAATAAATTTTGGATGATTAAGTATTTAACATACTTTCATTTGGTATTGGATGCATGTAAATTCATTTTTATTTGAGCAAGTTGTGTAAATTTTGCTTCAAATTAGTCTAAGCCCTAAGTAGGGTAACCAATGGGTGTATAAAATGCATAGAATCCCATTCCATCGGTAAAAGTTCTTCAAAATCAGTGAAATGGTCTGTGATAAGATGAAATTTTATTTATCAAAGTTGCAAGAATAGGGGAGTTGGTGTGCAAGTGTGGTAGAAGCATGATGGTCTGATATCTTCATGTATCATACCAAGTAACCCTAGTAGGTTGGTGAAATGTGTTATATGCAATCAGGGAATGTCCTAGATGATTGGATCATTTTCTTAGGACCTTTTGTGATGTTTTAGGAGCATTGGAATGGAAGGATAGATTCTAGGGTCCAAAAACCCTGCTACTACCAAGCCTAGTTGTGCCATTAGGGCTGATTTGAGCAAGGACAATCAAAATTTAGAGTCTTCCATACAAAGTGACCCCACCTGATTTGATATATGTTAAATAATGGTCAAATGGGTATCTAAAACAAGTTTTCATTCTTCAATATCAGTCTTGGTTGGGAATTTATGTACAAAAATTCATCTTTAAAAGGCTACAAGGGAGAACATGGTTTATGAAGGAAAAACCATATTGAAAGTGGTTGTCCAAGGTTGTTTTGAGATTATTTAACCATGATCTACATCAAAAAGTTGTGTTATTCTAAGCACCTATGGACAAAATAAGGCTCCACTGGCAAGCAAGATGTGTTATGCTTGGTGACCTTGATTTTGAGTTCAAGCTTCACAAGGTTAGCAAGCTACTTTATTCTAAACACTTACAAACAACATGCAAGTAAAGGTTTTTTTTCAAAGGTATTTTTCTTAGTTTTTGTAAGGTATTCTTCTTAAGTATCATTGTGCCTAATTCCTCCAAGAGACCTTCCTCAGACAAGTCAAGAGTAAGAGATTTGCTACCTTAGGGAATATAGTGCTTCACATCACCATTAAAAGGAAATTTGTATGCTACTAAATATCACACTCTCAGAGGACATGAAACTAAATTAAAACATCAATAAAAGGATGCATCATAGGAAAAAAAAGAGAATCACACAATGAAACATGAAAAGTGTTAAAACATATTGTCAATGTATGCCCCCACTTTAAAGAAACTGCTACACAATTGTTCTGAGAAATTTCCTTAAACTAGCCAATGTTCAATCCTAAGATATGAGAGCTTATTAAAAAATCCCTATGCCAAGTCATATATTTTTGAAATGAAGATATATCATGAAAATGGAAGCAGGATTCCCCACAAAAAATACATAGGAGATCTATGGATTTAGGGTCAGTATGTCTCTACTATAATGTTGTTATAGAGCTCAGAAATGTCATAATTCCCAAAATACTAATAGAACTAGAAGAATGGCACAAAGAGGGAAAAAAGGGGTCAACATGGGAGAGACGTAAATGTCTCGATGCCTTGCATCATCCAAAAAAGGAAAACAAAATACAAAGAAAAGATAAATGTTTAAGACATATATATGAATGTAGATATAAATAGAGGAATGCACAAAGAGAGAGAGAGAGAGAGTGAGAGAGAGAGAGAGATACATCAAACAAAATAGTACTAGGGCTCACATTACACACATGCAATCACAAAGAACATGAAAAAATAAAATAATGCAAAAGACTAGTAAGGCACATGTGATTCAACCTATATCCAGTTGTCCACATCTTAATCTCAATCAATAAATATCAAAAGCAGACAACTAGCCAAAGCGAAAACATCAAGTACCAAACTAGGACAATCACCAAGTTCAACACTTGTTTTTAGGAGAATTTTCATTTAAGCTCATAGAATATGAAAATAGTGAATTCAACTCATTATACACTTGTTCATCAATATCTGAAATGTCAATATCATCATCTAAATTAATCACAATAGGATGTTGAATGATAATTTCCATATAAGGTTCTTGTTTATGTTGTAGTGAGTGTATAGAATCATAATGAATTGGTTGAGGCAAGCTCATATTTTGATTGTTCTTTTCTTCTTTAGTTTATATGAAAAGGATCAAAACATTTACACCTACACTCTCTAGCATTTCATTTTCTTTTCATTCAATTTTCAATTTGTGATTGTATAGGAATGGGTTTGTCAACCATATGTTTCTTTTCTTTCCTTAGGGGGGGAATGGAAGAAACAATGGGATGTTGTTCAACCACTTTCTCTTTATCTATGTAAACTTGTTTGATTGTCTTGTGGTCTCTTATATGAAATGGGAAGAGGATTTGTCATAGGCTCCTCTAGGTTATGAGGAGGAACTTTGATTTCAATCTTGGTTTTGTTAAGGATAGGAGACTCACTCATGGGTTGAGGAATATTTTTAAGGGATAATTCTTCTATGTTCTTTGCCTTAAAATTTTGATAGGATTTGAGAAATAATTCCTCATGAGGTCTAATAGGTTCCATAGGCCTGGTCCAAAATAAATCTAATAAAAATTTCCCTCGACAAGAGATAGGATTAAAGCCATTATGGTGCACAATAAAAATAATTCCTCATAAGGTCTAATAGGTTCCATAGGCCTAGTCCAAAATAAATCTAATAAAAATTTCCCTCGACAAGAGACAGGATTAAGGCCATTATGGTGCACAATAAATATCTCATTGCCAAAGGGAAAATTCAAACATATATGCACAACTGATGGGACAAAATTCATGGATTCAAGACATGGATTGCCTAATGTTGCATGAAACTGATTTGACATTGTGATGATGGTGAATGAGAAATAATTTTTTTAGTACAAGCTTTAGAATGAGATTTATCGAGCCCATCATAGAACCAGCAAAACCATTATTTGTTTTGATCCATTCTTTCAATTTATCATATGTATCTTGATAGAGTTCATTCACAAGTAGGAATTCTTCAGTGATTACATTCTCTACAAAGATGAGATCAATTAATATCCCATTAGTAGGCTTGTCCTTGATTCTTCCAACTATGTAAAGAGGACCATCAGGTGCATGTTTGATTATGTCATTTTGCAAGAAAGAAATATCAAGGGGAATTTTGGTTTGGCCTCTATGAGGTTTAGCTTCAATAAACCCCACTAGTTCATCCATTTAGTTCTCATTATCATCTTTTGTGTTTTCTTCATTCATGTCAACATTCAACACATCATTCATATTTGTTTCACTACCTTTCAAAAATGAAATATTATGTTTCGACATGGGATTGGTAAAGATTTGTAAATTTTGATTAGGAGGGGCTAAAAACTTATTACCTTGATCATTCACACCTCCAATTTGAAGTTTATTATTATCAATGAGTTCTTGCACAAGATGTTTAAGATTCCTACGATATTTTGTATCATGTTCATTTTGTTGGTGGAAATGGAAATAAGCATTTGATCTATAGTTTGAGGATAATGGCTTATTAGAATCAAGAGATCTGATACGAGGTAAGGAAATCATATTCTTGTTCAAGTGCTACGACATGATATTATGAAGGGTATCAGGTAGAGGGGTAAATTTTCTATTCCTATCCCTAAAGGTAAAGGAAGTTCCATCTTTATAGCAACCACATGGTTATTAGCTTGTCAATTTGGTTGAGGGAAATTAAGTTGTACAATGCCCCTATTTAGTTTCTTGAAAGGTTAGTAACTATTTTGAGGTGTGGATTCAAACATTTCTAGACAGGGCTTAGGAGGATTTTTCAAATCATGAACTTAAGCCTAATTTTGATAATCATGAAGGGTTGTACATAACTATGTGAAGGAAGGGAACCTTAACATTTCAAGCTTGTGTTGAACTTTGTTTTATAAATTGGAAATAAACATTCATTGAAGGTTGATTTTAGGAATTATATTAATGTTTATTTGTGAATAAATCATTTGATATCATGCTATAAAATTAGTGGCCTTTCCCTCATCCTTTTGTTTACATATCATTAAATCAACTAATTTCATCTTGGGACCCATGTGAATGTGGAAGTGGTTGTAAATGACATCAACAAGTTCATTGAATGAATTTATTGAGTTTTTTGGTAAAGAGAAAAAACACTCTAAAGCAGTATCCTTCAAGGATCTAGGGAAGAGTTTAGCCAAGAGTTTATCCTCGAGAATTGAGTCACTACATAGGGCTATGTAAGTGGAAACATGGCTAACAAGATCTCCTTTTCCACCATATTTCTAAAATTCAGGGACCTCTATACCTTGTGGCATTTTTGTTGTCAATATCTCCAAGGACAATGGATTGGTTTTAATGTATTTTGAAGGTTGGTCATTGTTATTTTGATTTAGGATGGTGATTTTTGTTGGAGAGATGAAATATTTTGCAAAAATCTGTTAATAATAGGGTAATTGTTGGTATTATGAGATGGAGGTGAATTAGCTGGAGTGATGTATGTACACGAAAGGCAAGTGAATTGTAAATTTATAAGGGGGGATGGTTGAGATATGAGATTGTAATGCACAAAGCTAGAAGGATTCCCAGTGGAAATACCTAAGGAAGTGTTAAAATTGCTAGTAGGTTGGATTGTTGTTGTAACATGAGTACTAGTGTATGTAGGAATAGATATGGGGATTGCGAAAGGAGGAATTGAATTCCCACCTTGACTTTGAGTATATCCAAAAGTTTGAGCACAACTAGCCACTGTAGGGGTATGATTATTAGCAATGTGAGCTAGGGGTAAAAGCAAGTTGGGTCCATGAAGAGGAGAAGTTTTGGCCAAAAAATAAATCTCGTAAAGAATGTGTTTACATTATTAAAAAAATGTGTATGTTATGTTTTGGGTGCTTGAGCCTAAAAAAATGTGTATGCACTAAAAACACGTACATGTTTTATAACATGTACAAGCCATTTATTTAAAAAATTAAATACCTGTTACAAACACATACGTGTTTTAAAATGTGTGCGTGTTTCTAAAAAGTACTTAATTTTTTAAATTAGCAAGCAAACAAAGAACGCGTGTGTGTTTTGTAACACATATGTGTTTTTAAAAACGTGTATGTGTTTTTAAAATTTTGAATCTCCAAACCACATGCTACCTTGGTTTTAGGCTTGGGAAAGGCTTGGAAACCCAAACCTTAGCCTTTGACCTACAAATAAAAAACTAAGACAGGTTCAAGAGAAATGTCCAACTTTGGAAATATGGTTGATGGACTTTTTTTCTGAATCAATCTATAAAATTAAAATCCATTAGAGAAAATGATGTCTAGTTTCCAAATATATATAAAAAAATTAATATTGGATTATATATTGGTTATTTTTTGATTAATTTCTAAGCAAACTAGACCATAACCATAATTTTGGTTAATTTTCTTGTAAAAAAATTATATGGCATCATTCCTTAGAAAATTCTCTACACCATGAAAAAAAATATTCCAAAAATGTTTAGTTTAGGTCCAATTATGTAGTCTGTACACATTGATTTAAAAAAAAACACAATTAAGGCCAATAAAAATTCAATAAAAAAATATTTAGAAAAAAAATTACAAAAAAATCCTCATCATTATTCATGTTGTTAGCTATCTTTCCCTAAAAGGAATTATCAAAATACTTTTAGTTGGGTCAAAAAGTGGTGTCTATACATGTGCATGGTATGGTAAAAAAAAAAAACTTTTAAAAATTGGTTTTTATACATCCCTATAAAAACTCATTTTCTATTAGAAACTAGATTCAAAATTGTAAATTTCATATTACTGACATTTTTTAAGATTCTTTGTCTAAGTGCCTCAAATTTTAAGTCCAAGTGTGACAACTTTTGAAAAACAACAAAAACACTTTCATTTTTAAGCTTTTTGTTGACCCAACTTCTTGCATCAACCCCTAGACCTTGCATATTATTTATCCCATTTTTCATGTCCAAGCATTTTCCTTATGTTTTCTATAGCAGGAATGGCACTACTAGTCATGTTTTCAGAAGTCAAGTTTTGCAGTCTCTCTAGGTCTTCATCTATCAATCTTATGCTCTCTTGTGGGATATGAGTAACATTCATTTTAGTATCATTCACATAAGTTGTAGGTATGAAAGTCATGGGAAATGTGGTGTGAAGGCTAGGATCCATAGAGGGTCAATTATCAACACTATTAGTGAAAGAGTTAGAAAACCCAAGATCCACGAAAAATGTTGTATCGTAGGATCACATGAATTTTGAACTACATCTCACAATAGTATTGCTAATAGGACACCATGTTGTAAAGATCATACAAGATTCACAAACTCGATACAAACCCAACATGGAAAGAAGGTGAAATGAAATTAAGTAACCTAGAATGTAAAGTGCAATGTAAATGTTTAAATGCAAGTTTTAGATTCTGAACAAGGCAATTTTCTAGTTACACAATGCAACTACTTGAAAATAATGTCTTTTAAATACAACTTTGAAATAAAAAATGCACTAATTTTATCAAATGAAGCTAAATATGACCAAATCTAAATAATATAAATTCTACAAATAGAAACATAAATTTGAGAACAACAAACATACATTTAGAAATTAATGTTTTAATGCCCAAAAAATTAGGAAATGATCTTGACTAGGGAATCATTCACCCTAGGGCAAGTGGGTCCAAGTTAGGGTTTTTAAAATGATTTTATAGATTTCTAAGTGAATGTTAGTGGTTTGTAGATTGTGATCTAAAATAGTGAGTTATAGTTTTAATTTTCAATGCAATGAAGGTTGAATGAAAATTAAAAATGTGATAAAATGACAACCTAGAAAACCTAACTTGATATGTAATTTTTTTTCAATTTTCAAATGCAAATAAATGATAATGCAAATCTATGTAATTGACTTGAAAAATGATTTTTTTTTTCTTTTTTGTATTTTTTAGATTCAAAAGATGCAAAGATGCAATCCTAAAAACACTAAATGAAATGAAAACTAATACAATTTAAACAACCCTAAATGAGACTCAATTCAATGCAATGAAATGCAAATGAATTGAAGATCTAAATCTAGGGTGAAAATGGACTCCGAAATCAAAAAAGTGCAATGATCAAATTCATGTTCACCAAAAGGAAACATCAAGAAAAATATGTGAAAGAAAAAGGGGTTTCACCACACTGAATGGGGTATGAAAAACCTATTTCTCTTATTTCATTCAAGGAAATGAGATCTACACAATAAAATGACTAGCAACCCTTAGGTAAATCAAGTCAACGTGTGAGTTTTAAAATTACCCTTTTTTGCTAGGATAGGGGTCTAGGTTAAACAATAATTTGGGGAGAAAGATTAAAAATAGCAAAAAAACTCCAAAATGCAAGATATGAAGTGCATCTAACATATTTAACTCAATTATGATGGAACCAAAAGACAAAATACAGATCAAAGAATGGGAAAATGATGTGTACCTATCACCAAAAGTACCTTTTCAGAGCTCACTAAGGACTCATTCGCCCTATGGCGAATGGATCCTGGGTAGGGTTCCTAAAAATCTATCTCTGGGTTCTCTTCTATAGGGTTCCTAAAAATCATGTAGTCAATTTATGTGAAATTTCAAGAATGATGACAACTTTGAAAACTTTTCAATTTTTTCTCTTCAAAACATCTTCCACCTAAAACCTACAAACACAAACACAAGATAATTTTTTTGTTTTTGGTGATGGGGAGTTCTCCTTGGTAAAACCTTGTTTGATTATTTAAACTTTTAAATGAAATGAAATAGCTTGAAGGAAATGATGAATGAACAAAGTAATGCCACAACTCACCAAACCCTTATTTGAACATTGGAATGCAAATATGCAACTAGCATGAAGTGGCCCAATGGATGTAGATCTTGATCTTGAAACTTGATTTGAGATATTTCTTTTGAATGCTTGAATGAATCATGAACACTACATCAACATGTTAGCTCAACCAACATGCATGACTTTGACATTATAATGGATCTTGATTGTTACAATAATTCTTCACTAAATATGCTCTTGAATGCCTTAAAGTTCTCTTGATAATGCTATATCTTGATCTCATGAAGTCACATAAAAATTCAAGGTGCTCTCTTGAAAATCTAGGCAAAACATAGTGAAATAACCTCTTATTTATATATATGTTCACATTAATTCCTAAAATTCAAATATTTCAAGCTGAAATCTAAATATGGATTTCAAATCATTAAAATGTCTCCAAAAACATACCAAAAAGAGGGGTCCTAGGTCTAAGTGAGGACACACATTCTTCAATGTTAAGTTTTATGTTTAGGCATTAATAAATGTCCGGTTTCCTCTTCATAAAATTCATATTTTAATTAGGCTTTGATTTGAATTAAAGGGGATAATTAAGCTCAATTAATTAATGAGGACCTTGATAACTGTGAAAGTGTAAAGGGGTGCATTTTACAACACTAAAAGAAGGTACAATTAAGTCAATTTTAATTAATAGGGTTGTAAACTCAATGTGAATATGTAAAATACATATTACATATTCTTGAAGTATAGGATTCTTCAAAAAAAAAATCCTTTTTTAAGGAAAATTGCCACTAGTGAGGGTGGCTCTCCTCCATTTCATTGTTGAGAAATAGATATAGTACTACATCCAAAGGACACGAAAAATAGATAATTGACAAGTAAGAGTAGAAAAATAGAAAAAACTACATCTAGACATTTGACACTTCCTTGTGTAAGACACAAAAGTACTAGATGGATACACCCTTATACATTGAGAGACAGCCTCCAGAAGGCCTATTATACCAACACCCAACTCTGTCATTCATGTTTTCTAAAATTCGTGGAGAGCACAATGTTAGTCCATTTTTCTAATTGAGGTCTTGTGATAGTTTTTAGGTGTTTTGAGTCATTGGTCATGCAAATAAGGTCATAATAGATCATTTTATAATGTAATTAGTCTATTTGGTCTATTGAGACTCATTTCATTAAAAAGTTGCAAAATCTTGAACTGTTGTCATGTTGCATTACCAACTTTTTCAAATTTTGTCTTATTTGGAAGAAAAACTATTGGGTAGTTTAAAAGTTAGTTGGAACTGATGGGTTTGAGGGAGAAAAGTTCAAATATGTTGTAAAAACTTGATTCCAAGGTTCAAAAGTGGATTTGAAGAGAATACAATAAACAAAAATTTAGTTTTCTTCACAATTCACTAATAATCTATTGTTGTAGACCTCTGTATGGGTATGTATTGTGCCATATTGATTGAAAATTGATCAAAACGTGTGAGGGAATGAATTGAGATTACTTTGGTTTTTGTTTGATCATATTCCACAAAGTTTCAAGATTTCTATAGCCTTTTTACTGACAATAGGTCTGTAAACTTTATTTGGGGTTTTGAGGGTATTCAAAATGCAATAAACACCATTACACCATTAGAATTGATATTAACTTGGTGGAATGGGTGAATTAGGCTAGTTGTAGGTGTTGATGAAGTTTTCAAGAGAAGGGTAGGTTGTTTGAATGGTTTTTGATGCTACCCTAAGTGATATTTTATGAATTTTGGCTTGGAAAATGATGGCTAAGAGTGGGAGTTTGCATAAAATTCATTGGTAAAGGTTGGTTGATGACTTGGAGAGCATGTGTATACTATATTTGAAGTGTTTTAAGGTTTTTTTAGTAGATTAGAGACATGGAGTGTGGATTTTCAATAAACCCTCCTTGAGTATGCCTAAAATGGCTTAAACAAGGGTTTGATGTTTTGGTGAGTTTATGATTGTTTCCCCTGATGTAAGTTGTTGATTTTGAGGTTTTGAAACCTATTGAGAGTGTTGTAATAGATTTTAGGGGTTTTTTTGAAGGATTTGATAGAGTTATTTTGTAAAAGTGGTCTATTTGGCTTAAGGGGCAGCGTAGCACCAGGGTTTTGGAGATGATGGTCCAGAGTGACCTTATGAAGTTTTGAGATATGTTATGTAAAAATAAAATGGGTGTCTAAGGCATATTTTGGTTTCTGGTTTGAAGGACTAAATTGAAAGATATGAAAGGAAAAATGGATATGCTGACCTACTAGGTTGAAGGTGAGTTTGTGAAGGAAACCAATGAAGTTGGGTTGATAGGTTTGGAAACTTGTTTTTTTTGGGTTAGTTTTAGTTGGATTTCAATTTTTCCTCCCTTATATACATCAATTGGTATTAAAGCATAGGTATTATATTTTTTGAAGGGAAAAGTTATAGTTCGAAGCAGTGAAAAGTTGTAGGTTGAAAGTTCGCATAATCAAGATTCCTTCAAAGAGCAATCTAATGGCCAAAGAAGTCAAAGAATTGAAGGAACAATATGAAAAGGAGGTGATACTTTATAAGGAATCTCATGAAGCTTCCCTTGCTAGAATAACAGCCCTAGAAAAGAGTCAGATAAGAGGAATGGTCAGTGGTGACCAAAGTGATAAGGAGGATGAGGGTGAGAGTGAGAACCCTCAAGTAGGAGTGTATGATGATAAGGAGATTGAAGAGATGAGAATGGTCAGGATGCTAAATGTTGTCAAGGGGGATAATACTCCAAAGGTGAAAGTTGAATTTCCTATGTATGGTGGAAAGATGGACAGTGAAGAATTGTTGGGTTAGATAGATGCTTTGGATAATTTATTTGAATTTAAAGAAATAAAAGATGATAAGAAGGTGAAATTTGAAAAAAACAAGTTGAAGGGACCTACCTTAACATGGTGGAACTGTTTCCAAGAAGAAAGAGTCAAGAAGGGCAAGACAAAGAGAAGTTCATGGGACCGAATGGTAGCCAAAGTGAAAGCACATTTTCTTCCTACAGATTATACATTACAAACATTTAGGAAGCTACAAAATTGAAAGAAAAAGTAGTTAGATGTCATGGAATATATTGAGGAGTTCCATAGGTTGAGTATTAGAGTAGGACATACTGAAGATGAGGTAGAAAAGGTTGCAAGATATTTAAATGGCCTTAGACTAAACATTCAAGATTAAATTGGTCTCACAACACCTAGGATAGTTGAAGAGTGTTTTCAATTAGCTTTCAAGGTAGAGGAAAGGATAAAAAGAAGGAAATAAAGACAAGGAAGAGGTACAAGGTAAACCTACGAAGAGAAAGAAGATGCAAGTAAAAATAAAGTCCAATTTGCTAATCAAAGAGGTGGTTATGGAGGTTTCAAAGGAATATTTGGTGAAGATAGAGGTTCAAGTTCAATTTCAAGGTGTTACAATTGCAATCAATTTGGCCATGTAGCATGGTAGTTTCTAGAAAAAACAAGCTTCTACTTCAAGTGGGGGTGATAAAAGAGTTCAATTGCTGCAAGAGGATGATTATGAAAGTGTAAACTCTCCTACTCAGCTTGTTGCTCCAGAAGTTGGGGAATCATTGATGGTGAGAAGAAAACTACTAAAATAAATTGAGAAGGAATATACACAAAGGAGGACATTATTCAAGACCACATGCAAATTGAAAGGAAAGGTATGTAAGGTTGTTATAGAATCTCTAAGTACTGCTAATATGATGTCTAATGAAATGGTTTTATAAAGTGAAGTTAGAGAAAATTCCTCATGAAACACCTTATAAAGTGTCTTGGGTGAATGATAATTAGTCTATTTTGGTGAATGAACAAGCATTGGTTGAGTTTAATATTGGTAAATATAAGGACATAGTTCTTTGTGATGTATTGCCTAAGGATTGTTGTCATTTTTTGCTTTGAAGACCATGGTAGTTTGATAGACATGCCATATATGATAGAAGGAATAATACTTATCAGATTGAAAAGGATGGAACTACTTTTACACTAACAGCATTGCAGGAAGATGTTAAAGAGCATACTGAGGCAACAAAGGTGATTCTGTTAGGAAAGGAGTTTTTGAAACTTGAGGAAGACAAAAATAAAGAGTGTGCAACTAATACAAAATAAGAAGATGTCAAGACAGTAATTTTGAAGAATGATTCCCTCTTGGAGGGAAAAGATAATGAGATGATGTCAAGAGTAGATAAAGAGAAGGTCGAGGATGAGTTGCAAGATGGGTTAGAAAAACATGTTGATATTATGGTAGGAACAATACTTTGTTCTTAGGTTGAAAAAAAGGTTAAGGGGAAGTCATATTATGTCAAGACAAAGATTTATGAATCTGATCATACAGTGGTGTGTAAGTTTTCTTATGTAGAAGCTCTAAGGGTAGAGAATCTAGTGAAAAAGATGAGGGTAAAGGATGAAGTGAGTAGAAATGAAAGGAAATAACATGTAGATAAGTTCAAGGAAGAAGTTGGTTCATGGTACAAATGGTAAAGGTATGTTTTTAGGTATCAAAGCAAGTGCAAAATCATTTATAGATGAAGGGAAAGTCATTGGACATTCATTAGGTCAGTTTGTGAAGATGGAGTAGTTTCTAAGTGGTACAAATTTGAAGAGCACAAAGAGTGATGCAAATCTAGCTGAAGGGATTACCAAGTAGAGGAGAATTTGAAGATCAATGATATAAAGTGATCAAGTTGGACAAGTTGCAATTCAATTCTCAAGGGACTTGAGATCTTTTTCTAGTTGGGTGTATGGCATGCAGAGACACCATGTTAGTCCATTTTTGTAATTAAGGTCTTGTGATATTTTTTACATGTTTTGATTCATTGGTCATGAAAATAAGGTCATAATAGAGAACCATTTTATAATTTAATTAGTCTATTTGGTCAGTTGGGAGTCATTTTGTTAAAAAGTTGCAAAATCTTGAAATGTTGTCATGTTGCATTACCAACTTTTTGAAAATTTTCCTTATTTGAAAGACCAACAGTTGGGTAGTTTAAAAGTTAGTTGGAACTTATGGGTTTGAGGGAGACAAGTTTAAATATGTTCTAAGAACTTGATTTCAAGGTTTTGAAGTGGTTTTGAAGAGAATGCAATAAATAAAAACTCAGTTTTCTTTATAATTCACTGGTAATTTGTTGTTGCAGACCGAGCTATATGGGTTTGTACTATGCCATATTGATCTAAAATGAATTGAAACATGTGAGAGAATGAACTAAGAGTACTTTGGTTTTTTTTAATAAAATTTCACAAATTATCAATCTTTTTATAGCCTTTTTACTAACAATAGGTCTATAATCTTTGTTTGGGGTTTTGAGGGTCTTCAAAATGCAATAAACACCCATTCCACTATTATAATTGATTGTAACTTGGTGGAATGGGTGCATTATGGTAGATTTAGGTGTTGATTAAGGTTTCAAGAGTAGGGTAGGCTATTTGAATGGTTTTTTATGTTCCCTAGGTGATATTTTATGAATTTTGGCTTGGAAAATGATGGCTAAGAGAGGGAATTTTCATAAAATGCATTGGTAAAGGTTGGGTGATGACTTAGAGAGAATTTTTAGACTATATTTGAAGTTTTTGAAGGTTTTGTTAGCAGATTAGAGGCCTAGAGTGTTGAGTTTCAATAAACCCTCCTTGAGCATGCCTAAAATGGCTTAAACAAGGGTTTGATGTTTTGGTGAGTTTATGATTGTTTCCCCTGATGTAAGTTGTTGATTTTTATGTTTTGAAACCTATTGGGAGTGTTGGAATAGTGTTTAGGGGTTTGGGTGAATGATTTGATAGAGTTGTTTTGTAAAAGTGGCATATTTAGCTTAAGGGGCGGTGTACCAACAAGGTTTTGGAGATCATGGTCCAAAGTGACCTTATGAAGTTTTGAGATATATTATGTAATAAGAAAATGGGTTTCTAAGACATCTTTTGGTTTCTATGTTGAAGGCCTAAATTGAAAGATATGAAAGGAAAACTAGGTATGTTGACCTACTAGGTTGAAGGTGAGTTTGTGAAGGAAACTTATGAAGCTGTGTTGATAGGTTTGAAAAATTGTTTTTCTTGGGTTAGTTTAGGTTGGATTTTAATTTTTCCTCCTTTCTCTACATTAGAGGGCCAAATTGTTCATGACGATGTGGTCGAGGAAGAGCTACAAGTTCTCATTTTCTATGACTTTTTTGAACATATCCACTACTTCAAAGACCTCTTTCATTTTATGCACCATTTTGGCCTCTGAAATACATCATACACTATTCCTTTTATCGGCCTTTTCTCCAAATCTTTTCCAATTTTTAAAGCATAATCCACATGATGCTCCATGATACTCTGGGCCACTACTTTCACCACACTTTTTCTATGCACAAAAGTTAACACATTTGAAATGACATAGCCTAGCAGGGACCCATGATGGATGTGGTCAAACCTCAACCTACGTTCCCCACAATCTGCATTGTTACCTTTATTGCAGCCTTTGATTAGGTTTTTGAAGAGCCAACCTATTTGGGCCTCATAGGTTTCAAAGGATGCTTCAATCAGCTGGACTCTCCTAGTGGAGATCCTATAACATTGACACAAGGAAAAAATTTCCATTTTTCTTTAACATTTTACATCCCAACGCACCCAATTAAAGTTTTTTCCAGTCAAACCTCATGATTAGGCAAAGCTGAAATTGACATTACATAGATTTTCATTATGTTTAAATCTTTTTGTTTTGTTGGCCATTGTGATGTTGTTAGTGCTTTCAACATTTCCATTTTCAATCCTTTTTCCAATACTGCCACCTTGGGTTGATGCCACAAAAATAAATAATCCTTACAAAGGAATATATATAGTGATCATGTTAGTGAACTTCGGCCTCCTACTCAAATCCTCTAAAAATATTGTTTCCTTGATCTACACAACACCAAATTTTGACAAGAAATTTGCTGCTTTGTTTTCCTCCCTAAAAATGTGTGCCAACTTGTAATTTTAGATCCTGCTCAAGGCTTAATTTATAACAAAAACCCATTGTTGTCATTTTCAACTTGAAGCCTATCCTAAACCAACCACACTTATCACAATTAAAGAGTCTCCTTTGAAATCAATATTGTGCCAACCCTTTGATATGCAATAGTTCACACCTTCATAAAGAGTTGTACATTTTGCACTATTTTATGTAGCCTCCTATAGATTGATTGAAGCAGTCACTACCAATTTCCCATTCTCCTTTCTCATCACATATCTAGCCCATGAGGGCCTCAAAATTCCCTTCGAGCCTTTTTTAAAATTTAACTTCATCCTATCACTCAGTGGGAGTGACCATTTAGCCTATTCTCTAGACCCTTTGTTCTTTAGGAGTTTCCCACTTGGATTTTGGAGAATACGCCAATTATTTCCCATTCTCTTGTCCTAGGCCAAGAAGTATTTGTATTTTTTTAACTTTAGCCTCCCATTCAAATGTTCACTTATTGCCAATTCTATCTTGAAAAGAATGTTCTCCAAGCTTTCATGTTTTCCTTTGAAGATCTTGGCTAATTTCTCATGCCACAATTTCCATACAATCATTGCCAGGATTTCATTCCATAACTCACCTAAATTTTCCCCTTTACAAATAATGCGCCAGGACTCAAAGAGAAATTTCAAATTATTTGGAAGCAAACCATGCCATTCCAATTTGGCACAAAAGTGCTGCCGAACCTCTTGTGCCACCTTACAATTCAAAAGGAGGTGTTGTGCATCTTCCAGGTGTTTTCTACATAGAAAACACTAATGAGGCCCATAGATGCCAATCCTTTCCAATATGTCCCTGTAGACACCTAAAAATGACCTAGGCTTGCGAGCACTATTTTACCACTTTTCGTCCTAGCATAATTATGACACTTTAATTATGTTCTTAACCCATCTTCAACTATTAATTAAATAATTCACAATTATTTAATTAATTCAAGGTCTTCTATTCTTCCTGATTATTAAATAAATAAATCATATTTATTTAATGTGTCACTAATTATCTAAAGTCAACTCATAATTAAATAAAGTTCTCATTTTATTTAATTAATCTTTGTCATTAATGTCCTCCTGATTATCAAATAAATATATTTTAATATATTTATTCAATATTTCACTAATCCCTAAATCCTCTCTTTTAATTAAATAGATTTGCTAATCTATTTAATTAATTAACCACTTCTTCTAAATTAAATAATTATTTTTAATTATTCAATTGCTATATGTGACACTTCTTTATTTTTAAATAAAACAATTTATATAAAATTGTCTCACGTAGTTAACTTATTCTTCTTTTAGTAATTAATTTCAAAAATCAATTCCTCCCTATCTCACAAAATCTAAATTTTGAATTAGTTTAATTCAATATAGAAATATTCTTCTACAAATCAAGTAATTTCTAAAATTATTGATTTTCTAAAATCCCATCTTCTTATCTTCTGATTTTTGCTAATTTCACCTCAACTATCACATTTATCTTTGATTTAATTTATTTAATTAAATCTTGTTCACACATTTGGGCATTTTTTCCTAACCCTAATTGAGAGTTGCCATTTTGAATCTTAACCATTGATTCTAGGGCATTTTCTCAATCTCTCATCTCATCCATCCGTGCAAAATTGCATTTTCTATAAAATGACAATTTTGGTCTCATTTCAAGGACCTTGATCTTGAATTTCTTAAAATCATTTTAGATTCCTTGTTTATTGTCATTTTCTTGCATTCTAGCCATTAGTATTTGAATATTTTCACTAAGATTTCATTTTCTATTTGCATGAATCTTTTAAAATAAATCCTTCAAAGTCTTGTTTGGGTCTAGGCATATAGAGTTTGCTCCTCAAAATCTGAGGGCATCCATTATTATAGCAAGCTAGGAGGTATAATAGAAGTTAGTCATGGAGGAGAGAAATGGGTGAGACTGTTCTAGTTTCATTCCTTTTCTTTCACATTTCTCCTTTGCATTCTATTGTGTTGATTGGATAATATTGCATGCATGTGATACTAACTTATTTTGTTTTGCGGAAATTCTTCATTACAGTCCCATGTCAAGATCCTCCCATATAAATCCACCCAGGAAAAATCATCTACCTTGGGGAGGATTTTTTTCCCTAGTATAGCCCCTTTGGCCACGCATCGACCTCCCTTTCAATCTTAATGATATTGTAGCCATGCTTCATTGAGTACTTGCCTATTTTCAATGCACACCACATTATAGAATCCAACATTTCAAAAATAAGAATTTTCCTTCTTGATAGTTCCCTTTTCAATGCCACCTTTACATGATGTTGGAGGAAATCAAGTGATTTCCAAGACCAACATCACCTTCCCTCCTCTTGTCTTACCCCCATATAGTTTCTTAGTTCCATACCATAGACAACTTTGGAGGGTTCCATCGCTTCTTCTAGGCCTCGTAGCTTGCACAAAGATGGGTAGGAATTCCACAACTTGTCCCAAAAGGAATCTTTTCTACTGTCACCAATATTGTAGGATAGATTCTCACATATGACTTCTCTGGAGTTGAGTATGAAATTCCAAACTATGGAGCCTCTCTAAGGATTGACCACCATTAGAATTTTCTTTGGTTCTTGGGAGTCTAAATATTTATCCTTTAGAATCTTACTCCACAAGTCATCTAGGTTTTTAAAGATGCACCATGATAGCTTTGCACCTAAAGCCCTATTTTGAACTTTCATGTCTTTTACTTTTGTACCCCCATGAAGCATTGATTTCATCACTATTTCCCATGAGAGAAGGGGAAAATGTTTATTTTCCTACAATCCCTCACACAACAATTTCCTCTAGATACCCTCCAAATTCCTTATTGATTTATTGGGGGATTCAAGGAAAGAGAACATATATGGGGATTGTAGCTAGAATAGATTTTATCATTACAATCCTTCTTGCAAATGTGATCCATCTACTTCCCCATGATTTCACCCTTGAATTGCACTTGTTAACTATGTCCTAGTGGAAAATTTTCATTTTCCTCGCTAACAACAGAATTCCCAAAAATTTAGCAGGAAGTTGTTTAATGTTGAATCCTAGGGTGGTTGCAATACACTACTGCAATCCACCTGGAGTGTTCAAAAAGAATATTCTTGACTTCTCATTTTTTATCTTTTGGTCGGCTTGGGAGTAGTAGTCCTACAATGTGTTTTTTATTATGTTTTCCTTTGGTAAGGAGGAAATACTGAAGAGGGTGGTATCATCAGTGAAGAGCTAGTGCACTATGGCCTCCAAAGAGTTAGATACTTTAACGACTTTCCATGATCTTGCATTGACAGCTTTTGTGATCTACTTAAGGCTATTTTCATGAAAATATACAAGAAGGGTGATATCAAATCTTCTTGTCTCAAACCTTTCACACCACTAAAGAATCCATACACTGAGCCATTTATTATTATTGAATATCTTGGGGATGAGATACAACTAAGTACCCATTTCAACCAAGTATCCTTAAAGTTGAGCTTTTTCAGAACTTCCATTAGGAAATGCCAGCTTACCCTGTCGTAGGATTTGCTCATATAAATTTTTACTATAATGCTTTTGGTTTTTTAGTGCTTTAGAGAATGTGATATTTCATGAGCCACCACTATTGCATCCATGATGCTTCTTTCTGATAAAAAAAACTTTTCTCATGCATGATCAGCCTTGGGACGAGTCTTTTTATATTATTTTCCATCACCTTGGAGATCACCTTCTAAATAGTCTTACACAGGGCTATTGGTTTGGATTCTACAAAGGACTCACAATTTGCTTTCTTTTGGATCAAATCAATATTTGTATTATTCAAGTCTTTGAGAATTCTCCTCTTCTTCCTTGACTCCTCCACAACTCCATGGAAGTCTAGCCCCAAAAAAATCCCAACAAGTTTTGAAAAACAAAGCATTGAATCCATCAGGGCCAGGTGCTTTATCTGGTTGCATCTGGAATAATGCCATTTTGACTTCCTCTATAGATGTGGGGCCTACCAACATATCATTTTCTACCTCCATAATTTTTGGCTCCATATCTATTATAAAGTTCAAATGTAAAGGTTTCACTTCACTCAATCCCCCCAAAAGGGATGAGAAGTATTATATGCCTACTTTTTGGATTTTTATAGCTTGCATTTTGATTACCCTATTCATGCCAATAATTTGTTCTATCCTATTCTAGCTTCATGTCAAGTTCATTGAGTAATGGAAATACTTGGAATTTAAATCTCCTTCCTGAAGCCAAGTGAGCCTAGATTTTGAGCACTAGTAGTATTCCTCTATATGCAAAACTTCATTGCAATCCAATTTCAGCTACTTCTTCTCATATTCAATGGCCTAGTCATGCCTTGGTTGATTATGATCTCCCTCAATAATGCCAACTCCTCCTCGATGCACTTCTTTTCTTCAAAGATGTTTTTGAATGTTGACTTATTCCATTCCCTTAACTTCTCCTTCATTCTTTAAAACTTCTTCTGGAAGACACATGTTTTAGCCCACCACCTAAATGGGCTCCAACCAACCACCATTGCCTCATCAATGTTGGGAGGTCAGGGTCCTGCAACCACATTTTCTCAAAACTAAACTAACCCTTAGTTGGTTGCAATTCTTCATTTATCACCTGTGTGATTGGGAAATGGTCTAAAATGACCACCATGTAAATTGTCGATTTTGGAAGTAAATTTCCCTACAACCAATATTCAAAGATAGGATATGGGTATGTGTAGGATTATGATGGGCCAAAAAGTGGTGATATAATAGGTATGTGTAGGGTATGTGGCTAAAAAAATTCTTTTTACCCAAAATTGATTAAATGAAAAGAGTTTTTAAAGGAAATTCCCAACTTCCACCAATATAAATTATGCTTTACTTTGAATTTAATAAATAATTATTATTCATTTTCTATTTGAATTACAACTAAAGTCCTAATTGATAGGTTGATTGAAAAACATCTATAGCTTTCAAATGGTATCACATTTTTTGAATCCAAAACATGCATCACATTTTAAGCTTGGAATACTATAGGATTAAAAAAACTAATTGAATTTCATGAAATTTTGACCAAGGTAAGGTGGTCAGACATACGAGTTTTTATATTTTTTAAAATTTGTAATAAAAAAATCATAATTAATTATTTACTTAGAAAAAAATTACAAAAATATATGCATCACATTCAGACATGAGTCCTCGACTTATATCTAAAATCTTATAAAAAACTATTAGCATTTTATTGTGGTTTAGGTGGTCAAAGAGACACCTACATCTTATTTTTTCCTTGAAATTGAAGTACTACTACACGTTGAAATTTCAAATTTTCACCAAATAGATTTTATTTTCTTTTAAATAAACCTAGTAGTTTAGAAATTGCATTTAGTTTTCTACATATTATATTCCTACATATTTTTGACATAATATAGATAACTTATTCAAATTTTTATGTCAAGTTGCCTAACTCTGATTTTTCTAAATTATTTTTCCACAATGATCCTGCACATTCCCATATCTATCCATCCTTTTGGTAATGTTAGTGAAAATTTTCCTCCTATTATTCCACATGTAGAGACCATTTGAAGGTTTGATATCTATCAATTTATTATCTTTTTGAACTTGCACTATTTTCCTTGAGCCACCCATGTTTTCTTTGAGATCCATTATTGCATTAAAATCCCCCTAGGACAATTTTAGAGTTGCCTAGATTATTTGATTTGCCATCCCATAGAATTTTTTTCTCTTCTGCTTTTATTGGACCATATACATTATTCATTTCATATTTTAAATTTGATTTTGTATTGATTACTTCCAATTTTATCTAGTTTGGATTTGAGTTAATAAGGGATACCTTGAGATTGCCAGGATGCCATAGAACTCCCAAGCCTCCTGAGGCCCCCGTTGTATCCATAAAAAAAACCTTCCTAATGTCTAAAATATTTAGTGAATGCTTTGGTTTCCTATCCTACATGTTTTATTTCTTGAATAAAGATGATATTTGGATTCCAGTTCTCCAATTGGCATTTAAAAAATCACTTTTTGTTGGGGCATGAAAATACCTTCATCTCCTCCCAAGTGAGGCTCATAATCTCTTGGATCATGTCATGTAAGATCTTATGCATGGTTGTTCACCTTTTAAAACTTCCTCTTCCCTTAAATTTTTTTTATTAATTTTTCTTCCAACTTTATTTAGGCCTCTCTTCATAGATTGTCTTATGCTTTGCTTCTCAAAAATTGCTAGTTCCTAGAATATCCTTCTCCATTTTTGAATCCTTTGATTCCTCATTAGTGTACGATTCTATCATTTTAATGGGCAATCCCTAATCTTCTTTAGTATGGATGATCTCGCCCTCTTCTGTTTGTATTCCCTCATTACCTACATTGTCTTCCCAATGCTCTGTTACTATGAGTTTCCAATTTTTCACATGAGAAGATGCTTGCAAACCATTCAGTTCCATTTTGCATGCGCCACCCTGGTGGGTAGGATTCCTTGGTATTTCCTCCACTTCAGACCTCCATTTCTCCTTCCAAACTTCCCTAACCATTGGAGGGAACCGTTTACACATGTCTATATTGTGGTTATGCCTCCTGCACTTCAAATAATAAAATTTAGGATATTCAATTTGTATAGATTGTCTCCATTCTCTTTTTCTAGATATTAGGCCAATGAATCAAGGGATCTCTTTTATTGCAAGAATAAGAATTCTCACTTAAATCAACTTTTCAACCTTCCTTAGATCAATTTGCAGTGTTCGGCCTAAAGCATTCTTGATATTTGAAATATAGTCACCTAACTAGTATTCAAATGGTAAATTATAAAGGCAAATCCACATTGAACCATTACAAGGTGCAAAGTCTAAAGGGTTAAATTTTCTTTCCCACCATTGAAGAAAAAAATATGACAATTCATGCCTCTAATCTAGGACATTTAGGACTTGTTCCCTTTCATCACCACTTCTAAATACAACCACAAAGAATCCTTTGGGTAAAATGTTTAAAATTGGATCTGACTTCCTTTTTTCCAGGACCCATTCCCAAATCAACTTTCTTGTCAACTGTTTGCTTAGGAATCTACCAATTATGGCACATTGATCTAGGTAGTTTGTGTCATTTTCTAAAAAAGTATAAACATCCACTTTAGGTTCCAAACTTCTCTTTTTTTCCACTCCCCCCTCCTAATCTTTGTTGTCATCTTTTCTTTCATTCTTCTCCTCTTTTTCACCATGAGTTGCAAATGGTCCTTCCATTCTATCAATATTCATCTCTTTAGGCTTCTTCAATATTATAATCTATATAAGGCTTATTATTTGTGTGGTGAATGTTTGTAAATATAGAAAAGTGTGTTGGAAACTTGTGTTGTCAATAATGTCAATAGAGTGTTGTTGCATTGATGTCAACTCTTAACGAAGTAAGTGTGTTGGTTGCATTATGTTGTCATTAAGATTATCGCTAGTTCAACCTCTAATGTCGAAATCATGAGTAATTGTTTGTGGATATCAACCTCTTTTGTGGTTGAGATGTTGATAAACTGTTGTAGATGTTGAGATGGTTTTTGCAGTGCTTGGTTTCCAAATGCTTTTGAGAAAATTTGAATAAAAGAAAATTTTGTATGGGAGAATTGTGTCCCAGCTTATGCTCTATGTTTCTTCTATATTGAAGTTATGCTTGTGTGGTTTAGATATGTTGATCAAAGATGTCCAAATGTGTTATATCCACATTTTCCCATTCTAGATCATTTAGTAGGAGTTGTGTTCATCAATGTGTAAACTATAACACAATGATATTTGAGAGAAATAAAATTGCTCTACATTTCTCCACATTGTGGTTTCTAGTTATGTTGATTTAGGAATCTGTACAATTTCTATATCTATCTTCCTTAATATTTTTTTGATATTTTATGCTTCGCAACATTGGATTCATAAGTTACAATGTGTGGAAGGTTAATTGAGTGTGCATAATGATTATATTCTTCAAGTGTATGAAATTGTGATTTCTTTGTTGGATTTTAGGGTGTTGATGGAATATTATAGATTTGTGTTATGTGTTTTGTGTGGTATGTGAGTCATCATTGGATTTTTTGAAGCATGTAATTAAATGATTAAGGATGTTAACATAGATTTGGCTAACCTAACATGTTAGTAATAATTGTGGATATGATTCGATGTTTATGGAAGTATGGCATGGCATGGCATGTTAGTATATATTTGGGCCTAATTAAGGTTTGGAGTGGTTTTCCTTCTCCCCTTTCCATCGTGGAAGAAGTTGTTGTTAACCTATTTTGAATTTGTATCTTTGAGGTACGTAGCCAACCTTGGGTATTTTTTTCAAGGTTACAAATAGTATATATATATATATATATATATATGATCAATTGATGGAGTGGTGTGTAGTGTGTGAGTAATGTGAAATGTGTTGAGGTGCAAAAATTAATCAAGTGTAGTGCAAGCTTTAATTATTAAGACTATTGGAAGCAAAGATTAGAAGGTGTCTACATTCTTTATGATACTTGATGCTACTAGAGATAGTGAGTTGAACGTAGTAGATGGTCTCGAGTTGTAGTGGTGGATCTTTTACATTGCTTTGATATGTATTTATCATTGTAAAATTCTTCTTTCTTCTTCTTTCTAATTTTATAGTGTGACTTTGGTAGTAATCTATTCTTTATTTTGGTCAATGTTGCCTCCAGTAATGAGCCTATTATATTTGGTGTTACAACTAATTTACATAGTGAGCTAATCCTCAATGTGGTTTTTACCTTCTTGGGTTTCCCATGTAAATCTGGTGTTTTTTTGTGCATGGTGTTTGATGTGTTATTTTCTCACTTATTTACCATCATGCTAAATTTGATTAAGGTTTTAAGGACTAATAAAGATCTAAATGATAATGAGAGTTTTCATGTTTTAATGTGCAATTGATTCACCCCCCTCTCAGTTGTCTTGTGTATTCAACAATTGGCATCAAATCAAGGTTATTTTAAGAAAGTTTAACCACTTGAGGTAGATCTGAATGGTACACAAGAAAGAGGCTCCTCTATTTGATGGATCAAACTATGCATTTTGGAAGACCAAAATGGAAGGTTTCCTTGTCTCCCTAGGGTATAGAGTTTGGAAGTCAATTAAAGATGGATATTCCATGCCTACAAATGGTCTAAAAATTGATGATGAGATCAAGTCTTATGAGAAAAATGGTAAAGAAAGATATTCTCTCTAGAGTGGTCTTGCTAATTCAAAACTTGTGAAAATTATGAGCTAAAAATCTACTAAAGAGATCTAGAAAATGCTAGAAAGTGTCTATTAAGGAGATGATAAGTTCAAGAAAAAAAATGTCAAATCTAAAGACTAAGTTTGAAACCCTATGGATATCAAAGGATGAAGATATTGCAAGATACATGAATATAGTAGACAAAAATTTTAATTTCATCAAAGGAATTGGTGGAAAATTAGAAGAAGATGAGGTGGTAAAGAAGGTACTAAGAACTCAAGATCCTAAATATTATAGCTTTAAAGTTTTTAATATTGAGGAATATCATAATTTAATTCATTATTCTAGAGATCAATTGTTTGGTGCATTAACTACTTTTGAATTAAGAGAGTTTCGTCCAAGTGATTCAAGAAAAGGGACTACTTTTAAATTTGGAAAAGCAAAGAGGAATGTGCAATCAGATTTAGATGATCTTGATGAGATAGAAGAAAATTTTGTAAGGAAATTGAAAAAGGGCACTAGAAAATATAGAGGTAATTTACCTTTTGAATGTTTCAATTGTGGAAATATAGGTCATTATGCCTCAAGATGTCCTATCAAAGGTTCAAATAACAAACATAAGGAGAATAAAGGTAAATAAATTAAAATAAGTTATTATGTTAAAGAAGATGCCAACATATCTAATGATGAATTTAATTACCGTGAAGATGAGAATATTGAATTCTTGTTCATCTCTCTAGAATTCAAAACTAATTTTGCTAACTCTAACAAATGTATGAAGGAAATTGCTATGAAAGTAGTTGATAATATCAAAGGGATATGGTGACTAATTTTCATGCTCTTGGGACAATAGAAACTACTAGATTATTTATAATGGATGCTCAAATAATATGATAAGTGATAAGAGCAAGTTTGTTAAACTTGAGAAGTTTTAAGGTGGTCTCACAAAGTTTGGCAATGATACATCTACTAAGATATGTGGAACATATTCAATTATTTTTGGTGGAAAGAATAATACAAGTGATGTTCTTTATCTTAAGGGTCTGAAACATAACCTTCTAAATGTAGGATAAATGTATAGCAAAGGATATAATCTTGTGTTTCAGGATAATGGTTGTGAGATCAAAAAGGGCTTCGACACTCTAGTTACTACAGGAATAGGGACAAATGGAAATGTTTATTAGCTCAAGGGTGCTAATGTTAAGTTATTTATGAATCAAATCAATAAAAGTTGGCTATGGAATAGAGGAATTTGTCACATTAATTTTGATAGCCTAGTGAGGATTAGCTCTCTTTAAGTTGTGAAACATTTTCCAAAGATTACAAATCCTATCAATATAGTTTGTAAGGAATGTTACATTAGGAAGAAAACTAGAAAGAGGTTTAGAATCAAAGAATATTCTACCATAGGATCTCCATAGTTGGTACATACATATCTTTGTGGACCTTCAGAAACAAGAAGTTTTCAAGGTGACAAGTATTTCATGCTATTGATTTATGATTACTCTAGAATTACTTGAGTAATTTTTCTTAAAGAAAACTCTGAAGCTCTAGATAAGTTTAAGGAATCTAAAGCTATGGTTGAGAATGAAATGGATATGAAAATAAAAATTTTAAGATCTAAAAGAGGTGAAGATTTCACCTCCAATGAGTTTAATATTTTTAGTGAAGATCGTGGAATAAAGAGACATTTGCAATCTCCTTGGAATCCTCAACATAATAGAGTAGTGGAAAGAAAGAATATGACTGTTTAGGAAACAACAAGGACAATGATGAGAGAAAAAAATCTACAAAATATCTAGTGGCGGGAAGCAATTCATACTATAGTTTACATACATAATAGAGCACAAGCAAGGACAAATAGTTCAAAGAATCCCTATGAGATATGGTATGGAAGAACTCCTATTGTCAAATATTTCAGAGTATTTGGAAGCAATTGCTATATCAAGAGAGATGAAGAAAACTTAGGAAAGTTTGATGCAAGATATGATGAAGGAATATTCCTTTTTTACTCTACAAGCAAGGCTTATTGTTGCTACAACAAGGGGCTAAAAAGGATTGTTGAAAGTGCAAGTGTTAAGTGGATGAAGACATGTATAAAAGTTTAGTGCTAATAGAAGGATATGAATTATATGATTCCTCTTGCAGAGAAGAAGAAAAATATGAAGGAAAGGAAAAAAAAGTATAGGTTGAAGAAGAAGAAGCTCTAAAAAGGATCCCTAGGACTCCTAATTATGTGTAGAAGAATAATTTTGAAAACCAGATCATTGGTGACAAAAGAAGAGGTGTACTAACAAGAATAAAGGATGCTATGATAGAATATCAAGTAAATCTATACATTTACTCTCCAAAATTGAACTTAAAACTGTGATTGAGGCATGCAAAAATGAATATTGGATCAAGAATACGGAAGAAGAATTAATGTAGATTAAGAAGAATCAAACTTGGGAACTTGTCCCAAGACCAACAATCAAGACTGTGATTGGGACTAAATGGGTATTTTGGAAAAAGTTGAATGAGAGTGGAGAAGTCATTAGGAACAAGGGAATTCTTGTGTATAGCAGCTACTCACAAGTGGAAGGAATAGAATTTTAGGAGACATTTTCTCTGGTGACAAGAATGGAGGCTATTGGGATGTTTTTTTCTTTTGCAGCACATAAGGATTTCAAATTTTTTTAGATGGATGTGAAGTCTACATTCTTTAATGATGAGTTGGAAGAAAAGGTATACATTGAACAAACAGATAAACTTTATCTATCAAATAACCCTAATATGGTCTACAAATTGAAGAAGGAATTATATGGACTCAAGCAAGCTCGTAGAGCTTGGTATGTAAGATTGGATAGATACTTGTTGTAGCAAGGATTCAATAAAGGTATTGTAAATAGAAATCTTTATTTCAAAGTTAAGAAAGATCAAATCTTGATTGTGGTTGTGTATATTGACGATATAATATTTAAAGGAAATGAAGCAATGTGCAAGGGATTTTCAAAGTAGATGAAAAATTAGTTTGAAATGTCAATGTTTGGGGAGATGAATTTCTTCCTTGGGATACAAATCACTCAGAAAAAAAAAGGTGTCTTCACTTCAAAATTAATTTGTATCAAGGAAAGGTTGAAGAAGTTTGGAATGAAAGACTCTAAGCCAATATGTACTCCCATGGTTCTAGGTTACAAGTTGAGTAAGAATGATGGATCTCCTAAGGATAATCAGAGCAAGTATAAATCAATGATTGGTGGAATGTTATACCTAACTACTACTAGACTAGATATCATGTATGAAGTTTTTCTTGTAGATAGATTTCAAGAAGATCCCAGAGAGTCACATGTAGTAGTAGTAAAAAGAATATTTAGATACTTGAAAGTCACTCTAGAACATGGCTAGTGGTGTCCAAACGATACTTATTTCTCTCTAAGTACATATACAGATGCAAATTGGGCAGGTTGTGTGGATCATAGAAGAAGTACAATTTGTGGTAATTTCTGTCTTGGAAGTAGGTTGGTGTCTTAGCTAAAAAAGAATCATGATTCAGAGTCTCTTTCCACTATAAAAGCATAGTATATTGGTACAAAACCTTGTTATACAGAGGTGTTGTGGATGAAATATACTTTGAAGGATATTACATTATCATATGTTGAACTTATTTCTATCTTATGTGATGATACAAGTGTTATCAATATTTCAAATAATTTGGTAATGCATTCAAGGAAAAATCATATCTCAATCTAGTATAACTTCTTGAGAGAGAATGTTGTAGAGAATGAGGTGAAGCTGGAGTATGTTCCTAAAAAGGATCAAACTATAGATATTTTCATGAAGGCTCTTCCTAAATATACATTTGAGTATCTCTAATAGAAGTTGGGGGTCATTTCCCCTCCTTCATTCAACTAGATGAATAAGTGTGTGTATCTATCCAAGTTTAATTTCAAGATATATCTCTTAGTCCTTGAAAGGCTACCTCTCAAGGGGAGTAGGTAGTGTGGTTGTTGGTTGGTGCAATAAAATGGAGCATATTGTGTACCCCTAAGGGGAAGTGTGCAAAAAAGTGAAATGAAAAGGTGTGGAAAAAGGGTGTGAAGAAAAGAGAGTGTAGTGAAAGAAAAGGTTACATAATACCAAAAGTTGTGGAGCAGTAAGGAAAAGAGTTCGCTAAAATTTTTATCCCTTGCAGGGGTTAGCTTTGGTGGAGAGTAGCTATATGTGAAGTGTTGAAAATCAGGGAGTAACAAAAAAGAAATAGTTTGTTATCCTTCTCCATTGATGTCAAAGGGGGAGAAAGTTAGCTTAAAACACCATATGAAGAAAGGGGGATAAAGAGAAAGTGTTAGAAAGAATAAAATGCTTGTGTATAGGGAGCAGTGTTTCCATCAATAACAAAGCGGGAGATTTTTTGGAAATTATGTTTTCATTAATGTTAATAGAGTGTTGTTGCATTGATGTCAACAATTGAGGAAGTAAGTGTGTTGTTTGCATTATGTCGTCATTAGCATTGTCATTAGTGTCAACATCTAATGTAGAAATAATGAGTAAGTATTTTTGGATATCAACCTCTTACGTGGTTGTGATGATGAGAAAATGTTACAGATTTTGAGATGGTGTTTGCAATGCTTGGTTTCCAAGTGCTTTTGAGAAAATTAAATAAAAGATAATTATGTGTGGCAGAATGGTGTTCTAGTGTGTGCTCCACATTTCTTCTATATTGAAGTTATGCTTGTGTGGTTCAAATATCTTGATTATATGTGCTTATAGGTGTTATATCTAGATATTCTTGTTCTAGATCATTTGACAAAAAAAATTTTGTTCACTAGTGTGTGAACTATGAAATAGTGTTGTCTGGGAGAAATGGAATTGCTCCACATTTCTCTGTGTTGTGGTTTCTGGTCTTACAAATCAGAGAATGTTTCTACAATTTCTATATCTATCTTCCTTCAGAATTATTCAAGGTTTGGTGTTTCACAAGGTTGGATTCATAAGTTGTAGTGTGTGGAAGGTTGATAGGGTTTATAGAATTATTATATTATCTAGGTGTATGAAGTTGTGAAGGCTTTGTTGGATTTCAGGGTGTTGATGAAATATTTTAGATTGTTGTTAAGTGTTGTGTGTGGTTTGTGAGTGATATTTGGATTTGTTGAAGCATGCACTTTAATGATTAAGGGTGTTAACACACATTCGACTAACCTGGAAAGTTAGCACTGACTTTGGATATGGTTTAATAGTGTTTGTGGAAGCATGGTGTGGCATGTCAGTATAGATTTGGTTCTAAGTTAAGGTGTGGATCGGTCCACATTCACTTGTTTTCACCACATAAGTGTTTGAACTTGACCTATTTTTAATTTGCACATTTTAGGTACATAGTTTCCCTTGGAATTAAATTTGACTTAATTAATCCTCTAATTGAACCAATTATGCATTTAAAATCTTAATTAATCTCATTTTCTGAAAGGGGAACTTGCATTAAACAATTGCAAACACCAAATTGAACAACTTGAAAATTGTGTGTCCTAGATTTAGGTTCTAGGACCCATTCACCCAAGGGAGAATGAGTCCTATTTCGATTCCTGAACCCAATTTAAAATATGTTTTTGGTAGTATCTTTATGATCCCAATTCAAGTTGCAATTGTTTACTTTTGAATTTTAATTGTTAGGAAATTAGAAAATCACCTATAAACACATTATTTTTATCAATTAAAAACATCTAGTAAGAAGGAAAATTTCACATGAGAAAATATTATTGTCAAGAGCATTGAAGAGTAGATTTATCAGTCATCTATAGCAGCATTTCAAGATCCTATCATGATGCCAAAGTTTATGTGTGTTCATGCATGTTTTTGCAGCTAACATTGTGATGTAGGTTTCCAACATTCAAGTCAAAATTCAAGTATCATGATCAAAATTAAATCAAGACCTTGGAGAGATTTGTTCAGCTTCAATCTTCTAAGGATCTCCATTCAAGGGTTTTGTGAGCTGTAACATAGCATTGTTCATTCATCATTCCTTCTATTCATGTTTTATTTCATTTCAAAGTTTAATTACCAAAAGGGATTTTGACCAAGGAAAACCCCCATTCACCAAAAAAAAAAGAAATCCTTCCATATGTGCAGATTTGTAGGTGAAGAAGGATTGAAGATTGATCAAAAGTGTAATTTTGAAAACTTTTCAAAGTTGTCATCAAATTTGTCAAGACGTGGAAACTCAGATCTTGAATTTATTTCCAACTTTCTGGAAATGAAAATCAGGTCAGTGTTGCTAAGTGCACCAAGTGGGTGCAACTAAGGAAGTAGTAGAGCACACATAGAGGTTTTCTATTAAGGAAGAACCATAGAAAGAAATGAAATCATGAAGGATACAAGTTGTTTCACTAAGTTGTCTTGAGGAAAATACAATGTTTTAGGCCCAAGGAGAAGGTTGGTGAGATGTAGAGAGTTGTGAGGCACCAAATAGATCATTTGGGTCATTTTTAGACCCATATATCCATTATATACCACTTAAATAGCCCTAAAACACTTGTAATATGCCTAAATAAGCCATAAAAGTGTAAAATATTATATAAAAAAGGGTAAATTCATGGGAATAAGATAATTAAGTGTTATTATAAAAGGATGTGATGGAAAGGAATAATGAAAAGGCACTAAGAGGCTATATAAAGAAAGGAACAATGAGAGATAAGAGTGTGAAAGATGTAGAGTCATATTGATTAAATATATATGAGAATAAGAAAGTGTGGTGTATATATATATATATATATATATATATATATATATATAGCATGATGACCAAATTATAAGACATATATAAGACATTAAAGTATATTAATATATGATTTTTTTTTAAATAAAAAGAGGGTAAAAAATTTATTAATCAAAGAAGGTAGTACAAAGGAAAAAAGTACAATCAACTTGTCAGCTCTCAAAAACATAGGCTGAATGCCTCAAGAGGCTGTCGATCTCTTGATACACTTTAGGGTAACAGACAAGGTCAAGAGAACTCAACCTTCTACTCTTTAGGTGCTCAAACATGGGTGGGTGTACCTTTCTGAATGGTGCAAACTTAACTTGTGATTATCTTCTTAAAAAAAATTGTTCACAATGGCAATGGGAAGTGAGCAAATGAAATCCAATTTGAAAACAATAACAATATTCAGATCTGAATACTAAAATGAATGCTTGATTAACAGATGTAAAGAAAACTAAATAAGTTCAAATGGTGAAATGCAGAGACTAGTGCCTTGTTGGGTATGCGGAGTCAAATGAGATCAAGATAAACAACACTTCTCTAAGAAAATTCAAATTTATCTAGCATATATTATGCTTATAACTTGTATAAACATGCAAGAATGTGATTACTAAGCTCTACTTGAATAATCCAATTGAATCTCTCTGATTACTATGATTAACTAAAAGGATTTAGTCTTTACTTGAAAGAATCAATCAGTCAATCACACAAGTACAACGAATGTGCATTGATAAATTGAATACAAACTTGTCATGTTAATTTAAGAAATTAGAAAGAATCCACCATGGAGACAACTTAGCAATCCTTTTATTTAATTCAATAGATAACTGATACTAGACATGTGCAACAACATCAATTGACATTCATAAATACCTCCATTTTAAAACATGCATCATAGTCTCTGATATGATAAATTTATTGTATTGTATCCATCAGAATTGCCTATTGTATATCGAATAATTGATAACTCATCCCCTATTACAACTACAAAATGCCTATTTATACACTAGCATGAGAAAAACAAATCAAATTGAAAGAACATGTCAGCCTTCCATAGAAATCAGGCCCAATCAAGTCGGCCTACAACAATCATCCAAGCAAATACATGTCGGTCTCAGTGTTTGAAATTTCGTTATTCATCAATGAACAGTCGGCGAGACAAGATGACAGCTATTCCAAAGGAAATTCACTCATTAATCGCTTCCTATCCCGTGTTCCCCTATTCTTCGTGCTATTCACCTTCGGTGAGACTTGCTTGAGTCGGGGAGATGTCATACAGAAAACACCATGCTTCATCGATATGCCACATACCACCCGCAGATCGCTATATCATTTTGTTTGTTACACCGAAGTCACAGAATATTCCCATGTTCCTTCATTGTAACACTATGATATCGAGGAGACAACTCAACAAACTCACTATGTCAAGCTGAAGGTCAATTATCATATCCAAGTCGTTGTGACAAACCAATTTTTATGCCAACAAAATCATCTATGCACTTCATTCGACGAGACCCCAGGCACCTCACCAAGACCGCATACCAAAACAAATAAGTCACACCGAGTAGTTATGTTTTGTCCTATTCACTTTCACCAAGCCATTTTGGCTTTCTCACTGATAGAGTCCTCATCATTTCATCCGCTTCGCCTTAACATTCTGACATCAGCAAGACCTCTTGTAGATTACTATGTTTCACCGAAAGCCATCCCGCCATCCTGCGTCGCCGAGACAAGAGAAAAACTCTCTCCGAGAAGCATCCTCCACATGTATGTCACTATGACTTTTCACTGTCGGGGGGACATCTTGTAGATTACATTGTTATACCAAAAGACCCTGAGATCATACCCATTTTCCAAGACAACATAAAACTCATGCTAAAAGCCATTCATAGAAACCATTTAGCAACCCATCACGAGACACAAATACTTCGCTATGACCTCCTGCCGCAAACCTCAACTCATACCGAAAGGTCTATGAGAGGAAATCCATGTGTAAGGTCGGTGAGACCGAAGGTCACTCGCCAAGACCTTACAATGATAGCAATATCTCCCACCAAAAGTCATTTGGAAAAATCATATGTGCTCCGTCGGTGAGACAAATGATACTCGCCAAGACCCTCCGTCGATAACCCATAGCCTTTTCCGATAGATGTCTCCGTTGTCGCCAAAACAACATGGATGCTATGCCGATAGCCAACCATTGATGAATTCCAGTCGCTATAACAAAGAATATGTATTGTCAAAACATCTGCAACAAACAAATGTTAACTCACAAGCAACATGGGTTGGGGAGATAGTAAAGGACCTATGTTGATAGATTTAGCAAGATGGGAAATGCACAACCCAATGAGTTCCATAGGGAAATATGGGTAAAATGTAGATGAAAAGAGCATACGGTAGGACCAAATTAGGAAATTTATGAGTGAAATCATATGTAAAGCATCAGATTTTTAGAGTCCCAATAGTGGCTCCATCTGCGGATGAATGATAGTAAGATCATTGCAAGGATCTAGAATCTTGGGTGAGCAAACCAGACATAAAATGATGAACCAGTGAGTAGCAATGGAAAGAAAGGCAATGGAAATGAAGCATGAAGGAATGAATGCAAAATGAATGCAAGATGGAGGTGAATGGAAAATGAGAGTGAAATGGAGATGGACAAAATCCTAAACTACTGTGCATGGAAAATAATTTTATAGAGGATGAGCACGAGTTGTCCATGCACTGGCAACCCTTAATCCTCTATGTTACTCAAGAGAAGAAAAGCTTCAAGAATTTCCCATGAACAGGAAATTCCTAATCTTCACCAACCATTTTCTGTAGATAATATGAGTCTTCACCCTTCTTTCCAACAACAACAAAAGGTCCCAACCACAGAGCTTCAAAATTACCATGCTTTCCCTTCTCCTGGCACCTTGCATTCCACATTAACACCAAGTCATTCTCTTCAAATTTTCTATTCTTTTCCTTCTTGTCAAATAAATATTTCATTTGTGCCTATAACTTCATGTTTTGGCTTTGGGACTCTCTCCTTACTTCATCAAGTTCAACAAGTTGCTCCATTCTATCTTCCATGGGCTCAAGAACTTCCACATCTTCCTATAAGACAAACTTGTAAACTGGTAACAAATTCTGTAGAGGCATCTTGGCCTGTGCTCCATACACTAATTCAAATGGAGATCTTCCAATTTTCCTTTTCATAGTGATCATATCAGTCCACACAGCTAATTTTAACTTTGAATCCCAAGCCTTCTTGTTCTATCCCAGCATCCTCTTTATAATCTTCAAAAGACTCTTATTGTTGGACTCTACTTGACCATTGGCTTGTGGATGATAAGGAGCTGCATAAGAAATAGTAATGCCATACTTATCACAAAAGCTTTTGAATTCATCTGATCTAAAGCACATCCCATTGTCTGTGATCAACCTCACTGGTGCACCAAATCTGGTGACAATGTTGTCCATCAGAAAATTTGTTACAACTTTACTTGTAGCCTATTTGGTTGGGATTGCCTCTACCCACTTTGTAAAATAATTAGTGGCAACTAGTATCCACCTATGTCCTCCACTTGACTTCTCCTATATCTCTCCAATGAAATCAATTCCCCATTGATGAAAAGGGGCATCAGCTTGCAAGGGTTGTAGTGGTAAAGTACCCTGGTACTTTAATTTTCAAAAAAAAATTTGGCAAGCTTCACATTTTCTCACATGTGTAAAAGAATCATTAAATACCTTTGGCCAATAATACCTAGCCCTGAGAATTTTGTGTGTAGTTGTCTTTGCTAAATAATGTCCTCCACATACTCCTTCATGCATTTCACTTAAAACATGCTTGGCCTATGACTCATCCAGACATAATAACAATATGCCATCTCTATTTCTCCAAAACAAATCTCCATCCATGAAGACATACTTTGATGCTTGCAACTTTAAAGTTCTCTTTTGGCTGTCACTCAATCCATCTAGACACTTCATGTATTTAAGATAATGCATAACATTAGTATACCAAGGAGTGTGCTCAATGCTTGCAATTGCAGTCCCGTCTTCTACATTACATACTTGAATTGCTTCAATATTTGATTCTGCCATCAGCCTAGCCAGGCCTTGACCTCTTACTAGCTTAGTGAATTGTATCTCCATGTCAAAATATTGAATCTTGTTGATCCATCTACATCTTTTCCCTGTAACTTCAGACTATGTCAGAATATCCTTAACAACAACATGAGGGACATAAGCAATCACCTTCGCTCCAACAAGATATGGTCTCAATACTTTTGTGGCCTTTACCAATGCAAAAGCTTGTTTTTCCATTATGTCATACTTCAATTCAAACCCTTGTAATGATTTACTAAAGAAAGACACGGGCTATTCATGACCATCCTCATTTTTCTGTAACATAACAGCAGCAATATGCATTGAAGCAAATGGAAATATTTGAAAGGGCTTTGTAAAATCTGGAGATTTAAGAACATGAGCCTCTTTGATAGCCTTTTTGATAGACATAAAAGCATCTAGAGCTTCTGCAGTCCGTCCATTTTTTGTCCTTTCTTCAACATTTTTGATATGGGATTAATGATCTCAGCAAAATTAGAGACAAATCTTCTAACAAAATTAATTTGTCCAAAGAATGACTGTATAGCCTTGACAGTTTTGGGAACATGAATTTTATCAATAGCTTCAACCCTCTCAGGATCTATCCTAATTCCCTTTTTTGAAACAATATGTCCTAAGAGCTTACTCTCTGTGACTGCGAAATGACACTTCTTTGGATTTAAACTAATACCATATTTAAAAGCTTTAATAAACACCTTTTCCAGATGTTGGACATGATCTTCAGCCTTTTTTGAATAAGTAGTCAGGTCATCTTGGTACACCACCATGATAACATTAATCAAATCAGAAAATGCTACATCCATAGCTCGTTGAAAATTCACTCTAGCATTTGTAAGACCAAATGGCATTCTTATATATACATATGTTCCCCAAGGAGTTGTGAATGTTGTCTTGTATTGCTTAGATTCCTTGACTTTAACCTGATTGTATCCAAAAAACCCATCCATCATGGACAACAATTCACAGACTGTCACCTTATGCAATATAGCCTCCATATTGGGTAAAGGATAATTATCTTTGAGAGATGCCATATTTAAATTCCTGAAGTCCACACATAATCTGATATCACCATTCTTTTTTCTCACAAGAACCAGATTTGAAACCCACGTTGAATGTCTGATTGGTTTAATAATTCCTCCCTCCCTGAGCTTTGTCAATTCTTCTTGCATTTTAGGCTCCACTGTTGGATTTATGGGTCTTTTCTTTTTTCTGAAAGGTTTGGCGTCTTGCTTAAATGGTATTTCATGCTGAAACAAATCTTCCATGTATGCTTTCAGATCTTCATAAGACCAAGCAAAAACATGCTTGTATTTTCTCAACAACTCTATCAACATTCTTCTAATTGTAGGGTTGATCTTCTTTCCAACGTATACCTTTCTTGGTGTCGTCTCAGTCCTTAAATTAATTTCTTCAATATCTTCCCTTTTGACTGGTGTTTTCCTTATGAGGGATCGATCATTTCCATTATACACCCTCTCCAATGCCACTAAGCCTTTACGAAGCTTATTTGTTTCGAGCTGTAAGATCTCCTTGCCAAACATAGTTTGTTTCCCATCTACTTCCTCAACAAAAGCATTGAAATCAATTTCCTGGGCCTCATACTGATCTATACAATTGAGGAATTTCAAAAGGTCATCATCATCATTGAAGACCTGCCAATTATAAATGTTATCAGGAACATCAAGCCTTGTCTTGAACTCAATCTGTGATACCCCAGCCAATGTGACATCATCTCTTTTCAGTGCCACATTTGCTAAAAAATTAAGCCATTATGTTCTTTAATCTGTCGATCCACTCAATTGAAAATGCATCAAACAACTCAATTGTGTCCCATGCAACATTCCTCTATTGCTTTAATCTTTTGTTCTTTGCTACATAGTTGGATTTAATTTGTGAAACAACCAACTTAGAATCACCAAAAACAGTTAGCAACTTAATCTTGTGTTTCACAGCTATGTTCAAACCTGTCAATAAAGCTTCATACTCTGCCACATTGTTTGTACATTCAAATGCCAACAAGAATGAATATTTAAAAGTAGTACCTTCAGGAGAAACAAAAACAATTACAGTGCCATTACCTTCTTGGCTGCATGCTCCATCAAAACACATCTTCCATACTTCATTGCAGCTTTGTGCTACATGCTTTTCAATTGGATCACTATTAATCAATTCTGGTTGGGCAGATTAAATCTTAAAACTTCCAAGATCAACATCACAAAAACAATTGATCTGATCTTGTGGTACACAGTCAACAAGTTGGTGCATTCTTGGTTCTCTATACAATTTGACTTCTTGATCGTTCACTAGAATGGTAGCATTAGATAAATCAAATTAGACATTTCCTCCTGGAAGTGTAAGAATGAGGAAAACAATCTAAAATGTATCTACACTTCTAAATAAGACATTGCATCTAAGATTCAAGAGATTTAAACTATTTTAAATGTAGGAACCTTTAGAAATCTGTCCTATTGCTCTCTAACTTTAAAGATTTCTCTAATCTACTTTGCTCTCAGATTTAAATAAGCTAATAGATTGTTGAAATGACACTTAAAGAATGAGAATTAAGCTAATTCTATTTCTATATGAATTAAATATGCAAATCTACTGTAATGGCAGCCATGACTGTAAATGTTGAATGCTTGATGAATGTTGGATGAATGCTTGATGGATTGATCCTAAAACTGGATTGCTTGAATGCTTGATTGCATGGAATACCTGCAGAGTAAGATTACACAAATTAAGATCCTTTTCCTGTAGCCAGAAACCTATATTTATAGCTTTCACGACACTCATTTGTGAAGGGGCAACACAACAGAGGTTGAGATTCAATCTAGAGAATTGAATGGTATGAGATGAGAAGGTGGAGCTGATCATGAAGGATTGTTCCTCCCCATGAAAACACCAGGCAAGATGAGAGGAAAGAAGATTGAGAGGATTTCCTGCAGGTTTGTCCCCGAGGCTCTTCCCATGAATGACAGTTGAATTAATTAGATTTAAAAAATCTAATTTTATTGGTGAATGATTTTTGCATTTATTTAAATATTTTTGATTTATTTAAATTTAGCAAAAGAGAAATAAATAATTTAATAAAACAAACTATAGAAGTTGTTTATTAAATTAAAATAAAAGGAATATGATAATTAAATTAAAGATTCTAGGATATCTTTATTTAATTAAGAAGAAATGTGATGAGGTAATTAAATAACACAAATTATTGAAGCTGTGTATTTAATTTAAGATAGAATTAATGGATAAAGTATAGAAGAAATAATAATGATAATAATTAAATAAAACAAAGTATTTAATTTTGTTTATTTAATTAAGAGGGAAATAATATGATAAAATAGAAGAATTAATAATGAACTTAATATAAATAAATATTTCTATTTATTTACTAAGTAGATGAATTTAAGATTAATTAATCAAATAAGTCGTATTTAATTAATTAGATTCTCCAGACCATTTTTAGGTGTCTACATTTTGCCCCTCTTTGAAGTGATGTGTTTATGCATTGCTTCAAAGAAAATTTTGCCTCAGCTGCCAGTATTGACGAAAAGTTTAAAATATGCCCCAGATATTGAATTTCGAAATGATAATGATATATGCCCCCTCGGGAGAGAAATTGATGAATTTTGGATTTGATGATTGATTATGATGATGATTTGATGATAGAGAAACGATTTATCTCCCGATAAAGAAATATTGATTCCTCCAGTTGATTATGATGATGATTGATGATCACGTCAGCTGATTGTTGATCCTGATAGATTAGAAGATTATTGATCTCATGATAGGTGAGATTCAATGATAGATTGATTGATAATTGACCTCATGATAGGTGAGGATCAATGATAGATTGATGATTGATTAACCTCATGATAGGCGAGGTTCAATGATTGATTGATTGAATGATTAACCTCATGATAGGCGATCACAAGATTTGAACAAAGCTGATTAGATTTGATTGATTGATAGACTTATTGATTGAGGTTGATTGATTTGATAAGATTGTTGATTTGTGATTTGACTTCACTGATTGATTGATATGCCCCAATATAAGATCGATTAATGTACTGGGACTTGATTTATGCAAAATGATGAATAGAATAGGGGATGGGATGAGGAAGAGATAATGAAAGGAGAAGATGAAAAGTAAGTAAGCACAAATGGATTCAAGGATAAACGCAATGTTGCCCTGGTCAAGTTGCAAGCCAAAATTGATTGATGATGATGATTAGAGTGTTCTTGATGAGGGAAGGATACATCCCGAAACAACACAAAATGATAGGGAAGGATACATCCCGATGATGATGATGATGATGATGATGATTGGATAAAGGCTTGTAACAAGGTTGGGAACAAAACCAAGGATGTGATTAAATTATTTGTGCTAGAATTAATAGATTAAGATTGGATGGAATTTGAGATGACTAAAATGAAAGAAAATGATTCAGAAAGAGATGATATCCTAAGAAATATTGAAGAGATGGTGACATGATGTCGAGAGGGAATACGTGTAGCTTTTGAGATTGAAATTTGGTAGTTTTTGAAACAATCTATAAATGCATATGCAAGACTAATATGGATGCAATCTATTTTAACCATGCAATTCTAAGTGTCATTTTAACAATCTTTTGATTTTGCTTTGTATCATCACTGAGCTTTTAAAAATGTTGAAAGAAAATACAAGCATCAATGATATGAGATAGACCAATGATGACCTGAGTACTTCTTTCATGATTTTTGATATTGCAAGTGAACACAAGCATCAAGGTATAATTAAACCAGATGACCTGAGCATTTCTTGCGTAAACAGACAAGAATTAATCATTTTCTTAAGTGAATCAGAATGTCATCCATGATACTTGGTAGAGCACTTCCCGCGACAATTCACAAAATAATAATGACTAACTCACAAACAAAAACAAAGAAAAGTATCATTCTCCTTCCTTGCTTCTCTAGTTTAATACATCATCGAGTAGCTCCAAAGAAATGATAAGCAAATGATAAAATGAAAAGTACAACAATTCAAATTCTACTTAATGTATTTTCAAATCATTATTCAGATTAGATCATCGATGTTGAAATGTGTGTGCTGATGTGTGTATGATATTCTCAGAACATTTGACCAAAGAACTAACCTAAAGACCTATCCTAGGGGCCTCGGGGACTGATCAAAGATTAGTCTTGCCTACGTTATACATAGAGACCACATAGTTCGACTGACACAGACTCCATTTTCTGACTGATGTAGACTCTATTTTTGTGTTTTCGATTTTATGAATGTTTTCGCATGGATTTTCTGATTTTTGATTTTCTTTTGATTTTTGATGGATTTTCTGATGTTTTTGGATTTTGATTTTCTGATGTTTTTTTGGAGTTTGATTTTCTGATGTTTTTGGATTTTGATGGATTTTCTGATGTTTTTGGATTTTGGATTTTGATTTTCAAATTTTTTTTTTTTGGATTTTCAAGATATTTGATTTGGAATGAGATGGTATGACTGATTGAAGGAACAAGATGAACCACAATAGAGGTAATGCAACCATGGATAAATGATAGATCAAAATGAAAGTCACTGCAAAACATGTCACACAAGCAACATATCTCTTGTTGAAAGATGACAATAGTTGATTGATTAATATGCCAAGAATGATTGATTCCATAAGGCATGATGATGATAAGTACTTAGGATTACTGATATCCTCTAAGTACAAAAAGATTGATGATTGTTGACGATTGATTGACAAAAGATATGAGGATTGGATAATGTTTTACAGCTAGGCTCAAATATGATTTGCATGATAAGATTCAAGGTTGCAAAGGGACATGATGACATGAATTTTGATAAGCTAGGAGATATGGAATGGAATAATGCAAGGATAACAAGAATGAATGGTGATGATCAAAGATCAAATAGATAGACACAAAGACCAAGTACTTTTCCCCCATTCCTCATCAAGACCAAGGATGAAATGAAAGGATGTATTAGTAAGATGGAATATGGATGAGATAAAAGATATGGTACAAAAGATATGGATAAGGAATATATGATAAGCATATATGATGTTCAAGAAGATTCTTGACCTTATCAAGATCAAAAGTAGCAATGTAAGGAATGAGCGTAGAAAGGATAATGACCATGAATGATAAGATGGACGAGACTTTCCCCTAAGTGTAGAGCGCAAGAGGAATATGTAAGATATGATATGGATGATAGGGAGATGGAGGAAGGACTTTAACATTGAGTTTCACAACCAATTATCCCTTTAATTAACCATGGCAATGGGGATTAGACTCATAAATGCTGGTAGATTAATGGTATGATGGAAGAGACTAAGGATTTATGCAAAGGTTTGGATTAAAGGGGAATGATGGGGGATGAATGTTGGATAATGGATAGATGGAAAGGATGACAAGCTCAAAATTGGCACACACCTTGAAGGATGGTGGAGTGATGGAGGAAGAATGGATTTGGAAAGTGATAGGTTATTATATGGAAGATTGGAGGAAGCTTTTGGATAAGAAAATTTGGATGCCAATTTTGATTTTATTGCTTCTATGAGACTTTTAGGAATCCACATGATTTTTGACTTTGATATTTGCTTAGTGGGCCTTTGTGGCCTTGAAATTTTTTCATTTATAGACCTTTGTGGTCTTTGAAAATTTCCTTTTTTCTTTGATGGGCCTTTGTGGCCTTTTGAATTTTTCTTTTGATTTATGGATCTTTGTGGTCTTTGAAAAATTCATTTTTGCTTTGATGGGCCTTTGTGGCCTTTTTGATTTTTCCTTTGATTTTGGATCAAGTTTTCTTTTATTTTTGCATGTCTCTTCGAGGAGACATGTTGATCCTTTGATACATGTGGATTTTGATATAGAAGCTTTTGATATTTGGCACCCAAATTGCTTCCAAGAGCAATGGGAGGGGTGGATTGAGATGAATGGTATGGAGGTATTATGGATGAGTTAATGTGGGTAGAATTTTGAAAGGGCATCAAGGATGTGTGCCTTTGTTTTTCTTGAGGAATAGGATATGGACCTAGGATAGATGGAAATTTTGATGGACTAGGATGAGGACCTAGGATAGATGGTAGGTTTGATGCACTAGGATGAGGACCTAGGATAGATGGAAGGTTTGATGGACTAAGATGAGAACCTAGGATAGATGGTAGGTTTGATGCACTAGAACACTTAGGTATATAACCAAGGCCATGGTGATATGGGTGTTTTTGAATAGAAAGGGGTTCTAGGATACCTTGTTCATGAATGCCTAATCCTTTGCCTTTGTAATTCATACTTTGACACATTTGTTTACCAATGGGATATGTATTATTTGTGAAACAAGATGCAAGTTCATTTTGGGGAGGATATGATATGGATGAAAGGATAGGTGTTGGAAGCAAACCAGAATGGATAAAGGTGGAGGATCCTAATTTATAGGTGTGGGGTTCATGGATAGCTTGAATAGGTGCGATAGAATATTGACATGGGGATGATGAGGTGTCTCTATCTTGACTTGGAAAAGGATCATGAAGTGGTATGAAAGGAATATCTTGATCATAAGAAGGATAAAAATCTTCATGGGATGAAAAGGTATCCTTGAATCGAAGTACATCTTGATCTTGATGAGGAAAGGAATCACTAGATTTCATAGAAAGTGTGTCTTGATCGTCAATTGGTAAGAAATCATTAGATAGGATGGAAGAACTATCATGATCTTGTGATGCAATAGAACCATGATATGGTATGGATTGATTAGATGATGTGGAAAAAGAACTTGGAAGGATACTTGTCTCTTGAGATGGATGTGAATTATTTTGGATGAAAAGTGAAAGGAGGGGATCGTCATAAGATTCTTGAGAAATGGGATCTTGATCAAAGATGGGAAGACTTTGTGAGATTGTGGAATCATTGGATGGAGTGGAAAGAATATTTTGATCTTGATATGTAGGGGAGTCTATGCTAGCATGCTTTGGAGTGAGAGTTTGACATGAATCATTGGATGTAGAAGATATGATAGAAGAGGATGATTGGATGGAATTGTTAACTTGAGTGAAAGAATCTTGAGGTTCATTTTGGCTTATAGTGGATGGAGATAAATGCATGACATGATAAGATTGTTCAATATCATTTGTATTTGAGGATTGAGATTTTGGCTTATTGAAATTTTGGAAAAATTCAAAGATATTGAACTTGGATGATGGAGTTGTTGGTGGAGAAGGTCTCATGTTCATTGTTTGGTCAAGAGGATATGGGTAGATGTTTGGCATTGATATCTCTTTGTGGTTGTTTCCCAGATTTGTTGTTGAAGGTTCTTTATTTGATAAGCTAAAGCATTCAATTGATCCTCCTCTATTTTAGCCATGGTGGTTTGTGTTTCTTTTTTTGGGATGATCTTATCTATTTTAATGACAAGAAAACATAGCAAGCAAAAATAGAACTATTGTTGATTAAATCCTAAAATCTTAAACAAAGAGTGTATTTTCAAGAACCAAACATGGTTCTTCTTGATTTTCACTAGTTTATAACAGATAAGACAATTCAGATAGACTCACTCCTAGAGACAAAAGGTCATCGTCATATACTCGAATGGCCCACAGCTTGGAATTGCGTCGACTCACATAGCCATGTCACCCCCTAAAGGGCGCCCGTGTTTTTGTCTTTTTTAGGTGTGTACTCAGAGTGACAAAAGTGGATACCAGATCCCCTGAGCAAATAGTCCTTGGCAATTATATGGTGAGTGCTTGAGGGTAGATTCTTCCCTGCCCCTGCATCGCCGAGTATTACAATGTTCGAGAATTGACAAGCATGCTTCTATTTCTATATTTTTAGATAGGGTTTACGTTCAAAGCAGCAAATGGATAAACTCCCTCGAGAGATCTCCCAATCTTTAGAACAAAGATTTTGTGGATGGTTATCCTGCACACTTCCATTGAAAGACAGTTTCCCCAAATTCACATAAATTTTAAAGTGGGTTGGAATGCCATGGCTTTTGGCTGTCCCTACTCACGTCGTTCCCGTAGGGTGAGTACTTTTTCCCACTACGACAGGTCTGTCTAAAGGTTTTAATGAAAGCTTGAAAATGCACAAAGTAAAAGTGAGTTTGGTATTCTGATGCACCCAGTCAAGGGGAGAGCATAAACCTATCACCCAATCACAGCAAAGGAGTTGTTCACTTTTTAAAACCTAAAAGAAAAATTATCTAATCTATATGGAGATATTGCTCCATAAAAAGCATGATGTTCAATTTTAATCCCACAAGTAATAATGAAGTTTCTATCTTAGGATTGATCAATTTTTATCTGTTTGCTATCCTAGGACCTATAAATTTTAACCTGTTTTCTGTCCTAGGATTGATAAATTTTAACCAAAAAGAGATTAAAGAATAAAATTTAGTCGCGGATGCATCGGATCCAGATAAAAAGATACATTTTTATCGATGCTATTTGGTCCTAAAGCAGGAATGAAACAAAATATATGATGGGTTATTTTCCCATGAATGTTCGAAAACACTATTGTAATGAATATCAAATGCTCTTTCTTTCACTTCAATGCTCCATTTTCTTCTTAAAACCTATGTAAATTCTCCACATGTTAGATGAGATCAAGAAATAAGAAGATATAAGGGTTAGATGAATGATTAAGCAAGAAAACCCTAAACCTTAGACCAAGTTACAATGTGATTTGACTTTAAATGTAAAATTGAAAATTTTAACTCTATAAAAATTGATAAACACCTATACCATTGCATAGCTTATAAAATTCTACCCCATTTAAAAAAAAAGCATTGAAAAAGACATTCGTATGACCAAGATATGGCCATTTTAAGATTGACTATCAAAACACTAAATCTGAGGCGCTAAAACAGACCTCTGAGGCGCTAAAACAGAGGGTTGAAGTGCCACAGAATTGTGCCAAAAATTAACGAGATAACAGTGCCTTTATGGGAAACTCAGTTCAAGGGGGACCCCTTTGCGCCAAACTGAGTGACCTCCGGATTTTAAAGAAGCCGGCTTCTTCTATATAATGGTTTTTGGAAAGGGAAAAGGAAGTAGATATAATGAAACAAATATTAATCTAAGGCGATGCGCCAAAGCTTTTTGATAGGCACGATAAATCATAGACTCAAGGGCCTGAATGTTATTGATATGTTCCAAAACATCGGAAGCTTAAAGTAATAGCATAAACAATTCATTTAATTGACATAAAACAGTATTGCATACATCCTCACTGCTAAGAAGAGTCATTAAGACATGATTTAGACCAGCAAGTTTGCTTTAAATATATAGAAGTCTCCTCAAATGAAATGCTTAAGACAATAAAAAGCACAGTTCACAGTTTAATCAAGACATAAAAAGAAAAAAGGCCGAACAAATAGGCACAGTCTGAAAGTATCTTGCAAATAAACATGCAAAAGAGGCCTGGCATCTCTTGCTAAAACCAGTATTCTTCCTATAAATCTCGGACCATCTTCCCTCAACAGAGAGAGTATATATAGCTGGAGAGCAAAATCCCACCGCCTGGAGAGTTGTAATAGAAAGATTCCACAATCTCCTGTAATGATGCTCGGATAAGAATATTCCCAATGCCGTTATGAGAGCAGCCAATCAGAGTACAACATCTAGTTGGTCAGTTACAGGCGTGCCCTTTGTAATGACGGCAGTGGTCCCAACCAGGCTTCGAAGTGACGAGTGTCGTCCACCGCCTTAGAGAACCATGGCGAGTAGCAGTCAATGACACCATCCCGCTCGGCCATCTCACAGCTTGCTTTGATAATCGATGTAAGGCATGTGGCAGCAAACTGCGGCCCGAATGAAAACTCCTTCTCCATTGACTGGGAGCTTGCAGAGAAGTGACACGTGTTCAGGGGACGGAGGCTACTTTGAAAACGGGGAAAGGCCGCATGAAAAGGGGGTGAAAGACGCGTGGCCACATTTCACAACCCGTGGTGCTCTCGTCCCTGCTGTTGTTTTAAAAACAGCGAACCGCTGACATGTGAGCGAGGGTGGGCCCCGCCAGGAAATAAAGAAGGCCAATAGAAATCCTTCGCAGCCCGCCGCAGCATACTCTACTCTTGCTAGGGAAAGATTGCGATACACCGCCACGTACAAAGATGTGGGTCCCGTTTCGTAACCCGTAGGAAACATAAAGCAATCAGAAAATGAAGAACCCCGCAGGCGAGACACGTGGGCGCCCAGCGCAGCCTTTCAGGAGCCGAACGGGGAGCCGCTTGCCGAAGTTGCGAAGCAAGGAATGCACAACAGTGGAGATCAAAACCTGTCGGGAAGCCGAAAAAGACACAGAAACGCACAGGCCAGCGCACGAATATATGCAAAAAAGGGAACCCAAAGGGAGCTGCTTGAAATATTATTTCAACAGCTTTTGGCGACTAACAGGGGCGTTTCGGATAAGGAACGGAGAACCCAAAAACTCTCTGGTTCTACAGACCAGAGCCTTCCTTTCTAGGGCAAATGGAGTTAGAGCTTTGAAAGTGCATCCTGCAAGGCACCCATTCAATTTCGGATGGCTTTGCCATGCTGTGCAAATTCTCTTGTGCTCCGCGGAGATCAATAGCTTCCTTATGAGGCAACACCTCTGGTAGGCCAGCGCCTGCTTCTATGTGGAACAACAGCTGAGAGAGCGGATGAATGATTGCCTCGATATCTACTACCGTTGGGGGGCTGCCGAGTTCCTTGAATGCCTCCGGATCGTTCTCCTTCTGCTCAATGATCTCGGTAATCTGTGCAGCTGTGGCAATAGTGCCATCCTCAAGAAATGGGGATGACAATCCCAACCTGCCTAACTCAGAGAAACTCCTTCGAATGCCATCCATCGTTTTGTTTAGAAAAGCCACTGCTGCCTTAGTACGCTGGAAAGCGGAGTGGCAATGAATGAACCTATTTGTCGTTTGAGCTACGGTGTCCCTATCTTCAATACCTGCCCCGGCGAGGATCTTGTCTGAGACCGAGTATAGCTTATTTAACAAGTCCCTCGCCTCGGGAACCTTTTCTAGGATGAAACGTGGGAATTGTTCCATTGTGTCATGGGCCTCCTGATTGAGTTTTAACGCCCTGTCGATGAACCAGAGGGTAGGTTGCAGATTTAGGCAGAAGGCTTTGATTTTCTCCCAGTGAGAAATGTACAATTGCCTGACCAGTGGGATGATATCCGGTTGGGCAGGGGCTGGTAGCAGGGAGGCCTTAAGTGAAGAAATCTCTGTGTCTCGTGAAATGAGGGCCTCGGCAAATTCTGCCTTCTTCTTCTTCTCAGATACCAACTGCGCTTCATAGCTGTTCATTTGTTTGTGCCAATTCTGTTCAGCTCGAGAGTGGTTAGCTGATTGCTCTTTTAATAAAGTTTTCGCCTCTCGGAGCTCATCTTCTAGCTTGGTCTTTGTTTCCCGGAGCTCCTCCTCCAGTTTAGTCTTCAAATCTTTGAATTCAGCCTCTTTTTCCTGTATCTTTTGTTGATGCTGCTCTTGTAGGCGTTCCATCTCTTCGCCTTTCTCTGCCAGCTTCTGACTGAACTCAAAGTGGAAGCGTTCAAGCTCTTCCTCCATCGATTGTAAGCTCTGTTGCGCCGCTTGGTTTTGATTCTGCAACTCTTTTAATATGGCTGGGTTGGCTACTCGGGCCTTTGCAATTTCGCCCTGAAGCCTGCTCCTCTCATTCGGGCGATATCCGCCTCTAAGGATTTCTCCTTTGCCTCTAGAAAATTCACCCTGTCCTTGGCTGCCTTGAGCTGTTCATCCTTCTTTTTCAGCTGGTGACTAGTCTTTAGGAAATCGGAAGTGACCACCCGTTGTGTCTCCTCCATGATTTTGACTTTATCTTATGGCCGGGCCATCTTCATGTCCAGTTCGATAGCATAAATATCATAGTCCTCTGGTTGCATTTCTCCCTGAGGCTTGTTTATCCTTGGGTACATAGTTGCAAACTTTAATTCTTGGCGGGCCTCGTCATACGAAGCCTGTACTCTCGGCTCGGCGGGGGCATTGTCATCCTTTGCCCTTCGTCGCCTCATTCTATTTGCGCTTCCTTCCTTCCCACAATCTATCTGTGTAATGAATTCAGCTGGTGATGAAACCAGCCCACCTGCGAAGGGAACACCGGAAGGTAGGGCGTAGGGATAGGTAACTTTCATAGGTGCCCGCATTTGTTTCTTCTGGAGGGTGACGGTTTGCAGAGAAAAGTGTGGCACGTTCCATAGATTAGCCTGGGGGGTTTCATCCTGGCTGGATATTTGCAACGGCTGAACCGGAGATTCAGTCATAAGGCCTGTTGGCCGAGTAAAAAGAGTCGCTGCCTGGGGCTCGGTTTGCTGTGGTGGGAAGGGATCTATAAGCATCTTGAAAAAAAAGTGGGGGCCGATGGGAGGAATACCTTCGGATAGCGAGGTGAGGAAAGTCTGGGCAGCAGCAGTAGGTGTTAGCATGCCCGGAGGGGTGATTATAAACAGTTGGGCTTGCGAATATTGGGCAAATCCCCCGGAATAAGATGGGCTAGAAACAGAGGGTGAAGGGCTCAGACGAATGGCAGGAGTTTCCAATTGAGCAGGGGTGGACGTGAAAGAATGAGATGCAAGAGAGGAAGGAGCGAAATGTACTTGCTGACTGGTCAGCGGTGGCATCGGGATCGTTTGGGACTCAGCCGCAACTTCTGGCATTTGACTAGCAGCGGGTGTTTCCCCTTCGGCCGGTTCATGCGAAACTGTCCCGACAGCACTTTCCGTGCGTTGCCTTTTCGCGGGGGGACACTCACTAACCTCGGCAGTCGGATCTTTCTGCTGGGGCACTAGCCTGACTAGTTTAGCGGCCCATGTGCGCGTAAGCGAGCTCCTTGATATGTTAAAGCACACATTAGTGCCGACATAGGCGGGATGCCCGGGGGCATCACCTTCCTGCGAAGATATCGTCGTCTCTTCCTCCGGCTCATCGGAACCTTCTGCTTCGCTCTTGTTAGCGCTAGAGGTCGGGCTGGGATGGCCTTCATCCCAGTGTCTTTCGAATTCCTGGTCATCCTTCAATTTATTATAAGGAGCCTTCAACTGCCCTGTTTCTTGGCGGTATCTCCAGAAAGCTTTTATTTTTTCATCACTCCATTCCTCGTCCACTTTCAACTTGTTATGCATGCTGCGCTCTATCGGAAGGTTGTCCCTGGCCATGGCCACTAGAAAGTAGAACTTGTGCCATGGGCCTCTAGTATCCGGCATAGGGATTTGTGCCAATTCAACTAGATCTTCATCTTTATCAGTTCAGTTATTACGCCGCTTCTCCCAGTATGGTCAGGAAACATGTGTAACTCTCATATGCGGCTCAGGTAGGTCATTGAAAGGGTTGTAATCCCACTTATCATTTACTAATACTAGCCCTAGGTGTGCCAGCTTGTCCCCTAGCAGCTGATGCGATCACTTTTTGACAAGCGTTATTGACTTGAAGCTCTTTGGGCAAGTGAAGAATCCCTTCTTCTTGACACTTTTGTTGCTACAAAACATGAAATAAATGACGCATACCTGTCGGTAAACCTCCAGCACGAGCACTCTATCGATGATGCAAGCCGGGAGCAGGAAAGGCTTGCCAATAAAGCCCCTCATTCGAAGGATTGTGAAATCCTTGCCCAGGAACCAGTCATAAGCGGGGGTGTAGCCTTGCAGAAATCCAGTCTGTTCAGAGTTAAGCCGGACGATATCACCCTCTCCGATCAAATCATTCAGGACCGGGGCTATGAAATAGTCCGCGAAGGCATAGTAGTCATATGTTGCGGAAAGGTAGGTGTCCACGTAGATACCGACTTTCTTTTATTCTGCTCGTCAAAAATTGATAGTGGGAAAAATCGGGCGAAGAAATCTAGATTCTGATGCAGGAACATGTGGACCAGGTAGGAAAGAAACCTAAATTTCTTCTCCGCCTGATAATTCTTTATTTGCTGTATCATTTCCTCGACCATGAACTCGACAAAATCATACCAGAAAGATTCATGTTGCCTGCGAAACTGTATTGCAGGGCCCAGCTGAAAAGCCTCGATCTTCTCATCAGAATCATGGCCGCAAACAAATGCCAGCATGGATATGGGGTCCTGGAGGTCATCATGGAATGAACCGCGCAACAATGGGATGCTTGGTGCCTTAGCGGACATAATACCCTTCTTATTAGTCTCCTCTAATAGGAAGTCGGAGCTGGTTTTCATCCTTTTCCATATCTTTTCCCCTTTGCTTGGGCGAAAATATTCAATTTTCTCCTTTCTTGTCCTGGGGTCAGGAATGCATAACATATGCCAGATGGCTTTCGGGCCGATATGAACCCTTAAATTGCGACCCTCAATGTAGTGGGTCTTTGGATTATAGCGTTGAACAGCTGCGTCGACTACCTCCGGGCAATAGTGCACGAATGGGACCATGTATTGTGGCAAACCGCTATACCAGACTCTACTTGCCGTTGCCTTCTCCGTCGTTGGTGCTGATAACCTTGCGCAAGCTGCCTCCCTAAGAGATTTAGGGTTCCTAGCAAGCTTTGGATCGTAGATATTAGCCCACTTTTCTCCAACCTTTTTCAGGTTATTCCACTCTTTGGGCCTCTCCAGCTCCTTTGTGTTGGGTCTCCTCACCTTCTGGGGTATACCAGGAGTGGCATACGCTACATCATCGTACACGTAAACCTCGGCCGAAGAACGAATAGCCGAATACAGTTCCTAGCTAATCCCTTCCTCTGCTGGCTGAGCTGAAGATTCCGCCATCTTTCTTCGCGGCAGAACTTGAAGGTTCGCTGGCCTTTGAATACGCTTGCACTAGAAATACAGACAGAAAACACTTCGCGCACTCCTTAGCTTTTTGGAAAAAGACTTAGGAACAATAAGCATTATCATGCAATAATAGCAACTTTCCTCAAGGTGGTAGGCGAGCGCGAGCCCTTGCATTTAATTCGGCATGTACCGTTAACTCCACAACTCGTGCAAGATGAGTTGATTGCTTTTTCTGAGGTGGCCGGATTTCATCATTGCTTTTAGAATATCGTGTGATATGCCCTGATTTTCTTTGGAAATTGAGCTTGCAACTGGCCTCCTCGTGTTGTGTTAGCATGTACCGGTAATTAATATCCCTGGCCGGAATGATTACGCCAAGCAAACGATCACCACCTGAAAGGGATACGAATATCGCCTCGGGCTCTAGGATGTGCTTGAGATTTGACACCATAGCATACGGCCATACATCCCTTCATCAGCAAGTGCCACCCTTTTAAAGCTCAATTAATTAACTTGATTTAATTAAGCATGCCTTGAGCCGTGCTACCATGCGTGTGCCAGCCCAAAACGTGAACAAACGCAGACTCGGCCCTCGAGATTGTAGCCAATATACATCACGTTGCTTACGGTGGATTGGCATATGTCTTATCAATTTTCTATAAATAGGCCAGTAGATAGCAAACATACACACTTTGCGTCGAGAAGTGATAGGCAAGTAGAATACTGCTAAGCGAGTCTTTTCATAGGTTAGGTAGTAAGCAGCTTTCGGCATACTTAGCAGATTTAGGAATAGTCTTAGGAGAGATGGATACTCCCATTCGCCTGACCTCCTTCAAATCACAAACAACATTTGTAGGTGAAATCTCCACTAGGAGGCTTAAGAGAATGACGAAGAACAAGCACTCGCTGGTTTTAGTAGCCATTAAGTGGGTTCTCGGCAAGGACTGTGTGGAGTATGAAGATAAGCATCAGGTGAACACCGATGTGTGCTCACACTTTGTGGTGTCTATGCTGGACATTTGTGTCCCTCGGCCGCTTGTATTGAAGCTAGTCAAAGAAATCTTCCCGAAGAAGTACCTGAACGGTCTTGGCGAGGTTGTCACACACGCTGCGTATGGAATCGGCCTGCCATCAGCCAGCGACCTACGTCGCTATATTGAAGAAGAAGCTGTCGTGGCTTGGCTACCATTCCTTAGCGGATTCCGCCTACAAACCCGTGGTCAGCATCAGCAAAGGGTTACCCAGGCTCTTCACTTCCTGTTCAGAAGCTACAACGTGATACCATTCTACGACGTAGAGTGGTATACTGACTTCAGGAACCTGGTGTACCCACCACCGATGACAGCCGCACTTCATGATGCTGCCAGTGCCGCCGAGGAACCTGTTGACGAGGAAGAAGCAGATGCTGTCTTGAATGCGTCGATTGCTGCTAGCCACTCCTACGGATAGATGGTCCCCTTGCCTTGGTGTTTGTTGATGTAACCCCCTTGCTCCGTATCAGCCTGATAAAAGGCCAATGTATATATATGCTCTTATACTTTGTATATTTGAAAATCGGCATTCATGCCATTTTGTAACTCAGAAACATGTATATAAAAATATACGTCTCTTTTTGTTGTGAAATTTTATGCTCCTGTTTGCTTCTGCGTGCAATTTTTTCTGGGTTTGCCAATTTTGTATGTTTTGTCTCTGTTTATGAGCATACTTTTGTGTTTTAAGAACTCCGGTGCTTCACCCACTAATGATGATAAGCGAATACATAACAAGTCAATTGGTTTTAGTAAAAGGATAGGCCAAAAATAGGAAAAGAAAAAGAAAAAGCGTTATTTACAACTGTACAGGGTAGGGCTTGACGCTTAATGGAACACTTTAAGGTGAATCCCATTAACCGGGATTCCTAGAGGCTCCTGTTCCATATTTTCCAGCTCGAAGGCATTGTGTTGCATGCACCAAATGATTTTGAAGGGTCCTTCCCATAGGCTATCGAACTTACCATGCTGACCTGGCTTTGCAGCCCTGCTGTCGTATTTTAGCACTAAATCTCCACTTTTTAGGCCTTGGTCGGAAGCCTTTTTGTCAAACCACCGTTTGACCACCTGTTGACGGCCTGTCATGGCCTTTAGGGAATTCTCCCTTTTTTCTTGTACTTCTAATAGTTCGGCAAGCCGAACTTCCATGGCATCATTTTGTTCTATCTCAAGAGATTTCAACAACTGTATCGCCGGAATTTCCATAGAGATAGGTAGCAGCGCTTCTTTCCCATATACTAGCTCATAGGGCGAAGTCTTGAGGACTTGTTTAGGAGTTATGTGGTTGGCCCAGAGTTCTTTTCAGAGGTTTTTGTGCCATTCCCTCTGGTGTTCCGAGCCCACCTTTTTGAGAAGTCAGACTAAACTTTTGTTTGTTGACTCGGCTAGGCCATTTCCCTGTGGATAGTAGTTTGAAGATGTTTTAAGGAATATGCCATTTTTCAATGCAAAGTGACATACCTTTGTGCCTACAAATTCTCTAGCATTGTCCGAAATGATCATCTTCGGAGGGCCGAACCTCGTCACCAGAGCCTCGAGGAAGTCCACAATCTCTACCTCCGTTGCCTCTTTAAGGGGAACAGCTTCAGCCCACCTTGTGAAGTAGTCTGTAGCTGTTAAAATCCATTTATGTCCAGAACTGGAAACCGGGTTGATCATTCCGATAAAGTCCAAGCCCCATTGCGCAAATGGTTCATCCGCCATGATAGGTTTCAGGGGCATCGCTGAATTCTTCCTTCTGTCGGAGAATAACTGATATTTTTTGCAAGTCTTTACCAGAGAGTAGGAATCATTGAAAAGTGTGGGCCAGTAATATCCAGCCTGTAGGACTTTGATGGCTGTAGTTTTAGCGGAGAAATGTCCACCTTCGTCGCTATTGTGAAATGCGTCGAGGATCTTCTGCGCCTCCCCTGAAGTAACGCATCGTAGGAGCACACCATTAAAATTCCTTTTGAAGAGGACTCCTTCTATCAGCGTGTATCCGCAATTCTGGAGCCGGTAATACCTTCTTTTCTAGGATGAGAGGCCTGGCGGGTACTTTCCAGTTCGCATGAAGTTCATTCTATCTTTCAGCCAATCGTCCTCCAATCCCGATCCGTTTATCAAGACAAGTTCTGACTGTTCCTCTTTAGCAGGCATCTCCACTTCCTGTGTCATATACTCACACAGACCTCTGCCTTTAATAGTCCTGGTGGGCCTGACCTCAATGTCATATTCCAGGATCTTGGTGATCCAATTAGCCCTTTTTTCTGTGATTTCTCCCTCCATGATGTATTCCCGCACACTAGAATGTGCGACATATACCAGGACTTTGCTACAGGAAATTAGATGGCGGAACTTTTTAAGCCCCTTTACTATTGCGAAAGCCTGTCTTTCAACGAAGTTATAATTCACTTCATATTCCTTTAAGGTTCGAGAATAGAAAGCAACTGGATGCTCCCCCTTTCCTTCTCTATCCTTTTGAGTCAGAACAGTAGCGATACTAGACTTGCTACTGAAAGCATACATTATAAAATCTTTATGTTGATCTGGATTGATCAACACTGGGGCTGATGAGATTGCTTCCTTGACCTTCTCAAATGCCTCCCTCGCCTCCATTGTCCACTTGAAAATTTGATCCTTTTTTAGCATTAGGGTGATCGGCCTAATTATTCCCGCAAAATCAGAAATAAATTTACTGACGAAATTTACTTTGCCCAGAAAAGACTGGACACCTTTCTTATTCACCGGGAGAGGAAGCTCCTTTATAGCCTTTACTCGTTCTGGGTCAATTGAAATACCTTCCTTCGACACAACATGTCCTAACAGCTTACCCTGAGGTACTCCGAACACACATTTCCTCGGGTTTAAGGAAATCCCGAACTCTTGGCACTTTTGAAACACCAACTCCAAATGATCGAAATGATCATCTTTAGATTTGGAGAACACAGTAAGATCATCCAAATAGATTAGGATAATCTTATTGATCAACTCGCTAAATGCGACGTCCATAGCTCTCTGGAAGGTTGCCCCTGCATTAGATAAACCAAAAGGCATTTTAGCATATGCAAACGTCCCCCACTTGGTGGTGAACGTAGTCTTGTGCTGATCTTCCTCTCTTACTCGAATCTGGTTATAGCCAGAGAAGCCATCCAGTAGAGAGAACATTTCCGATCCCGCGACAGTTTGGAGGATTGACTCCATAGAAGGCAAGGGATAGTGGTCCTTCAGAGATGCTTTATTTAGGTCTCGGAAATCTACGCATAAGCGTATATCACCATTCTTCTTTCGGACTGGTACCAGATTTGATACCCAAGTACTATGTTTAATTGGGAAGACAATACGCGACTCAATGAGCTTGGTTAGCTCTTGTGCCATCAAGGCTTCAACTTTAGGGTTGACCGGCCGCTGTTTCTGTCGGATTGGCTTCGCACCTTCTGTTAGCTCAATAGTATGTTGAATGATACCAGGATCATAACCTTCCAGATCATCGTAGGACCAGGCCACTACTCCATATTTCTCACAGAAATTGATAAGCCTTTCTCTATCTTGCTGTGAGACATCTTTTCCGACCCGAAGGTTCCTGTCATCGGAAACCCGAAGATTCTCATAATCACCTTTTTCCGCCACGAACTTCCGCTTATCATTTCGGGCGTCACTACAATCAAAATTTTTTTTGAGAGTAACCAATCCTTTCGGAAGCTTATTTGATTTCAGCTGCATAATTTGTCCCTCGTAGGCCTCAGCGATCTTTGGTTGGAGTTGATCGGCAAATTCCCCTGAGTGTTGAATAAACGAGGCGATGTGTTCATCGCTCTCAAAGACTTTCCAACTTTGGTCATTATCGGGTATTGCTGGTCTAACCAGCACTCGTACTGAATATTTGTTCTGAAGCAAGTCGGAGACAGGATCAAACTGAGCACCTATTACTGCCATGCGGTCTGCATCGCCATTCTGCACTCGGGGAATGGTCAGGATGTTGAAAGCTTCAAAACTTTCTATAAGGTCCCAGATTCGATGCCGATAGGATCTCATGCGGATATTCTTTGCTGCTGAGACTCCTCGGACCTGATTAACTACCAGTTCTGAATCTCCGAATACAATCAATTGCTTGATACCCATTCGTTCCGCTAGGCTTAGGCCTTGGACTAGACCCTCATATTCAGCCTCATTATTTGAACAAGCAAATTGGAATCGGAAGGCCCTCAGCAACTTTTCATTCTGTGGGGATATTAGACATATCCCTGCTCCAGCTCCAACTTTGCTCCTTGCTCCGTCAAAATATAATGTCCACAGCTCACTTGCTTGGTCATCGTCGGGCTCTTTGACGACCTTCGGAAGAACTTGGTCTTCGTCATAGATCACATATGTGCCTAAACCGGTAGCATGATAATTTCCGAAGGGATCATTATTTATATGTTCACTCAACAGAGCATCTTCGCTATCACTTCGGTCTCCGTTGACCTTCTCCTCCTCCAGCAGTTCGACATTGTACATGTCTTGCTTGGTGATGGAGGTATGTGCGGCTTCAAAGTTAATCAGGGCCTCGTTTGCCACATGTTCGGAATGCAGAGCCTCCGATTCTATCTTCATCTTTGCGCCATGTTTGGTCCTAAGTATTAGATGTGACCAATCTAAAGACAAATAGCCGCCCACTTTTGAAGTAAACTCTCGAGAAAGGCAAAGACCAAACATTGGCGGAACATCTATGATCACTATATCTTGCGGGACCGTGATACTCGGGCAGGCAAATAGAGTCAGCAGAAGTGCTTTGATGACACCCACAGTATCAACCTTATTTCCATCTAGCTGCATCACCCCTTTCTTCATAGGTTCGTAGCTGAGTCCCAAGGCTTCGGCTATTAGTTTTGGCATAACTGTGGTACTAGCGCCAGAGTCAATCATAGCGTTGTGTAATAGTTTCTCCCCTATGATGAGGGTCAAGAAGAAGGGTTGAGGTTTTAGCCTACCTCCGCCTTCCGCATGGGATTCCATCACTTTGTTTGCGACAACCTTAGTTGGTGGCATTTGATAAACCGCCTCGGTACTGGCCAAAGGCTCGGTTAGTATTGGGTCCATCTGTTGCTGAAGTGCTTTTTGGAGTATGGTCTTCTACTCCGGGATAGCTAGAATGTCCCATAAAGACATATTAGCAGGTGATTTCTTCAACTGCTCCACCACATTAAGAGGTGAGGAGCTCGGAGATTTCTGCTCCTTGGCTTTTGTTATAATAATTTCCTTCCGCCGTTGAGGAGACAAGGATTCGGTCAGCCCACCAGGAATTTGATCTGAAACATCTTTGCATTGCAGAATGTCCGAAAGTGAAACAACGGCCTCACCGGTGAATCTTCTCTTGGAGCGTGTATTATAGTCAGACTTTACCCGCGGCATTTCGGCAGTGGATGTGTCATTTGCAAACACCATTTCCTCGTCTTCCATCCATGAGAAGAGCGCATGATCAGGAACAATGTTGGATTCTTGCTCTAGGGACATTCCTTGTATTTGCGTGGTAAGGACCGCATTCTCCATTGCCGGGGCATATCTGTATTCTTCGTTCTCAGTCGCAATACCTTGACTATGTTGCTCTGCTATCCTTTGTTGTAAGTTGCCACGCGGACAATTTCGGGGCATATGCGCATCGTTGCAAGGGAAGCACCATGGATTGATGTCATCAATAAGATTGTTTTGTCCCACAGTTAATTCTCTGCTAGAGCTCGGCGACGCACCTGCCAGCGGTGTAGGCACCAGAACTATTTGGTTCATAGCCGCCGTTGGTGAGTTAGTGCAATGCGCATTCTGATATTGATTCTGCTGATAGGTAGGCCACCCACCTTGATAGTTCTGATATGCAGGCCGCGGAGGCATTGCTTGATTCCGCTTGAGCATTGTTATATCATTCGCCATAGTCCGTAGCATCTCCTTGAGGTCGCCCATCTCATTCTTCGGAGAACTCGATGTAGAGGCCAAGTTTTCAGGAGCGGCTGCATATGAGTACGCTGACTGGGGAGTCGCTGGCGCACTGGTCAATGCCACCTCTTGTGCTACGTTTGATATCTCAGGAAATATCAGCATAACAGGTCGAGGAGGCAATTTTCCGCAGTCTATCAAGTGATTTTCTGCTTTGATAGCGGTGGTATATGCATCTGGTAAAGTGGCTCCTCCCAGAGACTTGATCATCATAGAAATGTCAGGATTGATGGACTTCAGATAGAACATGAACGCCAACTCTGGGGTCAGGCGGATGGTCACAGGAATCCTCCGCCAACTTGAGTGAAATCGGGCATTGAAGTCCGTCAGAGCCTCCTGGGGTGCACGTTTGATGACAGATAACTGATAATATAGCGAAGAACGATCTCCGTAGTTTGAAAACCTTTCATAGAATGGATCTCCCAGGTCGTCCCAAGTGTGAATGGTATTAGGAGTCAGTGTTCGGTACCACTCCAGAGCTTTGCCTTTGAAGGACGTAGCAAGGAGTCTCAGGGCTACATTCTACGTCGTGATACCATGTACTAGGCATACATCTGCTACATCCTGCAAATGCTCTACTGGCATTTTTGTATTATCTCCAGCAAATTTGGGAAGAGCTTTCAGGGCCGAGACCGGAATGGCACCCCAAACTGCAAGTAACCCAGGTTTACTAGTGCCTCCATCCGAGACAGTCCAGGCCGCAAATCAGTTAGTAACCGTTCCATTCCCACCACCCTTTCCTCTCACCATGTTGCCAGCCGCGAATAGAAATTATGTAGCATGGGATGCTGGGAGCCCCCTGGTAGCTCCGGTCGTGCCAGAAAAAAGGACAAACTGTTGACGCCCAAAATTGACGAGATAACAGTGCCTTTATGGGAAACTCAGTTCAAGGGGGACCCCTTTGCGCCAAACTGAGTGACCTCTGGATTTTAAAGAAGCCGGCTTCTTCTATATAATGGTTTTTGGAAAGGGAAAAGGAAGTAGATATAATGAAACAAATATTAATCTAAGGCGATGCGCCAAAGCTTTTTGATAGGCACGATAAATCATAGACTCAAGGGCCTGAATGTTATTGATATGTTCCAAAACACCGGAAGCTTAAAGCAATAGCATAAATAATTCATTTAATTGACATAAAACAGTATTGCATACATTCTCACTGCTAAGAAGAGTCATTAAGACATGATTTAGACCAGCAAGTTTGCTTTAAATATATAGAAGTCTCCTCAAATGAAATGCTTAAGACAATAAAAAGCACAGTTCACAGTTTAATCAAGACATAAAAAGAAAAAAGGCCGAACAAATAGGCACAGTCTGAAAGTATCTTGCAAATAAACATGCAAAAGAGGCCTGGCATCTCTTGCTAAAACCAGTATTCTTCCTATAAATCTCGGACCATCTTCCCTCAACAGAGAGAGTATATATAGCTGGAGAGCAAAATCCCACCGCCTGGAGAGTTGTAACAGAAAGATTCCACAATCTCCTGTAATGATGCTCGGATAAGAATATTCCCAATGCCGTTATGAGAGCAGCCAATCAGAGTACAACATCTAGTTGGTCAGTTACAGGCGTGCCCTTTGTAATGATGGCAGTGGTCCCAACCAGGCTTCGAAGCGACGAGTGTCGTCCACCGCCTTAGAGAACCATGGCGAGTAGCAGTCAATGACACCATCCCGCTCGGCCATCTCACAGCTTGCTTTGATAATCGATGTAAGGCACGTGGCAGCAAACTGCGGCCCGAATGAAAACTCCTTCTCCATTGACTGGGAGCTTGCGGAGAAGTGACACGTGTTCAGGGGACGGAGGCTACTTTGAAAACGGGGAAAGGCCGCATGAAAAGGGGGTGAAAGACGCGTGGCCACATTTCGCAACCCGTGGTGCTCTCGTCCCTGCTGTTGTTTTAAAAACAGCGAACCGCTGACACGTGAGCGAGGGTGGGCCCCGCCAGGAAATAAAGAAGGCCAATAGAAATCCTTCACAGCCCGCCGCAGCATACTCTACTCTTGCTAGGGAAAGATTGCGATACACCGCCACGTACAAAGATGTGGGTCCCGTTTCGCAACCCGTAGGAAACATAAAGCAATCAGAAAATGAAGAACCCCACAGGCGAGACACGTGGGCGCCCAGCGCAGCCTTTCAGGAGCCGAACGGGGAGACACTTGCCGAAGTTGCGAAGCAAGGAATGCACAATGGGGGAGATCAAAACCTGCCGGGAAGCCGAAAAAGACACAGAGACGCGCAGGCCAGCGCACGAATATATGCAAAAAAGGGAACCCGAAGGGAGCTTCTTGGAATATTATTTCAACAGAAACTATTTTCAAACATTTTAATAGTATATATATGTGATGAATTGATGAATGTGTGTGCCCTTGGTCTCCTTGTTTTGTGTAGCGTAGCACTCGGGTTTGTGACATGGATTAACTGCCTCTCATGGATTCATTAACACTGGAAGTTGTATTGAGAATTAAGAGGTCAATCTCTTGGTGCAATGACAACTATCTATTAAAAAATTGGTATCATAGCCTGGGTCATGGGTTTGAACCTCTCGCTTGCACTAGGGGATTTTTACAAGGTGTGTGCCCTTGGTCACCTTGTGTTGCACAGTGTAACACTTGGGTTTGTGGCATGTATTAACTTCCTCCCATGGATTTATTAACTCTTTTGGTTGTATCATGCATTAAGAGGGTGATATTTTGGTGCAACAAAAACTATATGTGCAATAGGAGTGGTGTGTAGTGTGTGAGTAATGTGAAATATGTTGAGGTGCAAGAATTGATCAAGTGTAGTGCAAGATTTAACAATTAATACTACTAGAAGTAGTTAGTAGAAGGTGTCTACATCCTTCAAGATAACTAATGCTACTAGAGGCAGTGAGCTAAAGGTTATAGATGGTCTAGAGTTGTAGTGGTGGATATTTTTTGTAGATCTGAGATAGATTTCTCATTGTAGCATTATACTTTCTTCTTCTTTCTAATCTGTCCATGTCCCTTTGGTACTAATCCCTTCTTTCTTTTGGGTAGTGTGACCTCCCACAATGAGTGCATTATATTTGGTATTGCAATTAATTTATATAGTGAGCTAATCCTCACTGTTGTTTTTCCCTTCTTTGGATTTCCATGTAAATCTAGTTTTTTGTTATGTATGGTGTTTGATGTGTTGCTTCATTTATTTAGTATCATGCTAAATCTGATTAAGGGTTTAAGGACTAATAAAGATCTAAATGATAGTGAGGTTTTTAATTTTTTAATGTACAACTAATTCACCCCTCTCTCAGTTTCCTTGTGCATTCAACAAAGAGTGTGTTCAAGCGTAGGTGACTCATGGATCTTCTGGTTGGTTCTATTTCAAGTGCTTGTTCCATCAGTATATGTTTAGATTTTTTCAACATATCAATCACAAATATTCATTTTGTATTGGACTCTAAGAGTATTAGAAAACAAAAAATGATAACGACCATCTATATCTTTTAATCTAGGTTCACTATGAAAAATTATTTTCTCAATTATAAGAAATCCAATATCAAACCTTGTACAGTCTATATTATAGCCATGGTCTAATATTTTGGTATTAACCTTAAGGTAAGATACACCTGCTAAGAAATTGAATGGTGGAAAATTTATATTTATTAATCTAAAAATACATATGTTTCCTATTGTGAAATATATTGAACCAAGTTAAAGATCAATACCTTGTTGTCTAAAAAAAGACATAATGTTGAACTAATATGTTTATCTTATAAGTAAATAATAAATTTTAGATGAATAGAACATATTCCATCTCCTCATTTTCCACTAATTACACCTCTAAATTGAGCTACAACAACTTGATCCTTGATGTGACACCTTGTATCTATAAGTGTGGCAAAGTATTGAGGTCCAACATCATAGTTGAATTGTGGATGTATAATTAAATCAATATCAGAGAAGTGGATATGGAAATATCCATTTTCTCGACATTGTTGGAAATCCTTGGTGATCACAAAGTGTAAATACATAGGTCTTATATCTTGTCCTCAAATTTGTAGATTTAATTCAATTTTCTGACAAAGGTCATCATGCAAGCTATTATACCCTTTTTAAAGTATGTATGAAATGCTAAAATATAGAAAAATATAATTTCCTTTATCATCTATAACAAATTTATTATCTTCAAAAAAATTATGAACATGAATTGTTCTAGAGGAACTAGCATTCATTATTCTATGATTTCCATAATATTCAAATTTAGAGAGATGGACAAGATCTTGCTTGGAATTTCTACTTATTTTAGATGATACTTTTCTCATCTTATAATTTCCCTGAAATTCCTCCCTGGATTTACGTGGCTCTTAATATTGTGGATCCTCTACACTAATAAATCTTACCCTTAATCTTTCATGAAATATAGATATCACATTCATTCAATAAATAGAATGCAAAGGATTGAAACCTTTGCTCTGATATCATTTTGTAAAAAGTAGAATTTAAACATAGTTTTTTTATTTTAGTAATAGAATAATTTTAGATGATTCCATACTTATCGATTAGTGTGTGTACAATCTTGGAGTTATTTCCACATATTTATAATTTCTAAAATAAACTAATTTTTAAAGTATTTTTTCAGTTCATAATGATTTTAAAATTACATCAATATGTAGTGTTTTAAAAATAAAAAATTTAATAATCACCTCAATTCAATATTGTATGTGAAAATTACAAGCCTTTGAAGTTCCAGAAAACTAGGATTGTCTACTAAATTTGATGAGAAAACTAGATTTATGGAAAAATAAAACTCAAGAAAATATTAATTAAACCACTATGAAGAACACAAAATTCTACCCTAAATAATGATAAAAAAAAAACTATAAAAAGGGTCATACACTCTAGTTATTGGCTTCTAAAGTTGAGATACAAAATTGAAAGCTACAATGGTGTGAGATGCAAAAATAAATAAAGGTCCTACTAATGGAAACATGATATAATAATGACATCACCAAAATAATTTAAAATTCTAACAAAATATTCTATTTAGCTAATATATTCCAAAACCACAATTTAATTTGTATAAGATTGTTATTTTGTATGAAAACAATTTATATTTGAATGCAAACCATCTAAATACAGAAAAAAAAATGCCTATGTGAAATTCTTTGTTTGATGGAAGAATATTTTGGGAATATTCATTACATTGGTCAATATGTGCAAGCCCAACACAAAAAATGGTGAAAAAAAATAAGGAGGCAACAATGGACCTATTATCACCTTCATGATAGAAGTGGTAGTGTAAAAAATTGTATTTCCACTATAGTGTGCAACAATCCACATAATGTTTTTGAATTTTAAAAAAATATTCCATCCTATATCACATGTAGGGAGCTATGCAATTCAGGATGTAAAAAAATTCCTTAGAGGCATCTTTGACAAAATTGGACAAGATTCATATTAAAATAAAGCTTCTTGGCCTTCTAGACAAGATGGCAAGGTTTGTTTAGCCTCAAAATGCCTAATAAATGACCAACCTATAAATGGATTTTCTAGAAAAGTGTTGATTGTCAAACCCTTGTACATTTAGCCTCTGATGTCTAATTAGGATGAAATGAAAAGCTGAAATGAACTAATCAACTACTTTGAACTTGATGGAGAGTTGATATTTTTTGAAAGAAGATTTAAAGTAATTTTTGTTGGGACTCAAATATTTAATGTCATTTTTCTTGATTCTCTTCCCTTTTGTGTATCTTAGCCATATTTGACCCATTTTTGATAATTAGAAACATCTTACTATTAGGTTAGGTGACATATACCTTGCAAACCTAGATGAGGGGACATGTGAGAGATGTTTTTAATTTTGGGATATTGTAATTGAATTTTAACAAGGAAATTAAAGTTGGTTGAGGTTACACATCACTAGAGGACAAAATGCTCTCTCTTAGGTGTGCACATTGGGAATATGAAGAGTCTTGAGCGGGGAGCCAAGTTTGGAGGGAAATATGTGTCTATTGGTGTGCCATCTAGAAGTTGAACAACCACCAAAGCATCTTCAATGCCAAAAGTTGAAAGGTCTATGGGTTTAGTGCCCACATTGAAGCTTTTTTCACATTCAATTAATGTATTATCATGTGAATCTTGGTTTTTCAAGGAAGGGGCATGGGATTTTTCAAGTGGTTTCAACACCTCTTTTTTTGGTTTACCATTGTGGTTTTTCCTGCCACAAGTGCTATAAATTGGAGCTTTGAGATGGAAATAGAATCTTGTGTTATTTTCAAGTGTATGGAAGCATTCGAGTTGTAGGAGAATAAAAAGGAAGTGTTTTGTAGTGTATCTCTCTTTTGAAGATAAATAATATACTTGTCCTCTTTTCTCATGTGGATTTTTTCCCGAAAGGGTTTCATCACATAAATATGTGGTCATATTTATTTGATATTTTTCTATTGTGATGAACATGCAATCACATACATTAAATTAAAATTGGTAATATTATTTTCATAAATTTGAATACACATATATAAGTTAATGTTGCAACTTAGTTATGTTGGAAACTCAAGTCCATACAACTGAGAGGGGGGGTGAATCAGTTGTCACTGAATTTCAAACTTATTCAACTTATTAACCTTATTCTCATATATGATCACTAATCATGAAAGCATAAATCAACAACACATCAAAAGCACACATAACACCAATATTTTTACGTGGAAACCCTATTAGGGGAAAAACTATAGTGGAGGTCAGTCCATAAGATTGTACCCTATTAAAAGTATAAAAAATATGAATGGGGAATGCACATACATTCAGGAAAACTATCTAGAGCTCATTGCTCAATTACAAAGGAAGACGTACACTATCCTACAAAAAGGTTTTGATTAAATCCATTAGACTTTGAACTAAGAAAATAGCATCTGCTAATGCCTGGTTACAGTTCTGGTTAGGCTCATGAACACATCTTCACTCTTCTTCACTCTTTGCTCTACCTTCGAATGATCTGAAAAATATTTTCACATAGGAATTATGCACTTGAAAAATTCACTATGATTCACTCTTCCAAAAAATAAAACAATCAATCTTATATATTCGCAACAAGAGATTACATTGCTATAAGTCGACTTCAACAAAATAGCAAGAAAGAATATAAAAAGTTGGCTTGGATCAATATAAATTATTCATGTGAATCAACCAAGGTTGGAAACAACATAAAAAATACCAAAAACAACATCTGAAAACATGAACCACTTCAAATAATTACTCCTCAAAGATCCACAACATGGTTCAACACATTGTCATCCAAGAACATAAAAAACATGAACATGCAAGAGAAAATCTTGGATTGCGAGCACAATGATCAATGTGGATGTGCAACAAAGATAGATCCTGAACTAGAAACATCCAAAAAAATCATGAAACATTAGAGAGGCATCGACAACAACTGAAGTAACTAAAATCACATGATCTTCATTCAGGAACACAAACTAAAGTAACAAAAAAATTATCAGGATACAAATCTTCATAACTTGATCAAATCTTCATGTGGATCTTTGAAACTTGATTTAGATAAACTAGATATAATTAGCAAGAAACCCATTAGACCATAGCCTCAGAACACCAATGTACTAAACACATTGAAAAAAAGAACTTTGCATCACCATTGACAACCTATAACACTTCTTATTGCAATTTTCTCAATATCGTCAACATATACAGCTTATAATGCAACAATTATAATAGTGTTGATGTTAATAACAACCACATATCAGCAACACAACCACAACATCCAACAATCTCCCCTTTTGGAATTGATGGAAACACATGATGTCAAAAATACCATCAACACAACTACACTTAATCCTCGTTAGGTTCTATCTTTTCTTTCCTCAACTATTCTCCATGATCTTCTCCCCATAAGGCTCTTCTCCCTAGATAATCACTAGTTTTTCACATTATTGTTCTCCACCTTTGAAATAAATGGAAAAGATCTCTTCTATGCAAGCTTTGAACCACATATCCGAACACCTAAACATTTGAACATTTGACTACTCCCCCTGAGTAGTAGCCATGACAACATCAAGCTAGATCAAAATATGATCATGAAATTCACGGATTGATGCAAATTAATGTATCCTATTTCTGATTAGGAGGGCTAATCACCTCTAACTTCCCTTTGAGATACTCAAAAGTATCCTTAGGCAATGACTTTGTAAATATGTTTACAATTTTCTCTTTAGTAGGAACATACTCCAATGTGACTTCCTTTTCACAAACTTTCTCTCTCAAAAAGTGAAACTTGATAGATATATGCTTGGTCTTTGAATGCAACACTGGATTCTTAGAAATTTTAATAGCACTTGAATTATCATAGAATATAACAATAGGCTCATCATACACAATTTTGATATCCTTCAAAATATGTTTCATCCATAGTACTTGAGTACAATTATTAGCAGCAACAATGTATTCAGCCTCTGCAGTAGATAAAGAAATAACATTCTGCTTTTTTCTTAACCATGAAATCAACTTCGTTCCCAAGAAAAATTCTCCACCACTAGTACTCTTCCTATCATTCACATCTCCTGCCCAATCAGCATCAGTAAAGGCATTTAAAGTAAGATCATCATCTTTAGGATACTATAGATCAAAATCAATTGTCCCTTTCAAGTATCTAAAAATCCTCTTCACAACAGTCACATGAGATTCTTTAGGATTAGCTTGAAATCTTGCAACAATACATACAACATTCATTATATTAGGTCTTGTTTGAAAAATAAAGTAATCCACCAAACATTGATATGTATCTAGTCTGAATTTCCTTTAGCGAATCATCATCAGTTGTCAACTTCCATCTGGACAACATGGATGTACCAACTGGCTCTAAATCTACCATACCGAATTCTTCAGCAATTCCTTCACATACTTGGACTGAGATATAAAAATCCCTTTATCTAATTGAGCAATTTTAAATCCCAAGGAAAATTTCATCTCTCCAATCATTGACATCTCAAATTCATTTTGCATCTCATTAGCAAACTTTATGCACAAGATATCATCTCCTCTAAATATGATATCATCAAAAAAACTTCCACAATCAAATCTTTATCATCATTCTTGAAATATAGATTACTATCAATAGTACCTTTATTAAATCCAAGATTCACCAAGTACTTATCCAATTTGGCATATCATGCTCTAGAGGTTTGTTTGAGTCCATAGATTGCTTTCTTCAATTGAAAAACAATATCTCCCTGATCAATCAACTAAAATCCATCAGGTTGTTCAACATACACCTCTTCTTCCAACTCCCCATTTAGAAAACAAAACTTGACATCCATTTGATAAACTTTGTAGTCTTTGTAAGAAGCATAAGCAAGAAACAATCTCACAACTTCAACTCTAGCAACAAGGGAAAATGTTTCTTCAAAATCAATATCTTCCATCTGTGAATATCCCTTACATACACATCTTGATTTGTTTCTAACCAATTCACCTTGTTCATTAAGTTTGTTTCTAAACACTGATTTAGTTCCAATTACATTCTTATCCTTAGGTCTCGGAACAAGAATCCATGTATCATTCTTTTCAATTTTTTGTAGTTCCTCTTTCATTGTTTCAACCCAATTTTCATCTTTTCATGATTCATTCACATTAGTAGGCTTTGTCTTTGAAATCAAGAAATATTCTTCTGCAATCTTTATCCTAGTCTGGACACCTTTGTTCTTATTACCTATGATCTAATTCCTTGAATTATTTAATCTTACATACCTTAGAGTCTTGTTAGAATGTTCTTCAATTTCAAGCTCTTCTAATCTCTCTTGTATTATTCCATCAATTTCTCCTTCTTCTTGATCTCCTTGATTTACCAAAATGATTTGCACTTGAATTGAAGTCTAACCTTTGTTTTAACTGACATTCTGATCATCAAAATAATATCCAGAAGTTCTGGATAGTTCATCTATGTCTTCATTAACCTTAACATTTTCACTTTCAACCATTTTCTTCAATCTCTTATTGTAACATCGGTAGGCCTTGCTATTAGTAGCACAACCCAAAAAAAATCGATCATCACTCCTAGCATCAAACTTTCCTATATCTTCATCTCTTTTGATATAACACTTGCTTCTAAAAATCTTGAAGTACCTAATAGTATGTTTTTGACCAGTCAATAGCTCAAAAGGAGTCATACTAGTATCACCTTTGATTTGTACCTAGTTAAGTGTGTGCATAGCAGTACTCGCATTTTCTCTCCAGTAGATATGAGGCACATTTCCTTCCAACATCATGATTCTAACAACATCTAGAACTATTATTTTCTTCCTTTCCACGACTCCATTTTGTTGAGGGGTTCGTGGTGCAAATAATTGTCCCTTTATTCCATGCTCTTCACAAAAAGAATTAAACTCACCAGAAGTGAATTCACCACCTTTGTTTGATCTCAGACACTTAATCTTCAAACATGTATCTATCTCAACTCTAGCCTTAAAGATCTTGAACTATTCAGAGCTTCAAATTTATCCCTTAAGAAAGTAGCCCACATCATCCTTGAATAATTATGAATCAACAACATGAAACACTTGTAACATTGTAAACTTCTAGTTCTAGCAGGACCACACAAATCAATATGCACAAGATCCAACAATTCATTAGAATTTTTTTGTTTATTTTGAAATGAAATTTTTGTGTGCTTTCCTAACTAACATTCTTTGCATATGGCATTAGTAGGTTTCATCAACTTAGGAAGATCTCTCACAACCCTAGTGGAACTTATCTTGACAATATTATCAAAGTTAACATGTGAAACATTCTCCTATGCCACAACCAACATTCATCAATTTGAGCAATCAAATAACTTTTACTAGCAGCACTCAGGTGGAAAATATTACCTTTTGTTTTTGTACTTGATGCAATCATATTTCAAGAATTTCCCAATATTTTGCACTTAAGTACCATTCATGAACTAAAGATTGCATCCCTTATCAACCATCTTCAACACTTAAAATATTATGCTTCAAACCTTCAACATACAAGACATCATTAGTATTATGCTTACCATCAAGAGAAATGCATCCTCTTCCACAGATCACACCAACTGTGTTATCACCAAACCTCAGAACACCACCATCATACTTTTCCAAATTCACAAACTTAATTTTATCTCCTATCATATGATGAGAACAACCACTATCAATTACCCATTCATCTTTATCTTCAACTCGAGTAGCTAGGGCTTTCTCCACATTTGCACAACTAGTAGATTCAATAGACACAAAATTATTTTCCTTGATAGCAATAAGCACAAATTCATCTTTAGTTACATTTCATTTGTCATATTCATCATCTGTCACACCTTCATCAATAGCATAGTAACAATTCTTTTGAAATTTAGGCTTGTTAAATCTTGGCTTGGAAACTCTCTGAGGACACCTTGATGCAAAATGACCTATCTTATTGCAAGAGAAAAATTCAATAGGAAACTTACCCTTATACTTACCTTGTCATCTGGCTTCTCTTTTCACAATTAATGCTTCAAGCTCTTCAAGCTCTCTTTCTTCTTCATCAAGTTGTTTCATTTCATCCTCATACTTGAATGTCTTTCTTGATGAACTTTCACCTGGATCATATCTTTGTCTATCTCTTCAAGTAGTAGCCTTGAATGCAAATTCAACCTTAGGAAGGGTGTCACCAAATTCACTCAACTCAAAAGTACCAAGCTTACCAATCAACATATTCCTAGTAACATTTGTCACATTTCAAAGCTCTTCAATAGCACTAGCCTTAACTTTGTAGGAATTAGGCAAGGATCAAAGCACTTTAGCAACAATCTCTAAATCATCTATCTATCCACTAGCACATCTAATACCACAGACAAGTTCATTCACTCTCTAAATGAAATTAGTAACATTTTCATCATCACCCATTTTCAACTTTTCATATTTCCCTTTCAAATTGTGTAGCTTAGCAATCTTCACATTAGCATCACCTTCATACAAGGTCTCCAACTTTTTCAAGATCTCATAAACAGTCTTCAGATCCATCACATTTGTCACCTCAATATTAGTGAAAGTACTTAACAAAGCTTCCTTAACCTAGATATTATACTCATCATCCCTGATCGCAACAGAATTAGGACCATTCTGTGGAATAGCATATATATTTTTTGTAATGCTCTAGTACGGTTCACCTGTAGTTCCCCACCACACAACCCCAAAGGAAACTAAACATCTAACATTTATAGATTTTCTTTTTTAAAAAAATAAACATGCAACATAATATAAACATTTATCACTTGAAATGAAATAATAAATGTACAACATATACCAAGTCTCTTGAGGTTACATGATTGCATCACTTTTTGTATCAACATCATTACATCACATGAAAGATACCAGTAACCATAAGACACCATGAACAAGAACAATACATTAAAAATTGAAGTTACATTACTCGAGGATTATAATGTTGCTTGCCAACATGTATGAGAAGAGTACAATAACATGGAATAATACATCTAAAATGTATGGATACAAAGTTGTAAGACTGGATTCAACTCTGGCATAACTAAGGAGTCACTGCAAAGGTACAATTATACACTTCTTGATCGATGGCTGTGGACCCAATTAGGTGCATAGCACGTTCCACCTAACCACATGGACCCAAAGGCCCACCCCTCATGCTAGGAGAAGACAAGAAGGATCTCCAACGAAAACCATTAAATGAAACAAGGATTACAAGACTTCACAATAAGAACCACAATAAAACAAGATAAAATCCAACACATGAACATGACAAGAGCATCAACAGAAACATGACAACATCCCCTTCCAAAGGCTCAAGATCAACAAGAGGGGAACAAAATCATACCAGGTTGTTAAAGGGTGGAGTATCATCACAAGGTTTTCTATGGGTTACCTTGGTGTAACCTTCCTAGGCTACCAGACCCCCATCCTTGATTACCCTGGTTGCCTCTACTAGCCACCAGACCCCCATACAAACTATGTAGAACCAACATACGTCTCATGAAGACAAGGTATTTGGTCATGCCATTCTAGGCCTTCCCACTCATCCCAAGCCTAAATGAGCACATGGGCCCATGAGCGAGGCTACATTATCTAAATTAATGAGTGGAAACTACCCAAACCCTCTAATTAATTAATTAATTAATTTATAACTTGAGTAAACTCTCACGGGTTACCCTAGACTAACCACTTTGAGTGTCGGACCCCCATTGAGAGCCACTCCTCCAACTAACAACAATATCACAAAATCACAAATGGAAAGCCAAATTGCACAAGAAACCAAATCCAATAAAATAACTACACCAAGTGAGGTATGCACCATCTCACATAAGAAATTCAAAGTAACAAAAACCAAATTCAAGTTTGAGGATCAAGCCACATAAACACAAACCACATGCAAGATCAACCATCATCAAAGTGACATAATCATAAAACCACCCGCTTTCAGGTGAAACAACATAAAACTCAAATAATTACATCAGGCCTGATATGGGTTACCCAAGGTGATCCTCCTAGGTTGTTGAACCCCCATACCAACTCTAGCAAGAAGAAACCAGATCCCCTTTATCCTCTGGAAGACTAAATCACTGATACACTAGCTTACGAAATAACAACAATAGCAAGATATCAAAGACTAATCTCAATCCACAATTCAAAAATAATATCTTCAACATAGTCAACAATCATGACAATTATAGCAATCAAACTGCCACAACTCAATACAAAAATCAGCCCACTCAAACATTATGAAAGAGACATAATTTCCACATCTCACATCACTCTTTACTCTAAAAAATAATTCATTTGGTAGTATTTTTACTACAAAATAACTATAACATCGTTAACATAACCATTATAATAATACTCTAGGCATATATGCTCACATATTATCAACATTGAGCACTTAAATGAACAATCCTTCTCATTGTACTCTACTCAATATTTTGACCCTAAACTTTAACTACTTTAAGGCACAAATACACCATCTAATTTTCTATCATTAAATTAATCAAGTTCAATCATCCTAGTACTTGCTTAGCATCACTATCTATTCAAGACAAATAATTCATCTAATAATGGATAATCTATTCCATTTAAGCAAACTCTTCATTTATTAAATACAAATAAATTAACCATAGTTCTATTTCACAATACAAAATATAGATTATAATCATAAAGATTTTTATAAATATATTTATATAGGTAACTATTCTTACACATATTTACAACACAACTCTAACCCATATTATAACACAAGGAACACATGATAATATCACAATACAATTATATATTTTCACACTTAAGGGTCTTTGGTTGTGAGGCTTTTGTTCATGTTCCTCAAGAAAAATGATCTAAATTAGATCCAAAAGAACATAAATGCATCTTGATTGGTTATGGGGAGAATGTAAAAGGTTATAAGCTTTGGAATCCTCTAACCCATAGAATAATTTTGTCTAAAGATGTGATTTTCAAGGAATTTAGAGCTTACTTAGGAGAAGAACAACCAAAGGATACAAATATAAAAAATAAAATGCACTTTGAGATAAAGATTAAGAATCAAGAAGATGCACACATGGAAGAACAATTAGATGGATCTTTGGATGGAGAAGAAGAAGAGGGTCCATATAGTTTAGAGGATATGTAGGATGAGCACACATAAGAAGAATAGGTATAGCCCATTACTCCCACATTGAGGAGATCCACAAGACGATAAATCAAGTTGATAGATATAGTCCATAAAAGTACCATTCTATATTTTCTTTTTTGAGTATCAATAATGAAATTAGATTTTATGGGGAGGTTCTCTCTTAAGAGGAAAGTGATTCGTGGTTGCAGGACATGCAAGAGGATATGATGGCTTTAGATGGTTGTGACATTTGGGATCTTTTTAGTTTTCCCAAAGTAATGAATCACATTGGATGAAAGTGGGTATTTAAAAAAAAAATTGGTGCAAATGGTTGGTTAGAGTGGTACAAGGCTAGCTTAGTGGCTAAGGGCTACTCCTAGAGAAAGGGAGTTGATTTTGGTGAAATTTTCTCTCCTACTGCAAAATTATCTTCTATTAAATTCCTATTGTCCATTACTTTTCTTTGTGATTTTTAGATAGATGAAATCGATGCTAAAACTAATTTCTTCCATGGAGATCATGAGGAGGAAATATATATGTGATCGCCTAATGGTTTTATTGTGAGAGGAAAAGAACAATTGGTTTGCAGGTTGAAGAGATCTTTGCATGATTTGAAATAGTCACCCAGGATGTGATACGAGAAGTTTGATACTGTTGTACTGAATTTGGGATTTCTTAGGAGTGAAGAGGATCATTTTGTTTATATTAAATTTATCGATGAACAAATTATAATTATTAATTTATATTGTGATGATATGTTACTCATAGGTAACAATAAGATGATGATTAGGGTACTAAAGGAATAGATCTCTAGAATATTTTATATAA
>VDFB02000002.1:68993140-69317891 GCA_007258455.2 Sequoia sempervirens
GAATTGTAATGTCAACAACTCTAGGATTATGGGTAATATTGTCTTTGTCACATACATGATGATGAAAGAGGAAGTACCAATTGCTCTCTTGGGCATAATTTGGTCAGCCCAAAGCACATTAAACAATTTTGTATGCCATTTTCTTTTATTTTCCTCCACCAATTTGTAGACAACTATGACAATGTTTTAATTCAAAGATTCCACCTATCCATTTCCTTGTGGATATTAATCTAATGAATGGGATACGAGAATGCCATATTTGTAGAAAAAGCTTAGATTCTCTTCAAATGAAAAACTTGAGGAATTGTCTACTATATTCCTTGGCATTCCAAATTGGGACACCATAAAATTGCAGACAAGGAATCAAGAAATTGGTTTCGAGGGTATAGGAGCTATCTTCAATTTTCCAACAAACAATATGCATCTTTGAATTAGGTAGGCTAGTTGTAATGAGCAAACAATAATTTGAATGTTGTGATGTGGGAGGAGAACTGCTCACCACAAGTTTGATCATGAAAATATTTCAGTAGCTTTATTTGATATTCTTTATTCACACACCTCATAAAAGCACTGTCAAAGCTCCACTTTGTTAGATGGTTGTTGTTTTCAAATGTTAGAAATGAACTTTGTTAGATGGCTATTGTTTTTCAAATATTAAAAATGAACTTTGTTAGATGACTGATCATGCTAGGAGCTTGTGGATTATAGACAATAACTTTTGGATTGTACCCAAGAACTAGGGCCTCGTCAATCAAGTGTTGCTAATATCTTCATTGGCAAGACTTCATTCGTTTCTCTGTAATAATAGTTTAAGTTTGTATTTTGTTTTATTTTCTTTCATTTCTTATGTTAGATGTTTGCTAATGTAAGAATTTTCATGCAATTTTGTAGCCTTACAAGTTTGGAGGAGCAGTTAAGATTCAAGGAGTTGAAGGAATACAAAGGCATACAATATATAGATTCTAAGTGTGTGCTCTTTCGATAAATAGGTCAGTGTCCACAGTTTCTATCGTTGCTTTTTTTCCTTTACAAAAGTATGCAACTAGTGATAGTTATCTTGATTTTTTCCTTTACAAAAGTTATCTTGTTTTGCAAAGATGCTTCATCAAAAATTATTTTTAGTGACTGTCATTCTCTTCTTCCTATACATAGCTTGATAACCAATTAAGCTGTAGTTTTTAGCTCAATTACCGAATGCTCAAAATTATTTTAGCTGAGTTTAAACTTGAAAAGAGCAGAGGCGTAGAAAAGTGTAGTATTTACTCAACATGTATCTACAGTTTTAGTTTTCTCCTGATAATTTTGGGTGAGTTGTTCAAAATTTTAAGTTACGAGATATAAGCTTGAAAAGGGCAGAGGCCTAGAAAAGTGCAGTATTTAGTCGACATGTATCAGCAGTTTTAGTTTTCTATTGCTAATTTTGGGAGAGTTGTTTGAAATTTTACCTTACGATATATACTATAGGTCATAGAAACTTATTTCTATGCAAGGCTCTATTTTTTATTAGACATTGTGTCACAATTATTAGCCTTTAGATGGAGTGCCATGCAAAATTTTATTTCATAAGGAATTAATAAAATTGAGCAAATATAAAGAGCAGAGGCCTAGAAAAGTGCAATATTTTACTTTATATATATCACTATATATAAAGTAAAATTATAATGAATACCTTAGTGTAAGTAAAATTATATATAAATCAAATATATATATCATTATAATTCTATATAAATTTTGACAGTCTAACCAAAATCTCTCATTTCATCAGATATAATTTTCTAAAAAATTTGATTGTAATTTATGGAAAAATATCTAAATACAGAGCCATCAAATGTAAGCCCTGAATCCAATTAACTATTGGAATAAAACACAGTAAGCCAAACAAAAAATTGGGAGTGCTAAAAGGAAACTATGTCTAATAATCAAATTAATAAATGAAAAAACAACGCAGAAAAACACTTAGGAAGGAATAGAGAAAAAATAAGAGGATAGACCCAAACTTAGGAAGCAATAGACAAAAAATAAGAGGAAGCAGTCAGAGGATACAAATTTTCCTTGTCAAATCTAAGAGCTAATAGAAAGGATCTCACCAAGACAAAGCTCTATTTTGTGTCAGAGTCTAAAAAATTAAGACATGGACAGATAGTTAAAACTGATGATAGAGTATAGCCTAAAATGCTAAAACATAAACAAAAACAAATAAGAACAGGGAACACAATATACTAGAGAAAGGAACATATGCATTGAGTGAATATATTGGATAAAAATTACTTGAATATCGGCACTCTACAGATGACATGTGTATGCAGCAGTTCCATGAATAATGTAAGCATTGTATCAATATAGCACAAAATAGAGCATCAAAAAAACTTGGTTCCCATAGATTTATTTGCACTTTATGGTACCGGCAACTCTTCAATAAGCTGCTAGTAAAGTAAATTACTAAATCACACAAGAGTCAAATGAAATAGAGTAGAATACCCCGGGGACCAATAATATTGCCAACAACAAAGCTAACATTGTACGATTGTAGCCATATTTGTAGAAAAAATAATGTAGCATGATAAGTGAAGAAAAACATGTTCTAGAATGCATAAGCAAAAAAGAGAGCAGATATTTAGTATGGATGATATAGCTAGAACAGGAAATTATGATGCTTAAATTAATTTAATTTGTCTTTTATAACTTAACTGAATAATATTAAGAAGAAGTTATAGTCCCAATATGAACAAGAAAATTTCATCTTTGTATTTCCCTGTGTCCATAGAAACAAATCTTTTAAAAATTTATAGAAACTATCTTCCAAATTACAAAATTGATAAATCCATATTGCTAGTGCTTTTAGATAGCTATGATAAATCCAAGCATATAACAATCACTCATAAGAAAACAACTACCATAAAGATATATAATATTCAAATTCATTGTTTACAAAATGAAAAAACAATATCATTTCAATTCTAAATTAATTGACAGTCCAAGTATTGAAAGAAGTGTAATAATATTAAAATACAAGAATACACAGCTGTATCAAAACAACAAAAAACAAAACCAAAGGCTTATAGCAACTACTGGACAACTACAAAACCTCAAAACTACTACAAAACAACAACAAAACAAGTCACATAAATGCCATCAAGAACAACAATCTCAGAAAGAGAGACAAAAACAACAAAGACAAGAGTTAACAGTGACTGTTGGCAGCAAAACAGGGTGTCCAACACCATCAAACACATACGTGAAAGTGATTTTTTTTCCCATCTAATGAAAAAAGATTCAAAGTGTTGGTTGTTACTGAATTAAGAATAGATTCAACAAGGCTTATAACTAAAACACATTACAACATGTTGCTAAGCTTCAACCCACGTAGATGGTGATGAAACTCTATTTCAATAGAGAGCTCAAGAAAACAGACCATAGATAGAATTATTATTGACAGATGTTCAGACTAGTAATTCATAATGCAGAGAACAAGCTATTATTTTCTTTTTAATCTTTTTTTTGAGTTGGTCAATCATATATGACAAGCTAGAAATTCCCTAAGTAACACCAATTTTCAAAGAGAGAGGCTTCAAAATTTGGATTGTTTCTATTTCAAATAGTCCTTCTGAAGCTACATGCCTATACTTGGGACTCCTACTCTACCTATGATTCCATATTAATTTTCAATACATAGGATAGAATTTGAACCTCCTCTATTTTTTCTTGGGTTGCTCTATGTTTGCCAAACTCACCTCTTTCTCGCTGACTGTGGACTATTTCCAATAAATTTAAACGCAAGGAAATTGATAAGCATTTAAGCACTGAGCCATTTTTGGAACTTCAAATGACTCATACTTCAACAGTTGTGAAGGTAGTTGTATTTGAAATTATTTAAAAGAATTAAGGTAATTTATTCAATATGGAATCAGATAAGCTCAATTAATGAATGCAATATGGTTTCCAAAGCAGGGCTTCAGATTCAAATTCCTAGCAGATTCAAATGCCAACTCTAATACTCTAATATTGTCACCAAGGACCAATTCTATCAAGCCCCACAACCAAAACAATTGAACCCAAATTGCCCCAATAATGTGCAAGAAAAAGAAGCAGGACAACCCAGATTCATGAAGCATTAGGGCCTCCTAGAAAAAGCCTCTGAGGGCCACTCTCCTAGAGGGAGTGAAGCTCTTTGGGGTCTTTATAATAAAATTTTCACCTCTTGTAGCTGAGATCATGGGCTATGCAGGGTAGGGAAAATGCATATTCAAGTGTCAACTGTATGATGATTCACTTTATTTGTAAGATTTCCTAAACAATAAACTAGTACTCGACAATTTGAAAGCATTATTGAAAACTTCATAGCAACAGTTACCCAACTAGAAACGAAATCTCTAGGCACATGCTATGTAAATAAAACAATCGCCCACATTATAGATGAGTCCATCCAGCCAAGGTTGCATATAATAAGCCTTTTTCATGGAAATTATCTCACTCATTAAAATAACAATCACCAATTTCAAAGCAGTAAATGCATCAAAACAATGAGTAAACAAAGATGGGTATGTGCAGGATCATGGTGCGCCAAAAAGTGGCAATATTATGGGTATTTGTAGGGTATGTGGCTGACGACTTTTTTTCACCCAAAATTAATGAAATGAAAATCATTTTTAGAGGAGATTCTCAGCTTTTCAAAAATATAAATTATGATTTAATTTGAATTTAATAAATAATTATTATTCATTTTCTATTAGAATTATGACTAAAGTCCTGATCGATAGGCTGATTGAAAAACATCTATAACTTTCAAACTGTATAATATTTTTTGAATCCAAAACATGTGTCACATTCTATGCTTCACATACTATAGGATTAAAAAAGAAAAATTAAATTTCATGAATTTTTTACCAAGTTAAGGTGGTTTACTGTGACGAAGTTTTTATATTTTCTAAAAGTTGTAATAAAAATTCATAATTAATTATTTACTTGGAAAAAAATTACAAAAAATATGCATCACATCCGACACGAGTCCTCTATTGATATATAAAATCTTACAAAAAATTATTATCATTTTATTATGGTTAGGGTGGTCAAACAGACACCTACTTCTTATTTTTTCCCTGAAATTTAAGTACTACTGCATTGAAATTTCAAATTTTCACCAAATAGACTTTATCTATTTTTAAATAAACCTAGTATTTTAGAAACTTATTTCAATTTTCTACAAATTCTATTCTTACATATTTTTGAAATAATATAGATAACTTATTCAAATATTTATGTCAAGTTGCCTAACACTAATTTTTCTAAATTTTTTGCCACTTAAGGGCCTATTTTTTGCACGATGATCCTGCACATACCCAGATGGAGCTCGAAAGAGGCAAAAAAATAGAAGCATACCCATTATTGTCGTAAGATTTTTTCCTCTGCAAATAGTTGCTGAAAAGAACAGCATGAAAATGTAAACAAAGTAATCACCACAAATGATAGCTTCCTTTGCCTTACTTATTGCCAAAAGAACCTGACATTCCCTATCTTCGTGCCTTCAAATCTACTCGATGACTACAATAAAGGTGGAAGGAGCCGAAGACAAAACAATAAGAGCATGGAGAGGAGCGTAAGGTTAAGAAAGCTTGAATTCCTTAGGGTTTAGACTTGAAAAGCACAGGTTATGAAACGCGTAGCTGGAGGATAGTTTTCAATAGTATACGTGTGATAATTGAAGCCAAACAATATAGAACATTGATGCAATATATAAAGCTTAAAGTATGATTGATTGATGCTTTCTAAGGAGACCTTCAAAATGGTTGGATATAATGCTTTGTTCAATATCTCACACCTTCCTTGGCTTTGACAAATATCCACCGACTCCTGAATAGCATTATTGTTAATATGACCAAGGCTATGAGAAGCCCAACTATATTTTAAGCTCGCGTCCTCAGTCCTAGAGAATGATTAGCTTAAGGAAACAAATTGTTCCAAGTGGTACAAGTACTCAAAGACAATAAAAACACAATGAGACGGCTTCAAGAATCCCCAGCATGTGTAAAGATATTAAATTCTCCTTTATTCAACATATATCAATAAATTAATAAAAAGTATTATTATTATTTTTAATATAAAAATATGCAAAAATATTATCAAAGCTTTAAAAAACAAAAATACGATCCTCAATTATTAAGCTTAAGTTATAACTTAATAATATGAAGACATGAGGATGCAGTTATGCCTGTCCCTAGAGACAGTAGCTATCCAACGTTTCTGATTGACCATATATTGTTGATTGTCCATCTTTAGTTGGGATTTTTTTTACATATTACCACCAACTTATGGTTTGTTTTTTGTCAATATTTCCTTATTCAAATTAATAAATGAGTCATAATGAAATTTACAATTTAGTATTCGGATATACTTGTGATTTAGTATTTCATCTATTCCATTATTTATTGTTTAGCAACCATTGCATTGCTCTATTGCCATTATGTACATATTGTCATTATGTACATCAATAGCCACTTCTTGCTTCAAAGTCCTCCAACTTTTTAGCATGATGTTAATAATCGCATTATGTAATTATTGACATATCTTAGTGAAGGGATACACTAAGACCCACTTCTTTCTTGGGACTTTAGGAGTACAAGGATACAACACATCAAACCAAGCCACTTGCAAATGCACTATCTAATGGCCCTAAAGCTATATTAATACATTTCTAATTGTGCTTGTCTACTAACTATATTATTAATTTATAATTTCCAAGCATAATATAAATTTATACAATAGAAATTATGAGTTATAACAACCACAATCATTCCTATTGTTTATTATACTCCTGCCCCATTCCCAATCCTCTATAGAATCAAGCTAAAATGCAAAAACTACATCTTCTTTGACTATAATTACTAGTATAAATTGTGTCTTTCAATTTTAGTCTAACCTAGTTCATCATATTTGACATTTTTCCCATATTTAAGTTCTTTCCCTTCTAAGATTAAGTGCGAACAAAAGTTCCAAGGGATATTTATATCATGGACTGATTATAAGCCACATAAATAACCTCCCACGTATGTCAAAAGACTGCTAATGGATGAATCTGGAAAAGGGGAGCTTATTTATATTGCTTAATGCTTTGAAAAATTAAAAAAGCAATGCCTAGGCTAGAATCAGGATAAGAATAGGCTTCTCTAAATACACGATTTTTTCCTAGTAAAAAAATCAAGCATGCTTGTAGCAAAAGCTTATGGTGCACAATTTGCTCCTAGTAAAACAACTCAAGCATGCTTGTAAATAAAGGCTTATCTCTTTTTTTGGTACCTATATGTCTCTTTTCAAGCATTCAGAGTGCATTGAACAAATGATGTTATTTTATTGCTTAATAACTAACTAGGATGTATCTTGTACCAAAATAATGCTATCAGATATTATTTATCTTTCATTGAATATTTTCTTTTTGAATAAAACAATACTTAATATGCTATGATAAATCTTCTACAGGATATCACAGACATAGTTCCATTGATTTTGGAACACAATTTGGACCAAACACAAACTAACTACAGATGGTTTCTCTATACCAAAACTTTTTATATATTGTATTGTGTACCTTAGAAAACAATGAATGCTCCTTTCTATTACAATAATATGCTATTCCCATCTATTATCCTATTTGTCAAAATGTGCCTACTGATATTGTTACTAATCCTAGTAAAACATACTCCTCAATTTCTTATACTACTACTATGCAATGTAGTAGTCTTCCTCTACTTCTTTGCATAGATTAGAAACTGGAGACATAAGAAATCAAATCTTAGTGTTTCAAGATAACATTCTTCAATAGAAGTAGATATTGCAAAAAAGAAATGGACACAGTGCCAAGTCAATCAAGTTCTAAAGAACTTGTAAAACCAATTCAGCTAACTGAACAAGTTAAATTGAATCAAATGGGATTCAACTACTCTAAAAAGAAAAAAAATATAAAGGTGTAAGAAGATGTCCATGGGGTCATTTTGCAATAGAAATTAGGGAGCCTGGATCTAAGAAACGTCGATGGCTTTGAACATTTGATATGATTGAAGAGGCTGCAAATGCTTATGAAACAGTTGCTAGCTGCATGGAAAGAACTAAGGCAAGTAGAAATTCCAAGTATATCATTTCAATCCCACAGAATTCCTCTGCAGATGCTTTGTTGTCATCTTACGAAGAGGATTTTATAGCCAAAGCAAATCAACATTTTGTTAAAACTTCCAGATTCATGCGCCATCCACTATTTGATTATATGTGTAGTAATTCAACACATATGATACAAAATTTTAAGGCCAAAGAAGCAGCGAGAAACTGTGTTGACTCAAATACAGGTCTATTAGACAAAGTAATCTGCAAATACTTTCCAAATTTACATTACACTACTACTATTGAAGACAAGCAAGGGAATGGTGGTACATATGAAGTGGCAAATGGAAAAGTTGTCAGCTTGATAGACACAAATTATGACAGTTTTTACATGAACCATGTGAAGGGTATGATTCTTAACACCAACTTTAGATATCAATTCTCTATGATATTACTTCTAAATCATAATAGTACCGAACAATAGACTATGCCATTTGATATGCAGATTTAGTGTTATTGTTTCTGATATTATTTCTTACTAATTAATTTCCTCTCCTACTATTTCTATAGATGATGCAACTACTGTTGAGAGTTTTGTCAAGCAATCTCCAATGTTGTTTGAATATGATAGCATTTCCAACGAGATGAACACAACTGAATACAAATCAAGTCTTCAACATGTCCTCCAACATCCTCACATGGATACTAAGAACATAAACAAGAACATTGACAATGGATGTTATTGTCTCACGAAGGAACCTACTAATTCCATTGCCATAGAACAACTCAACCACTATGAGATCTGTTCACAGACTACAATGGAAGTGCAAAAAATAAAGATTACAATACAACATATGGAGAAAAACATGAAGTTGTTGATGCAATCTAATGCAAAAATTATGCACAATTTCTCAACCATGCTCTCCTTTTTTTAGAGTTTCAATTTCTAGAGACATGCAAAAATGCATATAATTTTCATAACTTTGGAAATCTGTATAATTCGACTGAAATCACTTTCTATTTCATATTACAACTCTAAATCAAAAATTGACTTTAATATAATTATTTGCTATAGATAGTTTTCTAATTTGATTTTAGGAATTTTCTATTTTCTTATGTTTACAATTCCTTGTATATGCACGTCTTAAAATATTAAGAATGCAAATGAATGTAAAATATTGTTGTCTACTTTTTAGTTTTTAAATGCAATGTTTTCCTTCCAAAAAAATATAGATCAAATATCATTTAAGTCAACATTTTTTACTCTTATAAAAAGTCCACTTGCACTATACTTTTTACACAAATTTATGCATTTATGTTTAACTCTTTTTCAACTTAGATTTATGCAAATAGTTTTAATCACTCCAAATATTTGTATATTTCTCTACAAGTAAAATACAACAAAATAAGAATAGTAATTTTCAATAATTATAAATCCAAATATATTGTAATCACATTTGAGAATTAACTGTTGCAAAAGGCGAAGAGGGAAGTAACTAAGAAAACACATAAAAAACCAATGAAAGCGAAACAAGTGGAAAAATCAAAGGCATTACTAGACATGGGAAAACAACAAGTTATAGATGTAGAAAATTACCAATTCAAAAGTCATGCTCAACCTTGCAATATTGATATTGCATTAAAAGGCAAAGGACTATATAGAATGAGAACATTTCAATACAATGTAGGTGATTGTTTATTTGACTCACTAGAACTGCTACTCAATTATCGTTACACATCAACCCAACTACCAAATGGAACTATTGATTTTTTCCTCACTTGTCTTTAAAAAATTGAGAAAGAAGCAATAAAGTCATATAACTATGAATTGGATCCACAAAACCTATGGCAATTACATGGTGTGCATGATCGCACAACATATCTTCGTAGAATGTGATTATCTGCAAAACCAGGTTCTCCTAAAAAATAAATTGGACTATGGGGAGATGTAGTTTGCATTCAATGGCTCTCCAAATGGCTAGATATACAAATATGTCTCTGGTCAATGACAACAGCCAAAAACTATTTGCAATTCAACAAATCAGCCCTTGGAGAGCCCTTTTCAATTCTCTTTCACGATACAAATGCTTCCAATGGACACTTTGAGCCACTTTTAAGGAGTAAAAAAGAATCTTTAAAATACCAACCTTCAACAAAACTTCATCAACTCAAACAACTCATTAGGAATAATAATTACAACCAAAATACCAAACATTTTAAACAAAAAAATATATTAAAACAAGCATCACAAATTGAAAAGACACAAATGATAGATGTAGAAAATTATCAAATCAAAGGCCAAATTGAAGTTTCTAACATTGATGTTGTACTTAAAAAATGAAGGACTTTTTAGAATTAACAATTTTAAGTACAATGTTGGAGATTGCTTGTTTGACTCATTAGAGCTCTTACTAAATTATCAGTACACATCAATCCAACTACGAAATGGAACCATTGATCACTTCTTATCCTATCTTAAAAGACATGAAAAAGAAGCAATTATATCATTGCACTGTGACTTGAACCCTCAAGCTCTACATGAATTACACCAAGTACAAGAACCTGAAACATATCTACATAAAATGCGACTATCAGCAAAACCAACTACACTTGACAAAGAAATTGGACTATGGGGAGATATATTTTGCATTATTTGGCTATCAAAATGGCTTAATATACAAATATGTATTTGGTCAAAGACAACAGGTAAAAAGTAGTTGCACTTCAATGAATCAATCAAGTCACACTCATATTCCATTCTCTTTCACGATGAAACTCCTCAAAGTGGACATTTTGAACCACTTCTACCACACCTTACATACAATCTAAACTACCAAGCACCAACAATACTCACACAAAATAAACAATTTGTAACAAACAATAACCAAAATCAAATATTACATCCAATTAAAAGGAAAAAGCTAGAAAATTTCAACAATACTTCACTACGCATAATGAAAAAGAAAATACGCAACAACCAACCAGTCATATCTACAATGTCAAAGCAAAAGACCTCACTCTCACCAATTGTAATATTTGAAAAAATAATCCAAGACACACCAAAATATGCATGTGCAATTTTTCAAATGTTGTATTTCAACAAAGACATTAAGATTTTCAAAGACAACTACAAACAAAGCTACTGCAATTTAATACAATCTACTAATCCAATATTAGAATATTCTATTTGTCAAAAATGCCTTACATCATTGAAACAAAACATGCTTCCTAAATATGCAACACCACACAATATTCGAACAAACAAACCATTGAAATATGTACAAACTCTATCACAATTAGAAGAACGACTTGTCTCACTTAGAATTGCATTTGGCCAAATTTGGGAACTCGAATACAAAAGATCGCAAATAGGATTAACTAGTTCCATCATTAATGTTCTACCCAACATGAACATTATACAAAAAGCACTACCACAATCTATTGATCAAACATCAACAATTGCAGTTTCTCTAAAGAGACGATTAGAATACAAAAATGCATTCCAAAAAGGCATGGTACGACCAAATACTATCATGCATGCATTGACCCAATTAAGCAAAAAAATTCTTTACAAAATGGAAAAGGTTGAAATAAAAAAAGATTGGGAAGAAGCATTTCGAATCAATGATCAAAATGAAAAAAGCAATGAAGAAAGTACAATAGAAAGTGAATCAGAAAGTGACACAGAGCATCGATATCCCTCTGAATCTTTAATCCATGGATTCACTGAATCTAGATCTATACATAAAATGCAAGAAAAAATTATAGAAATATCACCTACACAAGGGAATTCTCCTATTTGAATCTTTAAAGATAAATATTCCGAAGAGATGAATTTCCCTACACTATTTTTTGGCAATCCACCTGATGATGACATTGTCAAAAAATTCACATACCAAAAAATTGCACAATGGGAGTTACTACATTCAAATAGACAATTTTCCTACCACATAACAAACATATTTTTCAAAACCATTAAAATACTCATACAACAAGTTATGTCTACAATGTGGATAAGAATTCGTAAAGGTCAACTAAAAGGAAGAAAGCTAGTAGCTAAAGATGTCAAAGACAAACCCAATCTAGAGAAGATACTCAAATCAAATATTGGCTATATTGATTTCAAAAGGATACGAACATCCCCTAATTATTTACAACAACTTAAAAAAAATGTATTTGCAATGATACGACAACTAGGACCACCTACTTTTTTTGTTACATTTACTAGTGCAGAACAAAATTGGGATCCTCTATCCAATACACTTGAACAATTACATAGTACACATCAATCAAGATCACAAGAAGTACCTTCTAGCCAAAATCAAAATAAAAAATTCAATCTCATAAAAAAAAATCCAATTACTTGTGCATGTTACTATAGACATAGAATAAATGCAATCAAAAGATTAATATTTATAGATGATTCTTTCTTTGGAAATGTCTTAGACTATTTTTCTGTAACTGAATTCAAGAATCGTGGAAATGAGCATGATCACTTTCTTCTATGGATAAGAAATGCACCTATCTATGGAAAAGATAGCAATGCAAATATTATAGACTTTGTAGACAAGTACATAACTTGTAGCACAGAGAATCTACAACCTCATAGAGCTATATTACACAAGCATCATCATACAAAACAATGTAGGAAAACGAAAAATTCCATCTACAAATACAATTTTCCATTGCCCCCAATGAACAAAACTATAATACTCGATCCACTGGAAGACAAGAATGAAGATATAATTTCAATTGCCAAGAATATCTATTCGACCTTGGAAAAAGAAACATATGAAACATCCTTCTCATTTCAAATGTTCCTAGATCAAATGGATATCAATGAGGACAAGTATATCATGGCTATAAGATCAACACTCTATAGGCCTACACTACTATTACAAAGGAAACCATCGCAAATATGGAACAATAGTTTTGCAAATAAAATTCCACAATTATGGAAAGCAAATACAAATGCACAATTTGTTCTCAATGCATATGCAGCAGCAATGTATTATAGCTCTTACATGACAAAGATTGACAAAAAAATGACACAAGCATTCCAAAGAATACTTAAAGACCACCAAAATAACAATATTGATGCGATAAAGATGATAAGTAGGCTAAGAAATGCTTTACTTAATTTGCAACAAATGTCTTCACAACAAGCTGCTTGCATTGCCTTATCGCTTCCACTAAATTATAGCTCAAGGAAATGTATATTCATTGATACAAGGCCTAAAAATGATCGTACTTTTGTTTTGAAATCAATAAAACATATAGCCAAAGAACCAGATGAATCAGAAAATGTAATTTGTAAATCTTTAAGAGACTACTATGTAAAATGACCCCTACATGTTTTGGGCATATGCCTTGTAGAATTTGTTGGAAATTACAACAAGAACAGCAATAGAATCAAACCAAAGACAAAATCAAATGTTATACTTTTTATCAATTTCAATAAACATGTTGATCTATAAAATCATTGTAGAGAGCAACTACTACTTTATGTACCCTTTACAATGCATGAGAATACATTGAAACATAATTTCAATTCATGGAAAAATGCTTACATACATCATGAGAAAACAATTCATCTTAACCATGCAAAGTTCAATTACAATGTTCACTCTGCATGGGGTGACATCGACAAAGCTATACAAGAACTAAATGCTCAAGATGAAAACAATGTCAATGACAATTATGTTGAACATAATAAAAAAGCTCAAGAGGACTATGACATACATGTAGATTTCTGAACTACTAACCACATCAACTTAAATAGTAAAAGTCTCCATACAATTGAAATTATACAACACCCCCAGATAATGGAAAACAATGAGTACTACAAATTACAACAAATGTTAAACAAAGAGCAACAAGCAATTGTAAAAGACATTGTATTAAAAAAAATGAAAGATATTAAATGTCCACTACACTTATTCTTGACTGGTGGAGCTGGAATAGGAAAAAGTTTCACTGCAAAAGCCATATACCAAGCACTCCTGTGCATCTACAGTAATTCTATTGACAATGACCTGGATAAGCCTAAGGGACTACTAACTGCTTATACAGGAAAATCAGTTTACAACATAGGTGGAGTAACACTACACTCAGCATTCCACATACCTTTCAACAAATCAGATTTCATTCCATTGAATACTGAAACATTGGATACAATTTCAAAGCACTATCAACAACTGCACGTCCTTCTCATTGATGAAATCTCATTAGTGGGTTCTACATTTCTAGGCTATGTTGACAAGCGATTACGAGATATAATGCAAATGCCAACTACATACTTTGCAAATCTTGATACAATCTTCTATGGATATCTTTACCAAGCGCAACTTGTACTTGACTCATGTTTTTGAAAATAAACCAATAATCTCTAAACTAATGCCTTACAATTTCTGGAATGACAATATAAAGTGTTATTCTTTGATCTCTACCATGCAACAAAGAGATGAGAAATTCATCGCGATTCTTAACAGAATTCATGCTGGATCACAAACAAATGACGATTTGCATTATCTTAATCACCATTACTTATGTCTACCACCGATGGACCCAACATTCCCTTTTCTCTTCTATAGAAGAAAAGATGTTGACGAACACAATAACAAAATGCTATCAACCATTCCTGGAGATATCATTCTATTAGATGCAAAGGATGAACATGAGGATAACTATGATGGAATAAGAACATACAATCTTAGAGCTACTCTACTTACTCAAATATGCATCAAACCAAATATACTTGTAGAAACATATGCTAGAAACTACAATACACAAGATGGTCTAGTCAATGGTTCAGATGGAATCTTCAAAGCATATACAAAACACAATGACTTGGATATAGTTTGGATCAAATTTAATGACACAAAAATTGTGCAACAACAAATCCAAAAATTGGCATACTATTATACTAAAAACATTAAGAAATATTGGGTACCCATACTTCGCATTTCTAGGCCCATCCACACATCAATCATTAAAAAAAGAATTATAATTAGAAAACAATTTCCAATACAATTAGCTTGTGCAAGAACTATACATCGATCCCAAGGACTTACAATGGATGGTATGGCATTTGATCCAAGTGGGATTACACAACATGGAATAACCTACATAGCACTATCACGAACAAAATCCATCCAATCATTATTCTTGCTAAAACCTCTAAATGTAAAAAATTTCAAAGTCAAGAAAAAAGTAGTCCTCAAAATGCAACACCTTCAAACAAATTCCTAATGGATATTTGAAAATGAAAAAAAACCTCATAATAACATCCCAGAAATTTGTATGTGCACATTGAACACACATTCCTTACGTGCACATATAAATGGCATTCTAAATGACCATGACATAATGGCATCTGATATCTTATGTTTGCAAGAAACACCCATGCATCCATCTGAAACTAACAATATGTTTCACGATTTCAATTCCTTTGGTCTATTAAACATACATGGCATTTTGACTTTAGCTAAAAGAAAATTTATTATATCTAAAACAACACAATATACAACACCAAACATTGAATCCATCACAATAGCAATAACTCAAACTAATGCTGAGTTGAATGTCTGTAACATCTATGCAAGACCCAATACTCCAATCTCATAACTCTTAACAATGATCGATACAATACTTACACTTATAAGCATGAAAAACATCTTTTATATTATAGGATACTTCAATATAGACATGAATATAGAAACAAAAAAGAAAAAAATATTGTCTAATCATATGAAACAAAAACAAATAAAATTCATATTAAATGAAACACACACTATAAAAAAACCACTAATTGACCATGTATGGTGTAATTCACACACACATGCATCTTCCACCTACAAATTGGAAGCATACTAGACTGATCATCTTGTCACATTCATAAATTTCAATCCTAATCAACAAAATTACTATACTTGACATTCTCACTAACCACATTAAAATATTGGTCCTCTTCCACAACATTGCTACATTACTATGATTATTTCTATTATGCTACCTATCTTAACCCAAATTCTTGTTTCAAAATTGTATGCTTATTTCATCATTTTTAACAAATATACTAATGCATCTATACAAAAACTAAATAATTTTTGGGTCTTTGCAGCGAAAACCAATTACTTCTCTAATTGTTCAAACATATTACCCTACCTGATATTTAACATAAATTACTAGAATTTCATTGTAGTCAATCTAACACCAAGGATTATTATTGCAGGAAAACAATGGAAAGTAGCAAGAGAACAAGCAAGAAACAAGCAACAACACAACCAAAAACACCCAAAAGGTAGTCAAGACACAAAATTAAATTTCCAATCTGCAAATTCACTTTTCCAATGCTCAAGCTTTTCTATTATATTTTGAATAGATAAAAAATTGGAAGCCCCCATTCCATATCCATTGAGGATCTAAATCCACGAAAAGTTGGAAACACTTTTGAAGCTGATGTAATTGTAGTGTACAAATCCAACCTGGACAAAGCCAACCAATCACATGAATTGCTCTATGCAGATTTGACAGATGATAAAGCTGAAATGACAATAACTCTTAATGCTAATGGCCATCTTATAAAACAGCATGAAGACAAAATCATTCTTGGCTCTGCAATCCGTATATCAAATTTCCAACTTGCACACAAAATAGATTATGATCATGGTGACTGTGACTACAATATCATTTTGCAAGAAACAAGCATAGTTGAGGTCATAACCCGCCATGTGAAGAATATAAGTTCATACCAGACATGACAATTCAATATTTACTTACAACAACAAATAACTATCCAATTGGAACGGTTGCTGTAATAGTTCTTTCTACAAAAAGAACACCATCACACTTTCTACTTGACATCAAAGATGGTCATTCTGACATGGACAAAGCACAGGTACTTAGATGTTTCATTCACTTCTCCTCAACAACTTTAAATTCATTGCTTTCTTCTTTTTATCATTACAATCCATATATTAAATCTAATTTACTCACATTTAACAAATAGTTACAGTTACATGACAGTTTCACACAACAGTTCTTAGAAATGGAAAACCTGGTGTGAGAAGACAAGTTTCCACCAATGTTATTCAAAAATATTGTAAGACAAAAAGAGCCAGACAAAAAATTCATAACTGTCAAAGCAACATATATTTGCAAACTAAACAACAAAAGAATAATGGAAAGGCTACAAAAACTCATCCAATCAACATTTCAAGTAATCATTTCAAATTTGTTACTTTCAAAAAATATTATTAAATTTTCTCCCCTACATAACAATACTATTTCCATATATGTTTTAGATACAAGGAATTTTAAAAGTTGCCAACCCATTGTCCAACCCCTTCCATGCATTTTGTGCCAACTACAACTTCAAGTTTGAAAATTATGGAACACTAGAAGACTAGGTTTCCTTTTGTGCAAGATGTAATGATAACGTGAACTATATATTCTCCCCTTTTCTAAAAAAAATTCTTATACCTAAAAACAAACAAGTTATACATTGCTTTGCCGATAAATCCATTGTCCAAATGTTACTACCTGAATTGCATAAAACCACCTATGAAGACTACATTGATGACAAATCAAACATCATCTTCATGTTACGGGATTTCTCGGCAAGGGGGAGCTTCACGTTGAACCATAACAACATCATCATCAATGCCAGCCATCTTCATGAATAGTAAACAAAATCATTACAGGTACGTAAACTTTTTTCCTTTAATATTTACGTCTATGCAAGTCAATATTGTGCTATATAACAATTTTCACTTCCTAAAACCCGCATTTACTACTTACAGGTAACATTTCTGCTTGGAAAAGGGACACTATAAGCACTTCTTCATACTGCATAGCACCTATAAAAGTTTCCTACAATTTTAATTTAGAATACTACATGTAAAATACTACAAGGACATTTCTTTCTTTAAAGTTTAATTTTCTATGATCCTTATGACTAAAAGAAAACTCTATAAATATATATATATATATATATATATATATATATATATATATATATATATATTTATGTTTCTAATTAGACTACATCCTTATTAATGTGATTTAACTAAGTATTTCTATGGTGTCAAGTTTCAAAATATTTATTTCCTAAGTTTACTATGTCAACTTATATCATGTGTACTTATTCAAAAAATTATCTCAATTAATCTATGTTTGATAACATTGCATTCCATACTTCACTACATTTATATATTCAAATTTTATAAAAATTACACATTCATAACATGTTTTACTATATTTAGATGATGAGCACATTAATCATTCACTTATACTAAAATTCAATTACTTCTACAAAAAAATTCCTATATTAAATTCCAAAATATCAATATTTCTACATAAAATGCACTTCCATATGTCTTTATTCCTTCTAACTCTCCCCACCACCTAACAATTTAACAATCGGCAAGAACATGATGCAACTGCATCTCTTGTTAAATTCGCACTAGGTAATTTAGACGCTTTTAAAGATAACTTTATTAAAAGAAAAAGAGAAGAAAATATTTGGTTTAAAAGTGGATTTTTTTATACTATAAAATATTATTTCAATAAGATTCTTTTTTTAATAACATTTAAAAAATATATATTTTGTGGTTTTATTATCTTTCAAATGAATTATTGTATTATATATTTAGTTCACATAAAATTTATATTTATTATTATTATTATTATTATATCTTTAGGGACTAGTGAGTGTTGGGCTTCCTTTATAGGGCAAGCTTGAGGCAAGATATCCAGGCTAGAGAGAGTCGAACCCAAGACCTTGGGGAGCAAACCCAAGACTCAAACCAACTTCTCTAACCCTTGGGGGAAAATTTATATTTATTATTATATATTATAAAATTATATATTTAAATATAATTGTTATTTAATATATATTATATATGTTATAATTATATTAATATTATATTAAATATGATTTTATATAATTAAATTTATTCTTTTGTATTATTAGTAATGAATATTTTTAATAATTAATAAAAAAATTATATGATAACTTTTAATTGATTTATTATGTCAAGACCTGTGTTTAGGATCTATAACTATAGGCTGTTTTAATGATGCAAAACAATTGAAGTTATCTTAATCATCTATGTCTACAAAATTCATTAAATATTCATGAGCTCTATGTCAATGTGATTGTAATAAGGCAATTTTATCGATGTAAAACAATTGAAGTTATCTTAATCATATATGTCTACAAAATCCATTAAATATGCATGAGCTCTATGTCAATGTGATTGTAATAATTGTGTCCTATGAGACACTCTCACCCACCAAGAATGTCGACAAGAAAGGCAGTGCAGGTCCCCATGCAGTTGCTTAGCTTATTTTGGCTAGCATGTGGAGTTGGTGACCCCATGACTTTATTTTTCCTACTTATTTTTAATAAGCCAATGTAAATTTAATTTTCTCAACACATAAAATATTTTAATAATATTTGGTGGAGGTAAAAAGTGGAGGGAAAAATTAGAGGGAAAAAATAAAGTAAATATAAAAGGGAGGCAACTTAATTTGTGGAGTCACATGGAATTTTTTTCTTTTCTAACTTATTTTCAGCTCCCCAAATTTTTGCACAACCTATTTTCAATTTTTAAGCTGCTACTTCAAAAAAAAAGGAAAAGATTCTAAATTATCCTATTCCCTTAAATAAAAAAATTCATGGGGATACTTAACTGAAGCAACACCATGGGGACAAGGGGTTAGGGACTCAAAATTCCTTTATCATTTATAGTTTCATTAAAATAATGTGATTTCCTTGAGAGAAACCCCATGTGTTATGCACATACATAGTGATAATTGTATTCCCTTATAAGATTTCTTATTCTTTCATGGAGTACAAATATATTAGTAAATTAAAGAAAATTTAGATTGTAAAATTGGAAACCTCTAACTTGGAATTCTCTTCACATCTTAAAATAAATTAAAAATTTGAGATGATATTTATATGAAGAGAAGTTGTGTATTGAGAAAACCACAAAGGGTGTTGAAATGAGAATATGAATTGCATCTTCTAATTTACAACTAGACATTTTGTATGTGCTAGATTTCTATTAGAAAAAAAAAACAAACCAAAGTTGTCACCGATATGTAGAGACATAACTAACAAAATTGGCCTCATGCATTGCCACACTCAATAGATGCATATTTACAAGAATGTATTTTGACAATCAACTATGTATATCCATTCTAATCCATTTTCTTCATGCATGACCATAACAACTTCTTCTTTTTTTGATACGTCATGAAAACAACTAATATTGTTCATATACTAATTTCATAATTCCTACCATCATTCCCATTTCAACCATTAAATTGAGTAATTTTGTCTCTCATTTTATTTTCTCACGTCACTCCATTGTTTTCATCAACAATTAATTCTTATATATGTTCTTACAACTAAAATTAAGTAGAAGGGTGTTGTCACAATAGTGGTTTACAATTTTTGGGAGGTTCTAATTTGTGCTGAAATCACATTTTTTAGAAAATATAATGATCTTTAAGCCTTAAAAAGTTCAATTTAAAGCATTCCAATTGAAGAGCGTTTGATCAAACTACCTTAGCTCAAACCCCCTTGGATAGAACTCTGCTAGTTTTAAGCCATACCTATAATAGATTCTCCTTTACACCTATCAAAATGTTGATAAAAAACCACTTCTGATTTTCCTTTTGGAGGATAAAATGAATTAGTTTAAAATTTATTTTTTGTAAGTTTGTAGTCCTTATTATAAGCTTTCCAAAAACTATAATTTTAAATAAATTTAATTTTATTATTATATTTATTTTTTATTTCTTTCAAATGTACGTTTTTCACCGAAAATCAGGGTCTTTGTTTTACACATGTGGAAAAATAGAAGATCATCAAAAAAAAATTGCAAAATATGAGTGCACCAAATATTGAAGTCCTTGATCCAACAAAAAAATAAAATTGAATTTTGATATATACAAAAAAATTTACGCGTTATATGACCGTGCTATGTATGAATTATAATTGGTTTGACTTCAAAACTTGATTAAAGAAAAAATATTCAATAAGAAACCAAACTAAGTGGAAGCACTAGATATTAGAGTCAAAAATCTAAATTTGAAAGAATTAGAATTTTACCCTTTATGGAAAAAAAATTATATGTTATACAGTGAGCGTCACTTTTTAAAAATGTTGTTTTATGAAAAAACTAGCTTTTGAGGGAGATGGAAAAAGAAGTGTAATCTGATTCCAAAAAAAATGAAAAAAATATATTTAGAATCTACAAACAAAATGTCACAAAACTCTAGTTTTCATCATCTTCAAATTCCTCACGGTTTAGCCGCTATAGCTACCCAAAAGTGAAGATTTAGTTAAAAAAAATTATTCCAGTGTCCAGTTTGGCCAAAAATTGTAAACCACTATTGTGGGATCACTAATTGTCTTTCACGTTGATTTGAATGCCATTGACTACATCAACATATAATCAAAATATGGAGTTGTTATTTTTTTGCAAAAATTATTGGCACTCCTTTTAAGTGCATGCTTGTGTCATATGTAGTAGATTGATTTCTATCCACTAGGTGCTACTATGAATTCTAAAGTCCCATTGTATATGAAGTGTCATTTTTCCTATCAAGCATGAATGATTTTTTGTGTAAATTTTATTTACTTTTTTATTTTAGACTTTGGATTTTTTTTCAAACAATTTATATCACTTCTCTTATATCAACTATGCATTGCTTTTAAGTAGTATATTTTAAAAGGAATGTCGTTGGTTTATGCTATTCTTAATATGAATTTCATATGAAAAACCTCATTAAATTATAAACAACAATATTTTCTGACATGTGCATTGTTGGCTTTTCTTAAGAAGGAGCTCAAAAGAATTTCAATTATCTATTACATGCCAATAATCTAAAGATAACATGTTTCCATGGTGAGCTACATTTAGGGCAACATTTATGCAATTATTCACTTTGAACACCTCTTTAATAACTAAAAATGTAATGACTAGGAATAAACTAAAAATGCCACATGGAAACCCCACACCCTCGAGTAAACAAGACACACAACCCTCTAGAGATCTTGTAAGAAAAGCCATCTTTAACTATTGTTGACAATGGCTAACCTATATACATGCTTGGTCATAATGATGATCAACTAAATGTTCCCAACTCATCAATCCTTTCCATCTAGAGAGCTAATATTAATTGCCAACTTGTTCTTCCCACTCATGTAGTGCTAAATTGCATTGTAAAACACACAACCAAAGTTGAACATAAGTATGAAATATGCCATGATAATTTGCATGTATCAACTAATACTTAACCTAAAAAATCAACATTTCGTGCATTTCAAAAGTTCCTTACTAAGAGTATTATTGGTCATGATATCAATGCCCAATAGTTTTTCCATTCATTATTAAAAATAACCCTTACAATATGCAATATGACATTTGCTTCCTTGAATGTAAACCAAAAAATGCATCCAAGGAATCCTTCTCTATAATGATGTTAATGCTCCAAATTCAAGCTTCATTGATTCATACATGACATTACCTATTGAATTGGAAAAATATTCAATACCAACAATTGTTTGAGTACTACCTTTCTAACAAAATATATACATTTTGAATCATTCTATTGGAGTGAGCTACTATTATATCAACCCTTCTAGAGAATTCACAAGGACATTCACTTGTCAAGGAAATATATTCTAGATGTGCTTCTTATAGAATAGTTTACAATACATTTATGTGTTGTTATAATAAGATGTGTTTCTTATAGAATAAGTAAAATTTAAAATAAGTTCCAAACCAACATTTCATATGAGTCATCCTCCACTTTGTTGTTCTAACTTTGAATTAGTACTCAAACCTACTCATGCTAGGAACCTCTTTTATTGAGCTTGTTTTTTAATAGTGGTATATAATTCTATGTCTAATTGTCTAAACCATCTACCAAGAAAGAAGTCTATCAAATCTCCTAAAAATTCAAAAGATGCTTGCTCAAACTATTTTCTGTTAATCTAATTTCTAAATTTTTGCAAACCTAATTATCACATTTTAACATACTCACATGTCAATTTCTTCCACTTGATTTTAACTTCATGATGAGAATGTTAACTACAAATGTTATTGCCAACATTCTTGCAGCATGTTTGGTCTTCAAATTTCTTTAAAGGTTACATCTATAGACTCCATTCAACAACATCATTCTACAAATGTCAAATACCAGCTACAACTCTTTAATGGTATGCACACACATCTTTCTTTGCTTCCCAAACAACTCAAACATCTTGTTTAGGAAGAGGCTTTAGTAAAATGTTGTGTTGTCCACCTGAGAAAATATACTTGAAAAATGTTCTAAAAATTTGTGCATGTCTATATTTTTCTAGTTTTGTTTAATGACACTATCATTTGTTCATCTACATCTCCTTACTAAATTATTGATCTCCTTTAATATCTATAATATTGTGTTCATTGGGTACACTATTATATTTCATAAAATAAATGCATATCAGTAATATATATGGTTGTTTTATGGCATAAAATTGTAAACCTAGTGCAATTTACCCTAATGTTACCTCACTTTAGCCTTACAAACTCCACAATGCAAAAATCCGCCACCTTTTCCTTGCTTCTCACACATGCCTTTGGCATTTTTCGTTAGGGAAGAGAATTGTGTCTAGGATGCTTTCACATCATGTAAATGTTTGCACACCGTGCAAACATCCCTACCAAATTCTTAGGTCAGTGGATGTTGGAGGCATTACATTCTCTACCACCCTTTGAATTGTAACAGCCCTTTCAAATATTGATTTCCTAAGAACATCCTCTTACCTCCCAAAAACACTTTGAACTTTATCTTTCAATTCATTTGATCTTTATTCACTCTCTAAATTATATTCTTTACCACTTCTATTCACTCTTCTACACTCTACACCATTCACTACACCATTTTCTATTGCAGGTTGTCCAAGCTTCATACTATCGATGTGGTAATCTTTCTCTCTTCTTTCCTCTCTTGAATTATCCAAGCACTTATAAAGGCTTAGGTAATACCTATTTACTTGTATTTTCTTGTTGGTAGAGTAGCATAGATTGTCTTTGCACTCTATAATTTGTTTCTACTTTCCATTTCTTTATCATTTCTATATCTTGTGGTCTATCATCTATTTATGGAGGTGGAAACATCAAAATGAGGGTTTGACTTCGATAATCTCTAAAACACAACCAAAACATTTTTTTGTCACTTTGTGTGTAGGTACAATTTGTTTGTGAGGAGCTTATGGGAGGATGCACCTTCAGTGAGTTGGTCTTCTTTATTTCTCTTATCATTTTGTTATTAGATAGTTTATCTTTCAAATTTAAAGTATGAACTTCTTGTTGTTTCAATTTATTTCATTTATTTCTATATTTTTTTGAACTATCAAACTATCATATTGAGGCTCTCGAGTCATTAGCACACCCTGTGATTTTCATTATGTAAAATTTGTTCTTTTTTCATACAAGATGCCAACGTTCCTTTGAGAGGACAACACCACACTATCGTATGTGTCTTGTACTGACATTCTCTAGTTGAGAGCCAGTAAGTTTATATTCTGAGACCTCTATGGTTTGTTCACCTATTTCTCAAAATCTTCCATCAAAAAACATAAAAAAAAGTAGAGTCTAGATTACCTTTCCTTTTCAGCCTATTTCATTTTGGTTAGTCTTGAGGCATGACTGGGGAAATTCATTTCCTTTTGACTCTTCCTTGTCATAGAGACACATGAGTAGCGAATCTCCTTCACATTTTGGTGAACCCAATGTGAACTCTTCTTTTCATTTCTTTGTGTCAAATGTTTTTCTCTTGAGTCTTGTGTGTGTTATAGAGTAGAGTGTCTTAAATCTTTTATGAGCTTTACAACCCAATCTACAACCTCTAAATTCATTATTAGAAGAACCCTTTGACACATGAGAATGGAATCTAGGGAGGTTAGCCTTGTTTGAATTGGTCCCTCTTTGACAAAGTGGTTTCAAGGGTTTCTATTAGATATACTAATCCCTTTGGGAGAGCTGCTACACATGTCCCTAGTCCCCCTACTTCTCCCTTCACTTCTTCTATAGAGGAAGAAGTTTCTCTTGACATTCTCACAAAGCAATGTCTTTCCATAGAAAAGAGGCTTGAGTAATTTAAAGAATATTTGGTAAAAAATAGTAGTCTTGCATAAGTGGCTACCATTGTCAATAGATTGAGAACCATGTTAGATAAGGATTAGAGAGGTATAAAAATTCTACGAAGTATCACAGACATTATAGATACCCACATCCCAGCCTACAAATCTAACTTAGGTTTTACCCAAGATGTTGGCTCTAATACTACTACAAAGTAGCTAGCAATCTCAATGCCTAAAATTTCAATGTATATAGTTGAGATCCAAGTCCTTGTTTGAATACTATCATTGTTCCTAAGCAAACCCACACTATGAAGGCAAACAAGGTACCTCTAGGCTTTAGTTTTGCTAACCCTAACAATCATGTTTTTGGAGGTAGTACTAGTTTCCCTACTAGTCTCAATGATGGGGGCTCTATCGACGTGGGGGATGGTAGTTTTCGTAGTGGTTCCTCTAGTCCTATTTCATCTACTAATCTCATCTTAAATTCCCTATTGTAGAACATGGGATGAATATAGAACCAATTAGAAAACTTGGCCACCTTTTCTTCATCTCAACCTCTATCCTTTCTCTTGCCTTAGTCCCTTGTCTATCACCTTCCAAAACACTCCCATTCTTCAGGGGATGGAGATCCCTAAGTTTAAGAAGTATAGTGGTCATGGAGACCCTCAAATACATGTGTTAGATTCCAATGCCATGTGCATTAATTTATTCCACCATGATGCTTTGATGGGAAATATTTTTTCAAATTATCTTAAGGATGCTTCCCTAGAATGGTATTGTTCTTTGCCAAATAACTCTATATTCTCATTTGATTCGCTAGTAAATCAATTCCTCAAGTAGTTCCAAGCTAATATTGGGTTGATGATGGCATTTGTTGATTTTTTCTAATGTAAGCAGGGAGAGCATGAAATGGTCATTGATTTTATTGCTCATTACCAAGATCTTTTGTCTCAAATCTCCTATCCTTTGCATAATTGAGACATCCAAAATGTCTTCATTGGGAACCTGCAATGATCGTTGCGAGAAAAAATTGTCCTAGTGAAGTACCCTTCCTTCACACATCTATGTGCAACATTATGTGAGTATCAAAGTTGCTTAGTTTGAGAACTCATCCTTGTGCTCCCTTTTGGATAATCAGTCATTAGTTCAATTTTTGGGTATTCACAAAAGAATAAGGCCATTGCAAACATGGTATTTATTACCAAAGATAAAAATATAGGACTCAACAAAATATTTATAAAGATATCTGAATCCTATATGAGTATCCTAGAAAATTTTTTAGAGGATAAAATTTTAAGATTACTAGAAATCTGAGCTCTCTCCAAGCCATATCTGCACTAGTATGATGTGTAATTTTTTTCTCAGTTCCATTGAATACACACCTGCATGATACTGAGCAGTGCATATGTGTGCATCATGAGATTCAAGATCACATTGATGATGAGACCATTTATCTCAATGGAAGGAAAAAAAACTCCAATAAATTTGTAGCCAAGCCTAATAGACAACTACACATTTACACAGATTCATTCCCTTTCCATTTTGCCAATTTTTTCATGTAGTCCTTTGTGTCTTATGATCTTTTCCCATCTGAGTATGTGAACATGTTCTTTTTCACTCATATGCCTCTTATGGAAAAGGGAGTGTTTTTCCTAATATAGCCTTTATCTCACATGATCTACCCTTTTAAGGAGCCTTCTTCGCTTTATTTTCCCACCAAGATCAACTGTAATACCATCATGGGTTTTATGGTTGAACCCTCAAGTTGAGTGAATGCAATTATGGAGGAGGCCTTGTTCATTAATAATCTTCATAAGGAGTACAACGAGTCATAGGTTATTCTCTATACTCATGATGGATTTTTCATTGCCCTTATGGGAACTATATCTTTGTCAATCCTACTAGGGCCTAAAGTTGTGAATGTCTCATTTGTAGTAATTCCAAAGTATGAATTGTTTAGGGATAGGCTAGGCATTACATGGCTAGCCTTCATGAATTTGGTCACCTCTTTCAACCATAAATGTTTAAAATTCCCTCATTAGGTTACAATGTATGTTGTTCATGATACTATCTATAAACCACTAGTATCACATGAAGCCTTTTCTTTGGATCACTTTTGATCGGCCTCGATTGGACCCCTCCATTGTACTAAGCTTATGTTAGGTACAAGACTAGGGGCTCAATACCAAAAGCTAGTCTTCTTATGTCTCCTTATGTTTCCTTTATGAAGGCTTCCATGCGTGCTCAACAACAAGTTGTATCTTTTTCCCCATCACAAGGGAAGGAGAATCTTGCTCTCACTTTGGAGCCTTCCCCTTCTTTCTCTTCTACACCATTTGCTTCTTCTTCTAAGCCTTTAGTGGCATCCTTGCTTCTTGCTTCTATGCCTCACACAAGAAATGGAAATGTGCATATGTGGAAAAAGTTGAAGCCTCCAACTTTCTAGTTTCTCATTTTCCCCATGGTTCCCCAACCTACATTGTATGGTAATGGGAAGCATTCCCTTGGGGTGGTTCTTGCATCTTGTCCTTCACAACCTCCACCTATTCCTCTACCTACCACTCAAACAGTGAATGGGAAGAGGTCCATTTCCGAAGTGCTCATCTCTTCTCTTTCTACTATTGTTTCTACTTTTATGCACTCTCCTGATCCTACTCAGGAGACCACCCTCCTATTGGGAATTAAGGTCTCTCAACCTTGGCAATTCCTAAGTTGTTTATTTATTATTATTTTATTTTTTCCATGGTTAAATATCATTTATGTAGTTAAATAATTATTCTCCATCAAAAGGGGTGTGTGTTTTTGAGTTGGCATTTTTGCCACATGTCGACGCCTTGAAAAATAAGTTATTAGTTGTCAAAAGATGCCCACTTAGTGGTATAGCATGGAAAGCCTATTTTTAAGGATGTTATGACATATTTTATGATGCATGTAAGAGCATCTCTTATTTTATAGGGATTCTTATGATATCTTGTAAGAAGGTGTAATGTCATGTAAGAGACAATGTTTAGCATGTAAGGGGTCGAGTGGATTTTTACCATGGTATTTCAGAACCTTGTTTTGACCCATGGTAATGTTTTATGGTGGTATTTTGAGCCCCCATGAGCCTATATATTGAGGGGTTTAGTTGGAGACACTATGAGAGGTTTTACAGGTACACAAATGCTATCAAATTGAAGAGGAGTTAGAGTGATTACAAGTATTGTGAAACACCATTGTTGTTAATACAGTTATTCATCTCTTCTTTGGTGGAGTTTTTTTTTGAAAGGTTTTCTCCATGTAAATATTGTGTTATGTGTTCTACCTTTTGTTCTTTTCATTTTCATTGCTTATAGTTTTTTAAATCTCCATATGGTTTACACTACATAATCTGGTTTATAGTAATCTGTTAAAGCTTCCATTATTGCTATTCCTTTACCAATTTTTCTAACATTTGGTATCAAATCCTAGCTAGTTCTGTGTTTTGGGTGGTAGAATAAAGTTTTTTTGAGTTTTAGTGGGAGTTTTGTTGAGATATTTTTTGCATTATTTTGTGTTTAACCATGGCTACAACTTCTAACCATTTAGATATTGAAAAATTTAACATAGTTGGTTTTTAGTTGTGGAAGTTGAAAATGGAGGATCTCCTTGAAGAACGAGATCAATGGGTAGCTATAACAAATGAAAAGAAACCCAAGAAAATGAGTGATGAAGATTGGGAGAAGATAGATAAAAAGGTGCATGGTACTATCAGATTGTGTCTTTCTGATTTTGTTCTCTTGAATGTCTCAAAGGAAAGGATTGCATATGGTTTGTGGAATTAGATATGTGAGATCTATCAAGAAAAATATCTAGTAAATAAACTCTACTTGAAGAAAAATTTGTTTTCTCTTAAGATGAGGGAAGGTGAATCTACAGTTAAGAATTTAAATTCTTTTAATTTGGTTTTGAGTCAACTAGCCTCTATTGATGTTAATGTTGAAGAAAAAAATAAATGTATTATGCTTCTTTGTTCTTTACCTAAATCTTGGGATAATTTCATACTTTCTATCATTGCTAACATGGAAGATCCAAAGATGGATGCTCTTCTAGCAACTTTGTTGTCGCAAGAAATGAGGAAAAATCCAATGGATAGTATAGGTGATGCTCTCAACATAAGGGGAAGAGCTAAAGAAAGAGGGTCTAAAGGAGATAAGAATGGGCTTAAAGATAAGTCTAAGGGAATCTAATATAAGACTCTTGGAAAGAAGAGTAGAGTGAAATGTTGGAACTATGGAAAAAGAGGACATGTGAAGAAGGAATACAAAAATCCAAAGAAACAAGTTGATTCCTCTATAGAGAAATCCTCAAATTTAGGTGACAAAGCTTTGGTTTCTTGTCTTCATACTATGACTAATTGACATTGGTTAATTGATTCAAGATGCTTGTTTCATTTGACTCCTCATAAGGAGTGGTTTTCCACATATGAAAAATATGATGGAGGCAAAATCTACCTCGATGATAACTCTTCATATCCTATTGCTGGAAGGGGTAAGATTTAGTTGTGTTTCAGTGATGGGAGGATTAAAACCCTCCCTGCTGTTTTATATGTTCCAGGAGTAGCTAGAAATCTGATTTTAGTTTTGAAGTTGAATGATTTGGGAATAAATGTAAAATTTGATAAGCATGATTGTAGATTGGTAAGAGGAAGTTTGGTGATAGCAAGAGGGACAAGGAATGGGACTCTATTTAGGCTTGAAGTCACTACTGTTGTTAACTTTTCCAATGTAACTAAAAATTTTGAAAATAATTTTATGTTGTGGCACTGTAGATTGGGCCACATTAGTGAGAATGGTTTAAAAACCATTTTGAATAAAAATTTGTTAGAAATTTTTTCCTATTCTAATGAGATTTTGATTTTTGTGAACATTGTGTGTTTGGTTTTAACAAAAATAGAAATTCATTTGCTTCAAGAAATACTAAATCTAAGAATAAATTGGAATTAATTCATTCAGACATATTTGGTCCTATGGATGTGGAATCAATTGGAAAATCTAGATATTTTTTATCCTTCATTGATGATGTTACAAGATATACCTGGTTATATTTTAGGAGGTATAAATCTAAAATTTTCACTAAGTTTAAAGAATTTAAAGCCTTAGCTAAAAAGAAAACATATTGTAATATTAAGGTTTTGAGGTCTGATAATGAAGGGGAATACTATTCTAACCTAAATTTGATAAATTTTGTATGCATGCATGAATTGTTGGATAGAAAACTAATCCTTACACTCCTCAATAGAATGGAGTGGAAAAAAGGATGAATCAGACAATTATGGAAAGAGCTAGAAGTATGCTAAGAAGTTCACTACTTTACAGATGCTTTTGGGCAGAAGTTGTAAGTACATCTTGTTATTTGTTGAATAGATCTCCTTGTAAGGTTCTTGAAAAACACCTTATGAAATGTGGACAGGTAAGAAACCTTTTGTTTCACATTTAAGGGTATTGGGTTGTGAGGCTTATGTTCATGTGCCTAAAGAAAAATGAACTAAGCCAAATTCAAAAGCTAAAAGGTGCATTTTTATTGGATATGGTGATAATGTAAAAGGTTATAAGTTATGGAATCCTCTAACCAAGAAAAATATCTTTTCTAGAGATGTGATTTTCAGGGAGCTTAGTGTTATTTTTTATCCTGAAACAACCAAAAGAAAAAGATAAGGGAAAGAGAGTGCATTTTGAAATGAAGCAAGAAGATGCACCTTGGGAAGAACGAAGAGTTGGACTTGAGGATGAAGAGGAAGAAGATGAGGTATCAAATGAAGTTATTGATCAAACTAAAGAACATGAAGAAGAAAACAAGGAAGAGGTTGACCAAGATCAAGAACAGCAAGAGCCTCATACTCCTATTCTCATAAGATCCACAAGACAACAAAATCTATTCAATAGGTATAGCCCACTTGATTTCCATTGTATATTTTCTTTATTAAGTACTAATGATGAACCTATATCTTACAAGGAAGCTCTATCTTTAGAGGAAAATGAGTCTTGGTTGTAGGCTATGCAAGAGGAGATGATGGCATTGGAAAAGTATAACACCTGGGATCTTGTTGATTTTCCCAAAGGAAGAAAGCCCATCAAATGTAAATGGATATTTAAAAAGAAATTTAGAGAAGATGGTCACTTGGAAAGGTATAAGGCTAGATTAGTGGCTAAGGGCTACTCCTAGAGAGAGGGAGTTGATTTTGGTGAAATTTTCTCTCGTGTCACTAAATTAACTTCTATTAGATTCTTGGTATCTATTGTTGATGCTTGTGATTTTGAGATAGAGCAAATGGATGTTAAAACGGATTTTGCTTGATGGTTTTGTTGTGAAGGGAAAAGAAAAATTGGTTTGTAGGTTAACAAGATATTTTATGGTTTAAAACAATCACCCATAGGGTATGTGTAGGATCATCATGGAAAAAATAGGCCTTTAAGTGGTGAAAAATCAGAGTCAAGAAACCTGGCGTAAAATTTGAATAAGTTATCTATATTATTTCAAAAATATGTAAGAATAGAATCTGTAGAAAATTGAATGTAGTTTCTAAACTATTAGATTTATTTTTCTAAAAAAATCTATTCCAAGGTGAAATTTTGAAATTTCAATGCAGTAGTACTTAAATTTCAGAGAAAAAATAAGAAGTAGGTGTTTGTCTAACCACCCTAACCACAGTAAAATGATTTGTAAGATTTTAAATATAAGTAGAGGACTCGTGTCTCAATATGATGTGTATTTTTTTTAATATTTTTTCAAGTAAATAATTAATTATGAATTTTTTATTACAATTTTTTTAAAATATAAAAAAATTGTATGTCTGACCACCTTAACTTGGGCAAAACTTCATGAAATTAAATTTTATTTTAATCCTATAGTATGTGAAGCATAGAATTTGATGCATGTTTCAAATTAAAAAAATATGATATTGTTTGAAAGCTATAGATTTTTTTCAATCAGCCTATCAATCAGGACTTTAGTCGTAATTCAAATCTAGAAAATGAATAATAATTATTTATTAAATTCAAATTAAATTATAATTTATATTGGTGGAAATCTGAAAATCTCCTTTAAAATCCTTTTTCATTTCATCAATTTTGGGAAAAAAAATGTTTTCAACCACATACCCTACACATAGCCATCATATCGCCACTTTTTGGCCCATCATGATCCTGCACATACCCCATAATGTGGTATCGGAAGTTTGATGCTTTTGCATTGAAGTTTGGATTTATTAGGAGTGAATAGGATCATTTTGTATATATTAATGTTATGGATAATCATATTCTAATTATTATCATGTATGGTGATAAAATGTTGTTTATTAGTAACAACAAGATCTAATGATTGGCGAACTCAAGAAACAATTTTCTAGTGCTTTTGATATGAAGGACTTGGGGGTTGCTAAATAAATTCTTGGAATGGAAATCATAAGAGATCGTGGTAACAGAAAGCTTTGATTGAGTCAAAGTAAGTATGTTGACATCATTTTACAGAGGTTTAATATGCATGATTGTAAGCCAGTTAGTATTCCATTTCCATCTGGTACTAAGTTTAGCTTGGATATGTGTCATAATTATGATGATGATATTGAGGATATGTCTAAGGTTCCTTATGCTAGTGTCATTGGTAGTTTTATTTATGCAATGGTTTGCACTAGACCAAATATAACTCAAGTAGTGGGAGTTCTAAGCAAGTTTATGTCTAACCTTGGTAAAGAGAATTGGACTTTTGTTAAAAGGTTATTTAGATATTTTCAAGGTACTTCTGATTATTGTTTGGTTTATCATGGTACTGATAATGTGGTCAATTCATTGGACATATATAAAGATTTGTTGATGCAGATTGGCCAGGTGATTTAGATAGTTGAAGGTCTGCCAGTGGGTATGTGTTTACTTTGTTTGGAGGAATAATGAGTTGGATGAGTAAAAGGCAACCTACGATTGCTTTATCTACTATCGAAGTAGAGTATATGGCTGCTACCCATGTTTATAAGGAAGTGGTATGGTTGCAAAGTTTGTGTATAGGTATTGGTTTTGATTGCAATAATGTTCAGGTTAACTTTGATAATCAAAGTGTAGTTCATTTGGCTAAGAATCTGATGTATCATGCTCGAACTAAACATGTTGATATTTGGTATCATTTTATTCGTGAGTTGATTGATAATGATTAGATTGAGCCAAAGAAGATTGACACATAAGAGAATGTTGTATATGTTCTTACCAAACCTATGAGAACATAGAAATTTATTTGGTGTAGAAAGGTCATGGTCCTTGGTTCTTGTACCTAGTTGATGCCATGATGGTGTGATTCCCCTAGCTCTTGCAAGGTATTCAATAAGTGGGAGAATGTTGGGAATTAAGGTGTCTCAACCTTGGCAATTCCTAAGTTGTTTATTTATTATTATTTTTGTTTTTCCCATGGTTAAATATCATTTACATAATTAAATAATTGTGCTCTATCAAAAGGGGCGTGAGTTATTAAGTTGGCACTTTTTCCACATGTCGGTGCCTTGAAAAATAAGTTATTAGTTGTCAAAAGATGCATGGACTTAGAAGTATAACATGGAAAGCCTATTTTTAAAGATGTTATGATGGATTCTATGACAACTATAAGGGCTAAAAGTGGGGGATATCATTTTGGATGTGTGAATCATCTATGGCATGTGTAAGAGATTCTTTATGTAGCTATTGATGGATTACGACACATGTAAGAGCATTTCCTATTTTATGGGGATTCTTATGACATCTTGTAAGAAGTTGTAATGTCATGTAAGAGACCATGTTTAGCATGTAAGACCTCGAATGGATTTTTACCATGGTATTTTTGAACCTTGTTTTGAGTCATGGTAATGTTTTATGGTGTTATTTTGAGGCCCCATGAGTCTATATATTGAGGGGTTGAGTTGGGGACACTATGAGATATTTTACAGGTACACAAATGTTGCCAAATTGAAGAGGAGTTAGAGTGATTGTATTGTGAAACACCATTGTTTTTAATATAGTTATTCATCTCTTCTTTGGTGGATTTTTTCCCAAAAGGGTTTCTCCACATAAATACTATGTTATGTTTTGTTGCTTCTATTCTTTTCATTTTCATTGCTTACAGTTTTTTAAATCTCCATATGGTTTACACTGCATAATTTGGTTTATAGTAATCTGTCAAAGCTTCCATTATTTCTATTCCCTTACCATTTTTTTCTAGCACCTCCCACCAAAAATGGTCATGAAGGATTCTCTTGTGGTAGCACAACTACCTTTGACCTCTTCCCAAGTCATGTCCTCTAATGCTCATAGCTGACGTAACTAACTAATGTGCAAGTGTAAGCACTGGTGAAAGACTCTAGCTAAGGAGCATGCTACCTCATAGAAGACCGAGGAAAAGCTCATTGTTTTTCTTCTTGCTTCTTATGTTTCTCCACCTTCCTTTGTCTCCTCTACTTCATTTCTCATTGCTTATCTTCCTATTTCATCTCCTTCAATGGGTTCTAATGACTGTCACCTTAAAAGGGTGTAAGTATTCATTGCTACCTTGGTAAAGCCTCATGTTCTTATGTCCCTTCTATAAATTCCTCCTTTTTGTAGCCAGTTGACATGCCTCACACAAAGGTGGTGTCCTTTGCAACTCCTTCTTATTCTTCCTTAGATTTTGCTTCCTTTGTGGGGATTCAACATCCTCCATTGAAGTGTAAGTTGGAGGATGACAACACCTTGAGTGACAGTCATATGAAAGGTGTTTCTTCTTTAGATTCTAGTTTGGTTTTGGCTTGCATCATCCTTGTGATAAAGGTAGCCCTTGCATCACCAAATTTGGTCACTTCCCCTATTCCTGAGGTCAACATTGACTCTCAGGTGTCTCATCCTTCTCTAATCAATTTCACACATGACATTCTTGAGAAGTGCATGTTCTTCTCATAAGAGGACATCCCGACTTTAGAACTCGGTGAAGAAGACCTCGTGGAGCCTTCTTTATTGGCTTTATTGTAGGAGAGTTAGAGGGTACTACCCTTACTATCCCTCCCTTGCATTCTCATCCTACTTCCCCCTAGAATGATCTAGATTGGAAGCAGGATGATCTTTTGATCAATGAGACTTCTACATCTATAGATTAGCTTTATTTGTTTGTTTATGTTCCCTTGTGCTTGTCTTTCAATATTTGTGTTCTCGCTTGGAGGACCCTCAATACCCTTGTAGGTGCTTGGATATAGGAGAGAAAACCTATCATAAACTTCTCCTATTGGTTGCATCATTCTTCTATGTGTCATAATCTTGATTTTTGATAGTGAAGATGATGCAAAGAATTTGGGGCATTTAGGCCTTCTTCCATGTTGACCTTTTTTATTTTACTTCATCTTGATGTGCTCTTCTTCACATTCTGAGAAATGGGGATTGATGATAGTTCATATATATACTATATTATATTTATTTATTTATATCTATGAGTAGTTTTGACCTTTAATTATCAAATCCCCTTGTCTTTTTGGTGATGTTGTGGTTTCTATGTGTTGTCCCTCATGTGACAACATTTCATGGACACATCTTGTTGTGTTTCATGCAACAATATCTCTTATCTTTATTTTCTCCTTAGAATGACATGTGCTCCTTTTCATAGCACATATCATTCTAACAAGGGACTATCACACTTGCTTAATTTTCAACGAGGATAATTATTTCAATAGGATTCCTTGGTGCAAAATTATTTACAATGAATTCCTTGGCAAAAGAATCCCTTGTTGAAAACCTCATTTTTCAAAATGACATATTCTTTCAAAAATGACTCCTTGATGAAAGAATCTAAATATTTTCCTTTCACAAAAGGAGTATTCTTTTTAAAAATTTCCTTGATTAAATATCTTTCAAAGGGATTCCTTGATGATAGAATCAATTGTGAAAAAAATTGTCTTTCAAATAGAGTGTTGTTTTAGAAGTAGTCCTTAATTGCTTTGAGGTTTTATGCAAAAAGACTCCTTGTTGGAAGAACCCCTTTACAAAAATTGCTTTCAAAAGGTGCATTCTCTCAAATGGATCCCTTGAGGGAAATGACTTTTGCAATCCTTGATGAAAGAACCCCTTTATGAAAGCCTTATTTTCAAAAGGATTCCTTGGTGTCTTATGTCTGATATTTGACATCTCATGTTTTGATGTCTTGACATCTTATATCTTGGCATTTAGCTTGGGGGTAACCTAACTAGACTTGTGTTGTCTTTTCTGTGACTTCCCTACAACATAGTTTGCATTAGTAACTAGACTTTATTCTTTTTGTATGGTTTCTAACCAAGCTAGTCATATTTGTCAACAATGTCTTTTTTTATTGGAATGTCTTATTGTGTTTGAAAATTTTATGGTTACTAATGCTCTTTTTTTCTTTTTTGCCTAACATGTTTGTCTAGAGCTTACATGGTTTTGGTGAGATCAAAGTGGGCTTTGCAGAATCAAAGACTTTTTTCCTCTTCGCATTCTAGTGAAGCTCATTCCACACCAGGTATATCAAATCAAAGGACTACTTCCTCTACATTTTTGGTATATTCTCTTCAATCTCTTCCTACTTTAGCTTGCACATGCTTAGACACAAATGCTTGGTAAAGTGGGGGAAAAATGTTATGGCATAAAATTGCACCTAGTGCAATTACCTATAATGTTACTTCACTTTAGCCTTACAAAACCAACAATGAAATTTTTTTCCACCTTTTCCTTTCTTTTTGCACATGCCTTTGGTGTTTTTTTTTAATGGAAATAATTTTGTTTAGGATTCTTTTGTGATGTAGGGATGTCCCTAACAGATTCTTTGGTTAGTGGATGTTGGAGTTATATTCTCTACCACCCTATGAATTGTACACCCCTTCAAATCTCGACTACCCAAAAACATGCTCTTACTAGACCCGAAAACATTTTTGAACTTGATTCTTGCAATTCATTTGATCTCTATTCACTCTTTATTCTAATCTCTATCACTTATATTCACTCTTGTTCTCTACTCTACACCATCTTGTTGCCTCTACACAATTAAATTCTATTGAAATTTTTCCAATATTCATACTATGAGTGTGGTTGTATTGCTCTCTTCCTTCCTCTCTTAGCTTCTCCACGCACATAGAAAAGAGGGTAATATTTATTTACTTGAATTTCTTATTTGTGGAGTAGCATTTAGATTGTCTTTACACACTATGATTTGTGCGTACTCAATGGAGAAGTGATATCTTCAACTATGTATCCACTTAGAAGGATCCAAACATGATTGAAATAAAAACTCTAAATCAAGAAGAGAAGTCAGCGCCATTACCAATAGGCTCATGTTATGTTTGTAATAGGGAGAGAGAGGAAGAAATAGGGATAGAAAGAGGGATAGAGGATAACGATAAAGTTAAATATGGACCTTGAGATGGAGATGGAGATGGAGATGGAGATGGAGATGGATATGGAGAAGGGGGAGAGGGATATGGAGAGAAGGAGAGGGAGAGATAAAGATAGAGAGGAGAGAGGGTTATAGAGACGAAATTAGAGATAAATATATATAGAAAGAGACAGGTAGGAAATAAGAGAGGGAGATAGTAATATAAAGATAGACATATGAAGTAATATAAAATGATAAAGGCATAGACAAGCAATAGAGAGAGAGGTATAGATGGAGAGGGAGAGAGATAGAGAGGGGGAAAGATAGAGATAGATATAAGGAGGGAGAAACATGGAGTGTGTGTGTGTGTGTGTATGAGTGAGTGAGAGAGAGAGAGATATGGAGATAGATAGAGAGAGATGTATAGATATATATAGAGAGAGAAAGGAGAAAAGAGAAGTAGAGAGATATAGAAAGAGGGAGTGATAGAGAGAGGGAGAGATGGAGGAGAGTGGAAGAGGGAGAGGGAGAAATAGAGATAAAAAGAGGGAGACAATGAGAGAGGGGAGATGAAGAGATAGAAAGATAATGATATAGGAAGTGATATATATATATATATATAGAGAGAGAGAGAGAGAGATTGGAATTGCACAATGAGTGACAATATGATGTGAAACTTCCAACTAATTTTTTAGATAAATCAAATAAAAAGTATAATTATGAAGCAAGACAACATCAAATTTATATTTGACCATTTAATGATTAACACATTTTAAACAAGAGAAAATATTTCTTGTCATTTTCAATATATGTAGACCCCATATATAAAAATTTAGGAATTAATACTTGAAGATAAAATATTTAAAAATGTATTGAGTTAGAGAGAAAAGTGTGAATAATTATTATAGAATTAAAAGGAAAATATTTATTTTATTTCATATTATTCATTGTGCATTGGTGGGTGGGTTTTTATTCCCTACCTATATAGGTAGAGACCTATGTTTTCACTTCACTATTATTAAATACTTTGTTCCTCAAAAAATACACCAACAAATATATAAACCACTTTTCATAGATTGTCTTCAACATTTTTATTTTCAAAATGGATTCTCTACTAGTTTCTCTCTTTTTTTTTATTTTCCCCTCATATTTTTTGCAATGGTTTCTTGATTTTTTGATTAAAAATAGGGGAAAAAATCTTCTGACAAATGAGCAACAAGTGGGAGAAAATTTTTAGGCATTCCCTAATGCAATTAAAGAAAAAAATTCTAGTGGGGGAAGAGGAGGTTCTAAGATAGACTCTCGGGTATTGTAGAAAGTTCAAGATGGTTTGGGACATCTCGAAGAAGGCTTTGGTAAATAAGAAAATTCAGAAAAAAATGTAGTGTTTATAGCTTACATAGAAAACCATTAGTTTTAGATAGGTATCAATTTTTAATTGGTGGGTTAGTAGTGATGGTATTATATAAAGACAGTGATAGTTTTGTCAATGTTGAATTTGTATGCAATGCAAATGTTATGTAAAAATAAATGATTATTTTGTAATTATATTTTGATGGCAACTAATAGTTTTATTTAAGTGATAGAAAAGAGCTCCTGGTGTTCTAATTTCTTCAATTGTTCAATTTTTTCAATTCTTAAGCTTTTATTTTTTACTATTAAAATAAAGTTATTATTGAATATTAAAATAAAATAATAAATTAATGTAAAGTTTAAAATTAGACAAAAAATTGAGTGGATTCATAATTTCAAATTTGTAACCATCTCCTCTGACACCAGATTATCGGTGCTCCCACTATCAATAATGACATCACAATATTTTCCTTCACACTTGCACCTTATGTGGAACAGATTCTTCTTATGTTCTGGATCCTTCTCTTCAGTCACCAAGGCTCTTCTAATCACTAGGGTTTCTCCCCTTTCAAAATCATCTAAATTTTCAGATTGGGCCTCCTCATCTACATGCACAACCCTTCCATGACCTTCTAGCATTTTTTTTGCCCTTCCTTGATGTTGTGGACACTCATACCTACTTAATGCCCTTCTTCACCATACTAGAAACACGTTGCTCTGAAACCACCTCTTTCAATTCATTGTCCAGATCTCCCCTGTCCTCTACCTCTTTGATCACCACTATTTTGATCATGAGGGAAATAGAAGTTATCATTCTTCTGGCTTCATTTGGCGCCCACATCTTGATTTTTCTTCTCATCATCATTTTTGCTTCTAGAAGATCTTCCACTACCCTTTCCACTTTGACCTCCTTGTCCTTTTTGCTTGTTGTCAAATCTTTTGTTCAACTTCTCTTCAACTTTCAGAGCAAACTGGTATGCATCCTCAATGGTGGTCATTTTGACCAAACTCAGTTCCTCTTGAATGCTTGGTTGTAACCCATTAAGATAATAGGCTACCTTCTCCTTATTGGCCTTTGTATGACCCATTCTGATAATCATCTTGTGAAAATATTTTGTGTATTCTTTCACAGATCTACTTCCTTGCCTCAACCCTTGTAATTTCTTCAATAGATCCAACTCATAGTCCATTAGTATGAACTACTTCTTCAACTTCTCCATCATGTGATCCCATCTAACGATCTTTCCTTTTCCTCTCCAATTTCTCTCCAACTAGACCTCTTTCCACCAAATTCTAGCATGGCCCTTTAGCTTCATTTTTGTAAACTTAACCTGATCTAGGTCCTCTATCTTGTCTTTCTCAAAATATTCTTCCAACTTGTTAATTTAGTTGATCAACTCTTTCAGGTTCAAACTTCTAGAATAACTACAGACTTCTGCTCTGGGTCTTTTCCCGATCTTCAAAATGGCCCTTAATAGCCACATTTGATCTTGATCAATTACTTCTTCTTCCTCTTCTACATCTGAATATCCATCCTCTTCTTCATCCTCACTTTCTTCTCTTCTTCTTGGGTTTAACCCTCTTCTCATTACTCCTGCAATGCATCAATTTGTCTCTGAGGGATCTGAAACCCTCGACCACTAGTGAATCTCTTCCACTAGGATTTTTTCCACCTCTGGCACCCCCACGCCTACCAAGTATCACTTTAGAGGCATTTTGAATATCTCAAATCCACAACCACAGTCCTGGAGCAAATTGTCTCATGATCGACGATTTGTCCACACACTTAAGAAAACCCACTCTGATACCACCTAATGAGGGTGCAACCCAAGACACAAAATCTTAACACACCAAACAAAGAAAATTATTTTATTATTCAAAAAATGATTTTACATGCAAAGGATTTGATATCATCAATTTCTGGGGATATGCAAACTATAGAATTACAGAAAAACCTCTTATCACAATATGTGAGCTTGTCTCCAAAAAGCTACATAAAAAATAGCAACCCACCCATAAATAGAGCTCCTTTTGAGTTTGGAGCTAAAACAACATTCAAATTTGAGATTTTGGCAGTTTGGTGCCAAAAGTTACAACTTGAAATTCAAAGTTCAAAAGAACATTAAAAAATTAGTATCTTCTAAAAAGTGTGTCAACTTCCAGGAGCCATAACTTTCGATCCGGTACTTCGTTTTTCAAACCGTTTAAACCATTAGAAAGGTCTCAGAGTCAAGAATGTGCTCAAAATTTTTCATGCCAATTTCAACAAGTTTTGGGGTTGTTTCAGGATCATTTAGTGCCTCAAATCTGACCTGGAAGGTTTTCAAGTGTAATTCTAAGAGACTAAAAATGCAATATCTTCCAACCTAGGAATAAAAAATCAAAACTATAAGTTGGGAATTACATTATGACGAAAAGGGTATCCAAAAATGCAAAGACATCTAGGAAACTACCAACATGAAATGAAACTTTTTTTTGGGTGATGCAAGATTGCCCTTACACTACTGGATGCTCCTGCATCAGTTTGTCAATTCCTCTAGTTGCATACCATGTTTTTAATCTTGTGGCTTCTACCAAGTTGGGATTAATTAAAATGATTGTTGGGAAAATAGTATCTATTGATTTTCCAGACCAAGATAGTATACGCACAATTTTTAGCAAAATAATTGGGGGGTTTGGTTGTAAAGAAAGCTTGGATATTTCTTTCCCTAAAATTTCACAATGTTGACCCTAAAGTGTAATATCAATGTTATGACTTGACACACATTTGTAATGGTAGTTTTACACTTTACTATTTCGGTACAATCTTTTTACATATGGTTGATGTAGGGGAGATATATAGGAAAATGTCAAATGACATCTACAAGGGTATTAATAGGTAATTACATTAATGATTCTATGGTTTTGATATGAAAGCTATGGTTGGGTATAGTAGAGTCTACATAGGTGGATGGAATTATCATTGAAGAGATATGTAGGAATATTTCATAAGGATTCGTGTTGCTTTTGTATTTTGTGTTAGCAACTTTTCTACAACCATTAGATATCGCATAAAGACTATTGGACTTTATAATAGGGTAGAATGTGTCTACAAGTTCATTTAAGAAGATGATGTGTATTTCAGCTCCTGCTTTATCTAGAAAATCAAATCCAAAGACTTTTCCATCATGACCAACATTTTTATACTCATGAATTGTGTTTTTATGCAACGTGTGACCTTCAATGGCCCAATACTTATGGTATGGGGTTAATGCTTGGATTGGAATTAGTTCAGACTAGCCCATATTGTGTAGTCCCATTGATGTTGTGAATTCTTCAATAGAAGAATTCATGACTTGAGAAGTGGTCAATGGCTCTTTAGAGCTGGTAGAGGATATATAGGTTGTAGCTTGATGGATAACAATTGGAGTTCTAATCAATGATTCATTGTTTGATATTATTTCCAAGTTTTCAATTAAAATTTCCCTACAATGAAAGGAGAAAGATACTTATCAAGGAAATTTGCATGCTTAACTAGTAAGGCTTAAAAAATAAAGGGCAAGTATGCATGTATATGAACTTGGTGAATTTTCTATAACTGTAATTTTTTAGATGGATAATAGATCCTTTCACTATAGCCTTCTCTAAGACAAGCTCATTCAATTGTGCTAGTAGTAGTGTAGGATGTGTGTGTGTGTGCCATCAAATAGTTGCATGCAATATTTGACAATTGTAGGTTGAAGTTGCCAAATGGAATCAATAGATACAACCAGTAAAAAGGGCTCTACATTAGGTATGCCACCAAGTATATATGTTTGTAATGGAATTTTTAGTTAACATTAACATTAGGATGTTGTAAGTTTGTGAAAGTGGTTGGCTTGCATGCATCTTCAAAGTATGGTAATTAGGTATCGAAGAAAAGTGAGGATAGTAATTTTCAAGTACAATTTGATATTTACAACCATTAAAATGATTGAACTCCAAATATGGCCATCAGTTATTAGAAAAAGTTAATTGCTTGGGGAAGAAAGGGAAAAGAGGTAATTTTTTGGGAATGATGCTTGCAGTGTCTTTGTTTGAATGTACCATATATATATGTAAGGAAAAAATATATATAAATAAAGTTGAAATATAAAGGAAATAACTTGAAACCTAATCATATTTGAGTTTATTAAGTTGGGAAAAGCAATAGGTAAATCCATCATAATACATAAATTTTAAAATGAAATGTTTCCTATAAGTTTAGGGTTTTATGACTCTTTTTTTTCATAAATGATAGTAATTTTGGTCTAGTCATTATTAAGGCACTTGCATAACATTCTCCAACACAATTGTAATATCATTAAATAAAATTTAAACAATCTGCAAATATAACTTTTAAGAGGAACTATGTTTAAAAGAAATTTTATTATTTATTACATACCATTTTGTTAGTGTATTCAACTCTTGTTGACTAATCTAAGCCTAGTTAGGTGGAGGATGAGTTGTAGGATAAGGACCTCTCCTCATTACATGGGTGAGTCATCACTCATGATAAGGGATCTCTCCTATTCACATGCCATATGGTCCTATTCCTATGCTTGTTAGTTACTCACCTCTCTACTATAAATTGAGGGTTTGAGCTCTCTATCAAATGGGTCAGCTAATACACTCTTTTGCTTTCTTCATTGTGCTTGTTTCTCATCTCTTAGATCCTACAAACTCTTATATGGTATCAGAGCATTAGGTGGATATAGTGCAGGCCTTTAGGTGAGCTATTTTATTGTATTTTAAAAAATTCGTTTAGTAGAATTAACCCCCTCCTCGAGCGATTAAGGGAAGCATCAACGCTGATTTGAGGTGCAATATCTTTGTTGTAGCAGACCCCAAATCACAACAGAATTATGAAAGATATTTGATGTCTCATGGCCTGCGATAGAGAGGCCATACCAATCTACACCTAAGTCGTGCCAATCTGCACACAAATCGCACTAATGAAGGCGTAAAGGCAAGATTTGGAGGCCGGCGCATGATAGACTGCCTGGTTTGCTTTTGCATCATCCTCCAATTATCTATCTTGAGCGGCTGAGTTCAAAACTCCCCGTGGCAGATTCATCCTCAAATGTGGCTTCATTCGCTCTTTTCCAAGGACTAGAATCTCTAGCAGCACATCTCAAAGACTTTGTTTTTTGAAAGTGAGGGATGGATTCTTCTCAGGTTGTGTTTCGTTTGTGAAGGCATGATTATAAGAAGACAAAGGCTCGCGTATCATTTCTGCCAAGCCATGGAAATCTTCTTTGACCAATCCATTTCAATTTTAAAGGCGATTGGCGGTTGTTTTATGTAAAGATTATGTTGCTGCGTGGTATTTGACCAAGTCTTTATGCAACAAGAAAGGCATGATCAAGAGGTGGAGGCAAAATGTTTGAGGCGCCTTGCAAGACAGCACGAACGCCTTCGCATAGGCGTGCTACGATGCCCAGGAACATACTTGGCTACCTGCCTTGCTCCATTCTAGAGTGTGTGGCCCCTCCACGTGCATAGCTCCGCTCCATTTTGAAGCGTCCTTGACTGCCCATGCATAGAGCTTTTTGAACCCATAATTTAAGGTCATTATTTTGCAAGGCGATTGAGATGGTGGAAGTCGTGACTCTGTCTTAGGAAGGAACAAATCTAGTGTTTGGAAGGCGTTGCACACTAACTACTGTGCTACTTCTTTCACAGCGAAGAGAAGGAACGTTGGGGTAGCAACTCGAAGTAAGTTCAGTGCATTTTGAAGGCTGTGAAAATCAGACCTGCACGCCTTATCTCTTTCTCTCACCCGTCGTTGCTGGCTATTTGCTCTCACTGAAAATCGGCTTATAGGCCGATATTCAGTGCAAAGGTCGCCCAATTTGGAGGATCCGTGAACCGCGAGTAGGAGAACGCTGCGAGCCTGATCTTCAAAAGGCTCTGTTTTATTGTTTGCTGCGATTTATTTCAACTGCCTCCACATTATCCTCCATTGATCTCTAATAAGTTGAGTTGTTGGCTGTTGGTGGAGATACTCAACCATTCGAGTCTGTAGGCCGGTCACCTCCACACTTGGTGTCTTACCCCCTGTCCTCATGCTGCTGCTTAACTCAAATTTCTGCTTAAAATTAAGCAGTTAAGTGTCACCATGAAAATTTTGTATTAATGAAATTTGGATAATTTGGAATCTTAACCTATTTTTGTGAAGCAGCACTGCTTAAAAATTGTGAATAGGCTTTGAAAATTTTTGGGGGGCTGGAAATAAGCAGCTGTTGGAAATAGAAATAATATGACATCTGGCACCACATTATTGATTTCCCTCTTTTTAATCCTGTTGAGCAATTTTTGATGATTCAAAAAACATTTGTCTTATTCTCATAACATTTGTGTGCTTCTAAAGTGCCATACAAACTTACATAATAATAGATAATAAATAATGAAATGCATCAAAAGACCCTAAATGACAGCTGACCAAGCATTTTTTACCAAGCATTTTATTAGAATAAAGTTAATAATTGCAATCGAGTGAAAGAGGTAAAGTAAAAAATAAATAAAAAATTAAAAACAAATTAAACTATTGAAAAAATAAAATTTAAATTGACTGCTTATTTTAAGCAGAAAAAGTAAAATTCATGGGGTCACGAGCTCCACAAAATACTCCTACAAATATTGAGCAGTCGCTGCTAGCCAAAATAAACTAAGCAGCCACATGGGGACGTGCCCTTAATCTCGTAAAAGAACTCCCTCTCAAGTTCAATTTATGTTTGCAATCAAAGCATTTATTTATAATTACAATTTTTGCTTCAAATTTGCACTAACATTATGGTAACAGTCAAACTTGGTTATCATAAAAGTTTGAACAAGCGGGGAATCAATTGTTTGCAATTTATTTGTAAAGCTTGAAAAGGGGGGAATCATTTTTTTTAATCTATTTGTAAGGGGGGAGTTTATTTCACTCACGCACAATCATTATAAAGTGCCAATTTGTGTTATTTTTTGGGCTTAGTTACAAAGCACTTCTTCTATAAAATGCCAAATTAAGGGGGAAAAAGAGATAATCAAAGGGAGTTGTTGACACATTTCTTATCATGGGATATACAACTCATTCTTTTGTAATCAACCGAAACAAGGGAAACTATAAGTCTTGGTGTGAAGGCATCCTAAAGCATCTTAGGTATCACAATCTTTTTCCCCATTTGTATGGACTTATCCCTGAACCTGCTAATCAATTTCAGAACGATAAATGGGTTAATAAAAATGATCATATTGTTGGATTAATCAACTTACATATACCACATGACACTTTGATTGTCATCATGGATATTGAGGGTCCACATGCTTTATGGATCAAACTTTGGGAGATGCATGGAAACTCAAATGTTTCTCCATTCCCACATGATCCTGTAATAATCACAAATGATATACCACATCATGAAGAATGTCATGTTGACATAGTGGAAGTCATCATTCCACCTCCTACTATTGCTTCATCAAATTTCATAATTGCTTCTTGAAAAGCTTTGAATACTTCTTTGCAGTTGGATCACATTAGTCTTCCTAGCATTGCTGATTGGGACACAATCCTACTTGACATTTCTTTTCTATTTGTAGAGTCTCACATTGTTGACTTGGAAGCACACATTGAGGACATCATTCTTCTATTTTATGGCAAGTTTTGATGAAGTTGCATCAGCATTGGTCTCTTTGGATATTCATGCTCTACATCTGTCTTCAAATGGTTCTGGATTTTCATCATCTTCATCTATTAGGCATGCACTTGATTTGATTATGACATCCTTTGGCATCGATATGGGAACACATGAGCACACTTTGAAGACATCATGGGCACCGTCATCATCATTCTTGGATGATCTTTAGCTCTATTCAAGATCATATATACATCTTCTCACATGGGAAGATATCATGCATCTTTAGTTGGTTTCATTTCTTCCCAAGGGAAGGAACATTGTGAAGCATTCTTGGATCTATGTCTACATCCTTTGTCAACTATCCAACCTTAATGTACTAGACTTCTATTATTGGAGGGTTCTCATAGACCTTCTATCATTTTCTCTCTTATGGAGGAAATCATATATTGTACTTAGTGAAAGAAGTAGTACTTCTTCACATGTATAATTTTCATGCATCTTTTCTCTCTTTTGGGGGGTAGTTTTTTCCCACAGGTTTTTCTACTTTTCTCCATTTCATGAAAAATTACTTTGTGCATGGGTACCTAAAATGGCACACAACCAGGACTCATATTTCATAAACCTACCTAAGCTATACTTAAGCGGGGGTGTTAGTGTATTCAACTTTTGTTGACTAATCTAAGCCTAGTTAGATGGAGGATGAGTTGTAGGATAAGGACCTCTCCTCATTACATGGGTGAGTTTTCACTCATGATAAGGGATCTCTCCTATTCACATGCCATATGGTCCTGTTCCTATGGTTGTTAGTTTTTCACCTCTCTACTATAAATTGAGGGTTTGAGCTCTCTATCAAATGGGTCAGCTAATACACTCTTTTGCTTTCTTCATTGTGCTTGTTTCTCATCCCTTATAGCCTCCAAACTCTTATACATTTAATTAAAAAACTCTTTACTCATTTTACATTGTAATATATAAGATCAAGTGGTAAAACTTATGATTGTAAACATAGTTTGGTGTAAAACATTTACATAGTTAGAAGCACAATTAAGCATTCACATATTATGCACATAGATATGTATACGTAAGTTATACAAAGGTTAGATAGTATAAAGTTCATGTAATTGATCACATATCTTGTAGGTACATTTCATATGCATGGGTTAAAGAGGGCGTGCCATCATCTGAAAATTTTCCATAAAATTTACAAAGGTGTACAATATCAAATGATCTAGGTGACAAGTTTCTAAATTTTCCTCTTGATATTAAGTCAAGATTTGTACATCAAGCTATAAATAACAATGCTAATGCATTTAGAATATCTAATAATTAACTAGTTTTTGGATTAAAACTTAATCGACAAATATGATATGTCACAAAGTAGAACTACTTGTTAGAGATATGATGTACTCACTATATGGCACTATCTAGTTGTAAATTATATTCTCCTTTGTTAATGGATTTGGTGTTCATGTCACTACTTTAACAATGTTTTAAAACACATATATTATTCCACAGTGTATGTACACGTTTTCTTCAAACTCCAATTATCTTTTCCTAAGCTTTTTTAAGATAGTAGGATGGCTGAAATCTTGTGCACTTTAGTCGCACTCTGTTGGGATTGCAACAACTAAGACAAAAAATCACCATAAAGCAAGATAAAGCACCACCCAAGTTCTTCACTAAAGTTTTTAAATATTAAAATTCAAATGGAATTGAGCTTCGAGTGGAAAATTATCATAGCCCGAATATTCATAATGGGGATTTACTTTAAAAAAAAATTAAACATGTTCATCATATCTAAGTTTGGGGTGCAGTCCTTGCACACTTTTAAATATTATATATATATATATATATATATATATATATATATATATATATATATATATATATATATATATATATATATATATATATATATATATATATATATATATATATATATATATGCAATTTCTAAAACTTCAAGATTAAAATTATTATAATTAATAATTAATATTTTTAATCTATTGCAAATTTAACTAATATATAAATATAATACAATACATAATTATTGTAGAATATATATTTTATATAATAAAATTTAAATTATATATAATATAATTTTATTTATTATTATATAACATAATATTATTTATTATTATATAATATTATATTTAAATTATAATGCATATGATCATATTATATAATTTAATGATATATATCATAGATCTATATGTTAGGAATAGGATCATAAAATAATATACAATAAAAATGAATGTTGAAATAAAATATAAAAATAACATAAAATACAGAGACATGTGTGGCTCATTGAAATGGAGAAACAATCAGACCTTCCTTTATTATGTTCAACAAAATGAAGGGATACAACCTAAAACACATCCATTGTAACTTTATTTTCTCTCTATCACACTCTCATCACAACATAATACAATTTACAAGAGTAATACAATGCCCTTGCATAAAGAGGGGGTTACCTTCGAGAGAAAGATAACCAACATAAGCTAGATTGTCAGATATATGAACTAATGATAGATGGTCCAAGTTTACAATGAATAGTTGTTAGGAAGATGGTTGTGCAGCCCTTGGAATGATTGTTATGAGGGGCACTTCCTCTTTAATTCAACTTAGTCTAAATGACATGAAAAGTTAGCATCATCAAAAGATACAAGGGAATCATATGTAGAGTGCCTTAAAACATGAATTTAATTTCCCTTGTCTAAGGAACCATAGTACAATGAAGATTTTAACATTTTTTTATTCTTCATCTAATCGTCACAAATTTTTTTATTAATAATATTTTACATTAAGAATGGTCCATAAATTATTTTCTTTATTTAATAATTTCGGGTTTAATTAATATAAAAAGAAATTTAATTTAACTCATTTAATTTAGAGTTTTTGTAGATTATGTATTAGAACTTGGAAATCTTTAATTAAAAATATGATTTCAAGTGTGTATTACCACATTCAAATATTGAATTGACTTTTTAACATTTTAATAGGTCTTATTTTATTTTTAACTTTTTAATGTTTGGTTTTATTTAATTTTTAAAACAATTATAATATAATTTATTTTTGGTTTTTATATTTTATTTGAAGTATGTTTGAATTTTTTAAATCTAATTTATTCTCAAATTTATAGTAATTTTTTATTTTTCAAATTTATAATAATTAAGACTTTTACTCACAAACAACATTGTTTGCTAAATTGTTTACCGATTGACCTCATATATTACACAAATGTATGTAAAAAACATACCAAATTTGTTCTTAATTGAAGTTTCACATCTCTTCCATGTACCCATTGCACACAAAGGTGTGATTCCTAATTTTATCTCATTGACATCAAAATTACAATACATATTTATATAACCTACTTCCTATTAAAAAATAGAGAAATATTTATTTACTTTATTCAAATTCTATAGAAAACATCATTAAGAATTGTTTATGAGAAAATTAATGTGATGACTTAATCTATAAGTTAGGTTTTCAAAACCGTTATTTTAATATTATAATTTGCACTTGCAAATGCAGTAGTTTGTCCGGCAAAATAGTTGGTAATAAAGTATTTAGTTTAATTAATAACATCAAGTTTCCATAGTCTATGATAATGTCTTGTTAAAAATTTCTGAATTGAAATTGTGTAAATTTTTGAAATCTAATTTCGGATCACACTCCATGATCCATCATAGAATAAAGCATTTAGTTTGTTTTTCAATTGTAAACTGGGGGAGAAATCAACCGAAAGCTTTTATCTTGTAAATATATTTTCAAAAGTCTTGACCAGCACAGTAATTGGGGGCGGGAGTGAAAGATTGAAGACTGAAGCTCTAACACTGTACTGGAAATTTAAACTCAAACAATCATCACAATGAATAATATAAATCAATAAGAAAAAGCTTAATAAATCTGCTCGGCGACTGAGTGAACAGCAATCAGCAGACTGATAAAAATAATTCTCTGCATTATTCAACTCAAATAAAATCATTCTTGAAACTGCTTACGTATATAGGAAAATTCTAAAGCAAAGTAATCGCTGACTAAAGAAATTAAAAAAGCAGTATTTCTCATGCAAATTGAGTGCATGGATGGAACGAGCTAAAAGTAGTTTTGATTGCACTGTTTAAAGAAACAAACTAGCGAAAGGTGGACTGATCATGCGATATAATCATGCAATGATCACGCTGAACAAACTAAAATTAGATCTAATCTTATCGCTGAAAAAGACCGCACAAAACTTCAGTTTATTATGCAATAACAGAGAATTAAAAAACTAATGCAGACAAATCCTCCGCAAATTAATAGACTATACAGCGGTAATAAGCATAAATGAAGAGAAAACAAACCAAAAAAATTAAAAAAAACTCTGTTATCATTATCTAGAATCTGTATGAAGATACTCTTTACATGATGGTCTATTTGACCATTTTTTCAATTTTAGATCGTATATTACAGCTATAAAATTTATCAGACCCTATAGTTTGACTTGCTATATTTTTATTAAACCATAAAAAATTATTATAAGCAAAATATAATATAGTATTTTAATTTATAATATATATCATTTTATAATTTTTATTATAAAAAGATAAATTAATTTAGAATAGAATAAACTTTTTTGAATATTTTATAATATGAATTTAGAAACTTTGACAATTTTATAATAGTTATCATTTTTTTTATATTAATAAATGTGATTTATAATATTATTATAAAAATATATATTAATTTAGAATCTTTTCAAAATAGAATATAATTACGTTTTACTTTTACAATATATTTAACGAGATTTGTTTTAATATGAACATAGAAACTTTTGTTAATTGTTAATTATAACAGTAGATTTTTATATTTATTACTAATAATTATCATTGTTTTCTGATTTTTCAAGATATTGTATTTATAAAAGATTTCATATAAAAATTCATAAATTGAACAATTTTTTAAACAAGCATTTAAATGACAAAACCGTTATAAAATTTTCATATAACAGATAAGGGTGACCGTCAAATTCTAGACCTGCTCTGTTATCATTATCTAGAATCTGTCGGTTACATTCCCCAAGAAACTCCTTTCTTTCGTTATCAGCTACGCTCTTTTATCCACCAAAAGCCCTTAAATTAACTCCTACGAACTGCAAAGTAACAGCGGTTTAAAACCCCTAAATCAACTCCTACAAAGACTACAGAATAGCTGCAGTCTAAAACAGAGTAATCAGCACGTAATCTAACTCCTACGAAGACCACAAAGAACAGCAGATCAACTCTTAAATAACAGCAAGTCAACTGCAGTCAAGAAACAGTTGCATCAAAAACTATTGTCAATTGCATGTGCGTTGATCATGCATGCATGTCTTCAAGGAGTACCGGTGATGATGAGTGGTGGTAAAATCATCTGCTCAATTCCTTTGTGTCTCTTTTAGGATTACAAATTCATCTTGCCCGTTCTTTTATTTAGGCAACTACGATCCACGGCTTTCTCGTATAAGTAATACTCGGCTAAATCATTGGAGACCATGCGTAGAGCGAAAAAAATGTTTACATGAAAACCAGGCACTATAAGCCTGTATCATACGCTTCCAGCCATTAATTTGCATGATTTAGACGCAGACAGTTTTCTACAAGCAGACGAGTGGCTGCTGTGAAGATGGAGAAATTCGCTGCAATGTTACCTGGCGGAAGTAATCTCGCGTCTGTTACACCATTGAAGGTACTGAACTTAACAGCAAATAACAATACGGGTAATTTTACTGGTAGCTTCTCTAATTGCACGAGGTTGTTCAGCCCCTCTGTACTATTTACCTTTCTGGTGCTGATGGGCTCCAGTTTATTCATTTGCTTCTCCTGCATCTACGTCCGCCTCCGAAGCACGAACTGGGACGACAGAAGACCGCACCGTAATATCCGAAGCACGAACCGAGACGACAGAAGACCGCACCGTAATATTAGGGAGACCAATAATATTAGGGAGGCCATCAATTGGGAGGCGGCCCGGGGTCTGGAGCCATGGGTCATTGAGAGCTTTCCCATTTTCAGCTACAATCTGGTGAAGCGCCGTAAAAGACTGGCCAACTGCTCCGAGTGCGCAGTTTGTCTAAGCGACTTCGCGGACGATGACAATCTGCGGTTACTTCCCAAGTGCAGGCACACTTTCCATCCAGAGTGCATCGACAAGTGGCTCTTGAGGCACACGACGTGCCCAGTCTGCCGGACAAGCCTTGTGCTCTCACGAACATATTCAGCTTAGTCGAACCGCAGGCGCCTCCCACGAGGTCACGGTCGTTATTGACAACGGAACCGGAGTGAACCCCGTCATAAATACCTCAAATGATGAAGCAATGAACGAAGCTTCGGGATATGGTTCGATGGCGTACTCGCTGGTGAGGGCAAGGAAGGAGATGGAGCAGCCGATGGAATGGTAGATCGCCACAGCCGAGGGTCTCACTCCTGAAGCTGCAGAATCGTAGAAGCGCATCATTCGCGTGAGCTGTCAAGTTCTAGTGCCCAGCTCGCGTGCTCTAAACCGGGCGGCTTTGTCGTGATGCAGGGCATAGATCAAGTACAGAAAGATGGGGGCGAATTTCTATTAAGCCGGCCTTGGGTTTAAGGACATTTTTGAGGGCCTTCTACCTCGACCTAGAGGTCAAGCTTGTCTTGAAAACGAGAAGCCTTATTTGAAGAGGAAGTTTAGTTGGTTTTTGGCAAGAGATAGAGTAGGAACCTTAAAAACTGTTCAAACTCAAATTCACGTATTCAAAGATAAATTGTAAGTTATTAATTTGAACCCTATGAACATAAATAATGATCTTGATCTTATAGACTTTTCATATCAATAAAGAGAGACTCACCTAGATATTTGGTACTATAATAGTAAATTAATAGTGTTGGCAGTTTTTCTAGGAAATGATTAGCTTTCCTTACTTTAAATCCATAGGATTTTGATTTATTAACTTTCAATTTAATGATCAAAGTCAATAGGCCCAATCAAGTAGTATATGTTAGATGTTGACACAAGCTAATGTTGCATTATTGATGCCCTAGAATGCTTAAATGGTGGCATTATGATGCTCTTACATTATTTCAAGGTGCTCTGAAATGAATTAGGGCTAGGTCAATTAACACTCAATTTAACAATGCAAAAATTTGCTTAAGCGTAGGCATCCATATGTATTTGACCTCATTTTTCCTATCATATATAACCAAATTGAGAAAACTTCAAGTGCCTCTCCTTAAGTTGAATTTGCATGTGTTGTTCCTTTCATCCCTCATGTTCATATCAAATATTGGAAGTTGTAAAAATCTATGAAATTTCTAAATCTAGAAGTGTTTTCGTCATTTGTTGAGTTTTGGTGGAGATGTGGTGTTTTGGTGGACTAACATATTTCTTCTTCTTATTCAACCTACTGTAGTGATCACTAGTATGACACAAAATTTTCACAAATATGTATCAAATTCTTTCTTCCTTCCTTTTCCTTTCTTACATTCATTTGTGGGATTTTTATGACATATTGACTTATGTCTTTCCTCCCAACCTCTCATCTTCTTCTATGTTACATGTGGGAAATTGTTCAACCATATCCCTACTTTATAGATTCAAAGAGTTCTAATGGTTGTTTGGGCTTCTTTTCCCCATACCTATGTTCCAACCTCCCTTCCCTTCCCTCATTTTCTTCCAATCCCCTTTTCTAGATCCTTATTACAGTTTCAAATTTCCTCCAGTTCTACCTTCACTTCCATCTATTGGTGTCACATTATCCTACAAAGTTTCCAACTAGCTTGGATATAAATCCTTTTCCCACATGTTCTCTTACATCATTTAATCACTCATTTTAATTCCTTTGTAGGGTTTTATCATACATATAGATTTTCATTCCCATGTCTAGTTCTCACCTCTAATCCCACAATGAAACTTTACAATTCCCATCCTTCTACATTTTTTTAAATTACCTCCAAAATTTTCTTACATTTTTTTATTAAGATTTTGGACTTTCATTCATTGTATCATCTTGATGTATACATGTACATTAAATTCTTGCAAAGGTCCCTAGTTCTTTTTCTTTGGTTTCTTCTTACATTGAATCCAAGCTAGCCTCTAGAATTATAGTTTTCCACCTAGATATCTTATCTTGATATTCAATTCCAAATGTCTCTCACATTTTTTATATTTCTTCCTTTAATCTTTTCACATAATTTTATATTTTTTAAGGACTTCTAAAATTTCATTGTAAATTATATTCCTAACCTCTTGTCCTACAACAAAATCTTGCATATCCTATTGTTGCCTTTTGTTCTGCATGAGCCTTCTATATTTCTTCTTTCTCATCTTAATCATTACCTATATCCTACTAGGATACCACTAATGACTATATTTTACCTTCTAACTACTCAATAAGGTTTTCCCAACCTAAAATACCATTGTCCATCTTAGAAATGCATAATTTTCATACAAATTTAAAGGTGAAATATGAGGGTGACAAAATTTCTAATCATGTACTCTTTGAATTCTATCTCTTGATTATATTCATTCTTATTTTAGGTCATCTATCTCATTTATTTTTTTAGATTTCACTTTATCTTTAATTCCAAAGTTGGGATATCTAGCTCTCCTTCAAATTCCTTAAATTGAATAAGGAAATAACCATCTACCTCCATGCAATATCTAGAGTGTTGTTAATGGTATAGGAATATATATTATTAGATGAGGAATTATATCAATGCCTCCTAATAATGTTTGACCCCTCAAATACATGACCTATTTATTTATATATATTTTTCAATGTTTTTGTGCTTCATTATGTGATCTTATTTTCATCTTGCCCTTACTATTATCACTAGAGCTTCATTTGCTAGTTTTTTATTTTATATTAAATCCTAATTTTTATTATTAAGCCTTTAGTATTTTGTGACTGTCAAGCTCTCATATACATCTTGACATCTCTTTTAATAATTCCTTGTTTGACTCCCCACTCGATGTGTGTTGGTGTTTTTTCTAGCAAAACCTTGAAGTCCTCTAAAGGGTAGCCAACCCTTATGCTCAAGAATCTTAAAAGGCAGTGGGCAACAAATGAGCAAGGATCCTAAGGCCCTTACTCCTACTTTTTAGGCTTTGTGAGACCTAGGAGGGTATTCCTTATAGTGTTCATGTGGTACTTATTTTGTTAAGAACACTTCTATACACAAATCAATTCCTATCAAGTGCAAATAGACATCGTTCACTAAAATTTTGGCTAACCTTTGAGAAAATTTCTACCTAAATTGTTAGGAATTAGGTGATACTTCAAATTCATACATCATAATTGAAATATTTTAGTGATTTTAATTCTCACTTTGAATCTCTAGTTGGGCGTATTAATAGCTCATTTATCTTTAAAATATTCTATTGAAGACACCAATACTTCATTTGTTGGGAAAATGGAGTCAAATTTATAACAATCAATAACATATTATCCATTTAATTTAGACATTGGTGGGCTATTTATCATATTTCTTTCTAATATGACAATTCACAACATCTAAACTTAACTTCTTACCAAATCTTATACCCTTCCTCACAAACCTATGACTTCATTCAAGCATCTATTCAATTCTTTGAATTAGAGAAAGAATGAGCACACACATCAATTATAACAATTGAAGATAAACCAAAATATCATTGATATTTTCATTTATGATATGAGAGAAAATTACATAGGAGAGTATAAGTTTTAGAACTAGGATTTTTATTCATATTTGTAACTTATATAGAACTATTTAAGAGCATTACAAACAGGACCCATATCCTAGAAGTTTTCTACAATTTTATTCATTGATATTCTATAGAATATATTTTCTTAAGCATGAATCATACTCAAACCATTAAGAGACTCAAAATTCAAACCCTTTGTAATGAATCCTTGAAATCCATTTTATAGACAAGGAAGCAACAAGCATCTAGCTGAATTACAATTACAACTTCATTTCAAAACAAATTTCATTTTCCTTTGATAAATTCCCCAAATAGTTAGACATAATCATTTGCAAAGAAGGGGAAAGAAAATTCACACCACCAGTCGAAGAAACCAATCAATACCATAGAAATCACCATTAGCCATTGTCAAGGCATGTCGATGTGAACAAATAGATTCATCATCATACCTGCTAGAAGGCATCTGAGTTAGCACAAAAGAAAAAAAACCACATACGTAGCGAGAACCAAAAAAATCACCAAAATAATATTATCATCAAAGCAAAAAAAAAAAGAACCCAAGAAGCAATCCCATTCAATTAGAACTACAATACATGAGCCCACTTAGTGTCCTCACAGTGGCCGGAGAAGTGACTACTTCTTCATCAATGTCCTTGTCAGCAATAGAATAAGCATGCCCATTGGGTGTCCTTATAAAAATTGGGGAAACCACCATCACCTCATCATCTGACTCTACTAATTCAATCATGGCCATAAGGTATTGGTGATAACCTAAATCAGTCTCAGTTTCAATATCTTAGGGATCACCTGAGACTTCAATGGGCAAATGATGCTTTCCCAGATAGGCTCAGTGGTATTTTTTCTTCCTCGCTACTTCCTTTTTAGGCCTATGATGAAATACAAAGGAAATAACATCAAATTAACCCAAACACTTCTCACTTTATTGCACTCAATCCCTTTGATTTCTTCAAATTCATAAAAGAGTTCACAATATAAACAATCTCAACAAGAGCACAACTGATTTTACATAATGCTTACCCAAACATAGTTTCCAAGAACTCAAAACTCCTTAATAACTTCAAATTAACCAAGAGAAAACAACTACAAGTTTTTTCCATTCATCTTTCACTACTCCTTTAAGACTGTCCTTATGATGCATACCATGGCACTTCTGCTACAAACGTCAACTTTAGCCTATATAGCACAACCTATCAAATCATCACTTGATACAACTTAATTAGGAATGATTCAACCTGTTTAAACTCATTCGAAGCCCCAAGAACACAAATTTTATGTTTTAGTTGTAGTTCATTCATTAACCGGTCCTATCTCTAGAAGATCTGCCACCAAGTCTATCATAGCTTATCTTCCAAACTACACCATCAAAACCAAAGAAAACTATATTTTTAGACACCCATTTATCTTTCTTAAAACATACTACGAAATGAGGTATGGGTCTTTCGATACAAACACCTTAAAAATTGACTATTTCAGATTGTGTTTAGGCCTAATTAGGCTTATCATCATCTAGGGCTTATTGGTTAGATACCTCCACTAGCTATAATCCTTAACCAATTCTTGAGACACCTCAATATTTATCTAATAAAGATAAAAAGAAAATTCATCAAAATTCCATCTCTATGCATATTTTAATAAACCCTAGGTTGATTTCCTCTTAACTACTCTGTATTTTTTACTGAGATGCAGATTTCAGACAAAACTTCAAATTTTCAATACCATCACCATACTCCTTTAATCCAAAATCATTTGAATGTGAAATTACATGCAAAAATAATTGACCACCCTGAGAATTGGAAGATTTCACCATTTGAATAAAGAGAAACACAAATTTTTAGGTCTCTAGTTACCCTAGAACATGGTTTTATCTATTTTTAGAAACAAATTGATATCTTTCTCAAATCAACACCAATATACATGAGACAAAGTTTATTTGGAAGGTGATTGAGAATACTAACACATGAAAACAATTATAAATGTACTCATGCTTGTACTAGGCCATACAAGATCAGGAAAGAGTGAAATTATGAAGAAAATGTATAAAAGAAAAGTTTTCTAATGAATTAATTCTTTTATTCAATCACCCACAAAATAAAAAAGGTTTCCAAGGCCTTTTTAAAGGAATTTTATGATGACTTTTCACCTTCTATATTTTTTCATCCTTTGCAATTTTAAAATTTTTGCATATTTTACATCTTTTTGAACAACTTTTACTTTTTTTTGTATAACGACATCCTAATGACCTATGCATGTTCCTTATTACTAGGTAATGATGCCAAGATTTTATCAATGTTCAATAATTTTCAAAAGGAGGCACAATATTGTAAAGGTGCTCCTACACCATACTCCCCGGCCAAGAAAATTTCCAAGTCCACTTGGAATTGAAGTTCTCCATAAATCTGCACTCCTTGTATGCTATGCCTATTCACCTTGTAACTATTGCTAAACACCTTCATCTTCAACTTAGTTTTTAACTTGTCCATGCAAATCATCTTCCTATCTTGCTTGCCAACACTGTACTACTTCTTAAACTTTATTTCAATACCTTGTCCTTCTCCAAACTACTACACTTTGATCTTCAAATGGTTTCCTAGCCAAATCATTAATACAATAAAGAAATGAAATAATAAACAAACCACAATACCTCCATCTATCCTTAGTTCTTTGCAAATCTCAATAAGCAATTCATCTTTAGTCATCTCTTCATCCAATCTTGTCACCAACTCAAGGTAATCATTCTCTGAAATCAAGTTCTTCATCTCAATTTCTCCTTCATCTTTGTGCTTGGGTATGCCTTTGTCGTCTTCATCTTTGAATTCTTCACTTGCATCTTCAAACACTTCTTCTTCTTACTCTTTCATCTTCATTTGTATTTTTGCTTGTCTTTTCCTCCTTGTAACAATCTTCTCTATGGGCCATGTGACTCTTTTCTCAATCTTCAAGTTCCAACTTTTCATCTCCTCAATCATTTTCTCCATCTTCTTCATGTATTCTTGGAACTCTTTATCAAATATTTTCAACTCTTGCTTCAAATCAACAATCTCTTTTTCCATCTTCTCTTTTCTTTTTCTCCTTTTCCTTTCATCCTCTACCTACAAACATCTTCTTATCACTTCCATCTTTTCCTCTTCTTAATAAAGTCTCTCCTTGCTTCAACTTCTCTCAACTTTCTCACAACTTTCTCTACCTTCTCTTGGCAACAACCAGGTTCTCCTTGACCTACAACCAACCACAACACAAAACAAAAAACCACAATCCAACTCTCTACCCAGCACCTTCTATGCTCCGATATCGATTTCATGCAATACAGAGGAAAGAACATCAACTTATCCCAAACACTTCTCACTTTATTGGACTTAATCCATTTGACTTCTTCAAATTCACAAAAGAGTTCACCATATAAACAATCTCTAGAAGAGCACATCTAATTTTAAATAATACTAACCCAAACAAAGTTTCCAAGACCTCAAAACTCCTTAATAAATTCAACTTAACCAAGAGCAAACAACTATAAGTTTTTTCCATTTATCTTTCACAACTCCTTTATAACTATCCTTATGATGCATACCATGAAACTTTTGCTAAAAACATTAAATTTAGCCTATATAGCATAACCCATCAAACCATCACTTGATACAACCTAATTAGGAATGATTCAACGTGTTTAAATTCATTCCAATCCCCAAGAACATAAATTTGATATTTTATTTGTAGTTCATTCATTAACATGTCCTATCTCCAGTAGATCTATCACCGGGTCTATCATAGCTTATCTTACAAACTACACCATCAAAACCCAAGAAAACTATATATTTAGACATCCATTTATCCTGTTTAAAACATGTTACTAAATGAGTTATGAGTATTTTGATACAAACACCTTAATTGGTAGTTTTAGAGTGTGTTTAGGCCTAATTAGGCCTATCATCAACTAGGGCTTATTGGTTAGATAGCTTCACTATCTATAGTCGTTAACAAATGTTTGAGAAACATCAATATTGATCTGCTAAAGCTCAAAAAAAATTCATCATAAGTCCATGTCTATGCATATTTTAATAAACCCTAGGTTGAGTTCCTCTTAACTACTTTGTATTTTTAACCGAGAAATATCATATTTTCAATACTATAACCATATTCCTTTAATACAAAATCATGGGAATGTGAAATTACATGCAACAAGAAGTGACCACCCCAAGAATTGGAATATTTCACCGTTTAAATAAACAGAAACACAATTTTTTTGGTCTCTAGTTACCCTAGAACATGGTTTTATCTAGTTTTAGAAAAAAATCAACATCTTTCTCAAATAAACACCAATCTGCATGAGAAAAATTTTATTTGGAAGGTAATTGAGTGCAATAACACATGAAAATAATTAGAAACATACTCTTGCCCATACTAGACCGTACAAGATCAATAAACAAGAAATTTTGAAGAAAAAGTATAAAACTAGAGTTTTCCAATGAACTAATTCTTTTATTCAATCACCCACGAAATAAGAAAGGTTTCCAAGGCATTTTTAAAGGAATTTCATCATGACTTTTCACATTCTAGCTTTTTGCATCCTTTGCAATTTTCCAACTTTAGCAATTTTACAATTTTTTCATATTTTACATCCTTTTGGACAACTTTTACCTTTTTTTTCATAATGAACTCCTAATGACCTATGCATGTTCCTTATTACTAGGTAATTATTCCAATATTCTATCAATCTTCAAGAATTTTCAAAAGGATGCATGATATTGTAAATATGCTCCTGCTCTAGACTATTGGTCTTCTTCCCTTTTCCCTTGACCAATTGCTCTAAAACAATTATGCCTCTTAGATGATAGGGATGCTTGATATTATTCTGTGTAGAATTCTTCCCTACCCTTGTCTTCTTTCTTAGAGTAAAAATAACTTCAAGAATGCATTGTGCATTCTTTGGGGCATCATCATGTAACTCTTGCAAGCTGAGTCTACGAGACCTCTGTATAGGGGATGTAGAAGAAACAAACTTACTCATTTTCACTGGAAATATATTGAGAGAAATGGGACTTCACAAGTGCAGACTGGGACAATTAACACTCTCCTCACGGGCTTAGAAACTTTATCTATTGATTGCAATGGTGAAAAAAATAGGCTATCAACTCTCATTTATCGATCAACTAGATCATGTTGATCATCAATGCTTAGTGAATACCCACATGACTAAGCAAGCAATCAGCCATGGGATTATGCATTCCAATCATTAATCACTTAAGTACATTAAAATCTATTTATCATCCTCAATGATTACAAGAGAGTAATTATTTTACATTCATCCGGATCAAACTTGATTAAGCTGACAGGTGTACCTACCATTAATGCTTGCTCGTGCAAAGAAAAATGACCATCATACTAACATCTCAGATTTTAAATAATGGCCCTTGATTTCTTGGTGATGTGGCATGTCAAACGACTCAGATTGAGTCAATCATGTTTGAAGTTTCACTACGATTTCTTGCCAATTCTCAGCCAATGACATTTGGCTAGCTAGATTCCAACACATCCATCTGCAAGATCCACCATCCATCTCCAAGTAGAAGAGAATAGATGGTAGAATCTCATAGACCACATAGCTTCGAATAAATAACTACTTTATTCATGTGGGGTGGGTGGGGAATTGTTGAGATTTAATCTCACCATTACTTCATGGTTGTTGATCTAGAAGCTTTTAGTGTTGAGATCATTAGTGGAGACTGACCCCCACACTTGCCAAGGGACACACATCCTTCGCTTGTGTATTGCACAAATTTTGAAAAACTATTATTTTATTAGTGCATGGCTGGCAGGGAATGGTCGGGATCAATTATTTGGATCAAAAAGTCCATCAACCTACACATGTGACATAGTTGGTCTTAAAAATGGGGCAATGACTAGGTCGATGAAACTCAGACCCTTTGGGATGAAGACTTAAGACTTAAGTCTTTAAACATGAAATATTTCAATCCGACTTAGGTAGTATTAGACAATAAACATGAGCTCAATGACCAATAGACCTAGATAAAAGGGTCGGTAATAATATGCATTCAATGGCTTAAGTCTTGACTTAAGTGGCCGATGACCAGTCGTAACAGGTCAATGCAGAAATAGATGGTGCAAATTTAAAAAGAGGGTTTTTAGACCAAAACCCTAACCCAACCTTGGATATAGAGGCCTAAAATCATGATCAAAACAAGTGCATGGCCTATATTTTTGATAATTTTAAAGGGCTCTACCAGTGGCTCATGCTTGGGGACACATACCTCTGGTGGGTATGGTGAGAATTCAAATATCATGGTTGAAGCAGACCAACAAATGAGCACAAAAACCTAAGAGCTTTCCCGAACAAGGTAAACAGACACAACCCAAAGCAAACACAGCAAACCTATTTACAATATTTACATAATTATACATGGTTCTTTCCTTTTAGAGGCCTTTGCTAATATATTGACCATTAAGCCTACCTCAGGAAACTTTAGTAGCTTCAATCTTCAAATTGGTGGCACAAGGCCCCCAAAAGCTTGAAACCAATTCTTACCTCTATCAAAGACTTTATGCTCAACTTTCTATAGTGGGTCAACACAATTTCTACCAAGCATTTCCAAGCAGTCAGCTCCATTTTGATTAACACAACCTATGAAAGCTAAAATATGCGCTTATAAAAGATTGAAAAATAAGAGTTAAATTAGTCAATATTGAACGAATGAAACAAAAACCTTCCCCATAAAATTGTTGAGAAATATAAAGGAAATGACAACATTATCAAACTAACATGAAACTACAAGCAAGATGAACATGAAATCTATTCCTAAATTACTCAAACTAGTATCCCATAAGGGGATTGGTGCTACTTTGATGTGGAAAGTAGCCCCTTCCCAACCCCTTTTGATAAGCTTCTTAATCCCTTGAAGATGGTGATGATGATGCAAGATGATGAATATGCCTATAGTGGGAATGGTAAGATTGTGGATGAATTGTGGATAGAAGTGGCTTCTATTTATAGGTTGAAGGGTTGAAGAATGGAGAGATGGGAGGAATGTGGGACTAAAGCAGATTCAATAAGATTTTGACACTTGTCACAAATCCAATGGGTAAAATTGAGCCATTTTGGAGAATGTACATAATTAATGTATGTGGTTGAGGATTTGAAAGGTGTAAGAGAGATTAATGCATGTGTAAGAGACATTAAATGAATATCGTTAAGATGTTTTGGAGGGAGATTGTTTTGGAAAGAAAGTAAAATAAATGGAGTTAATGAAGGAATATTCCCTTAGAATATGCCTTTGTTATGGAAAATGAGATAATTTGTGGGTAAGTGCACCAAGATGGTTCCCAAAAAGGGGGCTTAAGTGGCCACTTTTTTTCTGAAATTAGGAAATGATGACCTTCGACATGAAATTGAGGATAGTTACACTCAAAATTTTGAGATAGAACAAAAACAAGGATCGAAGTGCTCCAAGTCTACTTTCTAAACTACTAATTTATTTTGAAAAGGGTTGAGATTAAGGGGCTCAAAAGAGGGATGTACAGAAATTGGTGTTGTTTTTGTCAGAAAAACATAACATAGCAACTCTTGTACGACTTGAGCACGATGAAATTTTTTGTAGTATTTTTAAAATCGCTACAGTTAGAAGTTAGCTAATAGCATCTAGTTGGTGCACAATTTTTTTGATAAATTTTTAATGAATATTTGATTTTTTACTAATTTTCTAAGTGGGCACTTCCTGAAAAGCATAATTTTGGCCGTGCTCCCCCTACAAATTTTTGAAAATAATTGACTTTTTTTCTTTTTTTAAAAAATTGTAGAATGGAGTCTAATTTCTAAAAAGTAATTTATTTGAAATTTTGAATGGTTAATTTAAAAAAAAAAACAATAAACACTGCTTTTTGGAAAAAAACAAACATACAAACAAAAGAAATTATGGATGAAAGGCTTAACATTTTTGAAAAGTGAAAAAAATTACATCGTTGGATAGCTAAGAGAGAACATAACATTACCCATGTTTTCAATTTTTTCAATATTGAACTAGATGCAATCTTGATGGTCAACATGGACCCGATTATGTGAAAAATTGTAGAATTTGCAAAAACACGTCTCCGGCCTTGTTGGGAATGCGCTCCAAGCCTTTGGGTTGGTATTCCAAGGAAAATAATTTCACTTTTTTCTTTGTTTTTAACGTGAAATAATGCAGGCATGTTATAACGCACTCATGTTATAACGTGAGCACGTTTTTAAAAAAAAATCGTAAGTGGCCAGAAAATTGGTAGCCAACTTCATGCACCCGCCCTGGTTAAATAAAAGAATTGATTTTTATGTGCATGTGGTTTAGTTAATCAGGGATTTATGTTTGAACCAAGTTGAGTCAAAAGCTAGAGGATGGGTAATGATGGTTAGGGGTTAATTAATTCAGATTAATTAAATTGAAGGAATTAGGGGATTTAACATTTGATTTATTAAATTAGATGAGAGGACTTTAGGGATTTGATTGATTTATTTAAATCAACATGATGAACAATGGTGAATTAATTTAATAAATTGCTTTATTTGATTAATAGGAGAAATTATATTAATTAGTCATATTTAAATGCATAATATTGATTTGCATGTCTACATTTTTCCCCTCTTTGAAGTAGCCTACTAGTTGTGTTGGTTCAAAGAATAATATTATGGAGATCGAAACTCAATTTTTTTATTTTTTTTTCAGATGCCCTATTGTTGCCCTAGCAGAAATAAAATTATGTTAGTACACTTCCCCCTCAAGAGATAAGGCAAAAATTTCAATTTTAGGGTCAATCTTGTGACAAAGAGGTTCAAGATGGATGATGGATGTATGGATAGTTAGACTAATAGATCTATATGATAATGGCGATGCAAATGAGATGAATGATGCTTCCTATTATGATGATATGTATGAGTATCTAGGATAGGTATGTTGATGTTTTATGAATGTAGGATGGATGCATGTCATGATAGCATGTTAGCATGAAAGAGGATAGAAGAATGAGAGGGATCAACCCTTGATTTTGAGAATCTATGTAGAAGTCCAACAAGCCTATGATTTGTTGAGACTTTGTTAGATGTGATGATAAATGATGATGATTTTTTGCTTATCCAGGGATCGGGGATGTAAAGAGCATAACTTTCCTTATGTTTGATAAAAATACATAGATATGATGCATCAATTTATAGACAACCAAGACGATAGGATATCTAGTGCAATGGACTTTGACTCGACAATTAGATAGGAGTATTCTTCTTCACACCTAGCATATGGAAACCTTGCTAGGATGCACTTCAAAATTTTCAAACATCTCAGACCAAAACATGGAAAGGTATAACCTATCAATGCAACAGTCAACAAGCTTCCCTAAACACCTTCCCTACAAACCAAACAAAGTAATAATCACCAAGTTATATTACAAGAACGTCCAACAAGCATAGCAAAGAAAAGATAATGATCAATGTCCCATTCCTTTCTCTCTAAATTTTTTGATTAGACATCATCAAGAGGTCATTGGAATGATTGCAATAAGATAAATCAAAAGAAAAGATCAAGCAAACAAACAAACAAGACAATGTTCTTCATACCTCTAGCCAAATGGATTTGTTTTCAGTATAAGAATCCAACGTGATTGTCAATAGATAATGCCTATGTAGGAAGGATGCATCCAAGGACATGTTAGTGGATGGTGGCAAGTTGGTAAGTTTTTTGAAAGGTTGTTGTTATAAGGTTGATTGACATGTTTACTAAAATGATGAAGAGTTTGATTTTGCATTTAAAATTTTCTTGTTTGATTTTTATTTTACATTTGAAGGTTTCTTTTGTTGATTTTTTTTTATTTCTTTTATTTTTATTGCCAAGGGATGAAGGTGATGATTGATTTATTATGGACAATTGATTATTGTGGGTGAAGCAAAGTGAGACGGATGGATTTTTTCAAATATTTGGATGTTTTTTATTGTTTTGAAATATTATATGGTTGTTTTTTGGATTTTCAATTTATTTAAATGTTTTTGTGTTATTGTGTCTCGAAGGCTGATCAAAGATTAGCCTTGCCTACGTTTAAGCTCAGAATTGACAAAGTTTGGATACCATGTTCTTGACTTTTTCTTAATTTTTGACCTATTTTTGGATTTTTGCATGATTTTGACAAATTGGATATGGATGTGTGACAATATCAGTTATCTATTTGGGGGGTGATCCCACAATACTGGTTTACAATTTTTGGGAGATCCTAATTTTTGTTGAAATCAAATATTTTTAGAAAATATAATGATTTAAGCCTTGAAAAGTTCCATTTAAAGGATTCCAATTTAAGAGGTTTTGATTGAACCACCTTAGATTAAACCCCGTTGGATAGAACCCCACTAGTTTTAAACCATACCTATAACGAAGAGTCTTCTACACCTATCGAAATGTAGATAAAAAACCACTTTTGATTTACCTTTTGGGGGATCAAATGAATTCATTTAAAATTTATTTTTTGTAAGTATGTATTCCTTATTATAAGCTTCCCATAAAGTATAATTTTAAATAAATTTAATTTTCTTATTATATTTATTTTTTATTTCTTGTGAATGTAGGTTGTTCACAAAAAATAAAGTTCTATTTTCTACACATGGAAAAATAGTAGATTCTCAAAAAAAAATTGAAAAATATCATTGCACTAGATATTGAAGTCCTTGGTCCAAAAAAACAATTGAATTTCAATACGAACAAAAATTTTTATGTCATATATAGTCTGCTTATGTCTGAATTGTAATTGGTTTGACTTCGAATCTTGATTAAGGTAAAAATGTTCAATAAAACACTTTGAAACCAAATGAAAGCACTAGATATCATAATTAAAAATCTAAATTAAATATATATATTGTAGACATCAAAAATATACAAATTGATCGCACACTCGATCCTGATCGACTAACATCGTTTCATCCTGAATCATTCCTCGGTCTAACCATTTAGTCAAATCTCATTATCTGATTAAATTCATCAATATTCCTCTCTTAATTAAATAAATCACTTTATCTAATTAAGTCACCTCTTCTTGATAATTAAATTAATCATCTTGATCTAATTATCCAATTTAATTAAATAATCAATTTTATTTGATTAAATCTCTTAAGTTTATCTATTAAATTAAATAAATTAAAACCTTATTTAATTTAATCTAACATCAGCTCCTTTTAATTAAATAAATCAAAATCTTTATTTGATTAATATCTTATCACATTCTTCTCATTATTTGATTTAAATAGATCCTAAAATCTAAGTCAAACAAGTCACATCATCTAATATCCTATTAAATTAATTGACCCTTGATTAATTTAATCTCTTATCATGTCCCATCCTCTAGATTTTGCAACTTGCACATGAAAATAGATTTAATTGATTTATTATATCTCTATTTTCCTCACAAGGCATCTTTGAAGGAATATTCCCAAATTTGAATTCAAAAATGTGAGTTGACATGTCCTTCCAACAAGGCAATAACTCCACCTTACATGTCATTTGCCTTGAGCAAAGTGGCATTTAATACTTTCTTTCTTCCCCCCCCTTTCAAGTCATTTCAACAAATTTGAAATTCAAATTTATGCATTTATTGGCACAATCCTCAAAACTTGCTCAACCTTCATCCTCTCACATGTTGACAAGTGGCATCATGTCATTGGATGAATGTTAGTCCCAAATTGCTCTATTTTGGACATTCATCCATCTTGGCATTCTATAAATAAAGATCTCATATCCTCATTTGATCATCCACAATTTGAGTAAAGTTACCATGCTCAAATATCTATCAAGTTTCATCCATCATCATTGAGTTCTTAGCTAGGTTCTTTGCAGATTTTGGCTTGGAGCTTTCATCAATCTTCATCAAAGTGGATCACAATCTTCACCAAATCATCAAAGCTAGAATTGGAGTTGGGAAAGGGCCAATTTTCATATCAAATTGGCACCAATTCCCCCATGGGATCAAGAGTTTGCATTGCTTTCAATAGGATTTAATCTACTTTCTTGTTCTTTGATTATTTTCTTCTCTTCATTCCTATTTTGAGTTTTGTTAATGGATTTCATGGGGAATCCTTGTTCTTACTTGCATTTGATCTCCTAATGTATTCATTTGTTGTGTTTTGCAGGTATTTGGATTAGGGATTCACATTTTGGCGCTAGGAGGGCTTGAATTACAAATGTAACATGTTTTTTTAAAATTTTCGTCATTTTACCGCTTATTTTAACTTTTTTAGCACTCTTTAATTTTCTTTTTGCCCTCTTTAAAACTGTTTTATCGCTGTTTAATGTTCTTTTAGCACTCTTTAATGTTCTTTTAGTGCCCATGATCACTTTTTTAGTGCCCATGATCACTGTTTTAGCACTTTTAGAGTCAGTTTTAAAATGACCATATCTTGGTCATACGAAGGTCTTTTTTGATGCTTTTTTTTTTGAAATAGGGTAGAATTTCGTAAGCTATCCAATGGTGTAGGTTTTTCTTAACTATTAATGAGCTAAAATTTTCAAATTTTCATCTAAAGTAAAACACATGATAACTTGGCTAAGTTTTAGGGTGTTTTGGTAAATGATTCATCTAACCCTTATATCCTTTTCTTTTTGATCTCATATAATGTTTTGATCACTTTTGTAGGTTGGGAATCGAAATAAAAAGAAAGAGAAGCATGAGAAGGATATTTTGTTCAATCAAAGTGTTTTTGAACACTCTAGTGTTTGTTTAATACTTCTTTAAGAATTTGTTACCTTCTTCTTAGGACACTAGTTTTTGTTTGGGCTTAAAAAGAACCTTTTCCATTTCTTGCAAAGGCTAAAATGAACTTTAGGATCACAACTTAGTAGATTTTGTTTATTGGATTAACAATTGAACAAGGAAATTTCTCACACTTCATTTGGTTCTCTAAAATGAAATCATATTTTTCTTTGTGGATCTAAAAAGAACAAGTGTAGCTTTGTTTTTTTGTGAGGGCTTACTTAGACTAAAGCCATTGAAAAAGGATGTATGTGCTTCTCTCACGCTTTATAGAGATTTTGAGAATCAAAAGGCCTTTTTCATGACTTTGGGATGGGACAAAGCAATCACCTCCACACTTCGATTTGGGCTTAAAATTGAACAAAATTTTGTGCGAGTGTGAGTGGGGGCATTTTTGTGTACATTCTCTCTCTTTGTTGCTATCAAGGATTGATCAAGTTATGAATTTTTTTCTTCATTCGCTTTTGTTTATCTTAGAGGGCCTACCTTGTGGGAAAAAGTAATCACCCAAGGGAATGACTCAACTGGTAACACTCTGAACTTGAGAGTATTTCCAACCAAGATATAAATGTGGATATTGGACGAAACGCCAATATCACGCGGTTGACTCTGACAAAATGGATCTGAAAGGGGACTCTTGCCACGTTGGGTCAACTCCTACAAATGGAAAGTCTGAAATAAAACCATTGTTTATAGTGGCCTATTGATCCATTGAGCGATTTTATCAAAGTGGTGCATTGGAACTTAGATTCTAAGAAGTTACTTGCCATGTCCGATCTTTGTTGAAATATAGAGGTTAAGACTTCATTTTTAACATACCTTTATATTTTTTCCTTGGTTGCATGTAAAATCATCTCTTCTACGAAGGGCATGAGGCAAGCCCACCAATAAAAACATACCCATTAAGCTAGGATGTGGCATTGCTTGATCAAAAACAAATAAAAAACAAACACTTAACATCATCCAAATTTCAAACCCTTTTGGAGACAAATATCATTGACTCAATCTATATGTTATTGCTTTCCCTTGGGATTCACATCCTTAGAGGTTTCTAAGCATTGGATTACATCTCAATTTGTCTCCTTAAGTAAACAATAGGAAAACCCTTGCCTTAAGTTCATTAAATTTCCACATAACATATCTTGTGGGGCTTTGAAGAAATTAATACACTGGGCATCTTAGTTTGAAACTTTAATCAAAGAGAGTGTTTTTGGTAAAGTAAAGACATTAAGCAAAGCTAAGCAAAATTAACTTTCATATGTGTTGAAGACTCACAATTCCCAAAGAAAAAATCATTGAAAATGAATGTTTACATGAAATCAATCCTTGGTTACAAAGGTCTTTATGAAGCATCTGCATGCTCTTCAATACCTAGATCTAGGAAAACAAAGTGTTCTTCTTAGGATCAAAACATATCAAAATATTTTCATCCATCCCCCAAAACATCACAACAACATCATCTCACAAATCACCTTTTGAAAAATCTTGAAACTCATCCTTAAGTGCTAGGCTTTGTGGAAAAATCAAAATCATCAAAATCATTGAGACCAAGTCCTTGAAAACATATATCAAAAACACCTTTGGCTAGGAATGTGTAGATGCATCCTTTTGCATATACTTAGTCAAAGTTATCAAAAATCATCTTGTCTAGCTTAGTGTATGTAGATGAATCCTTCTCCATATACTTAGTAAAACAATCATCTTGTTTGGGTAGGTGTGGGTAGATGCATCCTTCTCCTCACACATATCCAAATCATCATCCTTTGAACAAAGCTATCGCTTAGATCATCATCCAACATCTTAGGGTTTTTTTGTCCAAAATCAAAAGAAAATCAAAATCAAGATCAAGGACAAAATCTCAAATCCAAAATCAAATCACAAATCAAAAACCAAAAAACAAAAGTCCTAAAAGCCTAGTATCTCATTCAAGATTTATCAAAAGCCAAAAACATCCATAACATTCATCTTTGAACATCATCATCATATCATCATCACCTTTGATCCTAAAGGCATCCTAGAAATTTCTACTTTGGGGCATAAGGTAAAGATCAATCCAAAGAATCAAAGAGATTCATCTCCCATATTCTCAAAGATTGATCCTTGTTTTATGGTTCTTACTAGATCTGAATACAAAAAGAGTATGGAAGCCAACAAGGAAACACCTACTTCAAGTGATCTTAGCCAAACCAACATAGAAATGAATCCAGCAGAATCAAGCAATCCATTGACTGTTTCATCATCCCAAAATCTGCAAGAAGAAAATAAAGGAGAGGACCTTACTTTTGGAATGTCTCACGAAGAAATGACGGAAATGCTCCAAAATCCAGACAACCATAGAATCATCAACATCATGATGAGACTTAACCCTTCATTGTACATGCTTGAACTAGCAAAATAAGGGGCCAAGTTGCCTTCTGATTTTGACGTGAGCACTATAGTAGAGACATCTTTTCCACCAATCTCATCCACCATCCCCATTTCATCTACACCTCCATCTCAAAACATCACGCAAAACATCCCACAACTCACAACATCATTTGCTCCAACTCAACCCAACATTAACAAGGGAAACACATTTCTCAATGCTCTTCAATCACATCCCCTTATGAATAACCAAAACTTGGACGTAAACACCACATTGGAACAAAACATCCCCCAAAATCTATTGCACAAAAATGTTCCTCTCACCTTACACTATGACCCATCATCAACATTTTTTCATGGAGCACCACAAATACCTCTTTTCACAAATTCACAAGAAGAGGGAGATATGTTCAGACCAAGGGGCATATTCAACACCGCACAACAACTAACACCCCTTACATTTCTAGCTATCCCACCATTGACATTATCATCCGCACCACTCCTTGGTTTGGCGTTGCCTCCCCTACCAAGTATCAATCAAACCACTATTCCAACCATCAATCAAAACATCACACCAAATGCTCAAAATTTATCATTGATATCACAACAACAAATGATAAATACACAAGCAATGGAAACATCATCACAAAGCATGGTCTCACAAGGACCAATCACATCAATACCATTATCCAACACACAAAACATCAACACAACATCATCATCTACCACCATTCCAAATCCACCACCATCTCCACCACCACCAACGTTCACCACATCAAACCAATTTGACATAGCATTACAAGCCACCTTTCAAAGAGGATACCAACAAGTACAAAAATAAAAATTCGTGCAACAAGCTTCTCAAGCCGCACAAGCTGCCCAAGCTGCACAAGCCGCATTACAAGTGCAACAAACACAAGCCCAAGCTTTATTACAACAACAACAACAACAAGCTGCCCAAGCTGCATAAGCATTGCAAGCACAAAGGGTCGCTCAAGCACAACTATTATTACAACAACAAACTACACAAGTGCAAGTAGCACAAGCAAAAGCCCAAGCCCAAGCACAATCTCAATATCAAGCACAATAAGCACAAGCACAAGCACAACTTCTTGCACAAGTAGCGCAATTGCAAGTATATCAGCAAGCATTAAAGTAATACCAAGAGCAACAAGAAGCAACATAATTGGTAGCCCAACAACAAGCGTTGTGGGAACAACAACAAGCACAACAACAAGCATTGTTGGAACAACAACAAGTGCAACAACAAGCACAAATCCTAGTGCAACAAGCACAAATCCTAGCGCAACAACAACAAGATCAACAACAAGAATTATTTATCCAAAAGCAAGTAGAAGCCTACTTCACTCACCAGAACACACAACTACCATCGAACAATGCACCAAACCACCCATCCACCCAACCGGTGATTAGAACATCTCAAAACACCTTTATCCCACCCCTTGATTCACAAAATGATGTGACGACACAACTCAAGTTGCTCTCGCAACAAGTGCTCGATCTTCAGTTAGGGCAAACAACCAAAATGCCAAGCAACTTGTGTCCCTATCCATTTGATAGGAGCTTAGAGATGAAACCATTTCCCAAAGGATTTGAGATCCCTAAATTTGACAAATATCGAGGGATGGGAAACCCTGAAGATCACATCAGGGAATTCCAGGTTCATTGTATGGAGGTCACATACGATGATACTTATCTAATGTAGCTATTTCCTAGAAGCTTGGCAGGTCCCGCTATAGAATGGTTCTCCTGCTTACCTTCAAGGATTAGAACATTCCAAGAAATTAGAGATGAATTCATCAGGAACTACACATGTAACATCGCAATGGATGTCAGTCTCGAAGAATTATACACTCTAAAAAAAGGAAAGAATGAATCTTGTTGTGCCCTTAGCACACATGCCCTGTTCGGAACGGGGACCCTCTTTTCTTTCGCCTTGTCAGGTCCTTTTGGGGTCACCTCATTTTGCGTGCCCCTCTTTTTTGATGTTTCAGATGGTCGATGTTGCTCCAAAGCTCCATCATAAATCGATCATGCCTCTGCTTTTGGTTTTTGCTGCATCTAGGGTCCTTGTAGAATCCCTCTGGCATTTTGGCCCTGAAACGGCCCTGGGCCCCTCCGGGCCCAAGCGTCCGGGATTCCCTCTTTGGGTTTCCCCTCTGGAAATTTTGTCCCTTTGGCATTCACCGAGCATCTTTCTGGACCTCGAGATCAACCTTGCTGCCCTTTGTTTGAAACTTGTTGCAAAATTTTTTGGGGCGCCGCCTGCCCCCCTGGGCTTTGAACCCCAGAAGTCTGCTTCTGGACTTCTGTCTCGGTCTCGCCATTTGTGACGGTGAACCCCCCCGTGGCCTCCCGCTCCTTGGGGCCCGCCTTCCCTATCTCCGTCGAAGGTCTTCGTCGTGGCCTATCTGTCGTGTACTCTTTCGGGCCTAGCCGTCAAAAATTCCTCTCCCAAAATTTTGTGGCAGTTTCGCCACCCCTCATGGCAGATGTCTGGCGGAGTCCCACCCTCTGGGCCCCGAGCCACTCCCCGCCACCATCGTCAAAACAATGAGAAATCGCCAAACGGTGGCCATCACGACACGTCTTCTTGGCTGCCGGGCCTCGGCATTCCTGCCGCCACCGCCGACCTAACTTCAAACTTACCAACTTTTCCTGCGGCCATACAAGCATTTATTGCAGACATTCATGGCAGTTTGGGTATAAAAAGCCCAATCCGGGCAGTCATTATCATTCTGTAGGATTGGAGTGAATTTGAGAAGCTATCATCTGGATCCCACTGCCTTCAACTACGTCGCGACCATCCCCCTTGGCATCAGTCCGTCGACCGTATGTGGATCCCACGTCCCCCGCCTAGCATGTTTTGAGGTAGGCCATCCACTCACCCTCCCGACCATCATTTTCATGATTTTGAAACATCTACATAAATGAACAAATTGTTAGGGAGGAATAACGAGGTAGAAAACTAGATTGCGCACCAAACCCATGTGGTAGAAAACCAAGTAAAACATCTAAAATGCCTTCGCCGCCGATCTGGAACTTTTCCATGGCGGGACTGTTCTTCAGGCAGGGTGGTTCCTCACCCCAGGTCCAAGGCCTACTTTCGCCGTCAAAACTCAAAACTTTAAACACCCGCCGATGGCAATCCTCCTCTCTGGGCCTGGTTTGTCAGGTTTCCCTGCTCAGGCTTCCATTTGCCTTCCGGCATAATTGAACTGCCAAACTGCCCTGCCTCCTCAGATGCCAGATCCCAGTCTCTGCTCCGCCGTGAAAGCTTCAAACCTAACCCATGTCCTTTGTTCCTTCCGGGTTTGGAATCCTGGAGTTTCATCTCCAGAGTTCTGCTGGTGGTTCACCTTCTCCAGACGGCGAATGTCGCCCGGCGTCCCGCCCTCCAGCCTCCACCGATACTTCAGCTTAATAAACCCTTGGTAGATTAAATTGATCCATCCCTTTTTTCCTTCGGACCCCGGATGGCGGGTTTCCATGCTCAATTTTCCATCGACCCCACTGCACATTCTTTCGGCGAAGACATCAATGCCTTTCGGGCTCCGGGCCCTGCCTTCCTCTCCGTCGTTGGCTTGTTCTTGTGCGACGGCGACTTTCGCGTCTCCAGGCCCTGGCTCTCGGACTTCCGTTCTTGGAAGTCCGTCACTCTCCTACCATCGGAAACTTCGCCCCGTCCACCCGATCGCCGAACCCTGAGTTTCCATCTACCGTGTGTTGTCACCAAATCTTCTAGCTTCCGTCAGTTCTCTAGGCCCCGTGCCTCGGGATTCCACTCTGCGTGTGCTGTTCCAAACAGAGGTTCCCGCTCGGCCTTCTGCTCTCCAGGCGCTGGTGTCCAGACTTCTCTCCTCGGAAGTCCACCTCTTGCCCGCCGCTGTTGGTGGAAAATGCCAACCGGTGCCCCGGCATCCGAGCCCTGCTATGCCAATTACCGCCAAGCCTAAACGATAAACACATGCCGACCGTCCTTTAGCCCCCCAGACCCCGGCCCTCAGACTTCCGCTGCCAGATTTCTACCTGCTATCTGCCATCACCAACGGCCATCTCTCGACAGCTTCCCAGCTTGAAACCTCCGAGTCCTCCTAGATCGATCCAAACAAACCCAAATCTAGAATCTAACCCCGACCCACATGCTAATTTTTAGCCCTCTTCATCATGAGCTTCTTAAAACATTAAAATTTGGCCAAGGAGGGTCTCCAGGAGCTTCGGTTGCGTTTTCCCTTATAGACAGCATTCCTGCCAAGGAAGTCCGGTCCTCCGGGCCCGGATTGTCCAAATGCCCTGAAACGAAGATTAATAACGTCTAGAGATAAGATTTATGATATACTTGATTGATTATTTAGATGTTATTTTTGAAATATGGACTAACATCAACGCTTTTTCATATTTTATTGTACTGACTTTACCCTTGCTTGCAGAATATATAGAATCGGGTGCAGGAACTTGAGAGGCATCCGCCGAAAGGGACAAGGGAAAGAAGTCAGGAAGGACCCCTCGGGGAAAGGAAGACAAAAACCAAATGAAGTATCAGTTCCAAGGTGAGCCACTCCACTCAAAGGTCTTAACGGACTGGAAGGAGATCTCAGATACAAATATTGGCTAGGTCGATATAGATGAATTCACTCAGAGGGTCAGGGTCAACCCGACAACAAAGAATGCCAAGTTAATATGGCAGAGTGGAATCGTCAAGGATGCCAGTTTCCCTCCCTCACTCATGGAGCCTGAATTAGTGATGGCTTGCCGAGAAGCCTATCAGCCAGATACCAGAATGATCATGGATAAGGAAGGAAACATCCTCGCAGACATGTTGCCAGAGGGGATCACCAAGACATTCCACATTCCCATATTCCAAGAGATGGAGGTCCCCACATTAGAGGAATGTTAGGCGGCATGGGATGCGAATCCAACAAATTGTAAAAGGTCAATAAACCTCTATTGGCTTAAGGAGAAATGGGGCAGCACTGCAAAGGTTCCCCAAGAACTCTTTCGTAGTGATTTCCACGAGGACTACCACGACCTTGTAACCATGCTGAGCAGGGTTATGGGGCTCCCAATGACCGCCTACTTCTAGGAATGGATGGCCTATTTCATTGAGCAGATCCTGCGAGGGAATGAGGACGTTACAACCAAGGTCTTATTCTACTCAGGAGGCATCATAAGCAACTACTTCCACGAGTAGTTTGTAAATGTGAAAAAGAGCTGTAAGTTCTACATGACCTCCTAGCTCATCTACTCCCTAGCAGATCGAAGACAATACAACAGGTTGTTTGTAGTGCCTGATCAGGGGCAGAAGCGAGAGCTTAAGCCATTTCACAAGTATTCGCAACTCCAATACCAGAATTTCAAGAAGGAGTACTACCACGTCAATGATGCCTTCATTGGCCATATCATCAGATTGATCACTGGAGATTTCAAGAGGAGTGTCTCCCACAGCGCTAGGGCACTCCTAAAGAATTACACTTTTTTGTTTATCCAGTTCCCCAAGTTTACCTACATCCGAGCCCATGGTTTCATGGAACGGCCAAATAGATTGCCACAGTACCCAAGTGACAGGATCATCCTCCTGGAGCTTTTTTGACAGCTCTAACACATCCAAGCAATCTTCAGCAATAAACACATAGCAGGGATCTCCTACCCCATGACCCTCGGCCAGGGCCTGTATCGATTACAAACTTCTCATGTGTCCCAGTAATTCTGAGAAGGAGCTCAAGGAATACAATTTCGACTGGTACACTGCTCGCCCATGGATGGACCCACATGGCCATGTTAGGAAAGCACTAGGGCCAACATATGCCCACCAATACCACATTGAAGATTTCTTGGCCGACTGTAAGGATGACAAGGAGGTGCGCGTGAGGCACTACATGCGCATGACCGTGTTGTTCCTAAGAAGAGTGCAACCGTTCCTGGTACTGGACCAAGTCAAGGAAGACGAGTCCACAATCATGCACCCGAGGTACCTTGCAGTTGCCAACCTACCAATACCGTTAATTGAATGGAACGAACAAGAGGTCGATGACCTGGACACCATCACCCAGCTGATTCTAACTCGCACCAGGGAGTGGATCGATGGACAAGTGGCACATCTGAAGTGACAAGGGGTGATCTTGACCTATGAGGGGCTCAAAAGTGAGCCAAGTGCAATAGAAGATGTCACTGCCACCACGTCGACGGGAGAGACCTCCAAGACTCATCTGGTCACCAGGTCCCAAAAAAGGAAAGGAATAGAGACCGTGCAGTCTGCAGATCCCAAGGAGCAAGTGAAGAAAGAAACGGGAGGCTCATCTCCCAAGAGGCTCAAACAAGCAATGGCTACGAAAAATTTGTAGCCTCCCTTGCTTCTCCCTGCCCCTCCTAGTGCACCGCCTGCCTCCTTGGCTGTGGTCGCCTCATCTCCGTTGGTAGTGGAAATTTCTGTCCATCTTGCTCCTTCACCCTGGCTGAGTCGGTAATTAACATAGATTCCTCTTCTAGCATGACCACTCCCCCTTCTTCTCCTGCTGCCATGTCGCCGATTACATCCCTCCCTCCGGCAACTGTAACATCGCCTATTCCTCCTGCCGCTATGCTCGAGGCTTTTACAAGACACATGTCGAACCTTCCCCCTAAGCTCTCCCAAATATTAATGAATCCAACTCTCTAAGCAGCCCTCGCCCAAGTCCTCGCGACTACTCAGCCTTCACAACTTCCGATAGGGCCGCTAGCTATGGAAGCCACAATGCAGATCTCCAAAGAGTTGGAAGAATGAGAACAAGAAGCCTCGAAGTCTATCAAGGAGGAGGCTGACAAATATCATAAGCACCCCGAGTACGAGCACCAGACCATCGACAGGGTGGTCTATGAGGGGGAGGAGACGGGCTCTTCTGATAGTGGGGATGAAGAGGACAGCTTGAGTGCTAAGGAAATCATCCAAACATTCTATGATGACCTTGAGGAGGAGTTAGCGCAGCAACTAAAGGACATTGGGGAGGAGGCAGAAAAGTCACCACATGGTGAAGAGGGGTAGCCACCAGAAGAGCAATGGACAAAGGACCTAACCGAGGCTGAGGCCCATGTTACCGCAGGACCCGAGGCCGAGGCTACCAAGGAAAAGAGAGAAGAAGAAGCAGCAAAAGAAGAAAGCCCCACCCGACAACTGTCCACCAAGTTGCCTATCAAACACCTCATATTCATTCATGACTCTGATGAAGAGGAGGAGGATGCTGCCCAAAAGAAAGAAGAACCCTAAAGGGAAAAGGAGAACAAAAGGTCGAGAACCTTGAGGAGTTGGTGGCCACGGTGGCACACCTGATAAAACAGGACAAAGTCTCCAAGGATGAGCTCAAGGTGTAGGTTGCGGCGTTAACAGACTATATACAACAATGGTCCTAAGTGGACGACCTACCCACCACCTCCACAGCTAGACCATAGCTACTCTCCAAAGAATAAATAAATAAAATGGAAAGGAGGAGGAACTTGGAGAAAACCACTGAGGATTGGTTCCGACAGGTCACATATGTCAGAAACATGGGAATCAGCAGGGCTGTGCGGATAGCCAACAAGTTCTTGGACCTGATCCAGTCCCTGGAAAGCACGAAGAGGCTCTACACCAATTTCCCCACCACCTACGACTCCACCTTCCCAAGAATCGAAGCCATCCTTCAGAAGCCTAAGGCCACGTGGGAGGAGAAGCTATAGCTGAAAAGGGAAGATCACTGGCTAGTGGATGTGTGGTGCAGAAACCTCGACAACCAGAAGGAGAGGTTGGAGAAAATCCTGAGCAGGGTTGATCCTAATATTGAGTGGATCAAAGAAATCTGGGTGGAATGTGCCCGATATCTCAAGTTGATGACGGGCTATGATATGCCCATGGTGCAAATGGATCCAGAGAAGATCAAGCCATACTTCTAGGAGAAGATGAAGGACGAGATAGCTGGAGAAATCACAACAGAGTTCTTAAGTTTTGCTGCCTGTGCCTTCAACCAATCGAAGCTATTTAGGGACCAAGGCTCAAAGTATGACGAAGATTGGAAAAGGCTGGAAGAGAACACTAAGGAATGCAGCTACCAAGCATTGCGATGCGAAATCCTTGAAATAGAAAAGCTCCAGGCCGTCATCCTCAAGTACATAGAACACGCAGCTTCTGAGGAGCAGGAGGACAACCCAGCCAAAGATGAAGACCTCCCTAAAGAGTAGCTACAACAAGGAAAACAACAATCCACTAAAGGATGAAAGAGCTATAGTGCCATCCACAAGAAGATGAAATAGGGAAGAGACAAGAATGTAATTTTAAATTGTAATCTATTTGCAGGTAGGTGAAACCCTATTTTGTAATGAATCTTGGCCACACAATGAGAATGAATCTTGGCCATTCATTTAACTTTTTAGAAACTATAAATAGAGCACTCCCCTCATTTGTGAAGTGAGAGTTGAGTTGTTGTAAAGACAAGCTGCTGAAATTTATAAGAAAATACATTGACTTGGTGTATTTTCTTGGTTTCCCTCATGTTATTTGATTCATTCTCCAATATCAGATGTTTAGCTTAGATCTTATTGCTGTTTAGTTAGCTGTTTTCTTTATTTGGATAAATCTTAGGAATGTTTGGTAATTGTGAAAATTCCTGCTTTGTTGATGATTCCTTAGTCCATACTTTTTACTATTTACTGATGGTAGATAGCTGTGCAAAGTTAGCCTGGACTTGATTTTAAAGCTGCTCCAAACCTTTATCTTTGATTCATCCATGTATGTGGTGGATAAAGGGTGAAATATCTGCAGCCCCTTGAAGATAGCACAATTTCCATGATACTGTGAAATCCCTGGTTAAGTGGGATATTGTTTTAAGGAATTGTCCATTGCAGGAACTCCATTGTCACTATTCATAGCAAGCTTCATACTTAGGAACTTTTCCTCTCCTTCACCCTTTTTCTTTTTTTTAGTAACTGACCTATACTAAGGTTCATTGCACATTGTAAAGCAAAATCCAACAACTAAATGGAGTCCAAGATTGCTGTTTGAACCTACAGTCGGTGCCTATCAACTTCTCATCCTAGGAACTCCATTTCAAGATCCAACTTCCATGCTTTGTGTCCTTGTTTTGTATTTTCTGTAAGACCACCTTGTGATTCTAGCAAATCACATCAAACTACTGAGGTATCCAAGCACTGTCATGACCTGACACCCGAGAGACCTTGGGATAGTGTTCTGCAATTCGATTGTCGAGTATTGTCTTTCAAGAGAGGTAGTGCACCTATGCACTGCCTGTGTTGAGAAGTGCATAAAAATACCATCAACAAATCTTTCGCTTCATTCCTTCAACAATGGCAATCCAAGGCCAATCGGAGCAAGTGGACCATGCTAGAAGAACAACAAGTCTTCATGATCATAGCTAACATTGAAAGCCGCCTATCATTTCATCTCAAGGTTCAGGGAATCACTACATATGAGCAATTAATCTCCAGGGCACTTAGCATCGAAAGAGCCCTTGTGACTCAACCCACGAAATCAACATCATATCATGAACCACAAAACAACCACTCATCATATAATTACAATGATAAATCTCATACATGGGTAAGAAACAAGAACATCACTAATGATGGTGTCGTCGATGCCAAGGTGGTCATTAGTGGTCCACACCAAAATACACCTGCACCTCAAATCCAACCACAATGCCAAAACACTCATCACACAACATACCAACCCAATAATCCCACCATCAATAACCTTAATGACCAAAGAGGACCACCCCAACTCAAAACTTATCCAAAACATAAAGTCACCATTTTGGGGGGACCATTGGAGGACATAATGAAAAATTTGATTGCCAAAAAACTCATCCAGCCTCCTACATTTGAAAATTACCAAGAACCGATGTTAAACCCCCTTGGTACAATGAGAATCAACTTTCCAAATTTCACAAAATAAAAGGTCACACCACAAACAATTGCATAAGACTCAAAAACATCATCCAAGATCTCATTGACAAGAAAATCATAAACGTAGAACAACCTATGGGAAATCAAGACCTTAAAATCTACTTGAATCCGATGCCAAATCATGGAAACAAAGGAAATAGAGGTGATAAAGGGAAAGGAAATGTAAATCATGTCTATGAATCTATCATTGCCTCACTAAATGAAGACTGCATGGTCATTACTATCAAGGGCACCCATGTCGAAGATTGTGGAGTCACCACAAGAGCAGGCAAAGTCACCATTGTAGGATCATCCCAACCTAATAGAGTCCCTTCATCTAGAGCCATTCTGCATAGCTACAATGTTGTAGAACAACTGAAGAGAATGCCAACACACATCTCCATTATGGAGTTGTTAAAAATCTCATCAGCACATAAAAAGATCCTTGAGGAAGCATTAGCCTCATCCACTATCCCCGCAGATCTCGATGCAGACGAATTCCAAGCTATGGTCAGAAATATCATAACACCTAATCTCCTTACTGTTGTGCCCTTAGCACACACGCCCTGTTCAGAACAGGGACCCTCTTTTCTTTCGCCTTGTCGGGTCCTTCAGGGCCACCTCGTTTTGCGTGCCCCTCTTTTTTTGATGTTCCGCGTGGTCGATGTTGTTCTAAAAAGTTTTATCATAAATCAACCATGCCTCTGCTTTGGTCTTTTGCTGCCCTCTGAGTCCTCGCAGGTTCCCTCTGGCTTTTGGGCTCTGGAATGGCCCTTGGCCCCTCCGGGCCCGAGCCTCTGGGGTTCCCTTATCGAGCTTCCCCTTTGCATCCGCCATCTTTCGCGGCGTTCGTCGGGCATCCGCCCACCCCTCAGGCTCCGACTTGCTACCCACCGACTGAAAGTTGCGCAAATCTCCCGGGCGGCGCCTGGTCCTTCGGGCCCCGGTCCCCAGAAGTCCGCCTCCGGACTTCCGTCTTGGGATCACCACCCACGCCGATGAGCCTCTGGCAGCTTCCCCGCCGCCGGGCCCCGCCTTGGATTTCTCCTCCGTGGGTTTCTTTGGACCGCCTGCCGTGGGACTTGCCAGGCTTGGCCGTCCGGAGTTCCATCCTCGGAACTCCGTGACGGTTCCGCCGTCGTCCACGGCGGAACCCTGCCGACATCCCGCCATCCAGGTCCCAGCCCAACTCTCGCTGCCGCCGCTTATCATCATGCGAATCTTTTGGTGGCGAACCTCCGATTGCTGTCTGCCCTCCGAGCCCCAAGGCTCTGTCAGCTGTGGCTGTTCAAAACTCATGAAAACCAAACAGCGGTCGTTACCTCGTGGCTCCCCGCCATCCGGACCCTGGAGTCTCTGCCGCCGCCGCCAACCCAATTTGAAATCCCACCAACTTTTGGTGTGGCTGTACCAGGCATTTAATGCGCACATTAATGGCGGATGGGGTATATAATGCCCGGTCCACCCATGTCATTTTCACATTGCAAGTTAGAGCGAAATTGCAGAGTCAATTATCTAGAGCCAATCGCAATTGATAGCGTCATGACCGTCGCCATTAAGCTCACTCCGTCGATTCTCGGTGGATTCCGCACATCACCACTTAGCTAATCTGAGGTAGGCCATCCCCGTTTGCCTTCCCATGTTTTTCATCATTTCGGGGAATTAAAATGAATTAAATAATTGGTTAAAATGAAACAAGTCAAAAAATGCCAAATCGCGCCCATAACCCATGTGTTAAAAAATGAACAAACCTATCAGAAACGCCCTCGCCGCTGATCCGGAACTTGTCTACGTCACAGCTGTTCTTCCCGCAGGGCAAAAGTCTTTTCCGGGCCCGAAACCCTCCTTCGCCGTCGGAATCTGGAACTCCAAAGGTCCTAACGGAAATCTGTCCTTACGGGCCTGGTACATCAGGTTTCCCTTCCCGGGTTTCCCTTGGCACTTCGCCGTGCCTCATCTCAAAGCATGCCCCTACCTTCCAATTTCTGGGCCACGGGCCACCCTTCGCCGTCGCCGTTCAAGACATTGCTGAAAATCTCGCGACGGCTGGTGCGTCTCATCTTCCCGGCCGGCGGGCCATGCCATGCCAGAAGCCTCCATGACTGAACTGTAACCTCATGCCAGCAATCCCTCTCGCTGGCCCTGGGCATCCGGGTTTCCCCTATCGGACCTCCACGTCTAATTTGCCACCATTTGCAATGACGAAGTCTTTCGGCGAGGTCCCATCTGCTTCCCGATCCCCGGACCCCGCACGCCTCTCCGCCCTTGCCATCTTCTTTGAAGTGGGTGCTTTCGCATCTCTGGGCCCCGGCTAGCGGACTTCCATCCACGGAAGTCGGTGAATCCATTACTATCAACATTTTCATCCCGTCCGCCCAGTCTCCAGGCCCTGGACCTCCATTTGCCTTCTGGCTGCGCCTAACCCTTCGCTGCCGTGGGACCTCCCGGGCCCGTCCATCCAAAGTTCCGCTCCCGGAACTCCATGAAGGTCCCACCGTCCTCCATGGCGGACCCCACCTGGCCTCCCGCCCGTCGGATCCCGAGCTCCTGCTTACCACCGCCGTCGCCCAAAATCAGTGTAAATCCTGCGACGGTCGTCACCTCGCGTCACCCCGGGCACCGGCCCCTTGCATTACCTTCGCCTCCGCTAAGCCTAAATGATAGGTGTGCCCTGTCCGTCCTTCGCTTCCCCGGACCCCGGCCCTCGGACTTCTGCCTCCAGACTTCCTCGCCCGGATTTCCGCGTGCGGTCTGCCGTTGCCAGCAGCCACCTCCTGGCAGCTCCCTGACCTGAAATCTCTGGTGCTCTTTAAATCGATCCAAACTAGCTCAAATCCAGAATCTGACTTTGACCCACTTCCTAGATCATGCTGTTCTCCATCATGAGCCTCTCGAAACATTGAAATTTGGCCAAGAAGGGTCTCCAGGAACTTTCGGTCGCATTCTCCCTTCCAGACAGCATTCCTGCCAGGGAAGTTCGGCCCTTCGGGGCCGGATTGTCCAAGCGCCCTGAAACGAAGATTGATACCATCTAAGCATAGAATTTATGATATACTTGAATGATTATTTAGGTGTTATCTTTGAAATATGGACTAACATTAACGCTTTTGATGTTTTGTTGTACTGACTTCACCCTTTTCTTGCAGGATATATGGAATTGGCTGCAGGAACTTCAGGGGCCTCCGCCGAAAAGGATAAGGGCAAGAAATCAGGGAGAGCTGCTCAGGGAAAAGAAGATAAGGATCAGATGAAGTTTCAGTTCCAGGGTGAGCCGTTCCAGTCAAAGGTCTCGACCGACTGGAAGGAGATTTTGGATACAAACATTGGTCAGGTGGACATAGATGAGTTCACTCAAAGGGTCAAGGTCAACCCTACAACAAAGAACACCCGACTAATAAGGTAGAGTGGAATTGCCAAAGCTGCCGGCTTCCCTCCCTCTCTGGTGGCACCCGAACTAGTAATGGCTTACCGAGAATCCTACCAGGCGGACACGAGAACAATTGTGGACAAGGAAGGGAACATCCTCGCCGACATGTCGCCAGAAGGAATCACAAAAATATTTCACATCCCCACGTTCCCACATATGGAGGTCCCCACTTTGGAACAGTGCCAGGCGGCGTGGGATGCCAGTCTGTTAGGGTGCAAGAAGTCTATTAACCTCTACTAGCTTAAGGAGAGATGGGGCAGTGCTGCAAAGATTCCCCAAGAGCTATTCCGTAGCGACTTCCACGAAGACTATCACGACCTGGTAACTATGCTGAGCAGGGTCATGGGTCTCCCAGCAGCTGCCTAATTCCAAGAGTGGATGGCATATTATATTGAGAAGATCCTACGAGGAAATGAGGAAGTTAACACCAAGACCTCATTCAACTAGGGAGGCATCATCAGAAACTGCTTCCACAAGTAGTTTGTAAATGTCAAGAAAAGCTCTAAATTCTATATGATCTCCTACCTGGTGTACTCCTTGGCGTGTCAAAGACAATACAGCGGACTATTTGTTGCACCAGATCAAGGGCACAAGCGAGGGCTCAAGCCTTTTGACAAATACCCTCAACTGCAATACCGCAACTTCAAAAAAGATTACTACCGGGTCAATAACGCCTTCATTGGCCACATCATTAGATTGATCGCCGGAGACTTTGAGAGGAGGGTCTCCCATAGTGCCAAGGCACTCTTAAAAGAGTATGCCTTCCTATACATCCAGTTCCCCAAGTTCACCTACATCCAGGCTCAGGGATTCATGAAAAGGCCGAACAGGTTTCCGTAGTACCCGAATGGCAGGATCATCATCCTGGAGCTTTCCTGGCAGCTCCAACACATCCAAACAGTCTTCAGGAACAAGCACGTAGCAGGGATCCCCTATCCCATGACCCTCAGCTAGGGCCTGTACCGACTACAAACTTCTCAATGTGCCAGCAATTCTGAGAAGGAACTCAAGGAATACAATTTTGAATGGTACACAGCTTGCCCACGGATGGACCCACATGGCCATGTCAGGAAGGCACTGGGGCCAGCATACACCCACAAATACCATATAGAATACTTTTGGGCAGATTGCAAAGATGACAAGGAGGTACGCATGAGGCACTACATGTGCATGACCGTACAATTCCTAAGAAGAGTGCGACTGTTCCAGGTACCGGACCAACTCGAGGAAGATGAGTCCACCCTTATGCACTCGAGATACCCTACAGTTGCCAACCTGGAAATTCCCTCCATAGACTAGGACGAGCAAGAGGTCGATGACCTAGATACTATCACCCAGCCAATCATAGCTCGTACTAAGGAGTGGGTTGAGGGGCAGGTGGCGCAACTGAAACAACAAGGATTGGTCCTAACATATGAGGCGCTCAAGAGTGAACCAAGTGCCATGGAGGACGTTGCCGCCACTGCATCAGCTGGTGAGACTTCCAAGTCTCCCCCCATCACCAGGTCTCAAAAGAGAAAGGGAATAGACACAGCACAGTCTGCGCACCCCAAAGAGCGAGCAACGAAAGGAACGTGAGGCTCATATCCCAAGAGGCTCAAACAGAAAGTTACTACAACAGAAGTGCAGCCTACCTTGCTTCTCCCTGCCCCTCTTGGTGTGTCGCCCGCCTCCCAGACCGCGAACGCCTCATCTCTTCAAGCGGTGGATATCTCTGTCCATCTTGCTCCCTCACCCCCGGCTGGGTCAATAATTGACGTCGACTCCTCTTCTGGCATGACCACTCCCCCTTCCTCTTCTACTGCCATGTCACCCATTACCTCCCTGCCTCTGGCAACAATAGCATCACCTATTCCCCTTTCCACTATGTCTGAGGCCCTTGCAAAGCACATGCAGAGTCTTCCTCCTGAGCTCTCACAGATCCTGATGGACCCCACTCTCCAAGCAGCCCTCGCCCAAGCCCTTGCAATAGCTCAGCCTTCACAACCGCCTACAGGGCCGCCAGCCATGGAGACTACAATGCAAATATCAGAGGAGTTGGAGAAGCAGGAACAGGAAGCCTCAAAGCCCATTGAGGAGGAGGCCGATGAGTATCATGGGAACCCTGAATACGAGTACCGAACCATCGACAGTGTGGTCTATGAGGAGGAGGAGACGGGATCTTCTGAGAGCAGAAACGAAGAAGATGGCTCGGGTGCCAAGGAGATTATCCAAACATTTGATGAGGATCTTGAGGAGTCGGCACGGCAGTTAAAGAGCGTTGAGGAGGAGGCTGAGGGGTCACCACATAATGAAGAAGGGCAGCCACCAGAAGAGCAACGGATAAAAGATATCACCGAGGTCGAAACCCATACTGTCAAGAGCCCCGAGGCCGAGGCTGCAGAAGAGAAGAAAGGAGAGGAGGTAGCGAAGGGAGACAGCCCCACCTGGCAATTGTCCACCAGGTTGCCCATCAACCACCTCGTGTTTTATCGTGACTCCAACGAAGAGGAGGAGGAAGCTACCAAGGAGAAGGAAGAGCCCCAAAAGGAAAAGGAGGCAGAGGTCTTGCCTTTGACTAAAAAGGGTGAGGGCAGCCATGATACACCCAAGGACAAATCTGCCATGCTCGACTGGTTGGAGAAACAGCTTGGAAAGACTACTCCTATTCTGAAGGACCCGAGGGCAAGATTGGAAGCCATCTTGGCTTGATCCCTGACCACAACAAAGAAGGAGAAGAAGCCTAAGGTTTGTTCCAAGATAACGATGGATGCTTCCGGCTCGCGGGCAGCGCAAGTTGCCACGCCTACAGTTGGCCAGGAGAGCGTTAGCTACAATATCTCCACCATTGACCTAGGGACAGCGACTAGGGAACAAAAGGTAGAGCATCTGGAGGAGTCAGTAGCCACAGTGGTGCACCTAATCAAGCAGGACAAGGTCACCAAAGACGAACTCAAGGCGCAGGTTGCGGCCCTAACCGATTATATCCAGCATTGGTCCTCAGTGGACGACCTGCCCACCACCTCCATAGCAGCACTACAGTTACTCTCCAAGGAATAGATTGATAAGATGGAGAGGACGAAGAACTTAGAGAAGACCACTGAGGATTGGTTCCGCCAGGTCATAAGCGTCAGAAACATGGGAATCGACATGGCAGTGCAGATAGCCAACAAATTCTTGGACCTGATCCAATCCCTGGAAAGCACGAAGAAGCTCTACACCAATTTTCCTGCCATCTACGACTCCACCTTCCCAAAAATTGAAGCCATTCTTCAGATACCAGAGAACACGTGGGAAGAAAAGCTAGAACTGAAGACGGAGGATCATTGGTTGGTGGATGTGTGGCACAGAGACCTCATTAACCAAGAGGAGAGGATGGAGCAAATCCAGAGCAGAGTGGATCCAGATATCAAGTGGATCAAGGAAATATGGGCAGAATGTGCTGAGTATCTCAAGCTAATGATGGGCTATGATATGCCCACGGTGCAAATGGAAGCCGAGAAAGTGAAGTCATACTTCTAGGAGAAGATGAAGGATGGGACAGCCAGAGAAATCACCACAGAATTCCTAAGTTTTGCTGCCCGTGCCTTCAATCGATCAGAGCTGTTTAGAGACCAAGGCTCGAAGTATGATGAGGATTGGAAGCAGTTGGAGGAGAAAGCTAAAGAATGGAGCTACAAGGCGTTAAGGTGCAAGATCATCGAAATTGACAAGCTCCAGGCCGTCATCCTCAAGTACATTAAGCATGCAACTTCCGAGGAGCAAGAGAACAGCCCAACCAAAGAAGAAGACCTCCCTGAAGAGTAGCTACAGCAAAGAAAACAGCAATTAGCTACAGGACGAAAGAGCAATAGTGTCATTCACTAGATGACAAAACAGGGAAGAGACAAAAAATGTTTTCAAATTGTAAATATATTTGGGGGTAGGTGAAACCCTATTTTGTAATGAATCTTGGCCACACAATTGTAATGAATCTTGGCCATTCATTCAACTTTTGGAAAACTATAAATAGAGCACTCCCCTCATTTGCAAAGTGAGAGTTGAGTTGTTGTAAAGGCATGCTGCAGAAATTTGTAAGAAATATCATTGACTTGGTGTATTTCCTTCATTTCTCTCATCTCATTTGATTCATTTCTCCAATTTCATATGTTTAGCTTAGATCTCTTTGCTGTTTAGTTAGCTATTCATGTTATTTGGATAAATCTTAGGAATGCTATTGGCTGATTGTGAAAATTTCTGCTTTGTTGATGATCCCTTAGTCCATACTTTTTGCTATTTGCTGAAAGTAGATAGCTGTGCAAAGTTAGCCTAGACTTGATTTGAAGCTTCCCCAAACATTTATCTTTAATTCATGCATGTGGTGGATAAAGGATGAAATATCTGCAGTCATTAGAAGATAGCACAATGTCCATGATACTGTGAAATCCCTGGTTAAGTGGGATATTGTTTTGAAGGATTGTCCATCGTAGGGACTCCATAGTCACTATTCGCAGCAAGCTTTAGACTTAGGAACTTTTCCTTACCTTCGCTCTTTTTTCACTTTTTTTAGAAACTGAACAATACCAAGATTCATTGCACATTGTAAAGCTAAATCCAACAATTAAAATGGAGTTCAAGATTGCTGTTTGAACCTACAGCCAATGCACATCAACTTCCCATCCTAGGAACTCCATTCAAAGATCCAACTTTATGCTTTTTGTTCACACTTTGTATTTTCTATAAGACCGCCTTGTGATTCCAACAAATTGTATCAAACTACTAAGGTATCTAAGCACTGTCATGACCTGACACCCAAAAGACCTTGGGATAGTGTTCTACAACTTGATTATGGAAGATTGTCTTTCAAGAGAGGTAGTGCACCTACGCACTGCCTGTGTTGAAAAGTGCATAGAAACACCATCAACAGAACTGGCGCTAGAAGGAGGGCCACGGTGAAGATACTAAGTTGAAGGATAAAGCGAAGCTGGATTGAATCAGATCATTCTCCCCGAAAAGGTTTCAGAGAGTTCTACGATCAGCACCAAACAAAGGAGAATTTGAAGAGTTGCAGCCTCCTAGGAGGGAAAAACGAGCACAAGGAAGCAGCGCCGCCTCTTCCTCTTCCTCCATTCCATCCGCCTCCGTCTCACCCTCACCTCCATTTGGCTGGCCTTCATCTTTCACCCAACCATCTCAAACAGCATTTGCACCATCTACCTCCGGCAGCCAGGGGTTTGCTCCTCTCCCGGCCCTTTTAGCCCAAGGCATAGTCAAGGCAGCCATAGCTCAAGGTCAACCCCACATTGTGGTTGTATTGCCAATACAGCCCCACATCCCTATTCTCCAACAGCAAGTGCCACCTTCACCTCCCCCCATGGCTTGGCTCGCGCATAATGCATCGCCGATACATTTTGCGGTCTACAATGACATGCCCAAAAATTTGGAGGGCTTTTGCTCGAAGTTCCATCCTCGCGATATGCAAAGAACAGTTGAAGAGCATATAAAAATATTCGAGACGACGATCATTGAAATGCAAGTGGACCACGAAGACGTTGCATGTCACCTTTTTCCGCATTCATTGGGAGAAGAGGCCTTTTACTGGTACATTAATCTGTCGAGGGGGTCCATCACCTCGTGGAACCTGATGAAAAATTCCTTTTTACAGAAATACAAGATTCTCGTCAACCCTTTGGACCTTTACCAACAGTTCATGTCCATCAGAAGGGAGGTTAACGAACCTATCGGCTCCTTCAATGACCGCTTCCATCGGGCTCACATGAAGCTTTAGGATCCATACGTCCATAATGATGCGGCAGCTCTCTCCGTCTACTACATGGCCCTGGAGAATCTCACGTCGGCCTTGGTAAAGAGGATGCGGCCACCGCCCGCTACCCTACTGGCCACCTACGCGAAAGCCGTTGTTGCCAGTGCGGACTTGGGGCAAAAAATCTCCGGTCCACTACCCTCCTTGGGGCCGGTAGCCCACCCAATGCAGATTCAAGGGCTCAATCAGGCATTTGATCACCAAGCCCCTCTAATGAACCAGGTGCCTCAATTACCTATGGTGCCGCATCCAGGGCAGCCGTTGAACTACGTGCCTCCTGCACCTTCCTATTTGCAGCCCCAGTAGCAGTACAACTATTCTCAGATTGCTCCACAATATCATGCATATTCCCAACAACCTCATACGCTGTTGTACCTGTCAGGACCTGAATTCCCTCCAGCCTATCAAAATCAGCCGGCGGCCCCGCCCGCTTTTCTCCAAAATCTAGCCCTATCACCTGTAGGTGCAACCGAGAAGGATAAACTAGAGGAGCTGACTGAGATGATCAAAAAGATGTCCACGGAGATGACACATCTAAAGAATCAGAACAACTAGTTGCGAGTCACCCAGTGCAATTTCCAGGCCAATCTCAATCGAGACAGCCGAGACAATAGGGACGGCAGGGATAATCATGAAGTGGGCACCTCCTCCGGGCAGAATTATGAGAGGGGGTAGAACACCAATCAAAATACAAAAAGAAGACCCTCTCAGAGGCATAATCATACATGGAACACCAGGCCTAATAACGGAGGAGTCCCCATGCCATTCGATCAACTGGCAAGCAATGATAAAACGTCTAGTAGTGTGTATCTGGCTGAAGTGGCCTTGTCCGGGTGGTGTCGACTTCACAAAACTAGTAGGCATTCTGAGCTGAATTGTCCCGAGTTCCAAACAGCTGCTGAAATCTTCCAGGTAGAGGTACAAAACATGGTCGACAATGCCAACTGGAGGGACATCATCCCGTCTGAGCCATATGATTCCTCATGTCTGGTAGTCAATCAAGCACTGTTTCTGCGAGGCGACTGTAACGAGCCCGAAGACGAGCCTACTCCCGTTGAGAATGAAGAAGCGTAGGAGGTAAGTAATGAAAAAACCTTGGATTAGCTTTTTGATTCAGTAGATAATGGTCTAGTAGATGAGGAAGAACTATTCGTGGATGGGGTCCACATGTTCCATCAGTGGTCGAGTCCTTACTTCCTCATAAATAGGCAAGCGGGTGGACCCTTCACAACTTCTACCCCACCAAACAATTTTGCCACCCCGCCTGATCCTGATGCCAGTAATAACCCTGGACTTCCTCATATACTCGCCCAATACCTCAACAAGAATGGATCTCAAACCCAGTCGCAAAATCAGCCTTAAGGCCAACCTCAAAATCTACCTGGGAAAACCAAGGTCCAAGCCCCTAGTTCTGCTATAGGTCAGGCTTTTAGCTCTAAAATCGAGCAGATGGGCGAGTATGTAGCAGAAGAGTTTAAGAAGGTAAAGATCAGTTTGTCAGCCTTCAAATTACTCAAAGTTCTTGCCGTGAGGCATGCCTTCTTCAGGGTTCTCATTGGGACTCCGTCTTCTAGTACAACACAAGAAACCCCAGCTAAGAGGGTAACCTTTGAAGAGCCTAGGAAATAACCTGAGATACGGGACAATACTAGAAGAAGGAACGATGCCTCCGTAAATCAGTCAGCAAGTAGAAAAATCTAGAAAGAGCCAGAAAGGGCCACCAGGCAATTTTCTAAGGATCAGCAATGTATGCAAACCAAGGATATGACCAGTGATAGGAACAAGGGTCAGGTAGCTCAAATAGACACACCTGTGGTATCCTCCAAGGGAGACCAGAAACTCCCCCTTTCCTGACCACCATTAGAATCTTTGGAAAGAACTTGCACAACTACTTACTCGATTCAGGAGCGTCTGCCAACATCATGCCCTTGGCAGTATGCAAGGCTCTCGATATCACTCCCACGCTGTCGAAGAGGAAGGTAACCCAGCTGGAAAAAATAGAGATCAACATCGTGGGTGAAATAAACCGCATCCCAATGCAGATTGTTGTGGACCCCCGGATACAACAGGTCATCGATATCCAAGTGGCGGATATTCCTGATGCTTATGGAATTATTTTGGGAAGGGAGTTCACTAAGGCACTGAATGGATATACCTCCACAGAGCTTTCCCATATGTGGCTGCCTTGGAAGGGGCTACCAAATCAGATCCATATTGACCATAAACCCCGTATGAAGTACATGATCACGGAATACAATAATCTCAGCGAGGTGTTGTTCACTGAGACTAACTTAGGGAATTATCACCCTTTTGCCTATCAAAATGAGATTGGGCTTCAAGAAGAACATGCAGATGAGGTATTGCTGGTGTTGTGTAGTCCTTCAACCAATTCCACGCGAATGCCCATAGACACAGAAACATTAGCAGAAGCTGATGATGAGCTGGATAAGGATGACAACTGGGGATTACTCGATGGCTTCTAGGAGTTCATGGAAAAATGTGCGAAGGATTAGCTCAGCTTAGGAACCCGAATGAATTTTCAAGACCTATTATTGCCAAATTAGTGCAGAGTCCACAACGCTACCCACTCTGAATTTGATTGTTCCCTATGCCGAGAAGCGGTGGCCAATGTTAAAAAATCAGCTGCCCCCCAAATAGAAATGCCAAAGGAGACACCAGCAGAACTGCTTGCTGATCATGGCCTCGAACCAGAAAGCCCCCCTAAGATCACAAGGCCCGCCATCTAGCCGAAAGGGAACAAAGGCTCAATCAGACCCAAAGATATGGAATCCTCCGTGTGCTGAACGCTCTGATTTGATGGATCAAAGTTAAGGCAAGGGGCTGGAGCGGGAATCAAACTCATCAGTTCAATGGGTAAGACATTTCTTGCTGCCCACCGATTGTAGTTTTATTACACTAATAATGTAGTAGAATATAAGGCCTTAGTCCTTGGCCTTCTTATGGCCTTGAAGAAGAATGTCAAAGCGTTGCAAGTCTTTGGGGACTCCGCACTTGTAGTTAAGCAAGTCAGGAAGCTATACTCTTGTCATGATCAGAGACTCACCAATTACAGGCATAGGGTTTGGGATCTCCTAGAGGGCCTAGACGCATTCAACATACAATTAATCCCTCGTGCTCAAAATCACACAGCTGATGCCTTAGCTCAAGCAACTAGCACGTTACAGCCCCTCTTTTTTTGGGCTCAAGAGATTCACTGTTGAGCTAACATCTACGCCATCGGTCCCAAATAACGTTACTCACCTGTAGGTCTTCAATGATGATAAGCATATCCTCCAATTCATCACAAGTTCTGACGTCTTCGCTGCCTAAATAATTGATGAAGCTGATCAACAGGAGGCCGAACTGGATATACAAGGGGTTATCAATCTCAAGACCAATACAATCCCTAGGGGCATGGTCCAGCTAGAACGCATATTTGATTTGGATCAGAATCAGCAAACAAAAAAGGAGGCCATCAGTAACTAGTGCAATGCACACAACCTAGGAACAGCCAAGGAGATCAAGAATGTTTTTATTGGCAAAGTATGCACGCTGGAGGAAAAGAGAGGGATCACGGATGCGTTACAAAAATATCATGACATGGTGGCATGGAGTTACAAAGATTTAAAAACGTACAACACCTCTATCATCACGCACACCATCCCTCTCAAGACTGAAGTGAGGCCCTTCCGCCAACGGCAGTGCCCCATCAATGCCTTGCTAGAGCCCATTGTTTACAAGGAGGTGCAGAAATTGCTCTCACCAAGAATTATTTTCCAAGTCAGGCACTCCACGTGGGTGGCCAATTTGGTTCCGGTAAGAAAAAATAACGGGGAGATTAGATTATGCGTAGATTTCCGCAACCTAAATCGTGCCTCAGAGAAAGACAACTATCTAGTGCCTTCGCTGGATGAGGTGCTGCAAATCGTCAATGGCTCTCAGATGATGTCCTTCCTCAATGGATACTCTGGGTACAACCAGGTAATGATGCAATATGAGGATCGCCACAAGACGGTGTTCACTACTAAGTGGGGGACGTTCGCATACAGAAGAATGCCTTTCAGGCTCATCAACGCTGGCGCCACTTTCCAACGTGCCATGGATATCACCTTCAAAGACCTAATTGGCAAGTGCATAATCATCTACATGGATGATTTGACCGTATTTTCCGAGAAGCGAGGTGATCATGTCTCTGACTTATGCAAGGTGTTTCAAAAATGTAGAGAATTTGGGGTTTCTCTCAACCCCAAGAAGTGCATTTTCGGGGTGACCAAAGGCAGATTGCTCGGGCACATCATCTCAGAACAGGGAATCTCCATTGATCCTGAGCACATCAAATCCTTGCTCAAAATTCAACCCCTAGGTAGAAAAAAAGAATTAAAATCTTTCTTCAGAAAGATCAACTTTGTCCAGAAATTCATCATAGGTTTCGCAAAAATTGTCAAACCTCTCAATGCCATGCTCAAACAAGACGCCAAAGTTGAATGGACGCAGGATGCCAAACAATCCTTCAAAGAAATCAAGCGGGCCATCGCTGAGGCACCTGTGCTAGTCAGCCCAGATTATCTGAAGTCATTCTACATCTATTCATTTGCTTCAGAACATTCCTGTGCTAGCATGTTGACCCAAAAGGACAACGAAGGAAATGAGCATCTGATCACCTTTATGAATGCCCCCCTCAAAGATGCTGAATTGCGTTATCACAACATAGAAAAATAGGTGTACACTCTTGTTAGAGGAGTGAAGAAATTTAGACACTACATTCTACGCAACAAGGTGTTCGCCATTGTCCCCGACCACGTTGCTCATGCAAAATGAATTAGGCGAACGAAGGGCTAAGTGGGTCACCCTGCTACAAAAGTATGATATGGAGATCCAACTGATGAAACTGGTGAGAAGGCAGGCACTCACCCATACAATTGTCGAAACAGCAGCGGAGGCTGGGCCTAAACTCATGGTATAGTAGTACCAGCTTGAAGATGTCTCCCCGGGAGAATGGTACCAGGATGTTGTTTATTATCTGCTGAATCATAAGTGTCTGCGGCACCTACACGGAGTCTAGAAGAGGGCCCTAAGATTGAAAAGTAATGGCTACATGTTGCAGGGTTCCATTCTCTACAAGAGGAACCACGAAGGAATTTATTTGAGATGCCTTGGCGAGGAAGAAGCAGAACGCATCTTGAAAGAATTTCATAATAAATTTGGCATGGGCCATGGCTCAGGTTCTTCTACGGCACATCAAATATTGAGAGCGGGGTATTATTGGCCGACTATCTTCAAGGATGCCCATTGCCATGTTCGTTCATGCCACATGTGCTAGACCGCTGCCACCAGGGAGAGGAATGATGTTGTCCCACTGTAGCCCGTGCTGGAGGTAAGGCCTTTTGTTCAATGGGGTCTCGACTTCATCAGTCTGGTAAGCCCTCCATTGTCTGCGGGACATAGGTACATTCTTACCGCTACTGATTATTGTACTAGATGGACAGAAGCAATAGTATGTAAGCAATGCACAACTGAAGTAGTTACTGATTTCTTAGAAAGTTTCATTTTAAATCGCTTTGGTTGTCCGTATGCTTTGGTATGTGATAATGGACCTGCCTTTGCTTCATTAAAATTTACTAGTTGGGCATTTGACTATGGGATTACCCTCAAATTCTCATCCAATTACTACCCTCAAGGCAATGGCCTTGCTGAATCCATGAATATGAATTTGATTACTGTGATTAAGAAGCTGCTAGATAGGAGTCCCAAGGACTGGCATACCCAGCTCCGTTTCGCCCTTTGGACTGATCGCACTCGCCACAAGGCTGCCCTTGGCGATTCTCCGTTCCACCTTGTCTATGGCCTAGAGCCTATATTCCCCATCCATCTGAAGATTCCTACTCTTCAGTTCATCAATGATTTTTATGAGGGAGGAGATCGTAGGGAGGCTCGATTAGCTAAGCTTTTACATTTAGAGGAAGTCTGAAACCGTGCAATAGAAAATTTTTCCAAACATCAGGACATAGTTAAGAGATGGTTCGACCGCCGAGCCAAAATCAAGGCCTTTAGGATTGCAGATTTGGTCCTATATTGGGACAAGGCCCATGAGAAGAAAGGGGGACACAACAAATTCGACAAGCTCTGGCTTGGCCCCTTTCAAATAGCTGAGATTTTGGGAGATAATGCCTTCCGCCTAAAGACTTTAATCGGTGAGAACGTCCCATTGCCAGTTAACAGGCAATACCTGAAGCATTACTTCCAAGCTTGAGCTCCTTCGAGCTCTTTGTTGTAAATACATGTACATAAGTTAGAGTAGTTGCTTCCTTGCTTGTTTGCATTTTGTTTACGTTGCTTTTTGCTTTCTCCCTCCCTGCAATTTCATTTCGAAAAAGGTTTCCCACTCCTTTGCGGTGGCTGTGCTCGCCTAACAAGCGGTTCACTTTGCTGTCCGTTCTTTATGTTCTTTGGCTAAACATTCACTCTAGACTATTGGTTTTTGAAAGCTGTCTGCGAATGATTTCCTTGTTTGAACTCTACTCAGAAATTGACCCTTAACTGGATCTTCTTACCACATCTCAGATCTCGCACAAATTACACAACAATAAATTCTAAAGGACCGTACTATGGTTGTTGACACCCTAGTGAGTGAAAAATCTTAAGTCTACTCCAGTGACCACTGCAGTCTCAAACCCATTGTAGGCTTCAATGCTTACCCGGTCGAACTAAATGGCAAAAGAGAAATGAAATATCAAAGCAAAAAAGGAAGAAAAGAAACTCTGAAGAAAGAAAATAAATGACCATATGGGCGTTCAGATAACTCTACTGGGGCTATGGACGCCCGACCGACAGTAGAGAAATATCCATGAAATTGTAGCGACAACTCCACAGGGGCTATGGACGCCTGACTGGCAGCGAGGAAATATCCAGGTTACTTTTGGTGTTAGGCAACTTATGTAGCTCACTCGGTTGAAGTGATAACCCTGGTTACTATCCCTAGGAAAGAAATGAGCTCACTTCACACACACTTTCAAGATGTCATGTAAGATGACCTAACTAAGGATCTCGCTCACTCGGGTTCATCCTTGGAAGCCACTCCTAGTCTGCGAAACAAGAGATTCTGGGTCCTGAATGAATATTTATCCCTAGAACGCTTCGGAGCGTTCTCCAGTGGAGTCACTATTTGTTGTGCCCTTAGCACACATGCCCCGTTCGGAACGGGGACCCTCTTTTTTTTGCCTTGTCGGGTCCTTCGGGGCCGCCTCATTTTGTGTGCCCCTCTTTTTTTGATGTTTCGTGTGGTCGATATTGTTCTAAAAAGTTTTATCATAAATCGACCATGCCTCCACTTTAGTCTTTTGCTGCCCTTCGGGGCCTCGCGGGTTCCCTCTAGCTTTTGGGCTCTGAAATGGCCCTGGGCCCCTCTGGGCCTGGGCCTTCGGGGTTCCCTTTTCGGGCTTCCCCTTTGCATCCGCTATCTTTCGCGGCATTCGCCGGGCGTCCGCCCGCCCCTCGGGCTCCGACCTGCTACACGCCAGCTGAAAGTTGCGCAAATCTCCCGGGCTGCGCCTGCTTCTTTGGGCCCCGGTCCCCGGAAGTCCACCTCCAAACTTCCATCTAGGGATCGCCACCCGCGCCGGTGAGCCTCTGGCAACTTCCCGGCCACCGGGCCCTGCCTTGGCTTTCTCCTCTGCGGGTTTGTTTGGACCGCTTGCCATGGGACTTGCCAGGCCTAGCTGTTCGGAGTTCCGTCCTCGGAACTCTATGACGGTTCCGCCGTCGTCCATGGCGGAACCCTGTTGGCATCTCGCCATCTGGGTCTCGGCCCAACTCTAGCCGCCACAGCTTATCATCATGCGAATCCTTCGGCGGTGAACCTCCGACTGTTGTCCACCCTTCGGGCCCCGAGGCTCTGTCCGCCACGGCCGTTCAAAACTCACGAAAACCAAACAGCGGCAGTTACCTCGGGGCTCTCCGCCATCTGGACCCCGGAGTCTCTGCCGCCACCGCCGACCCAATTTGAAATCCCACCAACTTTTGGCGTGGCTGTACCGAGCATTTAATGCGCGCATTAATGGTGAATGGGGTATATAATGCCCAATTTGCCCATGTCATTTTCACATTGCAAGTTAGAGCGAAATTGCAAGGCCGATTATCTAGAGCCAATCGCGATCGATAGCGTCACGACCGTCGCCATCAAGCTCACTCCATCGATTCCTAGTGGATTCCGCGCATCACCACTTAGCTAATCTGAGGTAGGCCATCCCTATTTTCCCTCCCGTGTTTTTCATCATTTTAGGGAATTAAAATGAATTAAATAACTGGTTAAAATGAAACAAGTCAAAAAATGCCAAATCGCGCCCATAACCCATGTGTTAAAAAATGAACAAACCTATCAGAAATGCCCTCGCCGCCGATCTGGAACTTGTCCACGTCGTGGCTGTTCTTCCTGCAGGGCAAAAGTCCTTTCTGGGCCCGAAACCCTCCTTCGCCGTTGGAATCTGGAACTCCAAATATCCTGACGAAAATCCATCCTTCTGGGCCCGGTACATCAGGTTTCCCTTCCCAGGTTTCCCTTGGCACTTCGCCGTGCCTCATCTCCAAGCATGCCCCTGCCTTCCGATTTCCGGGCGCCGGGCCGCCCTTCGCCGCTGCTGTTCAAGACATTGCTGAAAATCTCGCGGCGGCCGATGCGTCGCGTCTTCCCGGCCGCCGGGCCTCGCCATGCCAGAAGCCTCCATGACTGAACCGTAACCTCGTGCCAGCAATCCCTCTCACCGGCCCTGGGCATCCGGGTTTCCCCTGTTGGACCTCCACGTCTAATTTGCCACCGTTTTCAATGACGAAGTCTTTCGGCGAGGTCCCATCTGCTTCCCGGTCCCTGGACCCCGCACGCCTTTCGGCCCTTGCCATCTTCTTTGAAGCTGGTGCTTTCGCGTCTCCGAGCCCCGGTTAGCGGACTTTCATCCACGGAAGTCGGTGAATCCCCTGCTATCGACATTTTAACCCCATCCGCCCGGTCTCTGGGCCCCGGACCTCCATTTTCCTTCTGGCTGGGCCTAACCCTTCGTTGCCATGGGACCTCCCGAGCCCATCCGTCCAGAGTTTCACTCCTGGAACTCCGTGAAGGTCCCACCGTCCTCCACGGCGGACCCCGCCCGGCCTCCCACCCGTCAGGTCCCGGGCTCCCACTCGCAGCCGCCGTCGCCCGAAATCAGTGTAAACCCTGCGGGGGCCATCACCTCGCGTTGCCATGGCTACCAGCCCCCAGCATTACCTTCGCCTCTGCCAAGCCTGACTGATTTGTGCGCCCCGTCTGTCCTTCGCTTCCCCAGACCTTGGCCCTCGGACTTCAGCCTCCAGACTTCCTCGGCCGGATTTCTGCCTGCAGTCCGCCGTTGCCAGTAGCTGTCTCCTAGCAGCTCCCCAGCCTGAAATCTCCAGTGCTCTTTAAATTGATCCAAACTAGCTCAAATCCAGAATCTGACTTTGACCCACTTCCTAGATCATGTTGTTCTCCATCATGAGCCTCTCGGAACATTGAAATTTGGCCAAGAATGGTCTCCGGGAACTTTTGGACACATTCTCCCTTCTAGACAGCATTCCTGCCAGGGAAGTCCGGCCCTCTGGGCCTGGATTGTCCAAGCGCCCTGAAACGAAGATCGATACTATCTAAGGATAGAATTTATGATATACTTGAATGATTATTTAGGTGTTATCTTTGAAATATGGACTAACATTAACGCTTTTGATGTTTTGTTGTGCTGACTTCGCCCTTTGCTTGCAGGATATATGGAATAGGCTGCAGGAACTTTAGGGGCCTCCACCGAAAAGGATAAGGGCAAGAAATCAGGGAGAGCCACTCAGGGAAAAGAAGATAAGGATCAGATGAAGTTTCAGTTCCAGGGTGAGCTGCTCCAGTCAAAGGTCTTGACCGACTGGAAGGAGATTTCAGATACAAACATTGGTCAGGTGGACATAGATGAGTTCACTCAGAGGGTCAAGGTCAACCCTACAACAAAGAACGCCTGACTAATAAGGCAGAGTGGAATCGCCAAAGCTGTCGGCTTCCTTCCCTCTCTGGTGGCACTTGAACTAGTAATGGCTTGCCGAGAAGCCTACCAGGTGGACATGAGAACAATTGTGGACAAGGAAGGGAACATCCTCGCTAACATGTCGCCAGAAGGAATCATGAAAACATTTCAGATCCCCACGTTCCCACATATGGAGGTCCCCACTTTGGAATAGTGCCAGGCTGTGTGGGATGCCAGTCCGTTAGGGTGCAAGAAGTCTATTAACCTCTACTAGCTTAAGGAAAGATGGGGCAGTGCTGCAAAGGTTCCCCAAGAGTTGTTCCGTAGCGACTTCCACGAAGACTATCACGACCTGGTAACTATGCTGAGCAGGGTCATGGGTCTCCTAGCGGCTGCCTATTTCCAAGAGTGGATGGCATATTATATTGAGCAGATCCTACGAGGGAATGAGGACGTTAACACCAAGACCTCATTCAACTGGGGAGGCATCATCAGCAACTGCTTCCACGAGCAGTTTGTAAACGTCAAGAAAAGCTCTAAATTCTATATGACCTCCTACTTGGTGTACTCCTTGGTGGGTCAAAGACAATACAGCAGACTATTTGTAGCACCAGATCAGGGGCACAGGCAAGGGCTCAATCTTTTTGACAAATACCCTCAACTGCAATACCGCAACTTCAAAAAGGAGTACTGCCGGGTCAATGACGCCTTCATTGGCCACATCATCAAATTGATCGCCGGAGACTTCGAGAGGAGGGTCTCCCATAGTGACAAGGCACTCCTAAAAGAGTATTCCTTCCTATACATCCAATTCCCCAAGTTCACCTACATCTGGGCTCAGGGATTCACGGAACGGCCGAACAGGTTGCCACGGTACCCGAACGACAGGATCATCCTCCTAGAGCTTTCCTGGTAGCTCCAACACATCCGAAAAATCTTCAGCAACAAGCACGTAGTAGGGATCCCCTATCCCATGACCCTTGGCCAGGGCCTGTACCGACTACAGACTTCTCAATGTGCCAGCAATTCTAAGAAGGAACTCAAGGAATACAATTTTAAATGGTACACGGCTCGCCCACGAATGGACCCGCATGGCCATCTCAGGAAGGCACTGGGGCCGGCATACACCCACAAATACCATATAGAAGACTTTTGGGCAGATTGCAAAGAGGACAAGGAGGTACGCATGAGGCACTACATGCGCATGACTGTACAATTCCTAGGAAGAGTCCAACTATTCCAGGTACCGGACCAACTCGAGGAAGATGAGTCCACCCTTATGCACCCGAGATACCCTACAGTTGCCAACCTAGAAATTCCCTCCATAGACTGGGACGAGCAAGAGGTCGATGACCTGGATACTATCACCCAGCCAATCATAGCTCGTACTAAGGAGTGGGTCGAGGGGCAGGTGGCGCAACTGAAACAACAAGGAGTGGTCCTAACATATGAGGCGCTCAAGATTGAACCAAGAGCCACTGACGATGTTGCCGCCACTACATCAGCTGGTGAGACTTCCAAGTCTCCCCCCGTCACTAGGTCTCAAAAGAGAAAGGGAACAGAGACAGTACAGTCTGCAGACCCCAAAGAGCAAGCAACGAAAGGAACGGGAGGCTCATCTCCCAAGAGGCTCAAATAGATAGTGACTACAACATAAGTGTAGCCTACCTTGCTTCTCCCTACCCCTCTTGGTGTGCCGCCCACCTCCCAGACTGCAGTCGCCTCATCTCTGCAAGTGGTGGATATCTCTATCCATCTTGCTCCCTCACCCCCGACCGGGTCAATAATTGACGTCGACTCCTCTTCTGGCATTACCACTCCCCCTTCCTCTTCTACTGCCATGTCACCCATTACCTCCCTGCCTCTGGCAACAATAACATCACCTATTCCCCTTTCCACTATGCTTGAGGCCCTTGCAAATCACATGCAGAGTCTTCCTCTTGAGCTCTCACAGATCCTGATGGACCCCGCTCTCCAAGCAGCCCTCGCCCAAGCCCTTTTCAATAGCTCAGCCTTCACAACTACCTACAGGGCCGCCAGCCATGGAGACTACAATGAAAATATCAGAGGAGTTGGAGAAGCAGGAACGAGAAGCCTTGAAGCCCATTGAGGAGGAGGCCGATGAGTATCATGAGCACCCTAAATACGAGTACCAAACCATCGACAGGGTGGTCTATGAGGAGAAGGAGATAGGCTCTTCTGAGAGTGGAAACGAAGAAGATGGCTCGGATGCCAAGGAGGTTATCCAAGCATTTAATGAGGATCTTGAGGAGTCGGCACGGCAGTTAAAGAGCGTTGAGGAGGAGGCTGAGGGGTCACCACATAATGAAGAAGGGCAGCTACTAGAAGAGCAGCGAATAAAATATATCACCGAGGTTGAAACCCATGTTGTCAAGAGCCCCGAGGTCGAGGCTGCGGAACAGAAGAAAGGAGAGGAGGCAGCGAAGGGAGACAGCCCCACCCGACAATTGTCCAACAGGTTTCTTGTCAAATGCCTCATGTTTTATCGTGACTCTGACGAAGAGGAGGAGGAAGCTACCAAGGAGGAGGAAGAGCCCAAAAAGGAAAAGGAGGTAGAAGTCTTGCCTCTGACTGAAAAGGGTGAGGGCAGCCATGATGCAGCCAAGGACAAATCCGCCATGCCCGACTGGTTGGAGAAACAGCTTGGAAATACTACTCCTGTTCTGAAGGACCCGAGGGCAAGATTGGAAGCCATCTTGGCTCGATCCCTGACCACAACAAAGAAGGAGAAGAAGCCTAAGGTCCATTCCAAGATAATGATGGACGCTTTCGGCTCCCGAGTAGCGCAAGTTGCCACGCCTACAGTTGGCCAGGAGGGCGTTAGCTACAATATCTCCACCATTGACCTAGGGACAGCGACTAGGGAACAAAAGGTCGAGTATTTGGAGAAGTCAGTAGCCACGGTGGTGCACCTAATCAAGCAGGACAAGGTCACCAAAGACAAACTCAAGGCGCAGGTTGCGGCCCTAACCGATTATATCCAGCAATGGTCCTTAGTGGACGATCTGCCCACCACCTCCACAGCAGCACCATAGTTACTCTCCAAGGAACAGATTGATAAGATGGAGAGGAGGAAGAACTTGGAGAAGACCACTGAGGATTGGTTCCGCCAGGTCATAAGCGTCGGAAACGTGGGAATCGACATGGCAGTGCAGATAGCCAACAAATTCTTAGACCTGATCCAATCCCTAGAAAGCACGAAGAAGCTCTACACCAATTTTCCCGCCATCTATGACTCCACCTTCCCAAAAATTGAAGCCATTCTTCAGATACTAGAGAACACGTGCGAAGAAAAGCTAGAACTGAAGATGGGGGATCATTGGTTGGTGGATGTGTGGCACAAAAACCTCATCAACCGAGAGGAGAGGATGTAGCAAATCCAGAGCAGAGTGGATCCAGATATCAAGTGGATCAAGGAAATCCGGGTAGAATGCGCCGAGTATCTCAAGCTAATGATGGGCTATGATATTCCCACGGTGCAAATGGAAGCCAAGAAAGTGAAGTCATACTTCTAGGAGAAGATGAAGGACGGGACAACCGGAGAAATCACCACGGAATTCCTAAGTTTTGCTGCCCATGCCTTCGATCGATCAGAGTTGTTCAGAGACCAAGGCTCGAAGTATGACGAGGATTGGAAACGGCTGGAGGAGAGTGCTAAAGAATGGAGCTACCAGGCGTTAAGTTGCGAGTTCATCAAAATTGACAAGCTCCAAGCCGTCATCCTCAAGTAAATTGAGCATGCAGCTTCCGAGGATCAAGAGAACAACCCATCCAAAGAAGAAGACCTCCCTGAAGAGTAGCTACAACCAAGAAAACAGCAATTAGCTACAGGACGAAAGAGCAATAGTGTTATCCACTAGATGACGAAACAGAGAAGAGACAAAAAATGTTTTTAAATTGTAAATCTATTTGGGGGTAGGTGAAACCCTATTTTGTAATGAATCTTGGCCATTCATTCAACTTTTGGAAAACTATAAATAGAGCACTCCCCTCATTTGCAAAGTGACAGTTGAGTTGTTGTAAACGCATGTTGCAGAAATTTATAAGAATTATCATTGACTTGGTGTATTTCCTTCATTTCTCTCGTGTCATTTGATTCATTTATCCAATCTCATATGTTTAGCTTAGATCTCTTTGCTGTTTAGTTAGTTGTTCATGTTATTTGGATAAATCTTAGGAATGCTATTGGCTGATTGTGAAAATTTCTGCTTTGTTGATGATCCCTTAGTCCATACTTTTTGTTGTTTGCTGAAGGTAGATAGCTGTGCAAAGTTAGCCTGGACTTGATTTGAAGCTGCCCCAAACATTTATCTTTAATTCATGCATGCGGTGGATGAAGGATGAAATATCTATAGTCCTTAGAAGATAGCACAATTTCCATGATACTGTGAAATCCCTGGTTAAGTGGGATATTGTTTTGAAGGATTGTCCATCGTAGGGACTCCATAGTCACTATTCGCAGCAAGCTTTAGACTTAGAAACTTTTCCTTACCTTCACTCTTTTTTCACTTTTTTTAGAAACTGAACAATACCAAGGTTCATTGCACATTGTAAAGCCAAATCCAACAATTAAAATGGAGTTCAAGATTGCTGTTTGAACCTACAGCCGATGCACATCAACTTCCCATCCTAGGAACTCCATTCCAAGATCCAACTTCATGCTTTGTGTCCACACTTTGTATTTTCTGTAAGACGGTCTTGTGATTCCAGCAAATCACATCAAACTACTGAGGTATCTAAGCACTATCATGACCTGACACCCGAGAGACCTTGGGATAGTGTTCTGCAACTCGATTGTGGAAGATTGTCTTTCAAGAGAGGTAGTGCACCTACGCACTGCCTGTGTTGAAAAGTGCATAAAAACACCATCAACACTTACATTCTCTGACCAAGATTTCCTAGCCTAACCATCTCACAACTGTGCACTTCACTTGGAAACCATTGTAAACAAGAGTAAAATCAAAATGGTCTTGGTGGATGGAGGTGCAAGCTTGAACATATGTTCCCTAAGCCTCATAAAACAGTTGAAAATATCAGAAGATTCCATAGACAAAGGAAAGGGCATCATGATCAGAGCATATGATGACCAAGAAAGAGTGTCTCAGGGCACGATTAAACTCCCTATTCAAGTAGGGCCAACACTCATAGAAACCACATGTCAGGTCTTGGACCTCGAGCTGCCATACAATATCCTCTTGGGTTGTCCATGGATCCATGCGATGAAGCTGTAGCATCAACCTTTCACCAATGTGTGAAATTTACACATAATGGACAAGAGGTTACTGTCCATGGAGATCCTGAACTATTCTCATACTGTAAGAATCTTGAAGCCAAATATTACAAAATCCCCCAAGTGCCAAAAAATGATGAGGGCCCATCCACATCATACATTGATCCCGCCACCCTCATAACCACTTTTGAGACAGAGACACCCGCCATTCCCACCATCTCTGACATCAAGCTCATCATCCAAGAGGATAGTTGTGGAGGTGACATGCTCCCTAACAATGATTTTGTGATATGAGAGTTACCACAATCTCCTAGATCATGGGGACACCCACAAGAAAATCAAGCTTCCACATCGCAAACATCTCCTGAAGACTACCCTGAATTCACAAGATGGGGAGACCTTGGCCATGAGGTCATTGAAGCAGATCCATCTCACATGCTCTATCAAGATGAAAGACTGACACCAGAATTACCAATGGATGAGACAAGCAAAGGCCTACACATGATGCTTGCAATGGGCTACAACAGAAATCAAAGACTGGGACAAAATGACAATGGCCTCATAATACCTATCATGCTAGAGACGTGACCCATAACAAATCTTGGCCTTGGATGTACCCCTCCGAGAATAACCATACGTGGCCAAATTCCTCCTGTTAGAACAGTTAATATTTCTCCTCAGCCAGTACTAGTGCAAGTACATTCACCAATAGTCATAGATAGAGACACACATAATTTCATAACTGAGCCCTATATTAGTAGCGATGACAAGGAAATGTTGACCAATCTACCTAGGTTATTTGAGGACACCACCCTTTGCATGATTAGTACCTTATCATTCAAATTTGATCATCAAAATCATGAGATCCACCTAGTTTACCCTTAACTGATCTACTATGACCAATGAGGACCACCAGTTCTCGATACATTCCAAAATGATGAGGTGCTCTCGGAATTCATGGGATTGAGGGATAACATTCCAAATGGAGATCACAAAGCAGGCTTTATAATAGAGTTGGACACACATGCCTATTATGGGAAAATGATTGAATCCTTCAGTCGCAAAAGTGAGAAACTAAGAATCATATCCAAGTCCTTGAGTGAAAACCACACTATGGCACTCTCTGACAAGAAAATAGTAAAAATAAAGGATGTATCCAATGGTGAAAACCTCTCTGAGGCACCCGGGGATGAAGGATTCAATCTTCCCTTAAGAGCTATTCACCAGGAAAAGTTAGTGGTCTTGATCAAAAAATGCAATCTAGTCAACCTAGGAATAGAGGAGACCTCGCATATCACATTCTATGTGGAATCACTATTATTAGAAGAACAAGAACTCCTAGCAGCATTCCTAAAAGAAAGGCAAATAAACTTTGCATAGAGTTATGCCGATATGCCAGGGCTTGATCTAGAGACCGTGGTTCATCACTTAGCTGTGTATCCAGAAGCAAAACCGGTCAAACAAAAGCTTTAAAAAATGCATCCTCAAATTCCCTTATTGGTCAAAATGGAGCTCAAAAAGTTGTTAGATGTAGGATTTATCCGAACAATCGATTATCTAGAATGGGTATCAAATATGGTACCTGTTTCAAAGCCTGACGGAGCCATTAGAATCTATACAGAATTTAGGGATTTGAACAAAGCATGTCCAAAGGATGATTTCCTCCTACCCAACATTGACATGATAGTAGACATGATAGAAGGACATGAGATGCTATCACTAATGGATGGATTTTTCAAGATATAACCAGATCATGATAGCAAAAGAAGATCAACACAAGATGACTTTCACTTGTCCATGGAGGACCTACTACTGGAACATGATGCCATTCAACCTAAAGAATGTAGGAGCAACCTATCAAAGGGCCATGGTACTACTATTCCATGATATGATTCAAAAAATAGTCGAAGACTATGTCAATGACATCCTAGCGAATTCAAGAAAGAGATAAGATCATATAGCAACCCTAAGTGCTATCTTTGACAGACTAGAGGAATACAAAGTTAGACTAAACCCTAAGAAGTGCGTCTTCGATGTACAATCAGGTAAATTTCTAGGATACATAGTCTCCATGAGGGGTATCGTGGTGGATCCAGAAAAAGTGAAGGAAATCCTTGAGATGGAAGCCCCAAAGACATTAAAACAATGGAGAAGCCTCCATGGCCGACTTCAATCCATCTGACGATTCATAGCACAACTGGCAGACAAACAGAATCCATATTCTCACCTACTCCACAAGGGGGTAGCATACAAATGGGATGCAAAATGTGAAGATGCATTTAACAAAATCAAGGAATATCTACTGACACCACTAGTTTTAATGCCACCTATCCTAAGAAAGCCATTGATCTTATATGTGTTAGCAACAACAGTAGCCATGGGAGCTCTTCTTTCTCAACATGATGAAAATGGAATGGAGAGGGCCATCTACTATATCAATAGAACAATGGTCGGTCACGAGCTAAATTACTCATTCATCGAGAAAGATTGCCTCACAGTAGTGTTTGCATCCCAAAAATTTAGACACTACATGTTGGCACACAAGATAAAGCTCATTGTGAAAATTGACCCCCTCAAGTATCTCTTATCAAAGGAAATGCTCACAGGCAGAATGGAAAAATGGGTGATGATACTGTTAGAGTATGACATCGAGTATGTAGATCAGAAAGCCATCAAGGGTCAAGTTATTGCAAATCAACTAGTAGAAGCACCCATTTATTCTGAGAACCCTCTTGTCTCAGAATTCCCAGATGAATCCATCTCTAACCTCAATGTAACTGACCATTGGAAACTATACTTCGATGGTTCATATACACAACATGGATTAGGAGCCGGTGTCTTCTTCATCACTCCACAAGGGGACTACATACCGAAGTCAAACAAATTGGCATTTCCTTGCACCAACAACATAGAAAAATATGAGGCTTTGACTATAGGCCTCAGGATAGTAGTGCAATGGAACATCATAGCTCTCAAGGTGTATGGAGACTCTCAGTTGATCATAAATCAGGTTAATAATGAATATCAAACTAAGGATAAAAAACTCACTCCATACAAGAAATTGGTGGAGAGTCTAAAGGAATCCTTCATTGACATAACATTTGAGCATATTCCAAGAACCAACAACAAAGCAGCAGACGCCATGGCTACAATCGGGTTTTTATTAGACATCCCTCATAATGTGCCAAGGTATGAATTTCTGATTGAGCAGCTTCTCATCCCCACATTCGAGGTACTGAAATTGGAATATGTGTGTGAAATTGTTGGTCCTAGTGATCCTTGGTATCATGACATCTACACATCTTCACATAGGAGTCATACCCGCTGACCTACCATCAAGCCTAGAACAAAACTTTATCAAAAAGGAATCCAAATTTGTGATCCTAGGTGATACCTTATACCGTAGAAGCATAGAAGGTACCTTAATACGCTGTCTAAATGCCGAGGAGGCATTAACCGCTCGAACCAAAGTTCATAACAGTATTTGTGGTTCACACTCAAGTGGAATGACCATTGCCAAGAAACCACTGAGGTTGGGGTATTAATGACCCACAATGGAAACAGAAGCACATGATCATGGTAAAAGGTGTTTACAATGTCAGCAGCATGGGGACCTCATCCATGCTCCAGCTCAAGAGCTTCATCCGATTGTCACACCATGACCCTTCTCATAGTGGGGACTCAATCTCATTGGAAAAATCACACCCACCTCATCCAATGGCCATAAATTCATTATTACTGCAACTAAGTATTTCACAAAGTGGGTGGAAGCCATACCCATGACATATATCACTGGGAAGTAGATCTCAAAATTTATCCTGAACTATCTCATCTGTCGTTACGGTGTTCCACAAGCCATTATCTCAGATAATGGAACACCATTCAAGAACCAAAAGCTTCACAACTTGTGCGAGAAATTCAAAATCTAGCATTGCTTCTCCACCCCATACTATCCCCAAGGCAATGGCCAAGTAGAAGCCATGAAAAAAACCATCCTCAAAATCCTCAAGAAAATAGTCAAAGATGTAGGTCATGACTGGCACTTACAACTTAATCCCGCCCTCTGGGCTTATCAAACTAGCATCTGCACACCCACTGGCACCACCCCATTCTCCTTGGTGTATGGATCAGAAGCCGTACTCCCTATTGAGATCGAGCTCCATCCCTTAGAATATCATTGCAAAATATCATCACTGATGAGGACTATCGGGTATCAAGATTAAACAAGCTGGAGCTACGGATGAGAGATGCTTAGATGCTTTGAATCATCTACAAGTCTATCAAAATAGACTCAAACGAAACTACAACAAGAAGATCAGAAGCAGGACTTTCCAAGTTAGAGAATTAGTCTTAAAAGAAAATCAGAAGAATGTCCCGAATCCCAGTAGTAAAGGAAAGTTCAAACCCAATTGGTTAGGGCCTTTCATCATCATAGCAAGCTATAAATCAGGGGCATATCAGCTATCAACACCTAAAGGGGAACCTCTGTAGGAGCCCATGAATAGCTCCCATCTCAAAAAGTTTTATGCATAAATATTTCAAGGTATACAACCAAAAAATCCAAAAATTAAGAAAATGTCATTAAAAAATGGTTACTTAAGTGAAAACCTAGCAAACAGGCATCTTGTTAACAACAAAAAAAGCAAAAAAGCAAAAAATCCAAAAAAAAAATTAGAAAAAGGATCAAAAAATTGTCCTCTAGTGAAAACCACTTTCGTGGCACTTTGGGCAAGTACCTCAGTGAAAACCTGGCAAATAGGCGCCATGTGTAAATAACCTCTTTTCATCCACCAAGATCTTTATGGTTTGATCTGCATCATCCATCCATTTCACTTCCATCATCCATTGCATTCAGGTCTCTATCCATCACTCATCCACTTGCATCAGCACCATAGCTTGGTCATGTGTTCGTATCATGATCCCTCCTAGTACTACTCAACCCATCCTCAAGGTTAGTTTGTCCTACCTTTATTAGAGTATTCTATTGCATCATGCTGGGGGCATGTTCTTATCGGATCAGATTTGTGTTTGATCTTAAAGTCCTCAAATCAAAAAAACCAAAAACATTAGAAAATTAGAAAAATCCAAAAAACATCAAAACATATCAAAATCCAAAAACAGGTTAAAAAGTCATTCAAAAAACCCAAAAATAGAGTTGTCTTGTCGAACTACATTGTCTCTAAGCTTGAACATAGGCAAGGTTTATCTTTGATCATCCCCCAAGACATTTAGGTCAGTCCTATAGGATTCTGTCATAATAAACTGACATTTCATCATGTATATCGTCATCTATAAATTGGTCAAGTCATCAGTCAAACTACGTGGTCTCTGCATGTATAACGTAGGAAAGGCTCATTTGTCGATCAACCCTTGAGACCCCTAGGATAGGTCTTTAGGTTAGTCTCTTGGTCAAAATCTCAGAAAATCCCAAAACATTGGAAAATCAAAAATCAAAACATTTGAAAATCTTGAAAAAAACCCAAAAAAAGCCTCAAAACATTGCAAAAGCATCAAAAACATCCAAATATTTGAAAAAAATCTGTCCACCTCATCTCACTTGCATCTGCAATAAGTACCATCCATAATAAACTGATCGTCGTCATCAACCTTTGGTAAAATAATCAAAAACAAGTCTAGCAGATTACAAGTAGAATTTCAAAATGTCAAGTCATAAGTCGAAGTCAGTGAGTAAAAAAAATGGTCATCTCTTCGTATCAATAACACATCATCTGAATTTATCCCATATCAATCATCCTTTATAAATGAAATGATGTGCCGCCATCCACTAACATGTCCTAGGATGAATCCTTCCTACAAGGGGCATTATCTTTTGGCAATAAGTTTCGGTTATTATCTTAGAAAACACATCCTCTTTTCGTTAGTGGTATTAAAGAGCATTAGTTTGTTTGTCTACTTGGTCTTTATCTTTCGACTTAACTTATTTGCACTCATTCCAAGGACATCTCGATGATATCCCAAAACAGAGTCCATTTAGAGAAATAGGAATGGGGCAATGATCATTATCTTTTATCTGCTGTGCTTGTTGGACATTCTTGTAATATAACCTTGGCGAATACTTGCTTTGTTAGGTATGTATGGAAGAGGTCTAGGGCAACTTGTTGACTATTACAGTGATAGTTTTACCTTTCTGTGTTTTGGTCTAAGGTGTCTGAAACTTCTAAAGTACATCCTAGCAAGGTTTCCGTATGTCAGGTGTGAACAAGAATACTCCTATCTGATTGTCGAGTCAAAGTCCATCACACTAAGTACCACACCATCCTGATTGTCTATACCTTGATGCATCGTACCATGTGTGTTATCAAACATAAGATAATTGGCCCTTTGAAAATCCCAACTCCTAGGCAAGTAATCATCATCATCATCATCATCATCATCATCATCTCATGTCTTGTTCAAATCTCTTATTTTCTTCTATCTCTTGCTTTTCACGCTAACATGGTACCATGATAGTTAATAATAAATCATCATTAATGCATCCATCCTGCATCCAAAAACCATACTACATAATGAATATCATATCATATAGAAGGCATTAATCATACCACATGCATTCATCCCCATCATTGCATAATATAGATTGGTTATTCTAAACATCTCATAAACCATGCATTTATCATCTATTTGCATAATCATAAAAGCATCATCATATCAAATCATGTGCATCCATACCATCCATACATCATCATATCATCCATTACATATAAACATCATAATCATCTCATCATCAATAATGTAACTGCCATGGTATAAATTAGCATCAAGTGGGTGTAATAAATCAAAATAGGCATGAGGCTACCCATGGCTGATGACTGTCTACATCATCAAATCTGTCCACATCAAATATTCGATTTGAACTGATCTTGAACCTCTTTTTCAAGAGATCAACCCTCAAATCAAACCTCTTCGCCCGATCTCTCGAGGGGGCAGTATACCAGCATAATTCTTTGGTTGGGGCAATAGTGAGGCATCTAAAAAATCAGAGAAATTTTGACTTTTGATCAGGGAAAGGTTATTCTTTGAACCAACGCAACAAGTGCATCACTTTAAAGAGGGGCAAAATATAGACATAAAAAATATACAGATTGATCGCACACTCGATCCTAATCCACTAACATCGTTTCATACTAAATCATCCCTCGATCTAACCATTTAATAAAATCTCCTTATTTGATTAAATTCATCAATATTCCTCTCTTAATTAAATAAATCACTTTATCTAATTAAGTCACCTCTTCTCAATAATTAAATTAATCATCTTGTTCTAATTATCTAATTTAATTAAATAATCAATTTTATTTGAGTAAATCTCTTAAGTCTATCTATTAAATTAAATAAATTAAAACCTTATTTAATTTAATGTATTATCAGCTCCTTTTAATTAAATAAATCAAAATCTTTATTTGATTAATATCTTATCACATTCTTCTCATTATTTGATTTAAATAAATCCTAAAATCTAAGTCAAATAAAATATCCTATTAAATTAATTGACCCTTGATTAATTTAATCTCTTATCATGTCCCATCCCCTAGATTTTGCAACTTGCACATGAAAATAGATTTAATTGATTTATTAAATCTCTATTTTCCTCACAAGGTATCTTTGAAGGAATATTCCCAAATTTAAATTCAAAAATGTGAGTTGACATGTCCTTCCAACAAGGAAATAACTCCACCTTACATGTCCTTTTCCTTGAGCCAAGTGGCATTTAATGCTTTCTTTCTTCCCCCCCCCCCTTTCAAGACATTTCAACAAATTTGAAATTCAAATTTATGCATTTATTGGCACAATCCTCAAAACTTGCTCAACCTTCATCCTCTCACATGTTGACAAGTGGCATCATGTCATTAGATGAATGTTAGTCCCACATTGCTCTATTTTAGACATTCATCCATCTTTTCATTCTATAAATAAAGAGCTCATATCCTCATTTGATCATCCACAATTTGAGTAAAGTTACCATGCTCAAATATCTATCAAGTTTCATCCATCATCATTGAGTTCTTAGCTAGGTTCTTTGCTGATTTTAGCTTGGAGCTTTCATCAATCTTCATCAAAGTGGATCACAATCTTCACCAAATCATCAAAGCTAGCATTGGAGTTGGGAAAGGGCCAATTTTCACATCAAATTGGCACCAATTCCCCCATGGGATTCATAGTTTGCATTGCTTTCAATAGGATTTAATCTACTTTCTTGTTGTTTGATTATTTTCTTCTCTTCATTCCTATTTTGAGTTTTGTTAATGGATTTCATGGGGAATCCTTGTTCTTACTTGCATTTGATCTCCTAATCTATTCATTTGTTGGGTATGTACAGGATCATGATGGTCCAAAAAGTGGCAATATGATGGGTTTTTGTAGGGTATGTGGTTGATGACTTTTTTTTACCCAAAATTGATGAAACGAAAAGGGTTTTTTAAGGAGATTCTTAGCTTTCCACCAATATAAATTATTCTTTACTTTAAATTTAATAAATAATTATTATTTATTTTCTATTTGAATTATAACAAAAGTGTTAATTGATAGGCTAATTGAAAAAAATCTATAGCTTTGAAACAGTATCACATTTTTGGAATCTAAAACATGTGTCACATTCTATGCTTCACATACTATAGGATTAAAAAAAAAAAAATGAATTTCATGAAGTTTTGACCAAGTTAAGGTGGTTAGACATACAATTTTTTTTTTTTAAAAGTTGTAATAAAAAATTCATAATTAATTATTTACTTGAAAAAATTACAAAAAAATATGTATCACATCAGGATATGAGTCCTCTACTTATATCTAAAATCTTTTAAAAATATATTATAATTTTATTGTTGTTAGGGTGGTCAGACAGACACCTACTTCTTGTTTTTTCCCTGAAATTTAAGTACTACTGCATTGAAATTTCAAATTTTCACCGAATAGATTTTAAAAATAAAAAATAAACCTAGTAGTTTAGAAACAACATTCAATTTTCTACAAATTATACTTTTACATATTTTTTAAATAATATAGATAACTTATTCAAATTTTTATGTCAAGTTTCCTAACTCTAATTTTTCTGATGTTTTTGCCACTTAAGGGCTTGTTTTTTCCATGATGATCCTGCACACACCCTGTTGTGTTTTGCAGGTATTTGGATTAGGGATTCACACACACACACACACACACACACACACACACACACACACATATATATATATATCCTTCATGGAAGAAAATTTATTTTTTATGCAGTGAACATCACTCCTTAAAAATGGTGTTTGCTTAAAAAAACTAGTTTTTGAAGGAGATGGAAAAAGAAGTGCAATCTAATTCCAAAAAATTTAAAAATATATATTTAGAATATATAGAAAAAATGTCACAAATCACTATTTTTCATCATCTTTAAATTCCACATGGTTTAGCACTATAGGTTCCCGAAAGAAAATATTTAGTTCAAAAAAATCAATTCAGTGCCGAGTTTGGACAAAAATTGTAAACCAGTATTGTGGGATCACCCTCAGATCTTGTTGAAAACCAGGCTAAGGTTGATTGATATTATTGATGGATTGATGATGATAACATTGTTGAGGATACACAATAATGCAAAGATAGTGTTAAGCAACACAAGGATTGGGAAGTAAATCGTAGATTTTTGGCACTCTAGGTCTCTCTAACATTTCTAGGGTTTTTCACCTAAAAGGAGAGAGAAAGGAGCCAAAGAATCTAACAAGTTTCCTCAAATATGCAATTATGGATAATGTTATGCCTAAATGAACTAAAATAAATGCAATTGAATGAATGAAACTAATCTAAATGAATGTAAAACTAAGATTTAAGCTATGTTTGAAAACATAGTGTGATATGCAAATAATAAAGGAATTGAAGAAAATATGTAGAACAAAAGGGACATAGATGAATCTGAGTACACCTGGATGTAAATTACTTATGTTAGGATGTCTAGAATGCTGAAAAAAATTATATAAAATTCACAGTGGGACTCATTCACCAAGGGTGGCAAATCAGTCCTCCTACTGGTGAAAAAGTCTCGAGAACTAATTTCTAACAATCAAGATCCAAAATCTGACAAAATATAGATTTTCAGGACTCAATTGGGACTCATTCACCAAAGGTGGTGAATCATTCCACTCCTATATTTCTATAAAATCAAACAACTCTATAACACCAGATTTGGAAATGTCTAAATGTTGGGTTGTCGAAGTTGGTTCTATAGGAAACATACAAAAAACACTCAACAAGCTTGAAACAATGATAGGTTGAATTGAAGAACCTAGTTGACTTGATTTCCACTTTTCAACACCTTTAAACTTGTCAAATCTATAAAACAAAGGCTACAAATACACATGCATGGGGGAAAAATGTTGGAGGGTTAGCAAATAGGGGTTTTCCTTGGTCAAACTCCACTTTGGTAATCAAACTAAATGGAAATAAATGAAATGCAAAGGAAATGATATATGAACAACATAAAAGTTTTAAAAACTTATCAAAATCCTTAATAATGCAAGTATGATATAATGTCAATGGTTGCTTCAAAGTGCTTCAATAGTTTCTTGAATTGACGTTGTAACATTCTAGATTGATTTCTTGAATGCTTGGATGAATATTTGAATGAATGGATTTTAAAATGAGGTGAAAATAACTTAATTATATCAATCTTTTGTCTTATTAACCGTTCATACATCATTACAGGCTGACATCAAGCATATTTTTGATTAAATCCTAAAATAAATTTGAAATATTTTGAATTTTGGATCCAAGAGGGACTCATTTGCCACCCATGGTAAATGGATCCCACCTTGGACATGAAACTAGGTGTCAAAAATTAAATGTTATTTAATTTTGTGTGTTGGGATTATCTTCAAGAATACACTTAAATAAAGCTTTTGAGTGTATAAAAAGGCCAAGTAAGATATGAGAAAGGGATAAATAAGGGGAAAATTCCTAGAAAAGTGTGAATCTTTGTTACAAGACATTACAACACTTTAAAATATGACTTGATGTGTAAAATGGTGATTTTTAGGTAAATTATAATAGAGTCTAGAATAATGTAGAAATTTTTTACACCACTTCACAACACATTCACAAGACTTCAATATTTAAATTTTGGTACCTAGATAAGCATGTTCAAGCCATGTTGCAACATAAAATCAAGACAAAATATATAAAACACAATGGAACAAGACCTAAAAGGCCATGAAAATGAAAAGGGGCCATTTTTCTATGGCATATTTAGCCCCCACTTTAGTGAGAGGAAGAACTTGGTTCAGACTCACACTAAAGTAGGCATGAACATTGAGAAGAGGGTTAAAATGTACTTATGTTAGAAAGATGGAATAACAAGAATCAAGAGGGATGATCAAGCCCCCAGGATGAAGATCCCATGGAAAACCAAACATAAGAACAAAGGAACACACAAGTGTTGAGAAATAGGCGAAGATTCGATCATCAATCAAAATAGTTGTGAATCAGCTCTAGGAAAAAGGAGAATGTGTACTCACTCTGGGCCCATAGAACTTTTGATCCTCTATGGGATGAGAAGGGCAAAGAAAAAGAGACACATGCTAGTTGGCATGCACTCACAAACACAAAAGTTTCTATATGGAAAGTCATGCCTCTATTTGGGCTTCCCATTCAACCATGCCAAAGTTATACCTCCTAATAAATTTAACAAGGCACCACAAAGAAAAAGGAAATGTAAATGTTGGTTTAAGCTTCATGAGACAAGAAAAAACTGTATGTTTAGAACTCATGAACAAAATAGGATGGCACCACAGGCATGCAAGTTGCGTTATGCAAGGTGGCCAAATAAGAATGCAAAATGTAAAAATGTAATGCGAAATATGTTCAAAGTAGTCTTGTTCTATTTATGTAAGGTCAATCACTTAGGGAACATTGTGTCTAATGTCTCCAAGAGAGGACCAATCAAATAATAGTAAATTCACAACTTATGGGATGTAGTGCATCACATCAACCACCAAGAGGAATGTAATATACTAAAAAATATCACACTTATGAAGGACATCACACTCTATGTCATCCATAAAGTAATGAACGCATCATATAAATGACAAGGCTACACTAGGAATAAAGAATGCAATGAATGATGGTGTTGTATCCCCCCCACTTTAAAAGAATTGATACACATCATTTTTGAGAAATTTCTTTAAAGTAGAAGAAGAAAAACAAGACATGAGAGCCAACCAGGAAAGCCCTATTTCAAGTCCTATGTTTCAAAGTTAGGCTGTCATGTCAAGGAAAATGAAAAGAAAAAGAAAGAAAAGGGAGTTTCCCCTAAAAAAGAAAGCATGCCAAACACATAAGGGATCTATGGATTTGGGGTCAGTATGTTCATTGTTGTAATGTTTTTATGAAAGAGCATGGAATTGTCATCATTCCCTGAATACATAGAATGAGAAGAATGACACGGAGAGAGCGAAAACAAAAGGAAAAAAAGATTTATTTTGGGTCAACATGGAAGAGACATTGCAGTCTTGATGCCTTGCATCATCCCTAAAAGGAAAACACAAGAGAAAAAAAAACAAAAGAAGAGAAACAAGCTTTTGGGTCAACATGAAGGAGACATTTTCGTCTCAATGCCTTGTGCCATCCCCAAAATTAAGGAAAACCACAAGAAAAGACAAATAAAAAGAAAAAGAGACCTTATGGGTCAACATGGAAGATACTTAGGGAGTCTCTATACTTTGCATCATCCCCAAAGGAAAAACACAAAACAAAAAGAAAAAGACAAGGACCACTTAGGTCAACATGGAAGAAACTTAGGGAATTTCTATGCTTTGTGTCATCTCCAAAGGAGAACAAAAAAACAAAAAGAAAAGTACAAGAAAATTGAAAAGCAATGTATGACATATAGAAGAATAGAGGTAGGAATAGAAGAAGTGTACAAATAGAGAAATAATATCAAACACATGACACGGGGGAACACGATACACACATAAAATAAAAAGGAAAAAGGAAAGAAAAAGGCTAGCAATGCAAAGGAAAATCAACCATCTAATATGTTATCTACCTCCTAATCATGATAATCAAATTGTAAGGGTGATTGACTATCCACTGGAGGAATTGCAAGTGCCATACTAGGAGAGTCACCAGGTTGTGAACTTGGTGTGAGAGTTTTTTCATCTAAGCTCATAGAATAGGAGAATAAAGCATTCAAAATATTGTGCACCTCTTCATCAATTTTAACAATCTCTTCGTCATCATCCTCATCAAGATTAATGACTATAGGAGGACAAAGAGTGATTTCCAAGGAAGGATGTATCTGCAATGGGGGTTGTTGGATAAGTTCAAATTGTTGTGATGGCAGGGATGGAATCTTGTGTGGTATGTCAAGAAGATTATCAAGAATTATTTTCATCAATAGGGGAAGTTTATTTTCTTTATTTGTTTTAGTTTTCATTTTTCTAGTGACAAAATGACAACATCATCGACATTCTCTAGCAGCCTAATCTCATTTAATTCTATTTTGAAGTTGTTGAGGTGTTAGAGTGGATTGATCAACTTTAGGATTTTTCATTTTAGAAGGAGATGGATCAATCTCTTTCTCCTTAGCTTTATAAACTTGTTTAATTGAAGGTGGCAAGGTTGGACTACTCTCAACATCTCTTGGTCTCTTAGAGAAAGAGGTTGGGGGATTAGATTGAGATGCAGTTGGTAAGGGTTGATCTTTGTCAAAGGTAGTGTTAAGAATGGTCTCATCTATAACAAGAGATTTAGAAGTGGACGAGGAAGCACTAAAAAGAGACAATTCAGCTATCCTTTTGGTTTTAAACTTTTGGTATGCTATGAAAAAGGAGTCCTTTCTAGGTGTAATAGGTTTCATCGCTTTGAGCCAAAAGGCTTCGAGGAAAAAGTTTCCTCAGAGGATAAGGGATTAAATCAGCTATGGTGGATGGTAAATATTTCATTTCCATGTGGAAACTTCAAACACTTATGAATGATTGATGCAACCGCTTTCATTGAGTGAAGCCAAGGGTGGCCTAATCACAAATGAAATTGGTCAGATTGTGAAATGATAGAAAATATCACATCTACTGTTTCTAGTCCTACTTGTAAAGGTAGCATGATCAATCCAATTGTAGGGAAAGAAAAACCATTGTGTTTTTTTATCCATACAGTGGCTTGATCATAATCATCTTGATATAAGTTATGCAATACCAAAAAATCCTCTGTGATCACATTTTCACCACAAATGGGATCTATTAATATCCCATTTATGGGCTTATCATAGATTTGGCCAGCTATGTAGAGAAGACCGTCAGGAAGCTTTGGTAATATGTCTTTATCAGAAAATGTGATATCAAGTGATTTAGTGTTTTGGCCCTTATGAGGGATAACGTCTATCACACCTATGAGATTATCCATAAGACTACTTTCAATAATCATTGGAGATATACCATGTTGCTCATTATGTGTATCAATAGACATTACATCGATTTTAGAAGGTTTGCTAGCCTTCAAAAATGAAGTGGTATGTTTAGGCATAGGGTTGGTGAAAATTTGTAAATTTTGGTTAGTGGGTGCAACGGATTAATTGCCCCTATCATTCACACTCGTAATGGACAATTCTCTTGAATCAATGAAGTATTGAACCAGATGTTTTAGATGCTTGCAATGTTTAGTGTCATGTCCATTTTGGTGATGGAAGTAACAATAAGCATTAAGCCTGAAGGTGGGCGGTAAGAGTTGGTTTGGATAAACTAGGTAGATGGGTGGCAAAGTGAGCATACATTTTTGGATTAATTGGTTCAATGTGTTATAGAGGGAATTGGGTAAAGGAATGAATTGTCTATTAGGATGCCAATAATGAAAAGGCATAGTTCTCTTAACAACGGCCCTAGAATTTTGAACTTGTTGGGTGGGTTGTGGTTGCAAAGGCATATTAAAATGTAAGAAGCTTCTATTTAGTCTATGAAAGTTTTAATTATTATTATTTTTTTGATTGTGATTATTGTTTTAGGTTTGTCAACTTGGCTAGTGGTGGATGTGGAATCACAAATTGAAACCGAGTTATGATATTCAGACAAGTTTGTGCAAGTTTGTGCATAAATGCATAAAAAAAGGAAATTTCATCATGGTTAACTTATCCTAAAGGCTTCTATGAAAATTCTTGATAAACATCTTTTGTAGATGTGCATCATGAATCTTAACATCTATTTTGGCATACATAGATTGATATCCTGAGATAAAATCAATAATCTTTTCATCTGTGTTTTTTCTACTTGTCATGAGGTTAGTCATAGTTTTCTTAGGTGTCATGTGAACTTGAAAGTTACTTATGAAGGCATCCACCAACTCATTAAAGGAGATGATGGAATGATTAAGAAAGTTAGGTAACCAATCTAAGGAACTATCTTTCAAGGTCTTAGGGAAAATCTTAGCTAAGAGTCTCTCATCAAGGACAAAATCACTACATAAAGTTGTTAAAGCATTAAAATGGTTGGCAGTGTCTCCTTTTCCTCCATTTTTCTCAAAATGAGGCATTTCTATCCCTTGTGGCATCGGGGTACGCAAGATCTCTAAGGATAATGGACTACTACAAACATGATATGTGATAGGAGCTATTTGACCTTGGCTAATGATGGAAATTTGATGTTACATGGATAAAATTGTGTTAAGAAGTTGTGTAATGATAGGATCATGGTATGTAGGTTGAGGTGGAAGAGAAAAGTGTGATGGAGTGTAAGTGATGGTAGGTGAAGTGAAAGGAATGCTAGGTGGTGTAAAGGTAGTGGAAGGGATTTGTGATGCCACAAGTGAAGTAGGAATGCTAGGTGGAATTGTGAAAGAAGGAGCCACATAACTAACCTGTTGCATAGTTGTAGTGACTTCAGGAGGGGTATAAGTTGGAATGGATGTGATGGTTGAAGGGGGAGGAACTTGAGATCCTCTTTGAGCAACATGATTGATTGTGGATTGGGTATTAGGAGGAGCATGCTTATTAAAAATCTCAACATTCTTCTTTAGGACTATCAAACCATCATCATGTGTTCAAGCAATCGATGAAGGTTGTCAATGGCGGGTATGGAAATTTTGGATACATTCTCAAGGGTCAATTCTTGTTGTAAATGTGTAAAGTCTTCATGAATATTAATAACCTTATCTTGAGAGTTTTTTTGGGTGTCAACTTATATGGGATGGAAAGGTGAAGGCATAGTAGCATTGTCAGTGCCTAATACACCATTGTCCAAACTAGGAGTAGGAGCTCTTGAGATCCCAAGGTCCACAACGAAAGTGCTATCATGGGATTCCATGAGTCTAGAACTTTGTCTCACCAAAGTATTATCAATGGAATACCAAACACTTGTACAAATACTCAAAGGTGGAAGGTGACTCAAATGTAATGAAATCTAATGTATGTAAATGCTAATAAAAAAATTACTTCTAACTATAATTGTAGACATGTAAAATGTACTAATTGAGATTACACACCTGATCTCGATTTAACTAACACTGTTTCATCCTGAATCATCCCTCTGTCTATCCATTTAATCAAATACCTTTATCTAATTAAATTCATCAATTTTCATCTCTTAATTAAGTAAATCAATTTATCATGTTAGGTCATTATTCCTTGTTAATAAAATAGATTATTATTTTTAACTAATCCTCTTATCTTTATTTAATTAAATAATTCATTTAATTTAATTAAATCTCTATATTTCCTCTATTAAATTAAATAAGCCAAACATTTATCTAATTTAATCTAACATCATCCCCTTTGGTCAAATAAATCAAATTATTTATTTAACTAAGTCTAAATCATTTGGGTATGTGCAGGATCATGATGGGCCAAACAGTGGCAATATGATGGGTATGTGGCTAATGACTATTTTTTACCCAAAATTGATGAAACGAAAAGGGTTTTTAAAGGAGATTCTTAGCTTTCCACCGATATAAATTATTCTTTCCTTTGAATTTAATAAGTAATTATTATTCATTTTCTATTCAAATTATGACTAAAGTCCTAATTGATAGGCTGATTGAAAAACATTTATAGCTTTCAAATGGTATCACATTCTTTGAAGCCAAAACATGCATCACATTCTATGATTCGTATACTATAGGATTAAAAAACAAAAAAATTGAATTTCATGAATTTTTGACCAAGTTAAGGTGGTCAGACATACGATTTTTTATATTTTTAAAAATTTGTAATTAAAAAATCATAATTAATTATTTACTTAGAAAAAAATTACAAAAAAATATGCATCACATCAGGGCATGATTCATCTACTTATATCTAAAATATTATAAAAATATATTATCATTTTATTGTGGTTAGGGTGGTTAGACAGACACCTACTTATTTTTTCCCTGAAATTTAAGTACCACCGCATTGAAATTTCAAATTTTCACCAAATAGATATATATATTTTTAAACAAATCTAGTAGTTTAGAAACTACATTCAATTTTCTACAGATTCTATTCTTACGTATTTTCGAAATAATATAGATTACTTATTCAAATTTTAACATCAAGTTTCCTAACTCTGATTTTTCTGAATTTTTTGCCACTTAAGGGCCTCCTTTTTCCATGATGATCCTGCACATACCCATTTTCACCTCTTTTTGATTTATTTCAATCCATAAATCTAAATTAATTAGTCAAATCACCTGATCACCTCTTAAATCAATCAAATCCTGATTAATTTAATCTAATTGCATGTCACATCCTATAGCTTTTCCCACTTGCACAATAAATCAATTTATTTGATTTATTAATTTCCTCTTTTTCCCTCAACAAGGCATCTTTGAGGAATATTCTTCAAATTTGAAAATCCCTCCAAATGGGATTTTTCCTTCCAAAAAGGAATTAACTTCACCTTATGTGTCCTTGTGCATTGAGCCAAGTTGCATTTAAGCCATTTCTTTCTCCCTCCAACAAGTCATTTCAACATTTTCAAATTCCACCTAATTGCAATAAATTGCACATTTTCCAAAATGTGCTCCACCTTTTTCCATTCACATGATGGCATGCAGCTTCTTCTCATTGGTTGAGGATTAGTCCCACATTCATCCCTTTTGACTATTATCTCTTCAATTTCTTCTATAAATAGAGAGATCATCCTCCATTTTCATATACACAATTTGAGCAAAGTTATTATACTTCACGTTCATCATAGAGCCTTTGCATTTCATCAAATTTATCAAGTTTAGCTAGGTCATTATAGGTTTTCAATCATGGAGAACATTTGAAGCAATCACCAAGTGGATCACCATCACTTAATCATCAACTAGCTTTCTTAGGAGTTAGGAAAGGACCAATTTCCACATCAAATTGGCACCAACTCCCTCATAAGATCAAGAGTTTTCTTTGTTTTGGATAGGATTAATCTCTTTGGTAGCTTTTCATTGTGTTGTTTGCTTTCATTCCTATTTTGAACAATGTTAATTGATTTTGTGGGAAACTTGAATCTTGACTTGCATTTGAACCTTCTAAAGTTTTTGTTTGTTGTGTTTGTCCAGGTCGAGGATTGGGGTTCACATTTTGGTGCTAGGAGGGCTGACCAGAAGATCTAATCACGTCTTTTCACAAAATTCCATGTTTTTTTGTTTTTTTTGGTGATCTTCTGCTAAACTAGACTAGCAGCTGGGGTGAAACACAACTGGCGTTGGTATAATAACATGGTGTATGAAGTATTTAGGTCACGCTAACCCAATAGCTATCTAGCATTTCACTCGAGTTTAGTAGTAGCGACCATCCTATAGTTCATCAGAGTGCCATGAATGATATCCGTGTAATGTTAGAATCCAATGGTCGACCGTTTAGAGTGCCATGGCAACTAAATGTAGCCTAATGATATACATGCCCCTAAACGTTTCAGGGGTGGGTGGGAGGAACTATAAAGAGGGGAGGATTGGGGGGGCGCCAGGGTGTAAGAATCCAATGGTCGGCCATTCTATCATAATATTATGGAGATGGGTTCATCAGCAGGAACTATAGTTTCCCACCCAACCCCTACTATTCAAGAAAGTTGGTTGGGCATTTCATTCCATTGCTTTCCATCCTTTCATAATTTCTGGGCCCCTTAGGGCTAGATTCTATACTACACATGCCCACCCCCCCTTTTACCAGTGATTGATAATTTATCCTAGCACATCTACCCAGCTTATTAGGCAGCTTATTCTAGCAACAATGTTATACAGAACCACCGATGCTCCAATGATGCTATACAACATGACTTCTAATTTCAAACTATGTGGCTCAGTTCTTTCTCACTTGAAAAATTCAAATCCAAACTGTGTCGCAGGGTCAATTCCGGATCATTAACTTTCTACAAACTATAAACTGCACCCCTGGATGAAACTATGTTGCATTTAAGCTCTTTTTCCTCACTGTAGAGTACCGTTTATTGACAAGTAGTGCCATATAGTGCCGCTGGTGCTTATCAAACTATTCCACCTATTCAGATTGCACCACTACAGGGAAATAAAAAGCTCAATTAAGTTTAATTCTGACATGTGTTGTTTTGATTTTATTATTTAGGGGTATTCACTACTTTTCATAATCTCTTTTTTATAGCACTAATCAGTTTTTATAAGTTGAGGGGAAGGAGAAAACGAAATTGAAGTTCAATCATGAAGCCATCCTTTTATCTTACCAAGTTTTTTTAAACACTTTTAGAGAACTTAATCTCTTTCAAGGATTTGTCACTTTTATGTGCTAAGGACCTACTAGATATCTTTTGGGTTGTAAAAAGAACAATACAAATTTCAATTTATGTTATAAAGGGTTAAAATGAACTTTAGGCAAATTGACTAGATTTTGTTTAAGGTTAACAATTGAACAAGACAACTCTCATTTGTCCTTTGGTGATTTAAAAAGAACTCACAATTACTTTGAAAGGTTAAAATGAACATGTGCTTCTTTGTTTTGTAATTATTTACCCTTGAAAGTAATACCATAGAAAAGACCTATATACTTCTCTCGTGCCTCATGGCGATCTTGAGAATCAAAAGGCTTTTTGGTGATATTAAGTTGTGTAATTAATTGACTCCACATTTCAATTGGGTACTTAAAATTCAACAAAGCTTGCGAGTACGAGTTAGGTATATCATGTGTGTTCTCTTTTTGTTTCTAAACAAAGATTGATCAAACTATGAATGTGCTTGCTCACTATTGTTTACCTTTAGAGGGGTCTACCCAAGAGACACATCTAAAAGGAGAACTCAAAGGTGACTCCAACTGGTTTTTCACTCAGGCTGGTATATAAATGGATAAGACTAAACTGTCAAGTCCTCATGGTATGTAGGTCTTAACCGTATAGTGTCTTTCGAAATGGGGTACTAACATAAAAATTATAAGCACCCCTAGTAGGATTGATTAAAGCCTTTATTGGCTTGTTATATGCTTGCAAGGTGCCATGTCCCCAATTTCCATGACTAAGAACCAATTTGTTTAGCAACCCAAATCCTTATCTATTTGTTGCAGCAAGAACGATCATTCTAAAGATTTCCCACATTTTTACGGCTCTTAGTAGAAATGAAAAGCATTCCATGGGAGATTCATGGGTGTTGATGCTTGTTTGACCCAAGAAGCGAGTGCATTGTAAGGGGGAGCCTATGTGGTCAAGCATCTAATCATTCGCTAAGAGTAGGTGTAGCTGGAACTGTCCAAGTGGGAACTCAACAAATATAGTATTTTCTATCCATAAGGTTGTACATGTTCTTGGAAACAAAACATTTTCTTGGTCAAAAACATTGGGAAAAAAAAATTCAACATGAAAATAAAATTTCAAACCCCTTAGGTAGAAGCAAATACCTTTGAAAAAATCCAAAAAATGTGCTTATCCTAGGATTATATCCTTGGAGTTTTCTAAGTGATTGGATTTATATCTCAATTTTCTCATACCAAGGTCAAAATTAGGCAACCATTGTCTTGATTTCCTTGAAATTTCACATAGCACTTTTGTGGGATGAAACAAAGTTAGCACATTGGACATCTATTTTGAAACCTAATCAAGAGTGTGTTTTGTGGTAAAACAAAGTCATTAAGTAAAGATAACAATTGAATCCCACACATGTGTTCTCAATGATATCATGCCAGATCAAAATTCAAAAACCATAGATCAAGAAGATTAGTCCAAAAGATCACCAAAAACATCTCTCAATGCTATACAAATTCAGACAAAGATTTCTTTTCAACTTTTATAGACGTGCATCAAGGGACAATCCAAATTTGTATTCATTTTACTATTGTCAAAAGCCAAGACTTTTTCAATAGTTTGAGAATCTTGTTTAGGGAAAAATGTTTTCTTCATCACCTTGGTCTTGTAAAGAAGATTCCTTCTATGTACATCTAGGATCAAAGCTCAAAACATCATCCATCATTCAAACATCAATCAATTTCACCTCACGAACAATTCTAGAAGATCTTGATACCATCCATTTATGTTAGGCTTCTTTGGAAAATCAAATCAAATAAAATCTTTGAAACAACATCCATGAATCCTTAAAATCAAAACATCAAAATAGCTTGTTCAACTTGGTATGTGTAGATGCATCCTTCTGCATATACGTAGTTGGATTATCATCTTGTTTGGTTAGTTGTTGGAAGATCCATCCTTCTCCCCACTTTTAATTAAATTGTCATTTTTTTTGGTTAGTTGTGAGTAGATGCATCCTTCTCCTCATCTTTAATAAAATTATCATTTGTGAGTCGATCTATCCCATAGATAATCATCCAACATGTTTGGGTCTGTTTGCTCATTATCCAAATCAATCAAGAATCCAACATCTAGGAATCAAATCAAAGTCAAATTCAATCGAAGAATCCAAATCAAATCAATCCAAACATCCAAGAAGCCAAAATTCCTAAGAATCTAGCATCCTTTCAATATTTTCAAAGAATTCAATCATCCACCATCATCCATTTGTCACACATCTTACACCATCTTACCTTTGATCTTTAACCATCCTAGTTTTTCTCTTTTGAGCTTCCTTGTTTGGTTCAAACAAGATCACAACTCAAGAATAACATGGAGAATAATCAAGAAACATCCACCACAAGTGACCTACGTCAAAATGCTCCTGAAAATCATCAAGTTGGACCAACCAATCCTTTTCCTAACCTCTCTCTTGTCACATGAGATCCACAAGAGGAAGCACTAGTGTAAGATATCATTGAAATAGGAATGACCCAAGATGAAATCAAAGATATGCTCAAAGACCCCAAGAATCAAAAACTTGTTAGAGCCATGATCAGAATGAATCCCTCCCAATATATGCCGGAATTGGCAAAAGAAGGGGGAAAACTACCTTCAAACTTCAACCTAAACACTATCGTGGATAGGCCTCTAGTACCAACTAGCCAATTGACTCAAAGAATTACTCAACCCATTCCACAGTCCATAGCATCCATCTCTACCACATATCCAATTGTCAACAAGGGGAGTGCTTTATTTAATTCCCTTCAAAAAAATCCCCTTGTTTATGTTGAGATGATGGATTGCACAGCCCTTGAAGCTCCAGAATCTTCAATGCAGGACTTTAGCCATGAAAGATAATCAACCACAAAGAGAAGTGTTGCAACAATGGAATGTTGATTAAAGATTCTATTGATAATATGATTGATATGATATTGATATGATATGATACAAATGAACAAGATGCCTGATTATATAGGCAAGAAGTAAAACCTAAAACCTAATATGCATGAGATGTTGCCACGTGTTATAATCTAACATGTGACAACATGTGAACCCTATCTAGATGATCATTAAATGATGAGATAAGTTATAGAAGGAATCTTATCCCACAAACTAGGAAGGGAAAAATATCCCATTTATTAAATGATGCAACCTAGGAGTAAATGATTTATGACCTAAGTTAACTTATGTTAGTGTAATAATTAATTAATTACACCAACACCTCCCCATAAGTGCAACTTAGGGAGGAAAATGCAATGATTATGCAAGATGATGATGATGGGTCCTAGCTACAAGGCCATGTTAGGTATCCATGTACATGAAGATGTAGAGAATTTCCCACAACCGGAGAAAAGGGGAAAACCTAGTGGAAACAAAACCCCTCTCCAAAAAGGAGATGAAAAAGAAAAAATGTGAGAATGGGAAGGATGGAGGACTCCCAAATACCCCCCAAGTACACCATCCATCACATGGATACAATAGAGAGACTAAATAGCCCCCCCAGAAGATGTGATCACCTACAAGAAAGGTAAGTGTCTGAAGACAAAACAAGATCCAATGCTAACAAAAAACTTGTCTCCCTTTTGGAAGAAACAAAACCAACTGCAAGTGGAGAGATTCTTCCCATTCCGGATAGGAATTGAAGGAAGGAAGGATGAAAAGGGATGATGATGTCTCTAAACTCTGCTCAAAAGTCTCCTTGCCTGATGAAGATGCCATAATCAATGAAGAGGGTGACAAACCAGGATGATGAAGCTGATGTTGAACAATATCCAAAGAAAAAGATAGAATGGATGTGATGGATGTGATGGAGACTTGATAGCCCCCTTGAATGAAGTGTCCTCAAAACCATTGAAGGAAGTCTAAAGCAACAAAGGTGTCCAAACCACAAATCTCCTGCTAGGGAGAAGCAAATCTAATGGTGGATGTTGAAGAAACTCCAATCCTGAATGGAATGACAGGGAAGAAGTCTTAGATATGAAATCTCTAAAGAGAAACCAAGTGCCTCCAAGATAGTATCTGGATTCCCAATCAAGGTCGAGACAAAGGAATGAGGAGACTCAAAACAACTCTCCAAAGCCAAATTTGAATAGAGGAGTGATATCCCCTCAAGAATGTCCTCCAAACCTGTAGAAGTAGCCAAGTCAGTGATACCTAAAATGAAGCCATCCTGTGATGTCAAGTCTGGAAAACTGAATGTGTCCTGATGGATGATGATAGTGGAAGCCTGAATCAATGATTCTGGACAAGGAATCACTAAACATGAAGGGATACCAACTGTCTCTGATGTAGAAGAAGCACTGAAAGGTACCTTGTCAACCTCTTCGAAAAGATCAAGGTAATCAACTTCCTGCACAACAATAGCATCATGGGGTACTTGATCAAAAAAATGATATGTTGAATCATGACCATCGGGGAATGGTGGAGTGTCTAAATCTCCGTATAGATCCTAAAGTTTAGTCCAAAGAATGTGAGGACAATCACAATGATCAATAGCATTCAAAACATTAGAATCAACTTGCATCTCAATGATTTCCAAAATAGTCTACCTCCTGCAACTCCAAGCAAATTCATGAATACCTTCACTTGGATGAGGAACTATACCAAATAGATGTGGCAAAAAATCAAGGGAATGAAGATGGTGGCAGATCCCATCTCGCCATTGCTGATAGTTACCCTTGTGCAACATAACCAAAGAAGGAGAGTAATATGCAAGCCCCATAATGAAAATTTCTCCACGAAAACAAAGACAATGACCTTCAACGAAAAATAGAGGACTTCTAGATAGATATGCAACTGAGAATACGCCTCCAAGATCAAGAAATTCTTCTTCAATCTTTAGGATGTCTCAAGAATCAAAAAACCAAAAAAAAGATACCTAGAGCTGAAACCAAAGAAGGTGACTGGACTGATGAAAAAAGGCACTGAAATATCTCTCGAATGTCGTTGGAATCTTTGAAATCTGACAATCTGATGTGAAGATATGCTCTTTTGAGTCAAGAATGGATGGTTGACTTTAGTTGACTTGAATATTTGATGACAGTAGAATCTTGAAAAATAGACTTCAATAGCTTTCCAACGGTATATTGTTTGCAAATTTTTGATATTGTATGTGGAAAATACGGCCTCCGGAAGATTTCTATCTAATTGGATTTGTGTTGGCTAACGAGGTACAAAAATATAGCACCCAAGGCTTAAAAAAATAAGCCCTTGGTCGTTGATATGTCTCCAATTTTGACGAATGAACAGGTGATCTATGGGTTTTGAGGCCTTTTGAACGCAATGGAGAGGTCGGAGAGGGCTTGATCTGCACCAAAAATCAGCTTGGCTCTTGGGTAGAGCCAACTAGCCCGCAACATAAAACTCCAAGCCTACTTGAATCTTGCACTCCAAACTTATTGGATCAAGGATTGATGTTTCAATGGACTAGCTCTAATACCATGTTGAGATGATGGATTGCACAGCCCCTGAAGCTCTAGAATCTTTAATGCAGAACTTTAGCCATGAAAGATAATCAACCACAAAGAGAAGTGTTGCAACAATGGAATGTTGATTAAAGATTCTATTGATAATATGATTGATATGATATTGATATGATATGATACAAATGAACAAGATGCCTGATTATATATGCAAGAAGTAAAACCTAATATGCATGAGATATTGCCAAGTGTTATAATCTAACAACATGTGACAACATGTGAACCCTATCTAGATGATCATTAAATGATGAGATAAGTTCTAGAAGGAATCTTATCCCACAAACTAGGAAGGGAAAAATATCCCATTATTAAATGATGCAACCTAGGACTAAATGATTTATGACCTAAGTTAACTTATGTTAGTGTAATAATTAATTAATTACACCAACAGTCTATACCAAAAATTTAGAAGCAAATACAATCATGGGAGCATCAAAAACTACCCCTCAAAATCCACTCCACCAATACGTTCCTTTAAGTTTCCATGATACCACTGATACATCCTTTCATGTGACTCCATCATATGCTCTTGACATGCAAGTGCCCCAGCCGTTGGTACAAGCAGGCTTATTCGAACCAGGTGGAATTTTTGGGGCTTCACCATCATCTGTTCTAGAGGGTTTACCGCCAATCCCATCATTACAACAACTACCTCCACTACCATTACCCATGTCAACATCATTCCTTTGTTTAGGGCTTCCCCCTTTACCTAACACCAATCAAGCCATCACATCAAATCCTTTGAATATACCATTGACATCGCACAAATAGATGGTATCTAATCAAACAACAACATCAATCCTAAAAAATCAAAACACTGTCTCCCAAGGACCCATCACTTCAATCATTCCAACCATCCCTATCACTTCAATCATTCCAACTAGCACTATCACACACATCACATCTCAACCCCTCACTACCATGATCACTCCAAGCATCTCTCAAGTACTCATCATTGTATCCAACATGATTCCAAATCCACCACCACTACCACCAAAACTAAATGCAGCAAGTCAATATAGCATTACACTAAAAGCTCACCAAGCCTACCAATAGCCGCTTCAATAGTACCAAGTTGCTCAACAAGATGGTCAGGCTACCCAAGCCTCTCAAGCTACACAACAAGTGCAAGATCAAGAATTGTTACAACAAAAAAATCCCAACAAGTAGTACAAGCCACTCGAGCTGCACAGTAAGTTGTGCAAGCTCAGCAAGCACAACAGGCCACATAGGCATGAGCCCAAGTGTTGTTATAGCAACAACAAGTTGCCCAAGCTACCCAAGCTACTCAACAAGCACAAGCACAAGCACAAGCACAAGCATAGGCTCAAGCATAACAAGCAACTCAACAACAAGCCTATCAACAAGCACTAAAACAATACAAAGAACAACAAGAAGCCGCCCAATTATAGGCTCAACAACAGGCCTACCAACAAGCACTAGAAGAATATGAAGAGCAATAAGAAGCTACCTAGCAATCGTTAGCAGATTAGCAACAAGCACTAGCAAATCAATAATAGTAAGCCCAACAATAGGCCTTACTAGCACAACAACAAGCATTGTTGGTACAACAATAGTTACAAGCATACTTGGCACAATAGAATGCACAAGCATCACCCATCAACCCAACCATTCCCCTAACAAATGAGCCACCTCATAATTTCTTCATTCCACCCCTTGATTCACAAGACGATGTATCAACACAAATCAAGTTCCTTTCACAATAGGTGTTGGACCTCCAATCAGGGAAACCCACAAACCAGAAAAGAATCTATGCCCCTATCCATTTGATGGGAGCATCATCATGAAACCATTCCCCAAGGGATTTGAGATCCCTAAGTTTGATAAATATCATGGGACAAGTAACCCTGAAGACCACATCTGGGAATTTCAAGTACACAACATGGAAGTCACCTACGATGAAACATACTTGATGCGACTATTCCCTCGAAGTGTGGAAGGTCTAGCCATCGATTGGTTCTCCCGCCTCTCAGGGATTAAGAAATTCTAGGACATCATAGACACTTTTATCTAGAATTATGCTTTCAACACCTCCATGGATGTAAGCCTCGAAGAACTATCAACCATGAAACAATCCATGGGGTAGTCTTTTGCTTCATTCTTACAAAGGTGGCAATCCAAGGACAACAAAAGAAAGTGGTCCATGCCCGAGGAACAACAAGTAGGGACTATTATTGCAAACTTCAATGGGCTCTCGGCCTTTCATCTCAAAATTTGAACAGTGTATCACTATTTATGATTAGTTAATCCCTAAGGAACTCAACATCGAATGAGACCTTGCATCACAGGGAGGACCTCCATACTATCAAGAAAGTCACCCATCCACAAGCTACAGTGATAAACCTCACACATGGGAAGAGAATTGAAACGTAACCAACAATGGTGTTGTTAACGCAAAATTTGTCATAAGCACACCTCGAAAAAACACCCAATAAGAACCCCAACAACAGTCCCAAAATAATAATAAAAATAATCAAGAAGTCAGCACTTAGGTCCAACAACCTAATAATCAAATGGTTAACAACACAAATGATCAAAGGGGACCACCACAGTGAAACAAGTACTCCCCCAAACGATAATACACAACCCTTGGGGAATCCACTGAAGCAATCATAAAGAGGTTGGTGGATGAAAAAATTATCATAGTTCCAACATACGAGAACTATCAGGATCCCTTGGTCAAACCACCATGGTACATCGAGAATTGTCTCTACAATTTCCATAAAATCAAGGGACACACAATCAACAATTGTATGAGGCTCAAAAATTTGATCCATGAGCTCATAGATGTTGAGAAACCATTAGGAAATCAAGATCTCAAAATCTACACAAATCTGATGCCCAACCACAACAACAAAGGAAACAACAACTATGACAAAGGAAAAGTTATTTTCAAGAAAGTGAACCATGTGTACAATCATGTCGTCACCTCTCTAGATGAATACTGCACCATTATTACTGTCAAAGGAGCGCAAGATGATTGTGGAGTAACCGCAAGAGGCAAAAAGGTCACTATTGTAGGATCATCTCAACCAAATAGAGCCTCCACATCCAATTAAAGGCCTAATCCCAGTAGTTGTAATGTCCTTGATTAATTGAAAAGAACCCCTACACAAGTCTCTATCATGGAGATGTTAAAAATATCACCAGCACATAGGAAGATCCTTGAAGAGGCTTTAGCTTCATCTTCTATAGCCACTAATCTTGAAACAGATCAATTCCAAGCTATGGTTTCCCATATCACTATACCTCATCTTTTGACATTCTCAGAACAATATCTTCCAATACAACCATCCCACAACCGGGTGCTTCATCTGGATACATACGTCCATAAGAACAAGGTTAAAAGAGTCCTAGTGAATGGAGGTACAAGGTTGAACATATGTACCCTAAAATTAATAAAATTCTTAGGCTTCTTTGAGGATGCTATTGAGAAAGGGAAAGACATAACTATCAGGGCCTATGATGATCAAGAAAGGGCATCCCGAGACACCATACAACTTCCCATTCAAGTGGGACCAGCTATCATGGATACAACTTGTCAAGTTCTAGACCTAGAATTTCCCTATAACATTCTTCTAGTGGACCCATGGATCCATGGGATGCAATCTATCATATCCACCTTCCACCAATGCATAAAGTTATTGTATCATGGCCAAGAGGTCACTTTCCATGGTGATCCTGAACCATTCTACAATTGCAAAAACCTAGAAGCCAAGTAAAAAGAAAGGACACATCTAATGGTGAAAATCTCTCTGAGGCACTTGAAGATGAGGGATTCAATCTTCCTTTTGTTGCCTGACATCAGGAGAAATCAGTAGTGTTGGCTGAAAAATGTAACCCAGTTAACATGGGGACAAAAAAGACTCCACACATCACCTTTTATGTAGAATCATTACTATTAGAAGAACAAGAGCTCTTAGCTGCCTTCTTGCAGGAAAGAAAGGTTAACTTTGCATGGGCATATGTTGATATGCCTGGACTTGATCAAAAAATAGTGGTCCACCATCTAGCAGTCTACTCCGAAGCTAAGCCAATAAAGAAAAAGTTGAGAAAGATGCATCCCCATATTTCCTTTCTATTCAAAATGGAATTAAAGAAGCTACTGGATGTAGGATTTATACATCCAATTTCCTACCCAGAGAGGGTATCTAACCTTGTTCCTATCTCAAAGCCTACTATGGCATCTTAATTTGCACGAATTTTAGGAATTTCAACAAAGCATGTCTGAAAGATGATTTCCCATTACCAAATATCGACATTATTGTGGACATGACTACTGGGCATGAGATGCTCTCCATAATGGACAATTTCTCTGGGTACAACCGAATAATGATCACCAAAGAAGACCAACACAAGATGGCCTTCACTTTTCCATGGGGGATGTACTGCTAGAATATTATGTGATTCAGCTTGAAGAATGCTGGAGCCACCTACCAGAGGTAAATGATGTTAATCCTCCATGAAATGATCCATAAAACTATTGAGGATTACGTTGATGATATACTTGCAAAACCTAGGAAAAGGAAAGATCACATAGCAATGTTGAGTGTTATCTTTGAAAAGATGGAGGAATACAAGGTCCTCTTAAATCCAAAGAAGTGTGTACAGTCAGGAAAACCACTGGGATACATAGTGTCCATGAGAGGCATTGAAATAGACCCTACAAAGGTAAAATAAATTCTTGATATGGAGTCTCCTAGAAGAATAAAATAGTTAAGAGATCTCCAAGGCAGGCTTCAATCCATCCATAGATTAATAGCACAACTAACAAACAAGGAAGACCCGTATTCTCACCTACTTCATAAGGGAGTTATGTACAAATGGGATGACAAATGTGACCAAGCCTTTAGTAAAATCAAATAATACCTTCTCACACCTCCATTTTTGATGCCACCAATCCCCAAGAAGCCTTTGATTCTCTACATCTCAATGACAACAATAGCCCTTGGTGCTCTCCTAGCACAACATGATGAGAATGAAATATAAAGAGCCATTTATTACATAAACCAAACAATGGTGGGACATGAGTTGAACTACACATTTATTGAGAAAGCCTACCTCGTTGTGATGTTTACTTCCCAAAAAATCAGGCACTACATGTTGGTGCACAAAATTAAACTCATTGCCAAAATTGACCCTCTCAAGTACCTATTGTCAAAAGCAATGCTCACAGGCAGAATAGCTAAATGGGTGATGATACTATCTAAGTATGACATTGAATATGTAGATTGAAAGGAAATCAAAGGTCGGGTAATCACATACCAGATAGCAGAAGCACCCATCTGCTCAGAGAATCCACTCATATCAGAATTTCTAGATGAATCCATTTTCAACCTCAACATAGTTAACAATTGGAAAGTCTACTTTGATGGCTCATACACAGAACATGGGTTAGGAGCTAGAATCTTCTGCATCACCCCATAGGGGGATTGCATACTAAGGCCCTATAAATTGGTATTTCCCTATATAAACAACATAGCAGAATACAAGGCCTTAACCATTGGTCTCAGGTAGCAATACAATGGCACATAATGGCTCTTAGGGTATATGGAGACTCACAACTTATCATAAATCAAGTGAATGATGAGTATCAAATAAAGGACGATAAGTTGGCTCCTTACAAAAAATTGGTGGAGAGTCTAAAAGAGTCATTCATAGAAATCACATTTGAGAAAATTTCAAGAGAAAATAATAGAACAATGGACACCATGGCAATGATCAGATCCTTCTTGGATATTCCTCGCAACGTCCCAAAGCATGAATTCTTGGTAGAAAAGCTTTTGACACCTGCATTCAAGGTCCGAGAGTCACAATTCGTGTGTGAAATCATTGGTCCTGGTGATCTTTGGTACTATGACATCTACACCTACCTAAGGATAGGAGTCATCCCCATTGATTTTCCTTCAAGCCTAAAAAGAACCTTCATTAAGAAAACATCTCGTTTTGTGATCCTAGGAGAAACCTTGTATCATAGGAGCATAAAAGGAACCTTGTTAAGGTTTCTAAACCTTGAGGATTCCTTTACCTCTCTAGCTGAGGTGCATAATGGTATCTGTGGCTCCCATTCTAGCGGTATGACCTTGGCCAAGAAATTTCTAATAACTAGATACTATTGGCCTACTATGGAAAGAGGCACATGATTATGTCAGAAAGTTCTTACAAAGTTAACAACATGGAGATCTCATCCATGCTCCAACTCAAGGGCTCCATCCTATTATTACACCATGGCCCTTCTCCCAATGGGGGCTCGATCTCATTGGTAAGATCACCCCAACCTCATCCAGTGGCCACAAATTCATCATTATAGCCACTGAGTATTTCACAAAGTGGATAGAGGCCATACCCATGACATATATAATTGGAAAGCAAATATCAAAGTTCATCCTAAACTACCTCATATGTCGCTATGGTATCCCACAAGCTATTATCTTAGATAATGGGACATCCTTCAAGAATCGTGATCTTCGTGACCTATGTGAAAAATTCAAAATCCAACATTGCTTTTCCACCCCATATTATCTGCAAGGCAATGGCTAAGTAGAAGCTACCAACAAAACCATCTTCAAAAATCCTTAAGAAAACATTCAATGACACAGGTCATGACTGACATCTATAGCTAAATCCTACCCTCAGTGCCTACCAAACTAGCATCTGCACACCCATAGGTGCCACCCCATTCTCCCTGGTCTATGGAAAAAAATCCATATTTCCCATCGAAATTGAGCTCCCATCTCTTAGAATCTCACTATAAAACATCATCACGAATGAGGAATATCATGTTTCATGCCTAAACAAGCTAAAGTTACTGGATGAGCTATGTCTGAATGCCTTGAACCATCTACAAGTGTATCAAAACTGACTCAAGAGGAGTTATAACAAGAAAATCAAAAGAAGGACCTTCCAAGTTGGAGAGCTAGTATTGAAGGAAAATAAAAAAATGTGCCTAATCTGGCTAGCAAGGGAAATTTTGAGCCTAATTGGTTGGGCCCTTTTTTTGTCATAGGAAGCTACAAATCAGAGGCATATCAATTATCAACACCTAGAGGGGAACCCCTATAGGAGCTAGCCAATGAACAACTCTCATCTCAAAAAAAATTATGTTTACGGTATAGAACCAAAAATCCATAAAAATAAAAAAGAAATCCTGAAGAAATGGTCATCTTGATGAAAACCTAGAAAACAAGCATCTTAGTGACAACAAAAAATCAAAAAATCAGAAAAAGGATCAAAACAGTAAAGAGAAATAATTGTCCTCTAGTAAAAACCACTTTGGTGGCGTTGTGGGTAGGTACCCTAGTGAAAACCTGGAAAACAGGAGCCATTTCTAAATAAGAACTCTCCATCCATCCATTACATTTCATCTACATCCATGCATCCACATCTGCATCATAGCTTGGTTTTGTGTTATGTCATGATCCCTCCTAGAGCTACTCAACCCATTTCTAAGGTCAGTTTGTCCTACATTTATTGGAGTAGTCTATTACATCATGTTGGGGGCATGTCCCACATTGGATTGGATTCGTGTACATTCTTGAAGTCCTAAAATCAAAAATACCAAAAACATCAAAAAATTAGAAAATCCAAAAACATCAAAACATCAGAAAATCAAAAATCAAAAAGGTCAAAAATCAAAAGTCAAAAAATAGAGTCATCAATTAGACTATGGGTCTCTAAGCCTTGAACGTAGGAAAGGTTGGGGTATGTGCAGGATCATGGTGCACCAAAAAGTGGCAATATTATGAGGGTATGTGGCTGACTTTTTTTTCACCCAAAATTAATGAAACGAAAAAGGGTTTTTAGAGGATATTCTCAGCTTTCCAAAAATATAAATTATGATTTAATTTGAATTTAATAAATAATTATTATTCATTTTCTATTAGAATTACGACTAAAAGTCCTAATCGATATGTTGATTGAAAAACATCTATAACTTTCAAATGCTATCAAATTTTTTGAATCCAAAACATGTGTCACATTCTATGCTTCACATACTATAGGATTTAAAAAAATAAAAATCATGAAGTTTTGACCAAGTTAAGGTGGTAGGATAGATGAGTTTTATATTTTCTAAAAGTTGTAATAAAAAATTCATAATTAATTATTTACTTGCAAAAAAATTACAAAAATCATCACATCCGGACATGAGTCCTCTACTTATATATAAAATCCTACAAAAAATATTATCATTTTATTATGGTTAAGGTGGTCAGACAGACACCTACTTCTTATTTTTCCTGAAATTTAAGTACTACTACATTGAAATTTCAAATTTTCACTAAATAGATTTTATTTATTTTTAAATAAACCTAGTATTTTAGAAACGCATTCAATTTTCTACAAATTCTATTCTTACATATTTTTGAAATAATATAGATAAATTATTCAAATATTTACGTCAAGTTGCCTAACATTGATTTTTCTAAATTTTTTGCCACTTAAGGGCCTATTTTTTTGCACGATGATCCACATACCTTTTGATCTTTGATCATCCCTTGAGATATTTAGGTCCTAGTCCTTTAGGAGTCTGTCATAATAAAATGGCATCTCATATGTTATATCTTCATCTGTAAATCGGACAAGTCGTCAGTCAAACCACGAGGTCTCTTTGTGTATAACATAGGCAAGGCTAATCTATTGATCAACCCCTGAGGCCCCTGGGATAGGTCTTTAGGCTAGTATTTTGGTCCAAATCTCAGAAAACACCTAAAAATAAGAAAACTTGGGAATCAAAACATTTGAAAAATATCAAAAATACCAAAAACAACCTCAAAACATTTCAAAAGATCAAAAAAATTCAAAAAACCCAAAAAATTTATCCATCCCCATCTCACTTTCACCCACAATAAAAAACATAATGAACTGATCGTCACCCTCAACCTTTGGTAAAATATTCAGAAACAAGTCTAGCGGTCAAACATGAAAACCTAAATCAGTCAATAAACAAGTTGGTCAACTTTTTATACCAATAGCTTATCATCCAATCAATCTCATCAGCCTTTGATAAAATCATGTCCGAGGATGTATCCTTCCTACAATGGGCACTTTTATTAGAAAGAAAATTTTGGATAAATGAAATGATGTGTCGCCATCCACTAACATGTCCTAGGATGAATCCTTCCTACAATGGACATTATTAATTGGAAATAGTTTTGGTTCATATCCTTAAAAACACATTTCACTTTTGCTAGTAGTATGAAGAAAATTAACTTGTTTGTTTACTTGATTTTATCTTGTTTGATTTATACTATTGCACTCATTCGAAGGACCTCTCGAGGATATCCGAACGAAGGATTTAAAGAGATAGGAATGGGGCAACAATAAATTTTTTTTGTTTGTTGTGCTTGTTGGATATTCTTGTAATATAACCTTGGTTATGGATGCTTTTTTTGTTTTTTAGGGAAGATGTTTTGAATATCTTTTTGACCACATAGGAAGGCTTTCCTTTTTATGTTTTGGTCTAAGATGTTTAAGATATCTAAACTATGTTTTGAATAAGGTTTTGCATACCAGGTGAGAACAAGAATACTCCTATCTGTTTGTCAAGTCAAAGTCCATCACACTAGGTACTATGCCATCCTAGTTGTCTATACGTTGATGCATCATACCATGTGTGTAATGAAACATAAGGTAATTGGCCCTTTTAAAATTCCAACTCTCGGTAAGCAAACATCATCTGCATCATCGTCATCTCCAATAAAGTCTCCTTGGATCATGGACTTGCTGGATCCTCTCTATTTTTCATCTACTTTTCTTCTATCTTCTCTCACACTAACATGGTACCAAGATAGTTAATCAAAATCATCATTGTATAAGCATCCATCCTATATCAATAAACCGTCAGCATATAGCATACTGCATATCATATCATATAAGAAATAAATCATATCATAATGCATGGAATTTCCATCATTTTCATAATATGATTCATTATTCTAAGCATCTCATCATTTACACATTTTCATTCCATTGCATTACATCTCATCATGTACATCACTAGCATTCCATCACATCATCATAAAGCATACAAAACAACATCTGCATTCATTTGCATCATCACATATCACATATAAGTATCATTTTCATTATTACTTAAATATCACATAAGGAATGTAACACATATAAGCAAAGATTCAAATGCAATTCAAGATTCAAATTTTCATAAACATTGGCATGACATCCATAAAAAATGAATAAGGAAAATCAAAAGAAAAATATTGCATTACATTGTCATACAATAGGGGCATAATATGGATCTGTTAGTCACATAATAATTTCATTTGCATCATCATATCATTGCATTTGCATTATTGTATCATAGGCATCATCATATCATCGCATTTGTATAACATAATCATCTCATAGCATAATCATACATCATAGACCATTGAATTAACATCATCACATATAAATCATGTAGATTGTGTCCATGCATAATCATATAAAACAAATGAAAAGATACTAAAAAATAAATGCATCCATAATCTATAAAGGAGGCACATCATATCGCGTCAAACCATCATATATATCATATATATCATCAAAATATACATACTATCATGGTACAAAATATGGATTGAAATGTATATATATACATGTGTGTAATGTCAAGAGGTACAAAATGCCCACTGGGCTATCAAAAAAGAGCCCAAGAATGAATAAAGAATCAAAGAATCAAAGAATCTATCTCTATGAAAACTGAGGTCATCACTGCTAACTACTCCCATCATCACCGACTCTCTCATTGAAGTCCTCTGGAGGCCTCTATCTTGTCCTCTAGGAAAAATCTAGGACCCTAGCTGCTTAGGGCACCACTTGATAATAATATAGCCAATAATAATCTACCTCACTAATGGCATCGTGGTATGCCTGTAGTGGCACTATACTCCTAGAAGAAGAAGCGACCATAACCTCTAGCTATTGTCAATGACCCATCTCTATGGCTGCCTGTAACTCTGCAACCCACCTCTACAAAATGGCCTGGTCTCTCTTGGCCCGAGCTTGATCCCTCTTTGCTATCATGGTTTGTACTTGTGCATGTAGTATCAAAATCTGGTCATCTCTTCCATCCGGCTGGTATGGTGGCTATACAAGTGGCTGGTCCTCATGGCCCCCATCTCTAGGTGGTGTCGGGACCCTCGGTGGCATCTACACTCTATCCTGCTCTCTATCTTGCTCATCGGCCTAAGGTGATGATGGCACCCTATCATCTCTGGCTTACTTACGGTCCTGGTTACCATCTTGCCAGTCCTCCCTATCCTACCTCGGGGTCCCATTTTCCTTATCCCCATCTCAAGGAGAGGCTTTGCCATCTACTACTAGACCTCCACCTCCTCAGCCATCCTACCCTCACCTGCCTACTCAACCACATGGCTTCCATCTTTCCACTGGTGCTCCTAGAAGTATCAGTCTAGGGAGAGCTCTGAACCAATCCCTATAGCCCTGGGTAGTCCTTGCATCTACCAACCCCTGTGCATACACCCATGGTTGGCCCACTAGTTGTCTAAAAATTTGTAAGGCCTCATATACTGGGATTAGTCATCCCCAAGAAGTCTCCTTTATGTTCCATGCAAAGACAACCATGCATGCATCATCTGGTATGTCATGTTCCTTGCCAAACTAATGGGATACTCTGTCTGGGAGATACTACTCAATCATGGTATGCTCCCTCCCCTACATTAGTTGCTCCTGGCGAGTGAAGAACAACTATTGGTCATCATCGTACCATGTGAGGTAACCAAGGTACGACCTCCAAGTAAAAACCTGCAAGTCATCCAAAACTCTCCTCCATTGGGGAATCTCGTGCTCATCTCTAGCTTACTCACAGTCCTTGTGACCATCTTGTCGGTCCTCACCATCCTACCTTGGGGTCCCATCTTTCTGATCCCCATCTCAAGGAGAGGCTCTCCCATCTACTCCTAGACCTCCACCTCCTCCATCCTCACCTCTGCCTCCTCAGCCACCCTACCCTCACCTGCCTACTCGACCCCATGGCTACCATCATTCCACTGGTGCTCCTGAAAGTGTCAGTCTAGGGAGAGCTCTAAATCAATCCCTGTAGCTCTGGGTAGTCCCCACATCTACCAACCCCTAAGCATATGCCCATGGTTGGGCCACTAGCTATCTAAAACTTTGTACAACCTCATTTACTGGGATCAGTCATCCCCAAGAAGTCTCCTTTGTGTTCCATGCAAAGACAACCATGCATGCATCATCTGGTATGTCGTGTGCCTTGCCAAACTGATGGGATACTCTATCTAGGAGATACTACTCAATCATGGTATGCTCCCTCCCTACATTAGTAGCTCCTAGCAAGCGAAGAACAACTATTGGTCATCATCGTACCATGTGAGGTAACCAAGATACAACCTCCAAGTAAAAACCTACAAGTCATCTAGAACTCTCCTCTAGTGGGGAATCTCATGCTCCCCTATCTACTCAAAATATACTTCACCTTTGTTGCACTAGACAATTGGATCATCTGGCTCCATGGCCACTGGCACCACTCTAACTAGACGAAGCATAGAGATGTACTCCTAGGCCTAAATGTGTAACAAGGTGACTCTTGTCCCAAGGTATCTGTAGTCTAGGTATGCCACCTCATGAAGATCTCTATATAAAGATGTTAGCGGGACTGGACCCCAGGCAAAGTGTGTCCTAAATTAGACCACCTCTCTTAGGCTAGTCCCCACCCAACACTGAAGTATTAGCACCGTCGATTCGGTGCCACCAACCCTGAAATGATAGTAGCTATCACCAATCTGAAAGGCAAAATTGAGAGCCTATATCTCTCTAGCTCTATTTGTCCATCGACGAACATAATCTGATCCAGCCGCATAACCTTGAAGCATGCATCTCTATCGGCCTCCATGTCATAAATGACCCGCTCTCCATGGATGGGAAGCCAAAGGATCCTTTAGATGTACTCTAATGTAATGGTCACCTCACTAGTAGGAAGGTTAAACGATGAGGTCTCATTGTACCACCTCTTGGCCAATGCAACCATCATTTCTAGATGTGTCTTGATGCGTGGCACGTATGCAATGTACCATAAGCCAATGGCACCTAGATGTTTTTGCACTATCTCTTGCATACCCTCAAGGACCCTAAATGAAAAAGGGATCCTGTGCTCTCTAGAGTGTGGAATCTCGGGCTCCTATTACATCATCAAAATAACAATGTCAAGTTTCATGAAAAAAATATTATCCCCAGTCGAGCAGTCACCTATCAAACAACAAAAGAGGTGTTGTCTACATAGTGGCACAGTTTGAAAGTTTCAAACTGTGTTGTCGGAGGAGTTTGAACTCTCAAACTCCATTGTAGCAGTGTAGTTTGTATGTGACCCCTAACCCTAATTCCTAAACTGCATTTCCACAGTGCTTCAAGCATATGCAGCACAGCTTTCACACTAATTCTATTTTTCTAAGTCAGCCGCCATGGTGCCCCATGAACAAGCAACGCAGTTGAGAGCCGCGTGGCACCAAATTTTTTTTTGAAGTGGCACTCTATAGTGTCACTATTCCTAAAAAATTGATTCCTAGGCCTAATAAATGTGTTGAAACATGAAAAACAAGGTAAGGTTAGGATCACTCACCAGAGGTCCTATGCCTAACTATTGTTGGTACACTCATACTTGGTTAGAGATGTGTGGAGGAAGCACCTATTGTGCCATCACGATCACTGCTCAGAGCTCAGAGCGCATAAAATCTAAAGGTTGAATGTGCAAATGAATTGCAAGTGGCCCCTAGTGGCCTATATTACACCTAAAAATTAGGGGTTTTTGACCCCGTTTAGCCATCTAGCTAGGGTTTTGGACCCCTTGAGCCTGTTTTTGGCCTCCTGGAGCTTTTTTGAACCTGTCGGGTACCTTGTCCTCTTTTTTCGCGAGATCACCCAAAAAGTTGAAATTTTCATTTGATCTCTCGAGGGGACACTATAGCAGTATATTTCATCCATTGGGGTAGCACTAGGGCTTTTTTTTAAATAATAAAAAAATGGCTTTTGACCGAGACAAGTTTATTCTTTGAACCCATGGAATGAGTGCATCACTTCAAAGAGGTGCAAAATGTAGACATGTAAAATGTATTGATTGACATTAAACACCTGATCCCGATTTAAGTAGCACTATTTCATCCTGAATCATCCCTTTTTCTAACCATTTAATCAAATACCTTTATTTGATTAAATTCAATAATTTTCATCTCTTAACTAAATAAATCAATTTTATCATGCATTATTCCTCGTTAATTAAATAGATAATTTAATTTAGCTAATCCTCTTATCTTTATTTAATTAAAAAATTCATTTTATTTAATTAAATCTCTATTGTTCCTCTATTAAATTAAATAAATAAAAAATGTATCTAATTTAATCTATCACCCCCTTTGGTCAAATAAATCAAATTATTTATTTAACTAAGTCTAAAGCATTTTCACCTCTTTTTGGTTTATTTCAATCCATAAGTCTAAATCAATTAGTCAAATCACCTGATCACCTCTTAAATCAATCAAATCCTGATTAATTTAATCTAATTGCATGCCGCATCCTCTAGCTTTTCCCACTTGCACAATAAATCAATTTATTTGATTTATTAATATCCTCTTTTTCCCTCAACAAGGCATCTTTCAGGAATATTCTTCAATTTTGAAAATCCCTCCAAATGGGACTTGTCCTTCCAAAAAGGCATTAACTTCACCTTATGTGTCCTTATGCATTGAACCAAGTGGCATTTAAGCCATTTCTTTCTCCCTCCAACATGTCATTTCAACATTTTCAAATTCCACCTAATTGCAATAAATTGCACATTTCCCAAAATGTGCTCCACCTTTGTCCATTCACATGATGACATGTGGCTTCTTCTCATTGGTTTAAGATTAGTCCCACATTCATCCCTTTTGGCTATCCTCTCTTCAATTTCTTCTATAAATAGAGATCTCATCCTTCATTTTCATATACACATTCATCCCTTTTAGCTAGGTTATTGCAGGTTTTCAATCATAGAGCACATTTGAAGCAATCACCAAGTGGATCACCATCACTCAATCATCAACAAGCTTGCTTAGGAGTTGGGAAAGGGCCAATTTCCACATCAAATTGGCACCAACCCCCCCATAGGATCAAGAGTTTTCTTTGTTTTGGATAGGATTAATCTCTTTGGTAGCTTTCAATTGTGTTATTTGCTTTCATTCCTATTTTGAAAAATGTTAATTGATTTTGTGGGGAACGTGAATCTTGAATTGCATTTGAATCTTCTAATGTGTTTTTTTCTTTTGTTTGTGTAGGTCTAGGATTGGGGTTAACAGTAATATAACTGAAACTATAGAAAACAAAATGTAGGAAAATTGTCAGAAAGTGCTGAAAATTATGCCTGAAAAAGTATAGAGGGACTAATTCACCTTGGGTGGTGAATGAGTCCCAGTATGAAATTTTTTTATTATTTTCAGATTTTTTAAATAATTTTAATGCAAAAACAGAATGCCACTAAAGATGCATAATGCAGATTTTTCAGTTTTTCAATTATATGTAATGCAAAATGAAATCTAAGCTAGCTTTAACTAATGCAAGATAAAAATAATACCTAGAATGAAAAAAAAAACAATGTCCTAATTGAATGTTAATTCAAGATTAATTCTAAGATGCAATCTACCAATGAAAATTAGAAAATACAAAGTGCTCAAGAGTCGGGTTTACCAAAATGAACCGTAGATTTTTGGCACTCTAGGTCTCTCTAACACTTCTAGGATAAATGATGAATTTAATTTTATTCCTAAATGAACTAAAATAAATGCAATTAAATGAATGAAACTAATCTAAATGAATGCAAAACTAAAATTTAAGCTATGTTTGGAAACACAGTGTGATATGCAAACAACGAAGAAAATGAAGAAATATGCAAAACAGGAGGTACAAAGATGAATCTAAGTGGACCTAGATGTAAATTGTTGATGTCGAGACATCTGGAATGTTGAAACACTTTACTAAAAATTCAAAATGGGACTCATTCGCTAAGGGTGGCGAATCAGTCCTCCTACTATTGAAAAAGTTTCAAGAACTGATTTCTAATAGTCGGGATCAAGAATCTGACAAAATATAGATTTTCAGGTCTTTGGTGGGACTCATTCACCAAGGGTGGTTAATCAGTACACTCCTAGATTTTTGGAAAATCAGATAGCAACTCTGCAACACCAGATCTGGAAATGTCTGAATGTTTGGTTGCTAAAGTCAGTTCTACATGAAACAGACAAAAATGTTCAACAAGCTTGAAACAATGATAAGTTGACTTGAAGAACCTATTTCACTTGATTTCCACTTTTCAACACCTTTAAACTCTTCAAATCAGCAAAACAAAGGCTGTGAATACACATGCAAAGGGGAAAAATGTTGGAGGGTTAGAAAATAGGGTTTGCCTTGGTCAAACCCCACTTTGGTAATCAAAACCAATGGAAATAAATGAAATGCAAAGGAAATGATAAACAAAAAACATAAAAGTGTTACAAACATACCAAAATCATTAATAATGCAATTCTAAATTAATGTTAATCACTACTTCAAAGTGCTTCAATAGTTGCTTGAATTGATGTTGTAAGATGCTTGATTGAGTGCTCAAATGCTTGGATGAATATTTGAATGAATGGATGTTAAAATGATGTGAAAATAACTTATTTATATTAATCTGATGCCTTAGTAACTGTTCATCCATCATCATAGGCCGATATCAAGCATATTTTTGAATAAATCCTTAAAGAAATTTGAAATATTTTGAATTTTGGAGCCAAGGGGGACTCATTCACCACCCATGGTGAATGGGTCCCACCTTGGACATGAAACTAGATGTTAGAAATTAAATGTTATTTAATATTGTGTTTCAGGAGTATATTCAAGAATACACTTAAATAAAGCTTATGAGTGTATAAAAAGGTCAAATAAGACATGAGAAAGGGATAAATACGAGGGAAATGCCTAGAAAAGTTTGAATCATTGTTACAAGACTTTACAACACTTGGAAATAGGACCTGTTGATGTGTAAAAGCATGGATTTTTTGTAAATTATAATAAATAGAGTCTAGAATAATGTATAAATGTCTTACAACACTTCACAACACATTCACAAGACTTCAATATTTAAATTTTAATACCTAGATAAGCATGTTCAAGCCATGTTGCAACATAAAATAAGGGAAAAATATATAAAAAACAGTTAAACAAGACCTAAAGGCCATGAAAATGACAAGGGGCCATTTTTCTATGACACATTTAGCCCCCAGTTTAGTGAGAGGAAGAAATTGCTTCATACTAACACTAAAGTAACCATGAACATCTAGAAGAGGGTTCAAATGTTCTTACATTAACAAGATGGAATAACAACAATCAAGAGGGATGATCAAGCCCCCAAGATGAAGATACCATGGAAAATCAAACATAAGAACAAAGTAACACACAAGTGTTGAGAAATAGATGAAGCTTCAATAATAAATCCAACTAGTTGTGAATCAGATCTAGGCAAAAGGAGAATGTGTACTCACTCTGGGCCCACAAAACTTCTGGTCATCTGCAAGGTGAGAAGGGCCAAAAAAAAAGAGATATATACACTAGTTGGCATGCACTCACAAACACAAAAGTTTCTATAGGGAAATTCATGCCGCTTGTTGGGCCTCCCACTCAATTATGACAAACTTATACCTCCTGATAACTTTAACAAGGTGCCACAAAGAAAAAGGAAATGTAAATGTCAATTTAAGCTTCATGAGACAAGCAAAACTCCTTATGCTTAGAACTCATGAACAAAATAGGATGGCACCACATGCATGCAAGTTGTGTTATGCAAGCTGGCCAAACAAGTAAGATGGCACCATAGGCATGCAAGTTGTGTTATGCAAGGTGGCCAAATAAGAATGAAAAATGTAAAAATATAATGTGAAATATGTTCAAAGGAGTCTTGTTCAGTTTATTTAAGGTCGATCACTTAGGGAAAATTGTGTCTAATGTCTCTAAGAGAGGACCAATCAAAGAATAGTAAATTCATAACTTAGGGGATGTAGTGTGTCTCATCAACCACCAAGAGGAATGTAATATACTAAGAAAGATCACACGTATGAAGTACATCACACTCTATGTCATCCACAAAGTAATGAATGTGTCATAAAAATGACACAGCTAGGCTAGGAACAAAGAATGAAAATGAATGATGGTGTTCTATGCCCCCCACTTTAAAGGAATTGCTACACATTGTTTGTGAGAAATTGCTTTAGAGTAGAAGAAGAAAAAAAATACATGAGAGCCAACTAGGAAATCCCTATGCCAAGTTATATGTTTCATTTGAAGTTAGGTTGCATCATGTCAAGTAAAATGAAAAGAAAAAGAAAGAAAAAGGAGTTACCCCCTAGAAAAGAAATCACACCAAACACATAAGGGATCTATGGATTTGGGGATAGTATGTTCATTGCTAGAATGTTTTTATGAAAGAGCGTGGAACTATCATCATTACCTGAATACATCGAAAGAGAAGAATGACACAAAGAGTGAAAAAAAAAGGAAAAACAAAGATTAATTTTGGGTCAACATGGAAGAGACATTGCAATCTTGACGCCTTGCACCATCTTGAAAAGGAAAACACAACAGAAAAAAGAAAAGAAAAAGAAACAATCTTTTGGGTAAACATGAAGGAGACATTTTGGTCTCAATGCCTTGCATCATCCCCAAAAGGAAAAACACAAGAAAATACAAAGAAAAAGAGAAAGAGACCTTATGGGTGAACATGGAAAATACTTAGGTTGTCTCTATGTTTTGTGTCATCCCCATAGGAAAAACACAAAACAAAAAGAAAAAGACAAGGACTATTTGGGTCAACATGGAAGAAACTTAGGGCATCTCTACGATTTGTGTCATCTCCAAAGGAGAACACGAAACCAAAAGAAAAGGACAAGAAAATCAAAAGTAAATGTACAACATATAGAAGAATAGAGATACAAATAGAAGAAGTGTACAAAGTGAGAAGTAATATCAAACACATGATACGAGGGAACACAATACACACATAAAAGAAAAATGAAAAAGGAAAGAAAATGGCTAGCAAGGAAAAGGAAAATCAACCATCTAATAGGTCATCTTCCTCCCAATCATGATCATCGAATTGTAAGGGTGATTGACTATCCAATGGAGGAATTACAAGTGACATACTAGGAGAGTCACCAGGTTGTGCTCTTGGTATGAGAGATTTATTGCCTAAGCTCATAGAAGAGGAGAATAAAGCATTCAAATTATTGTGCACCTCTTCATTAATTTTAGGAATCTCTTGGCCATCATCCTCATCAAGATTAATTACTACAGGAGGACGAAGAGTGATTTCCAAGGAAGGATGTATCAGTAATGGCGGTTGTTGGATAAGTTTAGGTTGTTGTGATGGAAGGGATGGACTCTCATGTGGTATGTCAGGAAGATTATCAAGAATTATTTCCCTCAATGGGGAAGGTTGATTTTCTTTATTTGTTTCAGTTTGCATTTGTGTAGGGAGAAAATGACGATATCAACATTTTCTAGCAGACTAATTTCATTTAATTCTATTCTGAAGTTGTTGAGGTATTAGAGTGTATTGATCAACTTTAGGCTCCTTCATTTCAAAAGGTGATGGATCTAAAATCTCTTTCTCCTTAGCTTTATAAACTTGTTTAATTTTAGGTGGCAAGGTTGGACTACTCTCAACCTCTCTTGGTCTCTTAGACAAACAGGTTGGGGGATCAGAGTGTGATGGAGTTGGTAAGGGTTGATCTTTTTCAAAGTTAGTGTTAAGCATGATACCATCTATAACAAGAGATTCAAAAGTGTTCAGGGAATCACCATGAAGAGACAATTCAGCTATCCTCTTGGCTTTAAAATTTTGGTATGCTATGAAAAAGAAGTCATTTCTAGATGTAATAGGTTCCATTGGTTCATGCCAAAAGGCTTCTAGGGAAAATTTTCCTTTATATGATAAGGGATTAAATCTACTATGGTGGATGGTAAATATTTCATTTCCATGTGAAAACTTCAAACACTTATGAATGACCGATACAACCACTTTCATGGAGTGAAGCCAAGGGTGGCCTAGTCACAAAAAAATTGCTCAGATTGTGAAATGATAGAAAATATCACATCTAATGTTTTTGGTCCTACTTGTAAAGGTAGCATGATCGATCCAATCATAGGGCAAGCAAAACTATTGTTTGTTTTTATCCATGCAGTTTCTTTATCATAATCATCTTGATGTAATTTATACAATACCAAAAAATCCTCTAAGATCACATTTTCACCACAAGCTCGATCTATTAATATCACATTTATGGGATTATCATAGATTCGGCTAGCTATGTAGAGAGGACCATCAAGAAGCTTTGGTAATATGTCTTTATTAGAAAATGCGATATCAAGAGATTTAGTTGTTTGGCCCTTACGAGGGACAACTTCTATCATACCTATGAGATTATCCATAGGAATACTTTCAATAATCATTGAAGATATATCATGTTGCTCATTATGTGTATCAATAGCCATTACATCAACTTTAGAAGGTTCGTTGGCCTTGAAAAATGAAGTGGTATGTTTAGGCATAGGGTTGGTGAAAATTTGTAAATTTTGGTTAGGAAGTGCAATGGATTTATTGCCTCTATCATTCACACCTGTAATGGACAATTCTCCTGAATCAATGAGGTCTTTAACTAGATGTTTTAGATACTTGCAATGTTTAATTTCATGTCCATTTTGGCAATGGAAGTAACAATAAGCATTAGGAATGAAGTTGGGTGGTAACAGTTGGTTTGGATCAAGCAAGTGGATGGGTTGGAAAGTGAGCATACATTTTAGGATTAATTGTTCCATTGTATTATGGAGGGAATCGAGTAAAGGAGTGAATTGTCTATTAGAGTCACCATAATGAAAAGGAACAACTATCTTAATACCGGCCATGGAATTTTCAACTTGTTGCGTGGATTTTGGTTGCAAAGGTGGATTAAATTGTAAGAAGCCTCTATTCGGTCTACAAAAGTTCTGATTATTATTACTGTTTTGATTGTGACTATTGTTTTTAGGTTTGTCAACTCGACAAGAAGTGGATGTGGAATCATGACTTGAAATTGAGTTATGATATTCACACAATGTTGTGCATAAATGCATAAACGAATGGAATTTCATCATAGTTAACTTACCCTGAAGGCTTCTATGCAAATTCTCGATAAACATCTTTTGTAGATGTGCATCAGGAATCTTAACATCTATTTGGGCATACCCAAATTAATATCCTATGATAAAATCAGTAATCTTTTCATCTTTGTTTTGTTTACATCTCATGAGGTCAACCATAGTTTTCTTAGGTGTCATCTGAACATGAAAGTTACTTATGAAGGCATCCACCAACTTATTAAAGGAGTGGATGGAATGATTAGTAAAGTTAGAAAACCACTCTAAGGAACTTTCTTTCAAGGTCCTAGGGAAAATCTTGGCTAAGAGTCTCTCATCAAGGACAAAATCACTACATAAAGTTGTGAAAGCATTAACATGGTTGGAAATGTCTCCTTTTCCTCCATATTTCTCAAACCAATGCATTTCTATCCCTTGTGTCATCAAGGTATGCAAGATCTCTAATGATAATGGACTACTATGGACATTTTATGTGATAGGAGTTGTTTGACATTGGCTAATGGCAGAAATTTGATGTTGCATGGATGAAACCGTGTTAAGGAGTTGTGTAATGATAGGATAATGGTATGTAGGTTGAGGTGGAAGAGAAAAAGGTGATGGAGTGTAAGTCATGGTAGGGGAAGTGAAAGGAATGCTAGGAGGTGTAAAGGTAGTGGAAGGAATTTGCGATGCCACAAGTTAAGTAGGAATTCTAGGTGGAACTATGAAAGAAGGATTCACATAACTAGCATGTTTCATAGTTTTAGTGACTTGGGGAGGGGTATAAGTTGGAATGGATGTGATGGTTGAAGGGGGAGGAACTTGAGATCCTCCTTGAGCAATATGATTGATTGTGGATTGGGCATTAGGAGGAGCATGTTTATTACAAATCTTAGAAATCTTCTTTAGGAATGTCAAACCATCATCATGTTCAAGCTATCGGTGAAGATTGTTAATGGCGGGTGTGGCAGTTTCAGATACATTCTCAAGGGTCAAGTCTTGTTGTAAATGTGAGTCTTCATGAATATTAATAACATTATCTTGAGAGTTATTTTGGATGTCAACATATATGTGATGGAAAAGTGAAGGCATAGTAGCATTTCTAGTGCCTAATACACCATTATCTATACTAGGAGTAGGAGATCTTGATATCCCAAGGTCCACAATGAAAGTGCTATCATGGGATGCCGTGAGTCTAGAACTTCATCTCACCAAATTATTATCAATGGAATACCAAACACTCATACAAATACTACAAAGGTGGAAGGTGACTCAAATGTAATGTAATCTAATGTATGTAAATTCTAATAACATAATTACTGCTAACTGTAATAGAACCAAAACTACAGAAAAAAAAATGTAGGAAAAATGCTAGAAAATGCTAAAAATTATGCTTGAAAAAACTTACAGAGGGACTAATTCGCCCTGGGTGGCAAATGAGTCCCAGTATGCAATTTTTATGATTTTCATATTTTATAAATAATTTTAATGCAAAAAAAAAAATGCCACTAAAGACACATAATGTAGATATTTCATTTTTTTAGATATGTGTAATGCAAACATGAAATCTAAGCTACCTTTCACTAATGCAAGATAAAAATAATACCTACAATGCAAAACTAAAACAATGTCCTAATTGAATGTTAATGCAAGATTTAGTCTAAGATGCAATATGCAAATGAAATAAAAAAATGAAAATTTCTGAAGAGTCGGGTTCACCAAAATGAACTGTAGATTTTTGGCACTCTAGGTCTCTCTAACACTTCTAGGGTTTTTCACCTAAAAGGACTCGAAAGGGGCCAAAGAATCTAACAATTACACTCAAACATGAAATGATGGATAATTTAACGCCTAAATGAACTAAACTAAATGCAATTGAATGAATGAAACTAATCTAAATGAATGTAAAACTAAGATTTAAACTATGTTTCAAAATACAGTGTGATATACAAACAAAGAAGAAATTAAAGAAAATATACATAAAAAAAGTTGTAGAGATGAATCAAAGTGCACCTAGATGCAAATTGATGATGTTGGTATGTCTGGAATGCTGAATCACTTTACTAAAAATTCACAGTGGGACTCATTCACCAAGGGTGGCGAATTAGTCCTCCTACTAGTGAAAAAGTGTCAGGAACTGATTTCTAACAGTTGGGATCCAGAATCTAAGAAAATATAATTTTTTAGGCCTGTAGTGAGACTCATTCACCAAGGGTGGTGAATCAATCGACTCCTAGATTTTTGGAAAATCAGACATCAAATCTACAACACTAGATTTGGATATTTTTGAATGTTGGGTTATTGAAGTCAGTTCTATAGGAAATGGACAAAAAACACTCAACAAGCTTGAAACAATGATAAGTTGACTTGAAGAACCTAGTTGACTTGATTTCCAATTTTCAACCCTTTTAAACTTGTCAAATTTTTAAAATAAAGGTTGCAAATACACATGCAAAGGGGAAAAATGTTGGAGGGTTAGCAAATAGGGGTTTTGTCTGAAGTAATGTCAATGGCAGCTTCAAAGTGCTTCAATAGTTTCTTGAATTGATGTTATAAGATGCTTGATTGAATGGGAATGATGGGATGAATAATGAATTCGCAAGATTGTAATAGGTTTTCACTTGATAATAATGTATATGGCTAACTTTGGTGGATGTAGCCCAGATTGGGTGAACCACGTTAAATTCTGTGTTATGATTTATTCTGTGAATGTTTTAGTTTCTCTGTTTTGTTAATTAAATCTGCATTTAATTGTTAGATCTGCCATCTCTAACCCTAACAACTAGGTGTCAAAAATTAAATTTTATTTAATGTTGTGTCTCATGAGTATATTCAAGAATACACTTAAATAAATCTTACAAGTGTATAAAAAGGTCAAATAAGACATGAGAAAGGGATAAATAAGGGGGAAATGCCTCGAAAAGTGTGAATCTTTATTACGAGACTTTACAACACTTGAAAATAGGACTTGTTGATGTGTAAAAAGGTGATTTTTAGGTAAATTATAATAAATAGAGTCTATACTAATGTACAAATGTCTTACAACACTTCACAACACATTCACGAGACTTCAATATTTAAATTTTAGTACCTAGATAAGCATGTTCAAGCCATGTTGCAACATAAAATCAAGGAAAAATATATAAAACATAATTAAACAAGACCTAAAAGGCCATAAAAATGACAATGAGCCATTTTTCTACAACACATGAAGGATATCTCAAGATGATGATGAACTGATTGGATTTGATGGATCAATATTTTGAAGCTTGGTTTGGAACAAAAGTTGTTTTGAATTATTTGATGTGATGTTGAAGCACATGTTAGATGCAACTTATATTGATCGTTTGAATTGATATTTGATGAAAGATAAAGCTTGATAAGGAACATCTTCTTGTCAAACTATGCCATGGGCTAGTGATTTGGATTTTGGCTCACAAATGCTTTGACCAATTTGATTTAATGTCTGCTAATGTGTGGATCACCACATGAGTTGGAAGATATAGATCAACATTTATTCCCAAAGAAAGATATAAATATCTACCCCCAGTGTCTCACAATGTATGGAATGTCATGGGTGGATGCTTGGATAGGCATATGGATGGATAGATATGGATTACCATGCAAAGGATACCAAGGACTATATTTTGATAAGATAAGGTGTAAATAATGTTCATTTGGATAATGCTTCATGGCTCAGATAATGTTGGGTAGGATAGGATCAGTAAACATGACTCATGTCAAAATGTTTATGATAAGAAAGTGTAAAGTGTACAACAATTTTTTTTTCAAGATCAAGAAAAAGAGGAAGATGGATGTAAATGGATTAGATGAATGGTCCGTGGATGAATGGAGTTATTGTGGATAAGATGGATGGAATGTTAGATTTATTATGGATGAGATAAGATGCTTTCACCTAAAATAGAGCACTTAGATGCTCGATTCTACACATGACGCCTATTTGCCAAGTCTTCATCATGCCACCTATCCAAAGTGCCACCATAGTTGTTTTCATTAGAGGATGATTTTTATTTTTACTATTTTCATGATTTTTTTCATTTTTTCATTTTTTTGAAAGATTTTAAGCTCATGCCAAGCCACCTTTTGGTGTCGATATAGATTCTTCTATCATAATGTGCCATTGATATCCTATTTGAAGAAGTTACTTTGCTAATATATGTGCAATTGAATGCAACTTTTGAGATTCCTTATTTGCTTTGTTGATATTGAAGTTAACTTTGTCTTTGTGTGCACATCGCGATAGAAAGCCTTTTGAATTCTTATGACAAAGTGTGGCTGCCAATACATGGTCAATTTGAGAATTGGATATTATGCATGGAGGAATGGATGGTGTTGTGTGTTTAGGAATAGGAGATGGATTGGGTGATAGCTTGGAACCTTTGACTCTCCAAACTTGGGAAGATGAGAAATAATGGGTGGCTATGGAAGTGTGTGTGGAATTAGGACCAACTGCTTGATATACTTTGTACATTGCTTGAAAAACCTACTATTTCCTTTGTGGACATCTTTGATGGATACTTTTCCCTTTTTGATTTTTCTCCATAGTTTCTTTGACTTATGGAGTTTGATAGGGATGATCTATCTTTATATTTTTTGGTATCCATGTGCATTTTATTTGTCCATTATGCTTCCTAACTTCTTTTTCTTTGATAACGTTCTCTGTGCTTTGATTCCAATCTTTTTTTGATGTTGGTCCCAATTTGTGGATGGGATGAGGGGTGGATGAGGATGCATGACATGGCTAATTGTAGTATTGGCATTGGTTTCATCATAAGAATTCTTTGTTCTCCCTATGTTGATGTTTGCTTGAGATGAAGTTTCCCCCAATAATGTGGAAGTAGTACCTTCATGCTTTGATTCTACTTGTTTTGATGTCTTGTTTAACAAGTATTCTCTGATAAACGACCATTGCAGATGATGTTATTTCAATTTGTTGCTCTATTGTCTCCAAAATATCCTATTTGATCTGACCTATTTCTTTGAGTGGATAATATTGGATATCTTCATACATAATGTACTCAATCTGAATTTTGAATATATCTGATTCTAATGTTGACAACTTAGTTTCACTATAGGAATAAATAACCTGCTCTTTTTATCTATTAATGTCAGGAGTAAAGGATTCCAATTCTAAATGAAGATCATCTACATTTCCATCCAAAGAAAGAATCTCATGGGTAGATGGAGGAGTATGTGCTATATGGATTTGATCATCATTTAAAACATTTTGTATAGATTGGAGAGTGTCCATTAGATCTTTGTAGTATCTTGGAGATACAAATTCCTAATCTTGATTAATTTTGGAATTTCTTTTGACATGCTTTGTATCAAGCTCGTGACATGGGTCAATTTCAAGGGATGGATTTCTTATAAAGGGTTCTTAGATGTCTTCATTAGGCATGGGAACTGGCTCAATATCCTCTTGATCTTTGAGTGGACTTGGATCAAATGTTGAGTTGAGGATTCCTTCAATATACATAAGCATGTGGTCAAAGGATGTTAATATGTCTTAAAAAAGACCATTCCTAGACATTGGTGAAAGATGTTGATCATGCTTTGGAATAAATTCTTGAGATATGTCTTCTAACTCATTAGGTGATGTAGAGACATTTTCAACATGATCATTGGTCAATGGATCATGGATTATGTCAATAGGATCAAATAATTCTAACACTCATTGAAATAGATCATTGTTAGATATTATTGGTGAATTTTGATCATGATTGAAAAGTGACTCTTGATGTATGTTGATTTGATCATTGAATGGGGTAGAAACATCTTCAAGGTGCTCATTGATGGATAGATCTTGATCATTGTTTTCAACAATTGTGGAGAGATTTTCACTATTATTACTAGTGGTTGAATCTTGATCATTGTCGTCAATAGTTATTATGTCTTGATCAAGAAGGTCTTGGATGATATTTTTGGGTGGAATACAATTTGATGTTTTATGGTGATTGTCTCTATGATACTCATAATAAGATCTACCCTTATTCCAAGAGAGGTTTATGAAGGTCAAAGCATTTACTTTTGGAAGAGTGATGAGTTTTGCATTAACTAGCTTTTTAATGCAAATTCAATTGGCTCTCCCAAAGGAGTGTATTCACGTTTGTTATCTTGTGAGATTAGTAATTTAAATTTATCCTATGGTGAATGATTTTGGAGATGTGGTGATTGGGTTTTTTGTTGATGTTGATGATCTTGATATCCAACCTCTTTACATTGGAGATATTGTTCCTAGTGTGGTTGTGGACACAACTCAATGATTTGATGACATGGCTTAACCAATAGGGGTGTGTGTAGATTTTGAGGGGGAGATGTTTCTTGGTGATATTCAAATCAACAAATTTTCTAAGTATAGAAATTTTGTTTCACATAATTTGTTCTCCATTTTGATCTTGACACCCTTGATATAGTTGATTTGGTTGTTGAGAAATCAGATAAGAAAGTGTCCCCAACCAAGTTTGTCCACCCCATCCTTGTGTTTGACAAATTGGTTTGCTTGCAACCCCATCACCACTTTCGTTTTGGTATCATTTCCTTATTTTTGGTTTGTTTAATTTTCGTTGTTACTTGACGGCGTTTAATTGATGAGTTAATTTATGGTGTTTATGTGCTTATGATCATTGATATTGTTGTGTTACCATCTTTATGCTTAAGCTCAACTTTCAAGAGTAAGTCAAAGCCTAGGGGGGAGGATGTAGTGCCCTCCATCTGTGTTGCCTTTGTAATGCTTTTCAATTCATTGTGAGGTCAAGTATTGTTTGAACTTTGAGTGCATTTGATTGAATATGGTCGATAAATGTTTCTAATCAAATTATGACATTTAAATAGGATTATTAAAGTTAAAAGGTATAGTGGATAATTAAAGGAAAATAAATAATTAAATAAATGCTTTAATATAATTAGAGGTTATGAAAGAATAAAATTACACTATTAATAGAAGTAAATAAAATAAAATAAAATAAAATATTGAAAGGTAATTATTACATTGAAGATAATATAAATTTATAATAAAATAAAATAAATAGATAATAGTAATATAATAAATTATTTAAGTGTAATGGAAGTTAGTATAGCAAATAATTTGAAAGATATTTTAGATATTGAAGAAATGAAAGCTGAACGTGCATTGGTAGATTCGGTAATTGACGAACAAAGGTGGAGGAGACCACTTTTCTTGGGTATTTTTCATGCAATAGGCCTTACTTATTGCCTTACACTTAGTAACAAATTAAAGGAGGGAATATATGGAGAAATGTAACTGACCATTCTTCATAAAGGAGATAAATCTATTTTTAGAGAGAGTGGGGGGGCCTATTGTATGATTGGTTGCATGCATAGTTACAAAAGGGGGGAACGAACTACCTTGCATGGAAGTCAATTGGGGGTAGGGGAGTGTAGGCTAAATGGAGGATCTGGGGGGGAAGAGTGCCGGGGATAGGAATGAAAAAGTGAGTGTTTACGGAGTGGTGCCTAGTCACTGCTTCCTTCCTTTTGCATGCCGGTCTACCAAGAACACTAAGGGGGAGGCATTTGTTGTTGCAGAGGAGGAATGTGCAGAGATCTAAGGTAAGTACCTATTGATTCATTTGTTTGATATTTAAAAAAAAAAAAATAGCCTGGTCAACGAGATCCATCCTGTGTATTTGATGTTATCATTGTAGTCCACCAGATCACATTTATTTGAGGCATGCTATCAAATAGTCACTTGCCTTACCCATGTCTTGGCAGGAAGGTTAACCACGCACACCAAATGATCAACTGTACATGTAATGCAATAGGGATTACTGATGTGTGAATTCTGTGCAACCCTTGTCCACTAAACTACCTTTATGTGTGCACCCTGAAGCAAGCAAAGTTTAGAATGTTAAGGAAAGTTCTTGAGTGCTCCATTAGTTCAAAGTTTTTGAGAGGTTTCATGCAAAAATCATTTTGTGCACAATCTGCTACCACCACTTCTCATTCTATGTGTAACCTACCACTGCTGGTATGTTTAGAATTTTGGGGGGGTGTATAAATTTAAACAAGCTCCCTGATAATATTTGCAACCTGGCACAACAACAACACTTGAACGTAGAAGACTGTAGAGGTGAGTATAGCCTTCCAGATTTCGTTGACAACCTGTCACATATGCAGTACTCAAAAATAGAATGATGTAGAGGTTTTAAATAATATCTCTAATTTCATTATCAACCAGACTCAACTGCAACACTTGAAGATAAAAGGAAGTTTAAATTTTTAAATAACCTGCTTGATTCTATTGACAATCTATCGCAGTTGCAGCACTTGAAAATAATAATAATAATGCAAGTAAATGGCGATACTTCTAAATTCCAATATTCACTTTCTAATATACTTGGCAACCTGTCATAGTTACAACAATTAGAATTGAGGCATTGTACAGAATAAATAGCCTCCCTGATACCATTCACAACCTATCACTGCTAAAGCTTTAGACGTTAGAGAGTGTTTAAGTTTAAATAGCTTTCCTGAATCTAGAACTACTCTGACTCCTCCCTTTATAATTTACTATCTTCCAAATCATTTCCTTTGAATTTGATTCATACCTCACCTATTAAAATGTTATCGACTGATAGTAGATTGGTGGTCTTGCTTTACCTATATCGATCTCCCTTTTGTTCCTGAATTATCTAGAGTTGTACTGCCAATGTAAATGAAACGAAGGCCATTCTTTTAGTTGAGCTGACATCTCAGGTTGGAAACCAAATCTCCTTAGGGTCTCATGCAGTTCTAGATCATTGGTCAAAAAGAATCATATATGGGAGTTACTCAAGTCACTCCCCGGTAGCAGTCTTGTCTACCATTATTTTAACTTTTCTTCATGTCGGTCACATAAGAATTTTAGATTGAACCCTATATACATATGAAATCATTTGGTGGTTATTAGTGCCTATTAGGAATTGTTTGAACAATTGATTCCTTTGTTGTTAATGATTAATGATATAATGGTCATCTTGGAAATGTTTAAGGAACACTTGAGGTTGACACAAGGGTATAGATATATTTTTATGCCAAATCAGATTTACATCTAGTAATTAATGGATAAGATATGATGCTTCTTTAATTATACAAGGGATTAAAACTTATGTTTCTTGTATGCCTTTGAATATGTGCCTATCTTAATGTATCATCATAGCCACACCTTATGTTGGGTCTACTTCTTCAACATTAACCCTATAGTGTCAGATCAAATTCAATTTTGTGAAATATAGGTTATAATATTATTTTAGAAAAGGGTTATGACTTAGGAGATTATCCCTTGAATTTTTGGAATTCCATATTTATAGTTATGATTCAAATTAGTTATTAATTAAGAAACATAATGTTAACACTTGATTGTATATGTTTTTGTTAGTCCATGAATAGTGTAATTGCAATATCTTCTTGTTGGCATTGTAGAATTACCTTAGATGTATTGCATTAAATTAACATGATATCATCATTATTGATTAAGGTATTAAAATAAATTTGTTATTAAACCAGGAAAAATGATTCTATACACAACATATCAATACAGTTATATATTTTGGAATTGATAGTTAGACCTTGGATTGAGTTGTGAATCAACAGGTTGATTTTGTTGTTAGTTGTTCCTACTATTGATCTATGTGGTTGAATTTTGTATGTGAGCTTGATTGAGCTAAGTACCATATTGTAATGTTGACATTTTTATTCTATACTTGTTATTTTGTGACTTCAAAATTATGTTGATGGTCTCACTTATTTTTATTCAATAAGTCTTCCTCCTAGGTTGATTGTGTATGGGATGGTGGTTTCGTTGTCATGGTCAATGATTCTGGGTGATTTTGTTTCTTTTGAGTCAATTTGTAAAGTCGATGAGTAATGCATGATTGGGTAACCTATGTGGAGAAAATAGAGGTCTCCCTTGGCAACAATGTTGGTAGTGTGGTTGTTTTGGTTTGTAGATGGTTTTGATAGATCTCTTTTGGTGTGACTTTTCTTGTGTTAATCTTTATTTTGAGGGGAAACTTTATCCTTGTGTTGGAATTTATTTGGAAAGCTCATGTTTCCTTGTTTTACCCTTGTTTGTGGGTAGTTGTAATTTATTGGACTTCCAGAGGCATGGGTAAACTGGCTTCATATTGATTCTTCATTAATTTGTTTCTGTCCAAGACTTTGATCGCAATTGTGATTTTAAATTTTTGAGTGGGTTGTACCTTATTTTATGGGTAACTATGTTTATGGCTATTGGCGAGATGGTAAATGCCTTGCATGTACTCTAGTTTTGAGATGTTGATCTTTTCCAGTTTTGGTACAACCACTTGATGCCTTGTTATTGGATTTTATATTTTGGATTCTAGAGAGAGTGGCTCTATGTGGGGGTCGACGCACAAAGGGGCTATCAGGATAACCCACGTAGAGTTAGATTAATCATTGATAATCTAAGTAATTAATTAGGATGTGGGTAGTTAATCATTAATCAAGATAATTGTGGATGCCTCGTTCACTTGTTAGTGCTATCATAGGCTAAAGGTGGGATGAGAAGGCCATGGTTGGCATGATCGTTGCCTCATCTTCACGAGAGGTTAATGGTTCCTTATGAGTCACCCTATGGAGCAGCGCCTTGAGATAGGCAGTCAGGATAACCATAGATGGAGGTGGCACCTTGTGATAAGATGTCTGGATAATCCATGTAAGGCCATGCGATGACACTCTTCTCTAGCATTCCCTTTTAGATTTTTTATTGGAATCCTCTAGAAGTGGTTTAATGTTATGACTTGGTGTTTATTGATGTCATGTTTAGATAGTGGACTTTTGTTGTTATGGTTTCCTATATGTGTGATTTCTCTTTCCATGTTTGGAGTTGAGTCTTATGTGTTACCTTAGACATCCTTGGTCGGGGATCCTTTCTTAACTACTCCTAGTACGGGGGTGGTTGGGTGGAACATGCTTCACACCCCATAGGGTTTCCCACTTGGCAGTTGTTCCTTCAGTGCAAAGATTGTTAAGACAGTTTGATCTAGAGTTATGTTCCGTTAGATGTATATTTGTACTTATGTCATACCTTGTAATTTGAAAATTAACTCTCCCATGTGTTGGGAAGATGTATGTTGTAACTTGGATAATTGATTATTGAGATTTAATTAGTAGTATGATGTATTGTATATTCACACTTTGTAATTCAAACATTATTCATGGATGTAATTATACTTGATATTGTATCATATTTGAGCATATGAGTTCTATTTATTTCTAAGTTGAATAGCTTAGGAAATCTTGTATAGTATCCTTATGGTTCATTCTTGTCATGATGCTTATCGTTTTAAATCTTTATTTGGAAGCTTATATTAGTAGAAATGAATGTTAGTTTAGTTAAATTTTTTAATGGGTAGATTATGTAATGTCTCTTCATGTACCCCAAGGGACTCAGGTGTTTAGGTTGTATTTGTAATTATGTTAGTTGTAATAGTTAACATAGTACTTTTACTTTGTGTAAAATAAAAATAAAAAATAAAAATTTGTTGTGTACTTAGTTGTCCTTTGGGGTTTGCGCGACGGGGCGTTCCACAACTCAATGCTTTGATGACATGGCTTAACCAATAGGGGTGTGTGTAGATTTTGAGGTGGAGATGTTTCTTGGTGATATTCAAATCAACAAATTTTCTAAGTATAGCAATTTTATTTCACATAATTTGTTCTCCATTTTGATCTTGACACCCTTGATATAGTTGATTTGGTTGTTGAGAAAGCATATTTGGAATGTATACTTGTGGTGTTTGTATGGGATCATGGACAAATTAATTTTGGACAATTTTTTGATTTGGGATGATGTTTAGATTTGGCATTATAGGTTGACATTGAACATTGTTTTGGTTTGGAAACACATTTCTTTGATTTAGGTAACCTTGATTTTGCATGGTGTTACCTTGACTTGGATCAATACATTGAGTTGTTAACATATTGTTTGGACTTTGAACAATATTGGTGTGATTCAAAACATATCTATCCCATAGTTCACCAAGTGTGTATTTGATACATTCATGTTTGATAATTTTATACTTGGTATATTCACTTTTGTCATGTATGGATTGATGGGATAATGTTGTTTTGTTGAAGACTCATGTATTGATTGTTTGGTTGATAGATTTGTAAGTTTTGAATTTGATTTAAATATATCATAGGGGAAGGTGTTCCAAAATTTAGATTGGGAATACTCACATTTGTTGTATTATTGAAGTTTGTAGGAGATAATGATGCCATGATGGATTGTATAAATGTGAGTTTTGATAATCAATTGGCATTGTAAGGCTTTGATAGTTTGGTTGAAATAGATTACTCAGGATGTATGGAGCAAGTTTATATTCCATGTTTTGCTTGTTTTTTGACCTTGTTGACCTCTAAGGAATTTAGGACCAATGATGATATGAAAGATGAAAGGGTGAGTGATATGGGTATTGAACTTTTAGCAACTTTGGATTGATGCTAGACTTTGAAATTTGATTTTGATTGGTTTAACTTAGATAATGAACTTGTAGAACCCCAAGATGTTGGATGTTACCTTAGGTTGAACTTGTTAAAATTGGTGCTAATTTAACTAGAGGTATGAGAAAGGATGCATTCTCACACTCCTAACTAAAAAAGGTGATTTTGATGTGTTTGATGATTTACCCAATTCTAGAATTTTGATTTTTTTCAAAGCTCTAAAAGTTGTTTGTGGGATGGAGATGATAGATGTTTGAGATGGATGAAGTGTTTGATTTGTTTCTAAATGAACCTAAGAAGGACCTTGTTTATAAGACCAAGATAGTGAAGAACATGCTTTACCCTATGAGTAATTCAAACCAAAAAACCAGTGTTTTTCTTGGAAGATCATAAGACAAAAGATAACAAGCACATTTGTGGGATTGAATTGATTTAATCTTAGTTAATGGAATAGTTTTACCACATCCACTTGTCTTGCTTAAATTTTAAACTAAATGTCTATTTCTCAACTTTTTTTCATTCCACAAGGTCCATTAAGTGAAAGTAAAAGAATCAAAGGCATAGTTTTCATAGGTTCACTTTGGAGAGAAAAAAATTGAGATATGGGATCAAATATTTAGAAGCCTATAAGGATAAAATCCCTAGGGACAAGCAGTAATAATTGGAATCTTCAAATATATGTGTTCTTCCAAAGGGTTTGAAGTTTTGATGACCTGTTGAATGTTTGTTTCAAAGTTTTAGATCCAAGAAAGGTATTTAACTGACTCACAAATTGCACAACCCTAGGATAGAAAGGACAATATTTGTTGAGTCCCCACCTACGTTTCTCCAAACATTGAGACAAAATGAACAGCTAGAGATTTGGCAACACTGGGTCCCCTCCACGACACACACTTCTCAGGATGACCAAATCTCAAAATCTTTAAAATCTGGAGATTAAAAGGATTTATTTTGTTTCTAATTTGAATAGTAAAAATGTGGGGTGGCTTCAGAATGACCATTCTTTCACCAAAAAATAGTTAAGGATTTTGGATTCTATACAAATTGGTTCTTAGTTTGGGTAATCGGGGACATGGCACCTTGCGAGCATCCAACAAGCCACTAAAGGCTTTAATCAGTCCCACTAGGGGCTCTTATACTTTTTATATTGGTACCCCATTTTGAAATATACTGTATGACTAAGGCCTACATACCATGAGGACTTGAAAATTTAGTCTTATCCATTTATATATTGGCCTGAGTGAGAATTTGGTTGGAGTCACCTTCGACTTGTTCTTAGGAAGGCCCCTCTAAAGGTGAACAAAAGAAAGGGACCACACTTGTAGTTCAACTATCTAGTTCGCCTAAGCGCAAGGAGGGAACACACACAATGTCTCTTTCTCACACAAGCATGATTGTTCAATTTTAAACCCAAACTTGAAATCTGTGAGTAATTTTTTAGACAGCCAATGTCACTAGAATGCTTTTGATTCTCAAGATTGTCATGAGATGCAAGAGAAGTGCATACGCATTTGAATGACACAAATTACAAAAATTAAAAGATAATGAAGGCACAAGTTCTTTTTAAATCCCAAAGAAATGATAATTTTTAGACAACCAAGTGTGAAATTTTTTGTTCAATTTTAATCCAAAATCAAAGTCTAGTAAGTTTCTAATGTTCAGTTTTAGCCCAACTTTGAAAAAAACAATTAATGATTAATTTTAAACCCAGATTGATCTAGTTGGCCTAAAATGGAAAACAAAAGTAGAAATTGGATGCTCTAGACTATTACAATAAGCATTCAAAAATGCTTTTTAAATTCAAGTTCAATTTTCCAACTCAAATCTGCATGCTTTTGCTTAATTCCAATGCCAACCTGCAAACAATACAAAGTTATCATAAATAAAAAGTATGATATTTGAAGGAATTAATGATATATTAACATAATGAATATGGTTTCAAACATAATGAATTGCATTCACAAGGAATCAATAATCAAATAGCATAAAGTTATCATTTGGGGATTCTTGGTGTAGAATATAGCTGTTATGCTTGATTCCTTCAAGAATTTGATGGGAAATGTTGAACTTCAGTCCACAATAAAGATTTATTGGATCTCATGCACCCTCAATTCGTAAAGCCACATAAAGTACTCCTTTGAAAATGTCGCCAATGGATATTGAATCATATTATTAAATCACACATCTCCAGCAAATAGATATTCAATCATATTATTAAATACATAAACACTTAAATCTAAGATAGGTTAGATGCCTAAGATTGAAAGGTAGAGAAAAGACTATAAGGGTGCTTCTCATGTTTACATTTACACACCTTTAAGAAACAAACCAATATATCTGATAAGACAAGCAATGTCAATTTCTGCTTTTGTTTATACGTCCACTCTACGCAACCAAGCATTAATGATATCTAGAAACAACAATATTAATGAGATAAAAAGAAATCATAACTTGCAGCATAAATAATTGTAAAAAGAAAAACCTTGGGATTTACTTAGTCATCTTAAAATATACAGCTCAAAAGGCATAAATGGTGTGCATATAATAGACAGTAAATACGACAGAAAAAATTAATCAAATTTTGATCTCAAACCTACATTGGATCGAGGAAGATTCTTGTATCTTTCTCACCCATCCCCAAAATAATTGTAAACATCACCTCCAATCCACCTAAGGTATTAATTTCTCGGAAGTGGATGAGTTTTGCATTTGGCAGGCTTGGATTGGTAGCCTTAATGAAATTTATACATTAAGTTTTGATAGAGATTCCCAACCATTATACCTTAGTAGTATTATTACATGCAGAGGTTTATTGGCTCTTTTCCTTGTTGCAAAAGTCAATCTTGAAAGTTCATATATGGCTATGCGTAGGATCATCATGGAAAAACCAAGCCCTTAAGTGGCAAAAATTTAGAAAAATTAGAGTTAGGCAACTTGGTGAAAAAAAAGAAAGAATAAGTTATCTATATTATTTAAAAAATATGTAAGAATAGAATCTGTAGAAAATTGAATGTAGTTTCTAAACTATTAGGTTTATTTTATTCTTTTAAAATCTATTTAGTGAAAATTTGAAATTTCAATTAGTACTTTTAAGATAATCTTAGATGTCCCAATGTGAAAGTAAATCAATTTTTATTACAACTTTTAAAAAATACTAAAAATCATATGTCTAACCACCTTAACAAAACTTAATGAAATTCTGTGAAGCATAAAATGTGACACATGTTTCAGATTCAAAAAATGTGATACCGTTTGAAAGCTATAGATTATTTTCAATTAGCCTCTCAATCAAGACTTTAGTCATAATTCAATTAGAAAATGAATAATAGTTATTTATTAAATTCAAAGTAAAACATAATTTATATTGGTGGAAAGCTGAGAATTTTCTTTAAAAACCCTTTTTTGTTTCATCAATTTTGGGTAAAAAAAAGGTTGTCAGCCACATGCCCTACACATACCCATCATTATTTTGCACAAACCCATATGACATGCTCAATCTGGCGTATTCTTTGGTAAAACCAATTTTTTTGAATGTTTGTACTATGGCTCGATCTGGAGTAGTCACCAACATCTATAGAATGCTTACCATTTCTATTAAACCATGGCACTCAAGCCGAAACACCATATTTAAGATAGCAACATCGTTAAGCTTAAAGTAACCAAGCAAAAGATACCATAGATTAATGACATAAATCGATTAATGTGAAACTAAACAAAAATTTAGCTTTAATGTCATGAATGATGTCATTGTGTTTGACAGGATAGTAGCAAGAATTAAAACATACTTTATGACAAGATAATGTCAAGAATTCTGGCTCACTTTATTAGACAAGGCAATGAATTGTTTTACATGATGCCTCATCAAGGAATGAAACTGTTGGATATGACGCTTTGAGAAAATGGTGGCAGAGGATTGAAGGTAGTGGCTAGAGTCTTGTCAGATTTCAAAATCTTGAAATATATATACACTTGAAATATAAATATGCTTAAAGCATACCAAAAGATGAAAGCTATATGAATGGTATTGAAAGTTGAACTCCATATGAAGCATATATCACTATAAAAATGATTCATCCTTTCACATCCTTTTTGCTTAAAGAAAAATAGGAAACATGTTGATTTATAGTGGTGTTGTATGTTCTTAAAAGACACTCAGATTATTTAGACTTTTAACAAGATATGCTCTATCGCCCTCTTATTTAGACTTTCAACATACTTTTGTATCAATCCAAAATGTGCCATTTAGTGCCGCCACATTAACTCTGAATGCTAAGGTGCTCTATAACTTTCATTAACAATTCAAATCCATATCAAATAATAGAGAGTTGTTACCTCTTGATTTAAATGATTCATAACAATTTTCTTCACCCTCACGACTTGATAAACAACAATATAATATGCAACATTAAGCTTTTAGCAATAGAAAATGTCTAGTAATCATTAAGCATTTAAGAATAGACAACAATATGATATGCGACGTTAAGCATTGAGAATATATAATGACTAGTAAACAAAGAAATTAAGTAGTGATGCAGAGAAAAAGTTTAGATAAATAAATCCTCCGATTTCACTTATAGATGCATATCTTTTAGTCGTACATGTTAAATTTCATTCTCTTTCTTCTAGAAAGTATCTCTCTAAAAAAATCAAGTACTCTTTCTTTAAAAAACATGGAAGCACAGACTGTCAAAATGTAAAAAAAAAAGCACTTTAGAGACAATCTTCATATACTTTTAATTCTCGTATGCCAAGCTTGAATGATTGATTAAGAATTACCAAAAGAAAATTACTTGAAGAAATACTCACAGATGTTGTGCTAACTTATCATATGTGTGTCTACAAGCCGCCAAGTGAATATGTCATTTTTGTAGGACCTACACTCAAAACGGGTCAGATAGAACTATATTCAAAATGTGGAAGAATAGACAAGGCACATTATTCATTTGAAAGAATTCTTCAAAGAAAAGTAATTTGAATATGCATAAAATACATTTAGAGAGGAGGCTTTAGAGACTTTCATAAATGCTATGCTAATAAATAGTTAGAAGTAAGCCAATGCACAACAAATATAAAGAAAATCTATGAGCCCCATGGTGGGTGCCAAAATGTGAAAGCTAAAATATGCATTTATCAAAGATTGACAAAAATGATTTAAATTAGTCAATATTGAACAAATGAAATAAAAGCCTTCCCCATGAAATTGTTGAGAAATATAAAAGAAATGACAACATTATGAAACTAACATGAAACTACAAGCAAGATGAACATGAAATTTATTTCTAAACTACTCAAACCATCATCCCATAAGGGGATTGGTGCTACTTTGATGTGAAAAGTAGCCCTTTCCCAACCCCTTTTGATAAGCTTCTTGATCCCTTGAAGATGGTGATGAAGATGCAAGATGGTGAATATGCCTATAGTGAGAATTCTAAGATTGTAGATGAATTGTGGATACATGGGAGGAATGTGGGACTAAAGGAGGTTCAATAAGATTGTGACACTTGTCACACACCCAAGGAGTAAAGGTGGAGCACATTTTGGATAATGTACATAGTTAATGCATCTGGTTGAGGATTTGAAAGGTGTAAGAGAGAATAATGCATGTGTAAGAGGCATTAAATGAATATCGTTGAAATGTGTTTAGAGGGAAATTTTTTGGGAAAAAAGTCAAATAAATGGAGTTAGTGAAGGAATATTCCCCTCGAATATGCCTTTTTGAGGGAAAATGAGTTAATTAGCTAATTAAAAGAATTGATTTTCATATGGAAGTGGGTTAGTTAATCAGGGGTTTAGGTTTGACCGAGGTTGAGTTAAAATATAGAGGATGGGTAATGATGGTTAGGTGTTAATTAATTCAAATTAATTAACTTGAAGGAATTAAGGGATTTGACATTTGATTTAATTAATTTGATTTATTAAATTAGATGAGAGGACTTTAGGGATTTGATTGATTTATTTAAATCAACATGATGAACATTGGTGAATTAATCTAATAAATTACTTTATTTGATTAATAGGAGAAATGATATTAATTAGTTAGATTTAAATGCATCATATTGATTTTCATGTCTACATAACTAACCATACATGCTATATTTTCAAAACCACCCTACTCATTAGGCTACTCAAATATAATCTTATTTGATTGGACTGGAAAAGTGAAGCATTTATATTCCATTTGATCATTGACATCACCAATTTTCACATCAAACTAAAAACCTTCATAACTACTTTGGTATATACCATGTAAACAACCCTCATATGTATCAATAGAAAACACTTCATCTTCAAAGGCATGATTAAGTTGGGCATCATGCTTTCCACCATCATCCCATAAGTGAGTAAATGCATTCATTTTAGGCTTAGTAACACACTCTAATTCATTTTCCAAATCCTCATTTAGTTCCCTATGAAATACTTCTAAAGTAGGCTCAAATAATTTAGGAGAAACAAGGTCAACACAAGGGCATCCCTATGCATTGATAACTTCATGTGCATAATCATTTGGCAGGCATCGAGACCTATGTGCCAAAGAATCGTTGTTATCTGAATTTTGTTTATTAGCAATTGAACAAGAATCTTTGTTTTCCTTCACACAATTTATTCCTTTATTGGCTAAAAACATGTCCATGATCATGTTGTGAAGATAAGGAACATCAGCAAAAAACTAAATTTCACAATCACTAGCATGAGATCATCCATCATTTCCTTTAATGTGTGTACCATCAGCATCTTCATGTATAACTAACACTTTCATCTCTATTAAATCTCACAAACAATTTTGAGAAGCTGGATACAAGCATGTTTATCAGCATTTTTATCATTCCTAGCACTATATTTGGGATCAATGCATTGAACAGTCACATTTTTATCTTCAAATTGTCCATAATCCAGAAAATTAACATGTCCAGTTGAGAGCAAACCCAAATAACCTTCAAAGTATGTGTCTAATGTAGTTTGTTCATTCACTAGTGAACATGTAGTTCCATGCATATTTGTATCATTGCATCCTTCACGTGATTGAAGTACCTCTGAACCATCCCCATAAAAATAGTTACAATCCTCAAAGAGACAATTATAGAATTCAATCTCATCATGGTCCTTAATCTTACCCACAATATCTTTATCAAATGTAAAATTCTCATATGCAATGCTCCCAAGGAACTCATCAATGTATTGCATTTTTTTCCCATGGCAACACTTCAATCTTGTGTCAGGTGCATCATCATGATTCTCAACAAAGAGTAGGTTATCTCTACAGTAGTAAGGGTCACCACTTCTCACCTCAAATATCGATGGATGCTCATCATATAAAGGATTATGCCTTATATTCACTTTTTTCATACACATCCTTGCCTCCTTAGTATGAAGTCCAAATCCTTCAAGTCATCATTTCACTCAAAGTCATTGTAACCACTTGAAGAGCATATAGACAAATTTTTAATTTCATCCTCATCATTTGTAGTTAATGTCATTGATTCACACTCTAAAAATTCATGACATGAAGAAGATTGTTCACTCTCAAGAACACATTTATTTTTATTATTATCAGCATATCCCTCATTTGGAGCAAAGGATTTTATCTCTATTTTATAAGAATAATTATAATCAACAAAGGAGCAAACAGACTCAATGCCATCACAATTACTATGACCAAGGAACTCATCAATGTTGAAACTACATTCAGATTCCTGGGGCTGAATGCATGAACTTTCATTTTTGATGTCTTGACCACTAATCTGTAATAGAATATCAACAACATTTACATCACTGATTTTGATCAAATCATGACATGGGATGCCCTCTTGTATCTCTTCACTATCCAATACATTCCAGGGATGAAAATCCTGCACACCTACTTTTTCATCATATTGTGTATCTTTATCTTCATCATTGTGGTATTGATCTGCATACATGCCACATGTGAATTGATTACAATCATTACCTTCTTCCACATAACAAGATGGATGTTCATATTCTAATCCACTCTCTTCACTTTTTGCACTAATTTCTAATCTTTCTCCACAAGACAACTACCACTAATATTCTAAGGCATCACATGTGCATATTCACCCTTAGCTCCCTCAAAAATCTTTATCCAATCAATTACTTGGCTCAAACTGTGAGGCTTCAAATCCTTTGGTAGGGTACTCATCCCTAGCTGGTAAATATCACAAAAAAATCAATGCACACAAAGTCCTTTGGTCATGCACTCTTGGGTACTTCCAACAAGACATCCATGAACCTTGAGAACAAATCATAGGGTGATTCTTATTTGTGTCTTTCATTTCATACAATTTCTCAACAAAATACATTTGATCAACTTTGTTCAAATTTTGTTGATGTTCAACTTGGGCTTCAGTATGATTTGTTGTTGTGATGATAGATAAATCAAAACAACAAAAGCATTACCATCTTGAAAAGAATTTCTATTACTTGATTTGTGTATTCCATTTACATGGAGTGTGCTAGGGTAACCAATATTAGTAGCCAAATGCCCCTTCATCATTAAGTATTTCAAATTATTCTCAATGTCCATTACAATTTTATAAGCTTGAAGAAATGTTATAGGCTCTTTTTCCCTTAACAAATAGCTCATCTTACTATCAAATGCACCAAGATACACAACCAAGAACTCAACATCATTTGGTTGTATATTTTCAATAATATCCCTTATGGCCTTTACAAATCTAAGATTGAAAGTAGGAGCCAACTCATCTTCATTTCTACAGATTCCCATAAAGTTTTTACTTACCATATTTGGATTCATTCTTTCACCAAATTGTTCCATGAACACTATTTTAAATTTATCCCAAGAGCATATAGAGGATGTTGGTAAATAGGAAAACCATTCTCTTGCATCTCCTTTTAAAGACTGAAAAAAAAATTCATAACAACATTCTCAAAATCCAGTTCATAATCTCCCATCATATCAAAAAGATCTTTTAGATGCTTGCTTGTTGATTCAAACTTCTCACCACTAAAATTTGGTACCTTATCTAAGTTTATTTTAGAAGGTGCAACATTTGGGTAACCACAAATGCTACTGAAATTTATAGCTCTATACCTTTCAGTATTGAATTTTCTCTTACATGACATGGGTTCCCCTTTATGCATCATCATATTCAATTCCCCCAAAGATGTATAGTTTGATAATGCATTTTCTCACACCTTGTACAAGGCTTGTCATAATTACCTTATAATTGCACAAGGCAACTTAAACTCCCCTTGCAATTATGATCTTAAGCATCTACAATGTAAATACTTTATCTCTATTTTTCTTAATATTCTCTAACAAATAAAATTTATAGATATAACATACTTCTTTGAGTACATGAATTTCAATTTATACTTTAGAAGTATGTAAAACTACCACCACTATTCCCTATCATAATGATATTTCACCAAATTGGGGACCATTTACATCTTAACTCTTGAAAATTTTCTCATAAACTGCTTGCAATCATATAATATTTTCTATGGATTTATGAGAATACCTAGAAATTTGTAGCAACTATTAACATTTGTTCCTAACTAAAAATTGTTTGTAGATCTAGCACTTTTACGCATTCTTTATTGGGTTCTTTAGTCAGAGTTGCCACCTCTTTTCATAGAGGGTTGAACTTCAAATAGTATGAAGTTCTCTCAAAGGCAAATCTCATTCTAGGTCTTCTCCAACAACAAATTCATATTCAAATCCTTTGATATTTGCTGCAACTAAACCTTCTCTAGGTCAAAGAACTTTTCAGTTATCTAAACAAAATATTTAGATTCACCAAACAATTGACTCTATGATACAACAATTTGCGCCTAGAGAATGAAAATTTCCCTAGCAGAGTCACCAATCCTATTGGTGATATTTCTAGAAAACCCTTGAAGTCCTCTAAAGGGTAGCCAACTCTTATGCTCAAGAATCTTCAAAGGGACTTGGCCAACAAATGAATAGGGATTCTAGGGCCCTTACTTCTACTCTTTAGGATCTATGAGACCTAGAAGGGCATTCCTTATAGTGTTCATGTGGTACTTATTTTGTTAAGAAAACTTGTATACATAGATCAATTCATATCAAGTGCAAATAGACATCATTCACTAAAATTTTGGCTAACCTTTGAGAAAATTTCTACCTATTGCTAGGAATTAGGTGATACTTCAAATTCATACATCATAATTGAAATATTTTAGTGATTTTCATTCTCACTTTGAATCTCTAGTCGAGTGTATTGAAAGCTCATTTATCTTTAAAATATTCTAATGAAGAGACCAGTGCTTCATCTTTTGGGAAAATGGAGTCAAATGTATAACAATAAGTAATATATTAGCCATTTAATTTAGACATTAGTGGGCTATTTATCATATTTCTTTGTAATATGACACTTCACAACATCTAAACTTAACTTCTTGCCAAATCCTATACCCTTCCTCACAAACCTTTGACTTCATTCAAGGATCTAGTCAATTCTTTGAATTGAATCAGGAATGAACACACACATCAATTATAACAACTAAAGATAAACCAAAAGATCATTGATATTTTTATTTATGATATGCAAGAAAATTACATAGGAGAGTATAAGTTTTAGAACTAGCATTTTCATTCATATCTGCAGCTTCTATAAAATTATTTAAGATCATTACAAATAAGAACCATACCCTAGAGTTCATACTGTTCTATTCATCGATATTCCATAAAGTATATTTTCCTAAGCTCTGCTCGTACTCAAACCATTAAGAGACTCAAAAATAAAACCCTTTGTAATAAGCCTTGAAATCCCTTTCATATAAAAGGGAGCAACAAGAATCTGACTCAATTACACTTAGAACTTCATTTCAAAAAAAAAATCATTTTCCTTTGATAAATTCCATAAATGATTAGATATAATCATTTGTCGAGTAGGGAAAAAAATTCACACCACTAGTCCAAGAAACCAACTGATACTGCCAAAATCACCATTAGCCATTGTCAAGCCACATCCATGTAAAAAAATAGATTCATCATCATACTGGCTAGAAGGCATTTGAGTTAGCAAAAAGAAAAAAAACCACATACGTAGAGAGAACCAAAACAATCACCACGAAAATATTATCATCAAAGCACATAAACTAAAACCCAATAAGTAATCGCATTCAATCAGAACTAGAATATAAACACCCATTTTGTGTCCTTGCAGTGGCCAGAGAAGCCACTAATTCTTCATTAATGTCCTTGTCAACAACAAAATAAGCATGCCTGTTGGGTATCCTTACTAAAATTAGGGAAACCGCCATTACCTCATCATCTGAGTCTACTAATTTAGTCATGGCCATAAGATATTGGTCCTAACCTAAATCAGTCTCAGTTTCACTATCTGAGGGATCACTTGAGACTTAAAAGGGTGAATGGTGCTTGCCCAGATAGGCTCGATGGTATTTGTTCTTCCTCACTGCTTCCCTTTCAAGCCTTCTGATCTTCTTCCCTTTTCCCTTGAATAGTTGCTCTGAAACAATTCTACCTCTTAGATGATAAGCATGATTGATAGTATTCTACACCGACTTCTTCCCCACCCTTGTCTTCTTTCTCATAGTAACAAGAACTTCAGGCATGCATTGCTCATTCTTTGGGGCATCATCGTGTGACTCTTGCAAGTCGATTCAATGATACCTCTGTACAGGGGAAGTGAAAGCAACAAACATACTCATTTTCACTAGAAATATACTGAGAGCAATGGGACTTCACAAGTGCAGATTGGGATGATTACCAATCTCCTCACAAACTTAGAAACTTTAGTTTCTTATTGCAATGGTGAAAAATAAAGGCTATCAAATCTTATTTATCAAGCAACTAGAACATGGTGATCATCGATTCTCATTGAATTCCCACATGAGCAAGCAAGCAATCAATTGTGGGATTATGCATCACAACTGTTAATCACTCAGGTGCATCAAAATTTGTCTATCATCCTCAATGATTATAGGAGAGTAATATTTCACATGCATCAAGATCAAACTTGATTAATCCTGCAGGCATGCATGCCATTAATGCTCACTTGGATGAAGAAAAATGACCATCATACGCACATCTCTAATTTTAAATAATGGTCCTTGATTTCCTTGTGATATGTCATTTTAGACGACTCATATTGAGTCAATCATTTTTGAAATTTCATCATGATTACTTGCCAATTATTGGCCAGTGACATTCGGCCAGCTAGATGCCAACACATCCATCTGCGGGCTCCACCATCCATCTCCATGTAGAAGAGAAGTCCACATGGCGGCATCTTGTAGACCACACAACTTTGAATAAAGCAGTGCTTTATTCACATCGGTCAGGCAAGGGAACAGCTGAGATTTAATCTCACCATTACTTCATGCCTATTGATCTGGAAGCTTTTAGCATTGAGCTCATTAGTGGAGACTAAGCCCCACACGTTCAAAGGGACATGTTTCCTTCACCCAAGTACTACATGGCTAGTGGGGAATGGCCAAGATCAATTCTTGGGATTAGACAGTGCATCAATATACACATGCAACAAAGTCAGTCTTAAAAATGGGGCCATGACTAGGTCAATGACACTCGAACCCTTTGGGACAAAGAATTAAGACTTAAGTCTTTAGAAATGAAATATTTTTGGTATGACTTAGGTAGTATTAGGCAATAAATATGAGCTTGATGACCAATAGACCTAGAAAAAAGGGTCGGTAATAATATGCATTCAATGGCTTAAGTCTTGACTTAAGTGACTGGCAACCAATAGTAATAGGTCAATGTTGAAATAGAAAATCTAGGGGTTTTATGATGGTGCAAATTTAAAAAGAGTGTTTTTAGACCAAAACCATATCTCAACCCTAGATACAAAGGCCTAACATCATGATCAAAACAAGGACATGGTTGAGATTTTTGAAAATTTTAAAGGGCTCTACCAATATGAAATATAGTAAAATTTGAATTTCTAATGATGTTGATTTGGGTGTTACTATTGTTACACTATTATGGATATGGTTACTATTAATTTATTTCTAATGATCTTGATTTGGCTACTAGAATTTCAAACTAATATCTAACAAAGTTTTTGTGTTTGAACTTTTATGTCTTTGCATGCTATGAATCTTGTTTATATCCATCATCAGGGTAAAGACCAAATCCATTTTTCTACTATTTTGTAAGCTTAGAATAGGATTTAGTTGTTTGTTTTAACTATTTCTTCAAGCTTGGAGATGGGCTTAAATGATTATTCTTTATTTATACACCTCTAGATTAATGCAAAATTCAAAAATAAGGTTAAATCGATGGAACTTTAATTCTTGGCGAGATGGAATCCTAACACATTATAGGTGGCTTAATATTTTTCCATATCTCTATGGACTAGTTCCTAAACCTTCATCAAAATGGAAGACAGTTGTGTGGTACATTAAAAAAAAACATATCATGGGAATAATTGGTTGTAGTTGTGATATTGATGCAAAAATGGTCACTAATGGTATTGAGGTCCGGGTATGTGCAGGATCATGATTGTCCAAAAAGTGGTGATATGATGGGTATGTGTAGGGTATGTGGCTGACGACTTTTTTTTACCCAAAATTGATGAAATGAAAAGGGGTTTTAAAGGAAATTTTCATCTTTCCATCAATATAAATTATGCTTTACATTGAATTTAATAAATAATTATTATTCATTTTCTATTTGAATTACGACTAAAGTCTTGATTGATAGGTTGATTGAAAAAAATCTATAGATTTCAAACGATATCACATTTTTTGAATTCAAAACATGCGTCACATTATATGCTTCCTATACTATAAGATTTAAAAAAAAATGAATTTCATGAAGTTTTGACCAAGGTAAGGTGGTCAGACATATGAGTTTTTATATTTTTAAAAAATTGTAATAAAAAATTCATAATTAATTATTTACTTGGAAAAAAATTACAAAAAAATATGCATCGCATCCAAACATGATTCCACTACTTATATCTAAAATCTTATAAAAAATATTATCATTTTATTGTGGTTAGGGTGGTCAGATAGACACCTACTTGTTATTTTTTTCCTGAAATTTAAGTACTACTACATTGAAATTTCAAATTTTCACCAAATAGATTTTTTCCTTTTTAAATAAACCTAGTAGTTTAGAAACTACATTCAATTTTCTAAAAATTATATTCTTACATATTTTTGAAAAAATATAGATAACTTATTCAAATTTTACGTCAAGTTGCATTACTCTTATTTTTCTAAATTTTTTGCCACTTAAGGGCCTATTTTTTCCATGATGATCCTTCACATACCCATCCCTCGTGACCTTATGACCAAACTTTGGGAGATGTATGGAGACTCATGAACCTCCATTCCTAGAGGATATTGTTGTGGATTGTCTTGTTCCACCTGTAGAGTTTTTAGCTATTGATGATAAAATAGCTAAAACACTTATTGATTGAGAAAGGTATGGTAGTTTTGAAAACATAGAACCTTCTCCTCCTACAGAGACATCTATTGAGACATTATTTTATCTAGCTCCTAATCTAGATTTAGAAACTTCATCTTCTTCATCTATGAGTGAACATCTTGAGGCTAAGGAATCATGTAATCCAACATTGGTAGAATCATTTGTTGTTGTGCCTAATGATGCTTGTGATTCCACAGTTTTGGCTCTTTGTCATTCAGTACAACAGGACATACATTGTCTTTCAGACTTGGCTACTTGTCATGGCTTCTTCATAGGTATTTTAGACTTGTTTGTGGAGTCTCATATTGTATATTTGGGAGAAATCATCGATAGCATTCATCTTCTATTTGATGGATATGACCATTCTTCAGTTGTTGCAAGGGAACACTTTGACCCTCTTGTTCATTGTCTGCATGATCATTATTTACAGTTTGGTGTGAGTGTGGATACTTTTGGACAAAATTTGAAGGAGGCTTCTTTATCTTCAGAGGTGATATTCTTGTCTTTGGATTGTGTTCTACATTCATATCTACTAGATTTTGGATTGGCATCTTCAATAGTGTGGCCTAGAAGGCATGTATGGAGTGTGTCAACTTTCAACATTGATATGGGGACACCTAAGTAGAGTTTAGAGACATCATACATTTTCATCATGTTCTTCCTTCATATTCCTTTTAGGAATGGGAAGATATCCTACATGCATCCTTAGTTTTATTTCTTCCTAAGGGGAGGAATATTGTTCAACGATCTTGGATTATCTTCACCTTCTTATGTCAAGCATTCACCAACAATGTAGGAGATTCTACATTGGGGACTATATGGTCTCTCTTCTTCTCTCTTGAGGGAGAGTTTTGTCCTACAGGTTTTCTCTTTCTCATCTTTTGTGAGGTTTTATCATTGTACATCGGTACCTAGCGTGGCCTCATAGTCGAGACCCATTTTTGTGTTTTTCATCTTTTCACCCACCTAAGCTATGCTTAATGGGGGGGTGTTGGTGTAGGTTTTTTATATTTATTTTTCCTATACATTATTAAGAATACTTAGGTTATATGAGACATGGTTTATGTGAGGACAAGTGGCATAATCCATAGATTACATGTGTCGCTCTCAACCACACTTAGGTGGTCGAGTCTCACAACCTCCTTTGGCCTTTTATGCCACATCACAAAAACAATCTCTTGTCTCTTTCTAAGTAGGTTATGCCACCTATTCGGCATTTTCCAAGTAGGCATAACTGCCACCTAATTTAGTTATTTGGAAGTTATTACCCCTCTTGAAATTATATGCCCACATTATGCTATATAATCAACACTCACCTCTCCCTCCTATCTAGTTCAGATGATTTCATATCAACTCAGTTAGTTCAAGGGAGTGTTGATGCATATTGTATCATTTTGAGTGTGATAATGTCTTTATTCTCTTATTGCAGCATATTCCACTATTTTTCATCCTCTTGCTACTCTTGTGTAGAAGGCTAATCTCAGCTTTGTAGGTAATCCTAGATGCTCACGTTCATCAGCAACTCTTACATGGTATCAGAGCTTTCAAATATGCAAGCCCCTTCTTGATTTTGGGAGGAATTCAACATTGAGCTTTTGTTGGGTGCATTTTCAGTGAAAATGTACATCGCTATTGAGTCTAGAATGCTTCACAGATGAATTTTGATATAAAGCACTCTATATTTTGACTTCAGAAAATTTTTGGCCATTTTTGAATGGTTAAACAATCTTTGGAAGGATTATTTTGTATAATTCATATGGAATCTATATGATCATACCTACACCTTTCTGTGCCATCCTCCATCATTAGAAATTTTTTGGCTCCTCAATTTGACTAGGTAATTTTTTTGAAAAATAAAATATTTCTTTCTTATTTTTATAAAGTATTTTAAAAAAAAAATCAAAAGCAAAAAAACCAAATCAAAAAAAATATTTTGAAAAATTGAGAAAAAGTCAAAAATAAAAATAATTTAAAAGGGCATGCACAGGTCATACTAGGTACCTCTGAAGGTACCCAAAGGATAGGCAGGTCCCATCATTGGTCCTCACACCCTTTAAATGCTAGAACCTTTAAAAAAAGGTATGAACCTTTTAAAAAGAGGTCGCTCAATTCATTTTGAGAAGTTTTTTAATATAGATTAAAAATTTCAAAAAAAATTAAAATTGAAAACTTCAAAATCTGCACCCTCTACCGCTACGAGTACATCTGCATCAACAACCTTAGCCTGTGTTTCCTATTTGGTGCTTCGACCATTTTTGGTGTCTCTTATAGTTGTTGTGCCAACTTTGGAAAGGTTCTAAAATTGGTTGGTAATCATCTAAATCTGGTGAAGTTATAAACAGGTTGGTCGAGCTTCTAAATTTGGAGGGCCTACTAAATATGGAGATTCACAACTAAATTGGTTCTAATGTCATCATTATGTCAGCAATGTGGAGTTTGAATTTTTGCAACCTCGCCGTTGGAGTTTTGCATTTTGCATCCGAACTTTAGAGGTATCTAACTTAGTCATCTAGGCTCCGTTTTGCAAGCAATATTTTTTATTTGGGATAGAATTTTGCAAGCTTCACAATGGTGTGATCCATTTTTTCTCAATTGATCTGAATTTTTCATAAAATTAGTTTTCTCAGCAGATTTGAAGGACAGTTCTTATTTTTTAAACTTCAAATGGTTGTAACTTTCACATATGAACTTGGATCGAGGTGATTATTTTTTTGAAAGTTGATATTTCTCTAAGCATTACACATTAGTTCTATTTTGAAGTTCTAATTTTGAGATTAATTTGAACTTTTAGTATTTGTGTCCAATTTTAGACATTCTAAAAATTTGGTAGTAACTAGAGAATTATAAAATCACTAATTTTAAAGTTCCACCATCATATGTTTATGGGGGGAATTATTGATTGAGTGAATTTGGGGGGTAATCTTTTCCCTTGTTGGCTTATGTCTCTTGATTGGTCTATTGTGTGACTAAAGTTGAGGATTTTAATATGGGCATCAAAACACATCTTGTTGTAGTAAGGTTAAATTGATGGAACTTTAATTCTTGGTGAGATGGAATCCTAACACATTGTAGGTGGCTTAATATTTTTCCATATCTCTATGGACTAGTTCCTAAACCTTCATCAAAATGGAAGAGAGTTTTTTGGGACATAAAAATTGAACATATCCTGGGAGTAATTGGTTATAGTTGTGATATTGATACACAAATGGTCATTGATGGTATCAATAACCCTCATGACCTTATGACCAAACTTTGGGAGATGTATGGAGACTCGAATGAACCTCCATTCCTAGAGGATCCTGTTGTGTATTGTCTTGTTCCACTTGTAGAGTTTCAACCTATTAATGATAAAAAAACTAACACACTTGTTGATTGGGAAAGGTATGGTAGTTTTGATTACATAAAACCTTCTCCTCTTATAGAGACATCTATTGAGACTTTAGTTTCTCTAGCTCCTAATCCAAATTTAGAAGGTTCATCTTCTTTATCTATAAGTCAACATCTTGATATCGAGGACTTTTGTAATCTAGCATTGGTAGAATCATATGTTGTTGTACCTAATGATGCTTGTGATTCCATAGTTTTGGCTCATTATGATTCAGTACAATAGGACATACATTGTCTTTCAGATTTGGCGACTTGTGATGGCTTCTTCACAAGTATTTTAGACTTTTTTATGGAGTCTCATATTGTAGATTTGGAAGAAATCGTCGATATCATTCATCTCCTCTTTGATGGAGATAATCCTTCTTCAGTTGTTGCGAGGGAACACTCTGACCCTCCTATTCATTCTTTGCATGATCATTCTTTGCAATTTGGTGTGAGTGTAGATACTTTTGGAAAAAAATTGGAGGATGCTTCTTTATCTTCAGAGGGGATATTATTTTCTTTGTATTGTGTTCTACATTCATCTCTACTAGATTTTAGATTGACATCTTCAGCAGCGTGGCCTAAAATGCCTATATGGAGTGTGTCAACTTTCGACATTGATATGGGGACACCTAAGAAGAGTTTAGAGACATCAGACATTTTCATCATTCTTCCTTCATATTCCTTCCAGGAATGGGAAGATATCCTACATGTATCCTTTGTTTTCTTTCTTCCTAAGGTGAGAAATATTGTTTGAAGATCTTGGATAATCTTTAGCTTCTTGTGTCAAGCATTCACGAACAATGCAGGAGATTCTACATTGGGGTACTATATGGTCTCTCCTCTTCTCTCTTGGGGGAGATTTTTTTCCTACATGTTTTCTCTTTCTCATCTTTTGAGAGGTTTCATCATTGTACATGGGTACCTAACATAGCCTCATAGCTAGGACCCATTTTTGCATTGTTTCATCCTTTCACCCACCAAATCTATGCTTAAGGGGGGATGTTGGTGTAAGTTTTTTATATTTATTTTTCCTACACATTATTAAGCACACTTAGGTTATATGAGACATTCTTTATGTGATTACACGTGGTGTAATCCATTGATTACATGTGTCACTCTCACCCACACTTGGGTGGTTGAGTCTCACACCCTCTTTTGTCCTTTTATGTCACCTCAAAAAAAAAATATTTTGTCTATTTTTGAGTAGGTTATGCCACCTATTTGGTATTTTCCAAGTAAGCATAAATCCCACCTAATTTGTTTATTTTGGAGTTATTACCCCTCTTGGAATTAAATACCCATCTTTTGCTATATAATCAACACTCACCTCTCCCTCCTATTGAGTTCAAATGAGGTCATATTAACTCACTCAGTTCAAGGGAGTGCAGATGCATATTGTATCATTTTGAGTGTGATAATATCATTATTCTCTTATTGCACCATATTCCAACATTTTTCATCCTCTTGTTGCTTGAGAATTTAGAGGGTTAATCTTGGCTTTGTAGTTGATCCTAGATGCACAAGTTCATCAGAAACTCTTAGAGCCCCTAAATCATTGAATTTGGTCACTTGCCCTCTTCCTAAGGTCAATAGTGATTCTCAATTGTCTCATCCTTCTCCAACCAATTTTACACATGGCACTCCTAAGAAGTGCATGTTCAACTCGCTAGAGGGCATCCTAACTTTGGACCTCGGTGAAGAAGACCTAGAGGGGCATTTTTTCTTGGCCTATATTGTAAGAGAGTTAGAGGATACTACCCTTGCTATCCCTCCCTTGCATTCATGTCCTCCTTCCCCCTACAATTATCTAAATTTGGAATAGGATGATCTTTTGGTCGATGAGGACTAGAGTGGTACCTCCTACATTTGTAGATTAGCTTCTTTTTTTATGTTACCCAATTCTTGTCTTTTAATATTTTTTTCTCTCACATGGAGGACCCTTAATACCCTTGTAGGTGCTTGGATAGAGGAGAGAAAACCTGTCATAAAATTCTCCTATTGGTTTCATCATTCTTTTATGTGTCGTAATCTTGATTTTCGATATGAAGGATGATGCAAAGCATTGGGGGAATTTAGGCCTTTATTCCATGTTGACTTGATTTTTATTTTACTTTTTCTTCATGTTCTCTTCTTCACATTTTGAGAAATTTGGGTATTGATGATAGTTCATTTATATACTATATTATATTTATTTATTTATATCTATGAGTAGTTTTGACCCCAAATTATCAGATCCCATTGTCTCTTAATTTCTTCATCTACTCTTCTCTCTTTCATGATGTGGTTTCTATGTGTTATCCCTCACATGACAACATTTCATGGACACATCTTATTGTGTTTCATGCCACAATATCTCTTATCTTTATTTTCTCCTTGGAATGACATGTGATCCTTTTCATAGTACACATCATTCTAAGGGGGGACTATCACACTTACTTAATTTTCAACAACTGGGCATGTGCAGGATCATCGTGCAAAAAACAGGCCCTTAAGTGGCAAAAAATTCAGAAAAATCAGTGTTAGGCAACTTGACGTAAATATTTGAATAAGTTATCTATATTATTTCAAAAATATGTAAGAATAGAATTTGTAGAAAATTGAATGTAGTTTCTAAAATACTAGGTTTATTTAAAAATAAATAAAATCTATTTGGTGAAAATTTGAAATTTCAATGCAGTAGTACTTAAATTTTAGGGAAAAATAAGAAGTAGGTGTCTTCGACCACCTAACCATAATAAAATGATAATATTTTTGTAAGATTTTATATATAAGTAGAGGACTCATGTCGGATGTGATGCATATTTTTTGTAATTTTTTCCATGTAAATAATTAATTATGAATTTTTTTTATAACTTTTAGAAAATATAAAACTCGTCTCTGACCACCTTAACTTGGTCAAAACTTCATGAAATTTAATTTTTTTTTTTAATCCTATATTATGTGACACATGTTTTGGATTCAAAATATGATACCGTTTGAAAGTTATAGATGTTTTTCAATCAACCTATCGATCGGGGACTTTAGTTGTAATTCTAATAGAAAATGAATAATAATTATTTATTAAATTCAAATTAAATCATAATTTATATTTTTGGAAAGCTGAGAATCTCCTCTAAAAACCCTTTTTGTTTCATTAATTTTGGGTGAAAAAAAAGTCATCAGCCACATACCCTACAAATATTGCCACTTTTTGGCGCACCATGATCTTGCACATACCCAACTTGGATAATTATTTCAAAAGGATTGCTTGGTGAATTTTTTTTACAATGAATTCCTTGACAAAAGAATCCCTTTTTGAAAACCCCATTTTCCAAAACAACATATTCTTTCAAAAAGGACTTCTTGATGAAATTTCATTCAAGACGATCCCTTGACGAAAGAATCTAAATATTGTCCTTTTAAAAAAGGAGTATTCTTTCTAAAACATTCCTTGATTAAAACTCTTTCAAAAGGATTCCTTGATGATAGAATCAATTGCTAAAAATCTTGTGTCTTTCAAATAGAGTGTTCTTTCAGAAGAAGTCCTCAATGCCTTTGAGGTTTTATGCAAAAATACTCCTTGTTGGAAGAACCCTTTTATAAAAGATACTTTCAAAAGGAATGTTCTCTCAAATGTATCCCTTAAGGGAAAATTCTTGTGGAATCCTTGGCAAAAGAACCTCTTTTATGAAAGCATTATTTTCAAAAGGATTCCTTGGCATCTCATACTTGGTGTCTTGTGCCTAACATTTGGCATCTCCTGTTTTGATGTCTTGACATATTATATCTTGGTGTTAAGCTTGGCGGCAACCTGAATAGACTTGTGTTATATTTTTTGTGACTGTCTTGCAATGTAGTGTACAATAGTTGCTCGCCTTTATCCTTTTCATATGGTTTCTAGCCAAGATAGTCATACTTGTTAGTAATGTCCTTTTCTGATCGGAGTGTCTTATTGTATTTAAAAATTTTATGGTGTCTTTAATTCTCTTTTTTCTTTTTCAACTAACATGTATGTCTACAAATTACATGGTTTTGGTGAGATTGAAGTGGTATTTTAAGAATTGAATGCCCATGTCCTCTTCACATTCTGGTGAATCCCATTCCATGCCAATTATATCAAATAAAAGGACTAATTCATCTACATTTTTGGTATATTCCCTTCAATCTCTTTCTAATTTATCTCACACTTTCTTAAACACAAATGCTTGGTCAAGTGGGGGAAAAATTTTATGGCATAAAATTGAACCTAGTGCAATTTCCTATAATTTTACCTCACTTTAGCCTTAAAACCTCAACAATGCAAAAAAAATCAGCTTTGCCTTGCTTTTTGCACATTCCTTTGGTGTTTTTCATCAGTGGAGATAATTTTGTTTAGGATGATTTCATAGCGCATGGATGTCCCTAATAGATTATTGGGTCAATGGACATTGGAGCCATTATATTCTCTACCACTCTATATATTTTACACCCACTTCAAATCATGAAGTTTCTCAAAAATGTGCTTTTACCACCCAAAAACACTTTTGAACTTAATTTTTTGCAATTCATTTGATCTTTACTCACTCTCTATTCCATTCTCGATCACTTCTATTCACTCTTGTTCTACAATCTACACCATCTTGTTGCCTCTACATGATTTTCTATTGCAATTTTTCCAAGCTTCATGCTATCAATATGGTTTTCCTACTCTCTTCTTTCCTCTCTCAACTTCTCCAAAAATGTAGAAAATAGGGTAATATTTATTTATTTGCATTTTATTGTTTGTAGAGTAGCATTTAGATTGTCTTTGCACTCTACAATTTGTGTCTACTCAATGGACAAGTGATATCTTCAACTATGCATCAACTTAGAAGAATCCAAACATGATTGAAATAAAGCCTTTGAATCAAGAAGAGAAGTTGTCTCCATTACCAATAGGCTCATGTAATGTTTGTAATAGGGAGAGAGAGGAAGAAATAGGGATAGAAAGAGGGATATGGGATAAAGATAAAGATAATGATGGAGATGGAGATGGAGATGATGATGGAGATGGATATGGAGAGATAAAGACATAGAGGAGAGAGGGATATATAGATGAAAGAGATAATGATATATAGAAAGAGAGATGTAGAGAATGAGAGAGGGAGATAGTAATATAATATGGATATAGGATTTAATATAGATAGATAAAGACATAGACAAGTAATAGAGAGAGTTATAGGTGGAGAGGGAGAGAGATAGAGAGGGGAAAATATAGAGATATAGATAAGGAAGGAGAAACATGGAGTGTGTGTGTACATATGAGTGGGTGAGTGAGAGTGTGTGTGTGAGATAGATATATAAATTTATAGAGATGGCAGGAGAGGCAGGGAGAGAAATAAAGAGAGGAGAGAACAGAAGTAGAGAGATGTAGAAAGAGGGAGTGATAGAGAGAGAGGGAGAGATATGGATAGAAAGGGAGATAAAGAGATAGATATAACTTTGGAAAGATAGAGGGGGTGATAGATAAATAACTTGAGAGGGAGAGGAGAGATGAAAAGATACAAAGATAATGATATAGGAAGTGATATATATATAAATATAAATAAATATATATATATATACATATACATATATATATGTTTATATACATATATATATGTGTGTGTGTGTACATATCTATATACATACATACATACATACATTGCCATATATATATATATTATATATATATATGTATATATATACATGTGTGTATATATATACATATATACATACATACATACATGCATACATACATATATATGTATGTATGTATGTATATGTATATGTTTCATAGAAAAAAGTACCCTTTGCTTGATTTGAGATCATTCATGATAAATGGATTTGATAAGGCCTTAATTTAGGTGTTGTGAGGCATTTTATGCATCCACACTAAGTTTTAGACCTTTATAAATTAAATAAAATGTCAATATTGAAGTCTTGTGAATATGTTGTGAAGTGTTGTAAGACATTTCTACATTATTCTAGACTCTATTTAATACAATTCACCTAAAAATTTTAATTTGACACATCAACAAGTCCTATTTTGAAGTGACGCTAAGTATTGTAATCAAGATGTAAACTTTTCTAGGAATTTTCCCCTAATTTACACATTTCTCATTTCTTATTTGACCCCTTTATACACTCATATGCTTTATTTAAGTGTATTTTTTAGTATATCCCTGATACATAACATTAAAAGACATTTAATTCCCAACACCTAATTTTATGTACCAGGTGGGACCCATTCACCATGGGTGGTGAATGAGTCCACCTTGGCTTCAAAATTCAAAATATTTCAAATTTCTTTTGGGATTTATTCAAAATGATGCTTGATGTCGGCCTATGATGATGTATGAAAGGTTACTAAGACACAAGATTTATATAAATATGTATTTTTACCCTCATTTTACAAGGGAATTACACATCTTATCTCATTCACACATCTTTTATCATCCATTCATCATCTATTTTCTCAAGCAACTTAGGGTTTCTTCATTAGAATTCTTCAAGCTAGCATTCTAAGGCATTCAAGGGCTGATTCTACATGATTTGTTGTAGACCAACAAGATCATTCATCATTCTAAGGTAACTTATTCCATTTTTAGATGTTTTATTCCATCATTTCATCAATTTGGTTTAATTACCTAAAAGGGGTTTTACCAAGGCAAACCCCCATACCTTAACAATTAGTATTTTTTATTCTTGTATTGTTTGTATGCAGATTTAGGTCCCTTTGAAGCTTAAGGATCATTGAATATTGTATTTATAGGTTTTTTAAGTCTTCTTCCCTTCATTCCAGTCAAATCATCAACACAAGGTCACTTTCAGACCGATTCCTGACATTTTCTGAAGCGAACACATGTAGAAGGTGGATTTGCATATTTGAAGCTACAAATTCTACCTTTGACTTTTCAAACCCCTAAAGGTGGACTGATTTTCCATGCTTGGAAAATGAGTCCCATCTAGAGGCCTAAAATAGGATTTTGGCAAAATCTAGCTCTCTATGCTCATAAACTAGTTCTAGGGAAAATTCATCAGTACTGGAACCGATTTGCCACAGGTGGCGAATGAGTCCTGTTTGGTTTTTATGACATCATAAATCATCATTTAAAATATTCTAGATTCATAAAAAAATTTCTAGGTGCACTTTTCTCTTACCCTTCTCTTTATGTTCTGTATATTTCATTCTTTTAGTTTATGTTTGCATATCATTATGTGTTTTCAAACAGGTCATGTTTCATTAGTTTTGCATGTTTAATCATTCAATTAGTTAGCTTATTTGCATGTGTTTCATTCCATTTAGTGTCCATTACATCATACACATCCCTCACATCCTTAATTTGAATGAATCACCTCCTAGAATTTTTGAATCTAATCTCTCTCCTTTTGGATGGAAAACCCTATAAGAGTTAGAGAGCCCATTCAGTCCAAAAATTCATAGTTCATTTTGGTAAACTTGAATTTTTGAATAATTTTACTTTTGATTTGGTTTCTTCCATCATTGATCTAGTTTTCTTTAGGATTTGCATGTTAGGTGTTACATTTTGCATTCATAAAAAAAAAGTGCATTTAGGTTGCATTTTAAGTATTGAAAATCATAAATTTCTTTGAAATTTTGCATTCTCATGTTAGGATAGCATCTTAAAACTTTAAATTCATCAAAATCCCTTCATACCTTTTGAAAATTTTTGTAAAATACCCCTACTGGGACTCATTCGCCCTTTGTGGTGAATCAATCCCTATACTGATTTTTCACAATCTGAAACAACACCTAAAATCTCATTTTTGTGCTTTCTAAGGCTCCTAGTATCATATACTATAAGTCTAGGAAGTTTTTGGAACATTTATTTATTACATTTCACTCAAAAACATCATTTTAGATCAATCATTTTTCCAATCACTTCATTTGCACACATCCTCACATCTGAATATGCTTAATTTTTGAAATTTTGCATCACAATGATAAAAGTACTTTTCACTTTTGCATATACAATGTGTTTATTCTTAAAACTTTGCATTAGTTTGTTAAAAGTTCTTTTTATTCTTGCATATATTGGATAATAATATTTTGTATCTTTGCATCTACATTGTTTATATTGTTGAAACGTTGCATGAAATGGTTACATGTGCTTTACATTTTTATTCAAACATTGTTGGTTCCTTATTTAGTTAGATATTTCAAGAAGCATTTCCCACCCTCTCCCTCTGAGAGTATTTTTGTGAAAGAGACTACAACTTTTTCCATTCCTCAGGATCATACTTGTTCTTCTCCTAATATCTCTCCTCTTGGTCACGAAGATATTTTAGTAGAAGAATCAATTAATGTGAGTGTTGAGAATCTAAGTTGTTTCTCTCCTCTTACTTCTCCTATTCTTGTTAGACAAGAAGACCTTACATTAGGTAATCTCTATAAGTACACAATTCAACAAGCCAATGAGACAATAGATTTTTCCCCTCTTTGTGTAGATAATGTGATAGAAGAGCATACAAACATAGATACTCGTGATGATCATAATTGTACTTCTCATAATACCTCTCCTTTTAGTGACGAAGGTATCTTGGTGAAATAAGATACACTCATTGAATATCATGAGGATATTTCTTTTCCTTCTCATAATTCCCTTTGGGAAGATACTATAGCACAATAAAATGTGGTTTTAAATGACGAGGATGATAGATTACTCTTAAATAGTCAAATCTTTTAGGTCTATAATAACCCTCTTATAATCCTTCCCCTACCTCTCGCATTTTAATAGATGACCAAAGTAATGAACTTATAGCTGATCATGATAATCACATTTGTTATTCTCCTAATATCTCCTCTAGTAGTGATGAAGATACTTTTTTGTTTGAAAACATAAACAATAAGAATCATGATAATTTTAGTTGTTCCCCTTCACTTATGAAAATTTGTAGTGAGAAAATCATTGATACTCCCCCTAGTTGTGATAATGATAATTTGGATGAACATATGGTTTGTTTTTCTTCCATGTACTCTCCCTCTAGGGAGGACATTATGCACCAAAATCAAGATAGCATTCCCTCTAATGACGATGACAACTCCTACTTGATAAGGGATGTTAACAATATTCAACCTAAACTCATTCTCTACCCACCTTCACATCCTCTTCATCCCTCTAATGTATCGTAGCAATCTAGTAGTGATATTGTTGCTCATACTTATAACACTCGAAATAATCCACAACCACCACAATATTTTCCAACCTCTTCACCTTTACCAAATCCACTTAGTGGATCTCATTATCTCTCACAAACAAAGGAGTATGATCTTGTTGAACAATTAAAGAATACTCCTGCTAAGATTTCCCTTAGGGATTTACTTCAAAGTTCACAAAATTAAAATAATACTCTTCAAACAACCTTAAAACAAATTGAAGCTCCTCATTATACAACTCTAAATGATGTGACAACCACAATTCATAAAACAAATCAATCCAATCTTGATATTACTTTCCATCCACATGAGCTCCCTTTAGAGTTGCAAAAATGAAGTGAAGCTTTCATGATCGATATCATAGGACTAGAATAAAACACACTATTATTGATAATTGTTTTTCCCTTAATATATCTAGTGTGAGTCTCCTTGATCGAATAAAATTTGATAGGTCACAAATAATTCTTGATTCTACACATTGAGGATTTGATCATTAGTCAACGTGACCATTCGGTGTAATCACTTTTCCTATTACGGTTGGGGTGGTTACTTTGCAAATTCCTATCCATGTCTTGCCTTATTATCTTTCCTATAATATTCTTTTATGTAGACAATGGATTCATAAGATGAATGTAGTACTTTCAACCCTTCATCATATGATGAAATATGTCTATAACAATCGCATTTATCAAATTTAAGCAGATCCCGAGCCTGAAAGTTGCTTGAACCTTGAAAAAGGAACTCCAAGTCCTCTGACAACCTTGATTCCAACATCTCATGTAGATCTTGAACATAGCAATGAAGAATCGATATCTAAATTATTTGGTGATGATTGGGGATCTTTAGAATTCACACCTTCATTTATGTGCGAATACATATTTTCACAAAACACAAATGAGAAACAAGAAAAATCAACGCTCACATCAACAAAAAATTCTGACAACCTTTCGAAAGCATCCACCTCAACCACTTCAAACTCTACAACTATCCTTGATGAGCACAATAATGAACAACCACCTAATTCCAAAGCAATGCAAAAGCTTTATGGAAAATGGTTTAAAATCATGAAACAACTTGAATATAGTGGAAAAGGATGCGGTGTTTACAAACAACATATCTATAACCCTATCGAACCTAACACACAACAAACAACTCATGGTCTTGGTTATTGTCTTGTATAGAGATTTACAAGCCTTCATCATCTTCCTCTTCTAGTAATCTTGAACAAGCTAATACACCTTCATTTAATGTCAATTTCATCTCACAAAATGTTCCTGATTTGAATTGTTCTAAAGATTTTACACCTTCCTATAACATGAAGAACAAAATATTGCACTCAAGACACTTGTGTAAGTATGCCATCTACTACTTTAAGCAAGATGTACCATCATCCTCTTCTATCATTGATCAAGAAGGTACCTTGCTGAGACTCCCCAAAGATCACTTGATCACCCTCCCTCCCAGAACTCGTAAGAAATGTTCTAACAAAAATTTATTTTGCAGGTATCATCAAGTTCATGATCATTCCACTAATGAATGTCATGCTTTGAGATGAAAAATACAATATTTTCAGGACTTTGGTATGCTTCCCTATATGGGGGCATCTACTTGATTTTGATCTTTACTCTCGCATGTATTTCATTAATCCTTTTGGCTCACCTTTGTCTCACAATAAGTGGGGGCAAAGAGTTGTGTAGCCTTATCTTTGTATGTCACTTGTCATTACCTTCTTTGGCTAGTCATTAACTTTTCATGAAAACATAAGAGCAAGCTTGAGATGTGGATGACATGTCTTAAGTTGGTTCACATTTGACATACTATTTTCTCTTCATGATGTAGCTTATCAAAAACATATGACTAGGCATAGGGCTTTCCGAGTTAGCTCTTATGTCTTCTTCTTTCTCTTCTACTTTAAAGCAATTTCTCTCAGTCATGATTCTCATAACTACTTTAAAGTGGGGGAATATACCACCATTTGCATTTCATTATGTGATTTCTTTCCTCTTGTGATGCATCTTTTTCTTGATGATTCCATTAAGCTTGATTTCCTCCAAAAGCATAATATTTCTTTTTGACTTATCCTCTTTGGAGACATTGAGCATGATTTCTCCCAAGATGAGACCTTACATGAACAAAGAAAATACCTTTGATCAATCCTTACACTATTTTGCATTAAAAATCTCTATGTATGTCAAGCATAAGAATTTTTTCTTACATCATAGAGCTTGAAAATATTTTTGGCACCTTGTTAAAGTTATCAGGAGGTATAACTTTGGCATGGTTGATTAGGAAGCCCAACTAGCAGCATGACTTTCCCATTTTGTATTTTTGAGTGCATGCCAACTAGCGTATGTTACACTTTTGCCTTTTCTTTATGTTTTTGGCAATTCTCACCCTGCAGATGACCTAAAAGTATATGGGCTTAGAGTGAGTACATCTTTTTCATTTTATCTTTCTTTCTACCTTGACTAAGTTGTATGATTTTATATCCTAGGGGCTTGGAATGCATGTAGATCTCTCTTGAATGTCTACTTTAGTGTGAGTTTGAAGTAAGTTAATCCTCTCACTAAAGTGGGGGCTTAATGCATCGTAGGAAAAAGTACCCTTTACTTGATATGAGATAATTCATGATAAATGGACTTAATAATGCCTTAATTTAGGTGTTGTGAGGCATTTTATGCATACACACTAAGTTTTAGACCTTTATAAATTAAATAAAATGTAAATATTGAAGTCTTATGAATATGTTAAGTGTTGTAAGACATTTCAACATTATTCTATACTCTATTTAATATGTAATTCACCTAAAAATCATCATTTGACACATCAAAAAGTCCTATTTTGAAGTGTTGTTAAGTCTCGTAATCAAGATTCATAATTTTCTAGGCATTTTCCCCTAATATACACTTTTCTCATGTCTTATTTGACCCCTTTATATACTCATAAGCTTTATTTAAGTGTATTTTTTAATATATCCTCGATAAATAACATTAAAATAAATTTAATTCCCAACACCTAAATTTATGTACTAGGTGGAGCCCATTCACCATGGGTGGCGAATGTGTCCACCCTGGCTTCAAAATTTAAAATATTTCAAATTTCTTTCGGGATTTATTCAAATTTATGCTTGATGTCAACCCGTGATGATGTATGAAAGGTTACTAAGAAACAAGATTTTTATAAATAAGTATTTTTACCCTCATTTTACAAGGGAATTACACATCTTATCTCATTCACACATCTTTTATAATCCATTAATCATCTATTTTCTCAAGCAACTTAGGGTTTCTTCCTTATAAGTCTTCAAGGTAGCATTCTAAGGCATTCAAGGGCTAATTCTATATGATTTTTTGTAGAAAAACAAGATCATTCATGATTGTAAGGTAACTTATTCCATTTTTGCATGTTTTATTCTATCATTTCATCAATTTGGTTTAATTACCTAAAAGGGGTTTGATCAAGGCAAACCCTCATACATTATCAATTGGTATTTTCTCTTCTTATTTTGTTTGTATGCAAATTCAGGTCCCTTAGAAGCTTGACTATCATTGAAGATTTAATTTCTAAGTTTTTCAAGTCTTCTTCCCTTCATTCAAGTCAAATCATCAACCAAAAGTCACTTTTAGACCTATTCCCAATGTTTTCTAAAGCGGACAACTGTAGAAGGTGCATTTGCAGATTTGAAGCTACAAATTCTACCTTTGACTTTTTAGATCCCTGAAGGTGGACTGATTCACCATGCTTGGTGAATGAGTCCCATTTGGAGGCTTGAAATAGGATTTTTTCAGAATCTAGCTCTTTGTGCTCAAAAACTAGTTCTTGGGAAAATTCATCAGTACTGGGACTGATTCGCCACAAGTGGAAAATGAGTCTTGTTTGGCTTTTGTGACACCATCAATCAAAATTTCAAACATTCTAGATTCATCAAAGTTTGTCCAGGTGCACTTTGATCTTACCCTTCTCTTTTTGTTCTGCATATTTCATTCCTTTAGTTTATGTTTGCATATCATTATGTGTTTTCAAACAAGTCATGCTCCATTATTCTACATGTTTAATCATTCAATTAGTTAGCTTAGTTGCATTTTTTTCATTCTATTTAGTGTCCATTCCATCATACACATCCCTCCCATCCTTAATTTGAATGAACCGCCTCCTAGCATTTTTGGACCTAATCTCTCTCCTTTTGGGTGGAAAACCCTATAAGAGTTAGAGAGCCCATTGGGTCCGAAAATCGACGGATCAGTATATATATGTATATATATGTATATGTATATATATGTAGAGAGAGAGAGATTACAATTGCACAATGAGTGTAACGCCCCGCCGTGCGAACCCCAAAGGACAACTAAACAATAATTACGGCATAATTTTTTTTTAAAGTAAACATAACATATATGTAAAACACATTAAGTCATAACATGAATTTCATTTAAGCAGATTCACTAACACATACATCCCTTGGGGTACACGAGGAGTCATTACGAGACTGAGATCCACACAACAACAATAAAGAATAAAATCCAAAGATATAATCCATAACAAAATAAACATTAACAAATATAACACATACATGATAATCATTGATAAGAAACCATTTGAGTATATAAATACAACATATGCATAATTAACTCAACACATTGAATAACAACTACCAATAGCCACATAAGGTTTAATGTTACATTACAATACATTATTCAAGAAGTACAATGATACAAAAGTGTTTCCAATTTGCACGGAAACCATACAACAAGAATCATGATACAAATGAATAGATGAAAACTAGCTCCAAGATGGATACAACTCTGGAGTCGCTGCAACCACACCAATCCGCACCTCTCGATCCTCGACTGGGGACCCAATGGGGTGCTTAGCACGTTCCACCCGACCATGTGAGTCCGAAGACCCACCCCCTGTGCTAGGAGCTAACAAGAAAGAGACCTCAACCAAGAACATCCAAACACGGAAACCACAAGACTCCACAACATACAAAAGTATCATAAAACTCAAGGATTACAAAGACATAATCAACAACAACCAAGAGTCATTAAAATAACTTAAAATCATACATCTCATCACATAAATCAAAGCAATGACCAGTAACAAGTAACCAAAGGATGATCATGAAACACTTCCAAATCAACTGAATTAATAAACATAATACAATTCCAAATTGCAATTAGACAACACAAAAACATTATATCACAGTACCATAAAAATATGAGAACTTAAATCAAATATAAATGAGATCAACAAAACCACAAAGTATACTAAAGATGTATTAAAACAATAATCGATTTAAATCAATACAAACAACAATCTAAACCAACTCCCACAACCTACTTCCAGAGGAACTCAATAAAGTAAAACACATGGTGTAATACCCCTCCATGTCGGTTGTTTTGGACTTGTGTGTGTGTGTGTTTCATTGGTTACTAAGTTATTTGAGGGTGTGGAAAATATAATATGTTAGTAATCATGTTTAAATAATTAATTAAATCATAAATGAAATTGCAAGGTTATTTAAAATATGATAAGAAATTAAAATCGGAATCAATTAAGTTAAATCAAATGATTTAGAACAAATGATCAAATCAAACTAATTCGTTAAAAGTAAAAGTGATATTATTAGATAAGTTGATTTAAATTGTTATGAACAAATAATCTTGAAAAGATAATTATTTTGGATACTTATTTAGAATCTTGCAAATGGTTGTTTTTAATTATTTTAATGTGGAAGTAATTAATTAATAATGTATTGTGAAAATAATAAATATATATATTTAAATAAAAGTTCAATTTCGAGGATTTAAATTTATTTAATTTTAATCATATGCATGAAAAGGCAACAAAAAGAATTAAGGATTAAATATTATTTTGATTTATTTCTTGAAATGTGACTTTTGGTATTCTCTGGAAGAGGAAAAGGAAGAGACCTTTGTGTGAGATTTTATTTAGAGGATTTTTGAGTTGGTAGGTGTGGCATTCCCTTTCCAACAGATTTTGGAGAAATTTGGCAGTCATTCTTCTATTGCATTATTTCATTATTCGGAGAATTCATTGGGGATTAAGATTGAAGTTTGAGGGAGGATCTTGGAGCTGCTGCTGGAAGGATTGGATCGGAAAGAAGGATAAAGCTTCTACAGTTATCTACAGACGCAGGACGCCAGGTTCCTCTCTTATTTATTTGTGTAGCATTAAATAAAATAGCAATTGATTGGAATTGTTTCGCTGTGCATGAAATTTTCATTTGGGGATTGGGATTGCTGTTTGTTAAAATGGAATTTGGTTGGGTTCTTGACTGTCAATTATTGGATTGAAATTTCTGGGAACTTGACACTGTTGTTTATTTAAATGAAATTATTTGTTGGCTTTTGGATTGTTGTTTATTAAAATGAAGCTTTGGTTGGGATTCATGAAATAAACTGTATTGCTGTGGTTGTTCTTGAAAAATAAATAAATGGAAAAATAATTACCTTACTGTAGATATCTGGGTTGATGTATATATATATATATATTCTTCAAATACAATTTTCATATAAATATATATATACTGTAACCTATACTGTTGATTGTTATTCTCTGTTTTTGAATTATTTATAATATAATATATATATGTATATATATTAGATGTATATATATACACATATATATATATATATATATATAAATAAATGAAAATTTAAATAAGGTTAAATTTCGCCGAATAAATGTATTTGAAATTATTTTAAAAATAAAAATAAAAAAATAAAAAATAAAAAATAAATCCATAAATCCATAAGACAGATTTTTTTCTATTTTACTATTATTTTCATTGTAACAAATTCTGCTTTATTTTTAATCAGAAAAGAAACAAAATCTAAATGTGGATATCTATTTTCTAAATAATAGTTAAATTACAGAAAATAGGATTTAAATCAGAAACAAAACATAACAGAATATATGCCTTTGTTTAACTATCAGTTAAATTTAACAGAATATATTCATCAAAAAGAAATTGAATATATATATATATATATATCTATTTATTGTACACAGAATCGAATAATATATATATTTATTTTTTTATTATCAGAGAACACAGCGCAGCAGTCCGAAAGACTGCTGTGACAGTCCGTAGACTGTCCACAGCCGTCCGTCGGACTGCGGTGGCAGTCTGTAGACTGCCACGGCCGGCGGTGAAAATTCCCGTGGCTGTATTCGTTGGGAATAAAATTCCCATATGAATTTTATATGTTAAACTTTTGTTCATTCCATGAATTTTTATATGGTAATTTATTTTGTGCGGATATTTATCTTTATATATATATATGTATTTATATGTATATATATATATATTTATATATATATATACATATATATTTATTAGTTAATTTAATTATTTTGTGTTCTCTGATAATAAAATATATATATATATATATATATATATATATTATTCGATTCTGTGTAATGCTTGAGATATATATATATATATATATATATATATATATATATATATATATATATATATATATATATATATATATATATATATATATATATATATATATATATATATATATCAATTTCTTTTTATGAATATATTAAATTTAACTGATATTAAACAAAGGCATATATTCTGTTATGTTTATTTGATTAATCATATTTTCTGTAATTTAACTGTTATTTAGAAAATAGATATCACATTTAGATTCTGTTTCTTTTCTGATTAAAAAATAAAGCAGAATTTGTTACAATGAAAATAATAGTAAAATAGAAAAAAATTGTCTTATTTGTTAAATTATACTTTATAAAGAACAAAGTATACTAAAGATGTATTAAAACAATATCGATTTAAATCAATACAAACAACAATCTAACAACTCCCACAACCTACTTCCAGAGGAACTCAATAAAGAGAATTTGTTATAATGAAAATAATAGTAAAATAGAAAAAAATATGTCTTATGGTTGTTAAATTATAACTTTATAAAACAAAGTATACTAAAGATGTATTAAAACAATAATCGATTTAAATCAATACAAACAACAATCTAAACCAACTCCCACAACCTACTTCCAGAGGAACTCAATAAAGTAAAACACATGGGCAACTAGGGGAGAGTGTCATCGCATAGTCCTACATGGGCTGTCCTGTGCTCTTCCTCCCAACTGGAGGCGCCGGTCCATAGGGTGACTCATGCAGAGCCATAGACCTCTCGTGAAGACGAGGTCACGACCTTGCCAACCACGGCCTTCTCAGCCTTCCATTAGCCTACGGAAGCACTAATGAAGACGAGGCATCCATTTTATTAATCTTATAATGATATTACTACCCAACCCTCCTAAGTTAATTATTAGGTTTTCACTTATTTACTCACTCATGGGTTATCCTGGTTTCTTCCCCTTAAATGGGGCGCTGGCCCCCACGAGGAGCCACTCTCCCTAGAGACCCAACAACATCAAACTAAAACCAAGAAACCAAGAACAATCAAGGGTTGTACCATAAAATAAGAATATTAGATCACAACCGAGAAGCATGCGAGGCATTACCCATCTCGCTAACAAGTACAAAATCAGAGTCTCAACAATTCTCGTACAACCCTTTCAAAATCCTAGTACCAAAACACTTGCCACTTCAAAGGGACATAAAAAGTGTAATACCCCTCCTCTTACTGGTAGGATTTAGTAATTTTCAATGCGGTTGTTTGCTACTTGTGACAATGATGATATTGTTTGAGTTGGATAGTTAGACATTTGATGATGTTGGATTCCGTTAGTAGACATGATTATTTCATATGACATTGTGGTTGGTAATGTTAGTTTATTTTCAGAATTATGACATGATGCAGTGATTTAATTAGATATGTTATGTAATGATTGTTAGTTAGAAATCTTGATTTATTGGTTATATTATAATTGTTAGAATAGGTGTGACGAAGGACAATATAGCATCACTCGTTCGTGAGTGCCCTGTTATGTTGCGATTCCTTCTCACAATGTAGTATTTGATTTAATGCTTTGATGATATATATATATGCACATGTACACAACTTCTCTTGTATGCAGGATTTGCAGGTACAAGTCTCGATTCCACCTGCTTCGGCAGGACAGGGCGAGCACCAATAACCCAACAGTTAAATGTTGATACAGAGGTGACGATGAAGTCCTCCCGTTCCATGATGTCAGGTTGTCTCGTTTGTTTGGTATTGTTTACTTTGTGAATTTGTCGTCATTTGTGGCTTGTGTTTTGTGTGTTGTCGTATTTTGATTAATGTGGTATTTTATAAGTTGTGATTATTTAATTGATGTTGATATTTTATAAGTTGTGAATTAGTTAATTAAATGGGGATAATAGTTGTGTATTTTAATGATGATTTATTTGTATGAAAATATTTAAATGTTTTATTTTATTTTTATAAAGTCATGTGTTTCAAATTAAATGATAATTAAATATTAAATGTGTGTTATTTATTTTAATTAATTATTTGATTGAAGATAATTATTAGAATAAATTATTTTAAATTAAATAGATAATGTGATGTGCAAGAAAAATGGTAAAAATAGAAATTAAAGCAATAAAACAAATAAAAGAATGAAAAGATTGTGTGAGCCAATAGGAATAGAGATATGGAAAAAAAGCTGGCTTTTAAAGAATTGTTTTGTAATACCCCTCCGTGTCGGTTGTTCTGGTCTTGTGTGTAAGTATATGTGCATGCTTCATTGATCACTATGTTATTTGATTGTGTGAAAAATATCAAATGTTAGTAGTCATGTTTAAATAATTAATTTAAATCATAAGTGAATCTGCGAGGTTATTTAAAATATAATTAGAAATTAAAAATAATAATCCATTAAATTAAATCAAATGATTTAGATCAGATGATTTGTTAAAAACACCTGTGATATTATTAGATAAATTGATTTAATAATAATAATGAACAAAATAATCTGGAAAAGAAAATAATAAAAAGGAAGGCAATTGGAAAATGGAAAGTGAATAGTTTATTAATTAAATAAATCGTGATAAGATGTTTGGGAAGTGTAAAAGGCAAGAGAAGCTGGAAAAAGATGGTATATGTTATATCTTCCTTTGTCTCATCACCTTCCAGGCAAAGATTTCAATTATTGAAACTCATAAATTAGAATTAAAGGGACATCTTGAGGGGGAGTTTTTTGGGCTGGCACTATTCTATCACCACTCCATCGGATGGATTGTCCTATAATTTTTATCGATCTCTCCCTTATAAAAGCAAGAAGTAAATAGATCAATTGGAGGTGGGGAAATTAATTAGGAAGAGGTAGAGGCGGGGAAGGAATTTTAGGGATCCTTGCTGTTGTAGTGATTTGGAGTCATATGGGTCGTAGCAGGCAGTGTTCTTAATATAAGTAATTCAAAACTTTTGAAACACGTCTTTAAAACAGCAACGCCCTCCTTCTGCTCTGGGTTTGAAGGCTGATCCAGGGATGCCATCTTCACATGCGCAGAACATGGGGTATCTTACTTTGTATGCCACTTTATCTTGTAAGTATTCCACAAAGCTCATATTTACATATAGAGTTCATTTAGTTGGTAATGATTTTATAGGTTCTAGCCATTAAAGATTTAATTCTTTTCCTGGAAATAATGATTTCATTAGATTAGAAAACGAGGGTAGTTTCAAGTTCGTTGTTTATTTGCCTTTGTTTCTTTCTCTGTTGTAGCATAAGTGTTGTTTCTGTTATCATTGGGAAAGACTTTGGAGTTCGTTTTCATGTCTGTCAATTGCATTTGCTTGAATGGTTCTAAAGCCATTTTATTTTATGTTATTCCTTTCTATCCTGCGACCATTGCATTCCATGAGATTACATTTCTTAAAGACATTTTATCAAACAGTTCACGTGCCTCCTATGCTGTTCATCTTGCATACCTGCCTGCTGATTAATGCCATAGAATTCGAATTTACACCTGGCTCCTCCTGCTCTGAAGTCACATTTTTTGCACCTCGCCTTTCTCCTTCTTTTCCGTTGTATGGATAACATTTGAGATTTGATAATAATGCAAGTAGATGGCGATATTTCCAATTTCCAGTATTTATTTTCTGATATACTTGGCAACCTGTCACAGCCGCAGCTCTTGAACATGGTAGGGTTATAGATTTATTTAAACTCTCTGTTTTTATTATAAAAATCCCAATTGTTCTCCATAAGACTGAAGACAAGTTCCTTCTCACGTTTTTGCAACCGTAACCATCTCAAACTTGGAGAAAGCTTGGTTCGTGTGTCTTCTCTGATGTCGTCAATGAGCAGATTGTTCAAGTGAAGAAATTGAGGACCAATGAGCAGATTATTTAATTCTCTTGGTCTGCGCAATGTTTCAAGCCTTTGCTAATTACCTCCGTTAAGTCGAAGCTGAGAGAAATTGATGTCATTGGATTCAGTGTTTAGATGAGCTTCTTCCCATAGTCTGGTAATCTAAATTTATTTAATCTCCCTGATACCTTTGGCTACCTATCACCGCTGCAGTATTTATACTTAGGAGAGTGTACAAATTTAAATAACCTCCCTGAAACCATTGGCAACCTATCTCAGCTGCATATCCTAGATTTTCAAAGATATAGTAAATTAAATTAACTTTCTATTTTCTTTGGCAGCTGTAACATTTGGAATTTGATAAATAATGCAAGTAGACAGTGATATTTCCAATTTACAATCTTCTCTTTCTGTTATACTCGTCAACCTGTCACAGTTTCAGTATTTAGAGTTGAGGCGTTGTACAGAATTAAATAGTTTCCCTGAAATCATTGACCACCTTTCATAGCTGCAACTTTAGACTAGCAAAGGTGTAGTAAACTTATTAACCTCTCTGATTTCATAGTTAATCTGTCAGTGGCGCATTTGGTCATGGTAGGGTGTATAGATTTATGCAATCTCTCTGATCTCATTTTCATCTAGTCTCAGCTGTAGCATTTAATATTTTGGACTGATAGTGATGGCCTCTCTCTGGTTTATATTTCTTATATCGTATTTAGCTCCCTTTATGTTTTGTAATGAAATTTTACTTATTTATTCTCTGTACCTCATGGGTTGATAGGCTTGTTAATCTATCTTTGGTAAACAAATCCTTAGATTGAGAATCAGGAAATATGGGAATAGAGAAATAAATAAAGATGTATATTTATGTGTGCTATATAGAGATATATGTAATTTTGGTATATAAATATTATGATTCAAGAAAGAAGACCTTTTTGTCTTGTATTCATTAGAGAATATAGTTAGTGAATTTGAAAATAATAAATAAATAAAACGAAGAGTAGTTTCATTGATTTAGATCAGAAAAAGGGGATGCGAAAAATAATGTATATTTGGAAAAGTGTAAGTTGCAATTGATAGAATAGAATTGTTGACCGAGTTCCTTTTTAGCGTCTTAAGTTTTGTAAGAAAGGATAAAATTAGTAATAAGGTATTGATTAATTCAATTGTTGAATAGGTAGTTATTGCTAGTAAGTTATATGATGTTAAATTAGATGATTATGGAAAATAATGAAATTGAAATATTAAGTCAATTAGAAGAATTAATTTGAAATAGGAAGAAAGTATAATGTCATAGACATATTCTTTTATTATGATTGGCTACTAGATACTCTTGGCAAATAGGTAATGGAATCTTTTATATTTATTTCTGAGACCTAGGAATTGTTATGCGAAATGAACATTTTTTGTATAAATATTCATTCATGTAATTGTGTGGCGTGAATATTAGTGTGATTGCTTTATATTTATAAGTTTATGAAGTAGATAGGGATATGTTGAAGATATGAAAAATTCTTGGTTAGCATAGTGTTATTTTGGTAATAAGGAGAATTGATAGTTGTAAGAGTTGATTGTGTATAATTGGATAAATGTAGGGTTTATGTAAAATAGATGATTTTCTAAATGATGACTATTCCTTATTCCCTTTCTCGTAAATTCTTTATAAGGATGCTTACTTGTTTCATAGCTGATTTGATGGTTTGAGCCAATTGCTTTGTATCAAGTTGATTTTGTATTTTATTTTATTTTATTTGAGTTTTGTTTAAGGAGGGAGCTCTTTTGTGTCATAAGGTTGTGATTATATTTTTGGTCCTTGCGGAAGGATAGAAAGTGTTTGTTGGTTATTGTTGTTCATTAAGTGTATCCCCGTGTTTAATGGTTGTTATGATGAATTTATTTCGATGTATCTCTTGAGTTGTTGGGTTTTCATAGGTGATTTTATTTACTGAGTTCACATTTGATCAATGAATGAGCTTGATGGATCCCTAGTATTTTGGTCGCCCGCTTGAGTCCTTTTTGGTTGAGGTGATTTCCGTATGATAAGTTTTTTTTTTGTGTTGAGATTGTATTGCTTCATTTTATCCTCATTTGTGGGTTGTCGTTCTTTTGACTTCCAGAGGCTTGAGATGATTGTCAGTTGATGTTCTCTCTTTATGTACTCTTGGCATGGCAAGATATTGGTATCATTATTTTGTAAAGGGTTGTACGAGAATTGTTGAGACTCTGATTTTGTACTTGTTAGCGAGATGGGTAATGCCTCGCAATGCTTTTATGTTGTGATTCTTTGTTCAAATTATGATGGTACAACCCTTGGTTATTTTGTGGTTTGAGATTGTTGGGACTCTAGGGAGAGTGGCTCCTCGTGGGGGCCGGCGCCCCGTGTAAGGGGAAGAGCACAGGAGAACCCACGAGTGAGTTAGTAAACAAGTGAAAACCTAATAATTAACTTAGGAGGGTTGGATAGTAATATCATTATAAGATTAATAAAATGGATGCCTCGTCTTCATTAGTGCTTCCGTAGACTAATGGAAGGCTGAGAAGGCCGTGGTTGGCAAGGTCGTGACCTCGTCTTCACGAGAGGTCTACGGCTCCGCATGAGCTACCCTATGGTGCCGGCGCCTCCAATTGGGAGGAAGAGCACAGGAGATCCATAGATGGGGGCCGGCACCTCAGTTTGGGAGGAAGGGCCAGGAGAACCCATGTGGGCTATGTGATGACACTCTCCCCTAGTTGCCCATGTGTTTTACTTTATTGTGTTCCTCTGGAAGTAGGTTATGGGAGTTGGTTTAGATTGTTGTTTTAAATTGATTTAAATTGATTTATGATTATTGTTTTAATCCATCTTTAGTATGTTTTTCGGTCTTGTATGATCTCATTTATATTTGATTTACAATCTTATATCTTATGATACTGTGATGTGATGTTATTATATTGTTTAATTGTGATTTGAATTGTAAGTGTTTCTTGATCATTCTTTGGTTACTTGCTTATTGGTCATTGCTTTGATTTATGTGTTGGGATTTGCGACTTTAAGTTATTATATGGACTCTTGTAATCCTTGAGTTTTATGATACCTTTGTATGTTGTGAGTCTTGTGATTCCGTGTTGGGATGTTCTTGGTTGAGGACTCTTATTGTCAGCTCCTAGCACAGGGGGTGGGTCTTCAGACTCACATGGTCGGGTGGAACGTGCTAAGCACCCCATTGGGTCCCCAGTTGAGGATCGAGAGGTGCAGATTGGTGCGGATGCAGCAAATCCAGAGTTGTATTTGTCATGGAGCCAGTTATGATTCTTTTACTTGTATCATGTTATCTTGTGTATGGTTTCCATTTATGTTGGAAACACTTTAGTATCATTGTACCTCTTGAACATTGTATTGCAATGTAATGTTAAACCCAATGTGGTTGTTGGCCATGGCAGTAATTATTGTGTTGAGTTAATTATGTATATGTTGTATTTACTCAGATGGTTCTTATCAATGATTTATCATGTTTGTGCTTCATTTGATAATTTTTACCTTATATCTTTGGATTTTATTCTTTATTGTTGTTGTATGGATCTAAGTCGCATAATGACTCCTCGTGTACCCCAAGGGAGGTATGTGTTAGTGAGTCTGTTTAAATGAAATTCATGTTATGACTTAATGTGTATGTTATGTTTACTTTTTAAAAAAGAATTGTGCTGTAATTATTATGTATTTGTCCTTTGGGGTTCGCACGGCGGGGCATTACATGTTTTCTTTTATTCTTGATTTTTAGAGTTTTTGAGGAGAGGGGGATATTATCTTTGAATTAATTAAAAAATTTTGGGGAAAGTTTACACACACAGGAGATTAGGGATTGAGAGGGGGCACAAGTTATTCTGTATTTTGAATCTGAAGAGAATATGGGTTTTTCACCTTTTTGCTAATTTGAGGAGAGTTCGAGAAAGGGTTGGGAAATCTATTACTTGTTATTTTGGAGTCTTCTGAACAAAGGATCAGGTTCGAGATTTGAGCACGGTGACTCAGAGGAGATTCGAAGCAAGAAAGGGGAGCTCTTCGTAAAGGCCGTCAGGAACCAACTTCTTCAGATTCTCAAAGAAGCACAGGACTCCAGGTTCCCGTCTCTACCTTTGATTTTCTGAATCTGCAAAATAAATAAATAAAAGATATGATTTGAATGAATTTGTGTGGTAAATAAACAAAAAGAATCTGTCTGTGACTTAGATTTAAACGATTTTCTTTGATTAGAAAATGAATGAACAGATAGGTTTTTTCCTTTGAAAATAAAATGCATGTTGAGATTAGAAATCTTATTTTGCAAGCCAACTAAAAAGGAACTCTATTAAATTCCGTATGAATACGCTCAATTTCTCTCTGTTATATTGCTAAGGAAAAGATCAATCTGTGTGTGTTAATAAGTTTGAAATTTTGTTTCCTTTTTTTTGGGATTATCTTTAATATGTATTTATATATGTGAAGATTCTGTATTCTATACAAAAAACTAAATTAGCTATGTTTATGTAATTTTATATATATATATAATTCTATATATATATATATATATATATATATATTCATTTAAATATATATATATAAAAATATATATATACATACATCTATATCCGTGTATTCTGTTTATTTAATCTTTTGTTTGAAGTATGTATATTTCATAGAAAATGAAATTTGAAATTTTTGAAGCGGAGGATACTGTACCGTGCGAAGGAAAATCATTTCGTTTTCTGTGATTTAAAAAAAAAAAATTATAAATGAAATTTTATTATAAAAAAAGAATGTTTAAATTAATTTTTTTATATAGTGGAGAGGAGAGGGACGGCGCGAGCCGTACCCCCTCCCCTGCCCTGCGCCAGCCACGGGCTGCCGTAGCAGTCCGTGGACTGCTGGCGCAGCAGTCATACGGACTGCCCCGCGCAGTCTGTGGGACTGGCGCCCGCGGGTTCCCATGTAGTTGGGATTTAAAATCTTTAATTTTTATTTGGATTTGTTTTTATTAATTTAGATTTGTGTATATTTAAAATCTTTGAATTTTATTAAGATTTGTTTCTTTTTAATTTAAACTTGTATATATTTAATTAGATAATTTAAATACTTGCTTTATAATAAATTTATTAATATATTTTAAAATATTTGTTAAATATTTGTTAAATGTTAATACTTTTATATATAAATATTTTTGGTGTGTATATTCGCAATAAGAGTATAATTACATGCGTTTTGTTTATTTGTAAAGTTTGGAGAATTATATGAAAATAAAAATGTTAATAGAATTATATTTTAAGTGTGTATATATATATAGATATCTGAATGTATATAGTATATATTTGTAATAAATTGTATTTATTAATTTTAGATAAATTGTAAGTCTAAATGAATTGTATTTATTAATTCAGATAGTTTGTAAGGGTAGAATTTATTGAGTGGGTTGTATTTGTGAAAATTATAAAATGGGATTTTTATGAGTTGTTAAGTGGAACGAATTATTTATATTAGTGAATTTGTTATTGTATGTTTTTATTTCAATGGTTTCTTGAGTTCCCTTAGTCAGAGGTTTTAATGTAATTTTAGATATTGTCGGATGTCTTTTGTTTAGAATTAAATATTTTGACGTAGCGTTATTAACTTCTTGTGCTTTCTTTATATCGTTTCAAGGTTGGAGTGTCATGTATTATTGAGTTAATCGTCACTTTAAGTTATGAATTTACGTGACCTGGTTATTGTTTTCCAGTTAATTGTTGTAACTTTACTCTTCGATGTGGGTTATGTGGTTGTTAATTTGTGAAACCCCATAGATTGTCGGTCTTTCTTGTGCTTTTTTATTATGGTTTTTCCTTTATACCGGTTGTGGTGTGGGAACCTTGTGTATTCATGATTCGGTTATGGGTTATTGAGAACCATAGTTCCAGAGGCGTGTCTTTTAATCTGTGATTGTTATTGAGTGTGGTTGTGCTCTTGGAATTGGAAATCTATTAGAATTACTTTTGGTTGGGTTGTACGTGGGTATTCGCATTTTGTTTATGAGCTATTGCGAGATGGATTTGCCTCGCTTGTTTATGTTTTGAGTTATATGTTTCATTCATGATAGTACAACCCTTGCCTAGTTTTGATTTATGTCAGGGGTCATAGGGAGAGTGGCTCTTCGTGGGCGCCGGCGCCTTGGGTAAGAGGAAGTGCCAGGACAACCCACGTAAGAGTAGTTAAACAAGTGATAACCTAAAAATAGAGTTTAGGGGGATGGTTAGTTAACACATAACAAGATAGAAACATGCACCTCACCCCTACAGTTAGCGCTTTCTAAGGCTAAGGATGGGTGGGAAGACCTGGTTGGTAAGGTCACTACCTTGTCTCTATGAAAGGTAAGTGGCTCCGCATGAGTAACCCTATGGGGCGGCACCTTGAAATAGGATGTCTGGATAACCATAGATGGAGGCAGCTCCTTGAGCTAGGTTGTCTGGATAATCCATGTATCGATGGAGGCAGCACCTTATGATAGGTAGTCTGGCGAATTCATGTAAGGCCATGCGATGACACTCTCCACTAGATACCCTTGTTCTTGTTTCTTGTTGCCTCTGGATATTGTTATTTTATGTTGTTCTGATTTTAGGGCTAGGGAATCCATAGGTGGGTGCTGGCGCCTCAGTTGGAGGAAGAGCCAGGGGATCCCATGAGAGTTATGTGATGACCCTCCCTACTTGACACCCGTCTGACTTGTTCTTGTTGCCTATTGGAATGGTGTATTGAATGGTTGATTCAGAGTTATTATGGAATTGTGTTCTTTATATTGGTTCTGATTTATTTGGAATTGTATTTTAGGTGTTGGTTCGGTTCATCTGGATGTTATCTCTTTATGATGATTCTTTGAATTCTTGTGGTTTTATTTCATAAGTGTTAAGTGATAGTAATTCATGTTATTGTGATGAGTTCTTGGTTTTAACTTGTTATGTGGTTTGAGTACGTCGATGGTTGTGCGTTGCATATTTGAGTTGTACTTGTTTTGTATCATGTTGTGGTTGAGTCGGTTGACATTCATGGTCGGGTTCACTTCCTCGTCATCTCTGAGCACGGGGGGTGAGTTACTTTGTAATTCACATGGTTGGGTGGAACGTGCTCCGCACCCGTTGGGTTCCCCATCAGCGTCTTGTCTTCTCAGCTTTCCGCAGTGGAGTTGTACCAGAGATTAGTTGTACTTCATATTTCATTATTCTTGTATCAATCCCCATGTTGGTAAATTCAATGTAATTCATGTATCAAAGAAAATTGTAATGTAATATTATATCAATGATGTAATAGTTAGGCTCTTATGTAACTCTTTTATGAGGTTTATCATGGATGTAATTATGCGATGTTTATTATACTCGCATCATGTTTATCGGATGTATCATTGTATAAGGTTATCATAAATTATATGGTTATGTTACATTCTTTATCTTTATTCTATTTTGTGGTTGCGATGTAACCTCGCGTGCCCCAGAGAGCCAAGTGTATTAATGCTATGTGTTATGTTATGTGGTTATGTTTTAATGTTATTGCATGTTTACTTTTATTATTTAAAAAAAAAAAATTATTCGCATTATGTGTGTGTTCTCTGGGGTTTGCACGACGGGCGTTACAAAAAGAGAGAACATCAATTATCAATCATCTCAAGCCTCTGGAAGCCAAAAGAATGAAAACCCATAAACAAAGGTAAAGTGAAGCAACAAGAGTATTTCTCCAATAAATCCAACACAAGGATAAAATTTCCTCAAATATGAGAGTAAATCAGAAAAAGCCATAACAAGGAAAGATTCATCAAGACCCATCTACAAATTAACAATGGTGTCACCTCAATTAGGAAAATGCAAAAGAAAACCAACTTTTAATTCATGAAATCACTAAATGAAACCAAAAGCCACCAACTAGGCATTCCATGGGAGACCTCAATTTTCTCCTCACAAGAACCCCCTTATGATGGTACGCAAATCACTTTCATAAAAACAACAACATAGCAATGACAACAATAATTGCAAGGCCACCAAATCTAATTTCCAATTCAAATATAATGAGTGAAAACATTGAAATAAGATCAACAACTCCATCTAGACTACATAAACAACTTTGTTACATAATAAATCAGAAATCCAAGAAGATCAACTACCCATAACTCATCAACAAAATACAAGTTCTCAATTACATTGCAACACAAATTAAAAGACAAAGGATTCCTTGAATCAAAATTAATCTCCAATGACATTCATACCAATACGAAAATGTCCAAAAACAATCCTTCAATAAAAGAGGTAAAAGCATGCATCCAGGCATCCAAGGGACCAAATTAAAGAACACCTTAAATACTCAATCACTCACAACTCCATCAAACATTCGCATAATAAACAACAACCAAAAATTCAAACAAGAACAATATTTAAAAATAAGAACTAAACAATCAATGCTGATATAAATATATATTCACAAATTGCCCTTCTACTATATTATCCTATCAAATTTCACAATTTAACAAATTAATAGGAATTATTTTCTATTCCAAAATATTTACTCAGAACAAGAATTAAATAAATCAATGTTGTTTTACTTTCGTAAATGATTTTTCTGCTAACAATATCCACTCAAAGTTATAATTTAACAAATCCATAAGACAGATTTTTTTCTATTTTACTATTATTTTCATTGTAACAAATTCTGCTTTATTTTTAATCAGAAAAGAAACAGAATCTAAATGTGGATATCTATTTTCTAAATAACAGTTAAATTACAGAAAATATGATTTAAATCATAAACAAAACATAACAAAATATATGCCTTTGTTTGTTTAACTATCAATTAAATTTAACAGAATATATTCATCAAAAAGAAATTGAATATATATATATATGTTTATTGTACACAGAATCGAATAATTTTTTTTTTTTTTTATTATCAGAGAACACAGAATAATTAAATTAACTAATAAATATATATGTATATATATATATAAATATATATATATATAAATATATATATATATACATATATATATACATATAAATACATATATATATATATAAAAAGATAAATATCCGCACAAAAGAAATTACCATATAAAAATTCACGGAATGAACAAAAGTTTAACATATAAAATTCATATGGGAATTTCATTCCCAACGAATACAGCCACGGGAATTTTCGCCGCCGGCCGTGGCAGTCTACGGACTGCCACCGCAGTCCGACGGACTGCTGTGGACAGTCTACGAACTGTCACAACAGTCTTTCGGACTGCTGCGGTAGCCCGTAGCTGCCGCACCACCATGGCCGGCTGGGTGGGGTGGTGGGTACGGCCGAGGCCGACCCACCACTCAACCCATATATAATTTTTTTATTTTTTATTTATTTTTTATTTTATTTTTAAATAATTTCAAATACATTTATTCGGCGAACTTTAACCTTATTTAAATTTTCATTTATTTATTTATTTATATATGTGTATATATATATACATCTAATATATATACATATATATATTATATTATAAATAATTCAAAAACAGAGAATAACAATCAACAGTACAGGTTACAGTATATATATATTTATATGAAAATTGTATTTGAAGAATATATATATACATCAACCCAGAAATCTACAGTAAGGTAATTATTTTTCCATTTATTTATTTTTCGAGAACAACCACAGCAATAGAGTTTATTTCCAGAATCCCAACCAAAGCTTCATTTTAATAAACAACAATCCAAAACCCAACAAATAATTTCATTTAAATAAACAACAGTCCCAAGTTCCCAGAAATTTCAATCCAATAATTGACAGTCAAGAACCCAACCAAATTCCATTTTAACAAACAGCAATCCCAATCCCCAAATGAAAATTTCATGCACAGCGAAACAATTCCAATCAATTGCTATTTTATTTAATGCTACACAAATAAATAAGAGAGGAACCTAGCGTCCTGTGTCTGTAGATAACTGTAGAAGCTTTATCCTTCTTGCCAATCCAATCCTTCCAGCAGCAGCTCCAAGATCCTCCCTCAAACTTCAATCTTAATCCCCAATGAATTCTCCGAATAATGAAATAATGCAATAGAAGAATGACTGCCAAATTTCTCCAAAATCTGTTGGAAAGGGAATGCCACACCTACCAACTCAAAAATCCTCTAAATAAAATCTCACACAAAGGTCTCTTCCTTTTCCTCTTCCAGAGAATACCAAAAGTCACATTTCAAGAAATAAATCAAAATAATATTTAATCCTTAATTCTTTTTGTTGCCTTTTCATGCATATGATTAAAATTAAATAAATTTAAATCCTCAAAATTGAACTTTTATTTAAATATATATATATTCATTATTTTCACAATACATTATTAATTAATTACTTCCACATTAAAATAATTAAAAACAACCATTTGCAAGATTCTAAATAAGTATCCAAAATGATTATCTTTTCAAGATTATTTGTTCATAACAATTTAAATCAACTTATCTAATAATATCACTTTTACTTTTAACGAATTAGTTTGATTTGATCATTTGTTCTAAATCATTTGATTTAACTTAATTGATTCCGATTTTAATTTCTTATCATATTTTAAATAACCTTGCAATTTCATTTATGATTTAATTAATTATTTAAACATGATTACTAACATATTATATTTTCCACACCCTCAAATAACTCAGTAACCAATGAAACACACACACACACAAGTCCAAAACAACCGACATGGAGGGGTATTACATCCTCCCCCCCTTAAAAATTGACTTACTCCTGGAAGTCGAGCTCAAACATAAACATGGTAACACAACAATATCAATGATCATAAGCACATCATCACCATAAATTAAAACATTGATTAAACATCATCAAGTAAATAACGAAAATTAAACAAACCAAAAAAATAAGGAAAGGATACCAAAACAAAAATGGTGGCAAGGTTGCAACCAGACCAATTTGACAAACACAAGGACAGATGACGAACTAGGTTGGGGAACTTTCTTGTCAGTTCCTATTTTCCACATCAATCCCATTGGGTGTTTATGATGCTCGCCCTGTCCTGACAATGCAGGTGGAATCGAGACTTAGTTCCTGCAATTCTGCATGCAAACAAACGTTGTGCATAATACATATATATATCACAATTACTTCGTGAGAGGAACTCCCAGCATAGTAGGGCACTCGCAAGCGAGTGATACTACAATGTCCCTCCCACCAAACCACACACATAGTAGTCAAAACAATTCTAGTAACTCGTAAACAATTTTCTTCTAATTAATTTGGAAATATTCATATAAGGATACTAACCATAAACCTAATTCATCCACTAAAAGGAATTACTACTTGAAATTATAAGTATCTATACCTACATATTACCTTCATCACGATGCTTTCTGAAGCCAATTTCCTGTAAATCAAAGGCTACCATAGAACATTGCACATTAGTACCAATAATTCAAGTTGCATCTTAACCTCAAGATACTATATCCTACTAAAAATCATAGAATAATTATCCACAAAACCTCACATCTTCGTTAAAACTCATAATTTTCACACAAAGAACTCCACTTTAACCATTATTCAGCATCAAAATTCACATCAATTTCAATAAAAAGGGTAAAACTTTACACCTTCACAGATTCAAGAAAACATAATTCATCACTCAAGGACAATAAAATCACAAATTCCACACACTTGATCTAATCACACACATAAAACACATCACCAAGAAACACATCACACTAAAACTCAAGGGTCCATAGAGCATCCCTGATAGGAATGATATCGGTGCATTGCGCACTACACCGAGGGTCCTATCCTTTCCCATCAGTTTCCTGCACCATCGACCCGACACCATCAAACGAAAGAAATTCAAATTCACAACTATGCCAAAAGAAAAGTGAAACTCAAGACTCACGGGTCTAAGCGCAAGGTTACATAGTGAGCACATATAGTGCCCAGTGTATGAACCTAAGCTCTGATAATGAGTGACAATATGATGTGAAACTTCCAACTATTTTTTTAGATCAATCAAATAAAAAGTATAATTATGAAGCACTTGATAGCGTCAAATTTATGCTTGACCATTTAATAACTGGCACATTTTAAATGAGAAAAAATATTTCATCATTTTCAATATATGTAGACCCCATATATAAAATTTTAGGAGTTAATAGTCGAAGGTAAATTATTTGAAAATGTATTGAGTTAGAGAGAAAAGTATGAATAATTGTTATAAAATTAAAAGGAAAATATTCATTTTATTTTATATTATCATTACGCATTAGTGGGGGGTTATTATCCATTGCCTATTTAGGCAGAGACTTATGCTTTCAGTTCACTATTATCAATTTTTTTCTCCTAAAAAACTGCACCAACAAATAAATAAACCACTTTTCATAAATTGTCTCCAACATTTTTATTTTCAAAATGGATTTTCTTCTAGTTTCTCTCTCTTTTTTATTTTCTCGTCATATTTTTTCCAAGGTTTTCTTTATTTTTCAATTAAAATAGGGGACAAAAATCTTCTACAAATGAGCAACAAGTAGGGAAAAAAAATTGGCATTCCCTAATGCAATTAATGAAAAAATTTCTAGTAGGGGAAGAGGAGGTTTTAAGATAGAGTCTTGGGTATCGTAGAATGTTCAAGATTATTTGGGACATCTTGAAGAAGGCTTTGGTAGATAAGAAAATTGAGGAAAATATAGTGTTTATAGCTTACACATGAAACGATTAGTTTTAGATAGGCATCAATTTCTAATTCATGGGTTAGTAGTGATGGTATTATATAAAGACAATGTTAATTTTATCAATGTTGATTTTGTGTGCAATGCAAATGTTTTATAGAGAAAAGTGATAATTTTGTAATTAGCTTTTGATGACAACTAATAGTTTTATTTAAGTGATGTAAAAGAGCTCGTGGTGTTCTAATTTCTTTAATTGCTCAACTTTTTCAATTATTAAGATTCTATTGTTTACTGATAAAATAAATTCATTATTGAATATTAAAACAAAATAGTAAATTAATGTAAAGTTTAAAATTAGAAATTTTTTTGAGTGGATTCATAGTTTCAATTAATTTTGTTTAGGTGATAACATAAGAGTGAAGTGTAAAAGAGTTTCCAAAAGATAACAAGAACCAAATAAATTAGATTTAAGATAATCATATTGCCCAAATGATTTCTAGAGTGGAGATGTTGTTGGAGAGTGCTGAGAAATAATTTCTTTAAGTTGGTCTTACAAGTTGATTGTCCCTCCCAAAACATAAAATCAAACCATTGATTTACAATCATGACACACAATAGCAATGGACAAGAGGAACTATTGGTCTGTGATTCAAGTCACCAAATGAAGTATTTAACAAAACCACAAATAACACGGGTAAAATGAAAAAACAAGATTGTTCAAATAAATTTCATCATGTACCAGATATTTTTTGAAGATTTGGAAAATATGAGAATGATGACTCCCCAAAATAGTGGAGTGGAAGACTCTTGTAATGGGTTGCAAGGGGGATGGTGGGAAGGTGGCATTCTACAAAGTAGTACTCATGCCTAGTCTCTACTATCACATTTTGTATGCATGCATAAAAGGGAGCGGAAGAATCTAGTAGCTCTAAAACCCCAATATTTTTACATAATTTTTTTTTTGTTTATTGTGAATAGACATGGTTTCAGCAAGCTTTTTGTCTATGAATTTATAAACATCCAAATAATTTCTAGTTGTGTTTTAATTCATTCTAAAACAATTATGTCATTATGTGCTAAATGAAGGATTGTCTAACCTCTACTATTCATTACATGAAAATATAGCTTAGGAAACAATTGCTTGTAGAACATCAACAATACATAGTATCCATTCAATATTGATGGGTGCTAAGAATTCTACTTTGTTAAGGTTATGTAATGTTTTTCTTGCAAAATTTTCCTATTTTAACTCTTTTAAAATTCAAAGCACTGGCACAAAAAAATACTTAGTTAGCAAAAATTTACCTACATGTTCTTATCTGTGTAAATTCAACCAATATTTTAAACCTTTATGTGTAGGTTGTGGAGCTTTGGCTAGTTGATAGGTTGAATTGTTTATTGAAAATTTGATAGTGAGGAGTATACATCGCAATTATGAGCTATTACTCAGGCACATGTTGCATGTTGTTGGTTAAGTACAATTTGTTGTACATCACTTCTTGTTAGGAGTTTATGAAGTGAAGGAGGAACTTAGGCAGAGTGTTGAGTCATCCACAATCAATGAGAATATTTTAGCTCTATATTTAGATTAATTTTATATTTTTAGGTGTTATTGGGAAGCCAGTTGAGCAATTGGTTTATGTTGTTCTAGTTTATGTGGTTATGAGTATTTTGGCACTTCTCATAATGTTTGTAACTTTGTTATTGATAAATTGAAAATGTTCCCTTTTAAGATAATTTTTTTTTTCATTTTTTTTTCAAATTCACAAGACTTGTTGGTACCCTATAGTTGCACTTCACAAACTTCATGATACATGAGAGTTTTCAGTGTGAGAAGTGCATAAATTTTTCAATTATGGCAGAGGAATGAAGAATAATAAAGCAAAATACAGAAAACACTAAAAATAGAGCATAAATAAAGCATGGATAGAAAAGCATAATAACAGTCATTCAATCATCTATCAAAAATAGAGTAATACAATATTAAGGGCTTTCACAGCCTTCTAGATGCTACAAGAAACTACTTGCAATCGATGGAGTAGGCTCCAAGTAACTAAACCTAATAAGGAGCATTCGAGAGTCTTCAAGAGTTAATGACTTCACCTACTGCTCCTACCAAACTAATTAACACGAGCAGTTTGTTGCATACAGTTGAGTTAATTATAACACTCCCTCCTAATCTCAACTATACAATTATCAACACTAACAATTCCTAAGTTTTTTCTTTGAAATTCAAAAGTATTCTTTCCCAATTATTTTTTAAAGATATCTGCTAGCTGATCTCGTGATCCACATAAGTCAAAAGAATTCTCCATTTTGGATGAGCTCTCGAATGAAGTGAAAGCGAGTGTCAATATGCTTATTTTTCTTGTGAAAGATACGATTTTTGGATAAGGTAATTGTTGAGTTGTTATCACTGAAAATAGGAGTTGGCTCCTTTTCAACACGTGCAAGATCATTTAGTATCCTTCTTAGACATGCTACTTGACAAGTTGATGTAGTTGCAGCCACATACTCTTCCTCTGCTAAAGATATTGAAACTATGAGTCTTTTCTTGGACGCCCATGAGATAAAATTTGTTCCCAATTGAAAAGCATAATTTGATGTGCTCTTCCTATCATTTATGTTGCCAACATAATCACTATTTGTGTAGCCTGAGAGTGAAGCATCTTCAGATTGAATGTACCATAATCCATAGTTGATTGTCCCAAAAATATATCTTAGAATTTTTTTTGCTACTTTCCAATGTAAATCTTTTAGAGAGTCCATGAATCTGGATAGAAAACTTGCAACAAACATTATAATGTTAGTTCTAGTTGTTGTGAGGTGCAAAAGACTACCAACTATCCTTTTATACAAAGTAGAATCAACTGGTGGTCCATCATCCTATTTGCTCAGCTTTGTTCCTTGAGAAATGGGTGTGTCTACTGGTTTGCAACTACCCATCTAAATTTTTCTAACATATCTAAAGAATACTTTTGTTGAAAAATAAAAATACCTTGAGCGGATTGGTTGATTTCAATCCCCAAAAAGTATTTCATGATTCCAAGATTAGTCATTTCATGTTCCTTTTTCATGGCAACTTTGAACTCATCTAACATCAAATTTCCTATATAGAGAGTTGGCTCATGACGGCTTCTGATGAATCCACTATTGATGAAATAAGAGTCAATCTAACTACACCAAGCTCTTGGAGCTTTTTTTAAGCCATACAATGCTTTCTTGAACTTATATACTTTATGCTCTTGTCCTTTGATTTCAAACCATGGTGGCTGATCTACATATATCTCTACTTCCAATATACCATTTAGGAATGCATATTTGACATCCATTTGGAAAAAATTCCATTTATTTTGAGTTGCAATAGCCAAAATACTTATGAGTGTGTCTAATCTTGTCACTAGAGCAAAAGTTTCCCCATAGTGTATGCCAAGTTGTTGAGAAAAAACCTTGGCAACCAGCCTTGCTTTATATTTTTCTATCTTTCCTTTGTCATTTAGCTTTTATCTTTCCTTTTTCATGCAGCTTTGTCTTATATACCCACTTTACACCAATGCTAGTTTTTTCACTTGGTAGATCAACAAGATCCCAAGTTTTGTTCTTTTCTATGGCTTCAATTTCTTGATTCATTGCATCAACCCAATGTTCCTCTTTTAGTACTTCTTCAAAGTGGGTTGGTTGATAAGAAAGAAAGGGAAAAAGATCTTGTTCAATTGAATTTTCCTAATCATATATTTCCTGTATGCTTCTAGTTCTCTAATTGTCTATAGAGGAAGATGAATTACTACTGGGAGAATTACCATTTCCAAAGTGTTGTTGTTGACCTTGTACCTATAATCTTGATGGTCTTGGTAGATGAACTTGTTGATTTTAAGGTTCATCAAATAGTTGTAATGGATTTAGACCATGCAAAGTTTCATTTTCTTGATCACTCCATGATTTTTTCTCAAGGAAATTGACATCTCTACTCACCACAAATTTCTTAGTGACACAATTGTAGAGTCTATAGGATTTTTATTGTTCACTATAGCTGACAAAGGTGCATTTTTCACTCCTATTGTCAAGTTTTTTTCTTAGCTCCTCTAGAACATGTGCAAATGCAATGCAACCAAAAATTCTAAAATGAGATACATTCAACTTTGTGCCAGACCAAGCCTCTTGTGACACTTTTCCTTGAACACTAGTTGTGGGAGATCTATTTAAAATTAAAACTATAGTAGCAACTTCTTCAACCCAATAATAATTAGATAAATTATTTTCTCTGAGCATGCATCTAGCCATATTCATGATGGTCTAATTTTCCGTTTTAGCTACTCCATTATGTTGTGGAGTATATCTTGTTGTGGTTTGCATAATGATGCCATGTTGTTTGCAAAAATCTGTGAAATCTTTTGAGTTGTATTATGCTCCTCGATCTAATCTGAGAACTTTTATATATTTACCACTTTGTTTTTCTACTTTAGCTTTGAATTATTTGAACTTTGAAAAAGTATCAAACTTGTTCTTGAGGAAATAAATCCATGTTTTCCCACTAAAATCATCAATAAAGGTTATAAAATAAAATCTACCACCAATGGATTGAGTTTGCATTTGTCCACAAAGATTTGTCTAGACTAGCTCTAAGTGGTCTTTTGTTCTATTTGAAGATGATGGGAAGTTGTCTCTCTTATGCTTTCAAAGAATACAACTTTCACATTGACTATCAAGATCCTTTAAAATAGGAAGCTCTTTGACCATAGATTGCTTTTGAAGAAGACTAAGACTCTTGAAGGGAAAATGACCAAACCTAAAATGCCACAATTGTGACTCATCCATGCTTGAGACATTATGGGAAAATGACTATGACAAGATGGCACTCCTAAGATTTAGGGGAAACATTTTGTTCTTGGTTCTTTCAATCTTTTCTATAAGTCTTCTACCGGGAGGTTTGTCAAAAATACATGTTTCACCCTTAAAGATTATATCATAGCCATGTTCCATCAATTGACCTACACTTATGAGATTTTGTTTCATGTTTGGAACATAATAGACATCATGTATCTCTTTTCACTGATTTTGTTTAGTAAGAATAGGCACAATTCCTTTCCTTTGGGCTTTTACTCAAGAATCATCACCAAGAGTAATTTCAGAAATTGTAGAAGTATCAATGCATGAAATTAAATCTTTGTTACCTGTCATATAATTACTACAACCACTGTCTAGCAACCAAAGGTCTTTTGTCTGATTGTCTGCAAAAATATGGCAGGAAAGAAACATTGCTTCAGAAGATTCTCCTTCATTGTCAGAGACGTGCTCTACCATTGTTTTGGTCTAACTGTTTCTGCATTTAAATTCATAGTGTCCAAATTTCTTACAGTAGAAGCACTAGACTGTAGATTTATCAGTCCATTTTCTGCCTATTTGTGCCTGATTCTGAGAGTTTCTAGACTGCCCTGATTGTTCTTGTGTTGACCTTTCTTCTCCATGTTGATTTGATTTGCCTTTATTGCGTATCCCTCTATTTCCTTTGCATCTACCTCTACTAAAAGAGGCTTGAGTCTTGAAAGCTTGTTCCAAAGACTCTTCTTCCAGATTTAGTCTGGTCTCATGTGATAAGAGTGATCCAATTAGCTCTACTACTGAAAAAAGTAGTGAGATCTTTGGACTCCAGAATAGCTGTGACAACCATTTCAAATTTCCTTGGTAGGCTTCCGAGGACATTTTCAACAATCTTCTAATCTTCAATGGTTTCACCATTAATTCTGATCTAGTTTACAATGCCCATGACTCTAATCATAAACTGGTCAATATTCTCTAAGTTAGACATTCTCAATGTTTCAAACTGACTTCGCAAGGTTTGCAGTTTAATTGTCTTGACTTTGTCAATACCCTCATATGCATATTTGACGATATCCCAAGCTTTTTTTGATGTTTTTGCACCTATGATTTTTGAGAAAATAGAATCAACGAATTTTGATTCCAACATTTTGCGTTGTTTTGTTTCTTTCTCAAATCAGCAGCTACATTTCTCTGAGTATTATTCAGAGCAGTTAAGTCTACTAGAGTGGACTCTATGTAGTCATTCTCAACTGGTTCCCAACATTCCTAGGCTTGCAGAAAAGACTTATTTTCAAGGACCAAAAATCATAATTTTTGCCAAGAAGAATAGGAGTCTGTGGCTGATTGCTAGAGGTAGCCATAAAAAAAAAAACTTTCAAAATATTAAATGTTCTCCCTTTTGAATACTTTGTATTTCCTTAAGACTTTGTGGCATTCAAATATTTCAAATGTTCAAGAGATATTTCAAATCAAACAAGAATGTTACCAGGGAGTTTGACTTCAACTACTCTCAATTACAATATGAAGAGTGTATCTTCAACTCTGGATGTTAACAATGGTTTTTGCTTTGAGTGCAACCTCAGTACCCATAGCACTGCTTCGGAAACCTTTTAGTGGCTATCTTCTCTTTGACTGGTTTTAACAATGGCTTTTGCTTTTGTCTTTGCAGCAGCTTCCAAACCATGTTTGGCTTCCTTAACTCGATCTAGCTGCTCTCCATTTAAATATAAAGAGGCTTCTGCAACCTGGAACTTGTAGCATGCTCTGATACCATGTCAATTATGGCAGAGAAATGAAGAATAATAAAGCAAAATACAGAAAACACTAAAACCAGAGCATAAACAGAGCATGGACAGAAAAGCATAATAACATTCATTCATTTATCTATCTAAAACAGGGGAATACAATATTAAGGGCTTTCACAGCCTTCTAGATGCTGCAGGAAACTACTTGCAATCGATGGAGTGAGCTCCAAGTAACTAAACCTAATAAGGAGAATTCAGGAGTCTTCAAGAATTAGTGACTTCACCTACTGCACCGACCGAACTAATTAACACGAGCAGTTTGCTGCGTAGAGTTGAGTTAATTCTAACAAAATTTATGCTTTCGACATGCTTGCTGAAGATATGCAGGTGCTGGCTCTTCTACGACATTTTGCCTTTTCTGATCAGAAAAATCTTAGGCTTTGTCTGGGCCTTTAAAATAACAACATTCATTGCTGCATTGATGATTTTGCACTGGCAGAATGTGTCCGATAATGTTACTCGTTTTCTCATGTTAGCAAGGGAACCCATAATACCTGAGTAAATAGGCCTTTTAAGGTAAGAATATTTTAAAGCATCTGTAAGAGTTTTTTGTTTGAAAATTCTGTATTATTTTAGAAAATGTAAATGATCAGGCTGTGTTTCAGTGAATGAACCATGAAACTAGGCAGTGGGAATCATTAAAATATGAACGAAATAATCTAGTAGCAGCAGACCTTTCCGTTGGATGAATTATCTTAGTATTAATAACTGAAGCATCCCTTTGCTCATGGTTATCTCTGTGCAATTGCTAGAAAAGCATAGTTATAACTCCAGGAGGACCTGGAGTTATTTTCGAGGTACTACTTGTCTTTGCCATGCGAGAAATCAATCTTGCATCCCTTATCGAGCAAGGCGAGACGTTCATAATAGAGTTCACCACCTCCCCTATGAGTTGTTATGGGCATTTCGATGTTAACGTTTAAAATTATTTCATATTATTTGGTATCGCCGTATACCCAAGTACTCCAAAAGAATCTTTAAATCGGATTTGTGGTGGCAGTAAAGGTTGAACATAACAATAGATAAACGAAATTGCGCGGAACACACAGAGAAGAGTAGTTGGCGTGTGAGGTATATAAGCAGGTAATCCTTTACTCACAGAATTCATTATTGCCTTTCGATAGAATACATTTGCAGTTGCTTGCATGGCGAAGGGCATATATGTGTTTCTTTTCTTTTCTTTGCACACGGCCACTTTTGGTTTTGCTTCTGAAGAAGAAGGTAACAACAACATTTATTCTCCTCTACTCTTCAATATTAGTAGATTAATGCATGGTTTTATCTGTTGTTATTCTCCAATACTTCTTGATTTGTAATATGTTGATGATTACAAGTGTCCGTGGATTATGTCTACGACGACTACGGAAAACGTTATTTTGAAACCATGAGCAGTGGATTTCACGGATTATGCATGCCTTGGAGGCAGGATGAGTGTACCGACGTGTGTAAAAATGTAGATCATCACCTCGGGGGATTCTGCCACACAGTGACTTGTTGGTGTTTTGATTATTGTACTCCAGGTGTGGATTCAGTTCCACATCCTTGAAAACCAGTCCGGACTTATGTTATCTGGTAGCCCCTCGTATAACTGAGGGCGAGCGGGAATAAAATAAATTGATAAGTAAGAGATATTTTTCACAGCGTGTCAAATTGTAATATTGTCATCAGGATTCACGGGTATAGTTTTAAGAGTCAATGAATTTGACAACCCTGATAGCAATATCACAATAAAATAAACTATTATGATGAATTAAGTATTAATAAAAGTATTAGTATTCATATATGTAAAATAAAGTAATGCTATAGATTGTGATAAGTATTAATAAATTGATGTGAACTAAACTAGTGTGATGGATTAAGTATTAATAAAAGTACTAGTATCCATATATGTAAAACAAAGTAATGCTATAGATTGTGATAAGTAAGTATTAATAAATTGATGTTAAAATAAGTATAAATATGTATTGGTGAGTTTCTTTATCATTGTTTATATATTTTTTTAATAAATAAGTATTATGTAGATGTATATAAAACTAGCACTTGCATCAAAAGGAGGGTCAAGGATTACGCTGATAGAAAACTATATCTATGTTAATATGTTAGAGAGTATGTGTTTGTCCATGAATGGGCTGAAAATTCTAGTTTTATGAGGTTGGATTAAACAATTAATAATAAGTGCTAAATAATGGAATGAAATAAACTTAGACATATCTAGATTTTTTCCTTAAAGAAAATAAGTATTATCTGATTATGAAATATTTGCATACAGATTTAAAACATAAGGCAATACAAATGAAAAAGAATTTGCCATCAAATTGACATTTTGGAGGCTTTTACCATTAAATAGTAGCTGGTTTACCATTAAACAATAGCTGAAATTTGTTTTTCAATGACTCAACAGTAATTTGCTAGTGTGAGACTAGTTTCAGGATCAAATCTCACAATATATGTAACCTATCAATTAATAAAAACAAGCCTTTACATAGTACATAAAGAATGAAAATAATGCACAGTTCACTTTAGTGTGACTACACCTTGAAGTAATGAAAAGATGATGGTATTATTAGGTTATGTAACTTGAAAATTGAAAGTCTAAGAGAGTGCTTAATTGCTGAATTATCATGGTATCTGGCACACTGACTATTATAGTTGCACTTTAAAGTGGTGCAAACTTGAGAATTGAATGTAGAGCACATTCATAGAGTTCAAAAGGGCTCTAGTGCACCAATTCTAGTATGATTGCACACCAAAATAGTATAGGTTGTAAAGTGAATAAGAGAAAAACAAGGTGAAAAACACTGGTATAAATCGAACCTGTAGTGTAACTTGAAATTTGTTGGGCTCTAATGAGATCCAGTGCATGAGTACCAATATAATTATACACTGCAGAAGTGTAACTTGAGAGTTAAATATCAAGTTTGAACGGTGATTTGCAGGGTTCTAAGGGCCTCCAATGCATTAATAGGAGTATGATCACACCCTAAAGTGGTGTAACTTGAGAAACATATGTGAGAACAACGAATTCTAGATTCATGATGAGATTAAGTGCACTAATGTCAATATGATTGCACCTCAAATTAGTAACATCATATTTCAATGAAAGAAGAAGTTACCGATGAAAGTGTGTACTGGTATGCTCCCTTGAATCCCGAAGTGGTTTAACTTCATAGTTGAATGATGAAGAAGTTATGGATAAATTCTTTCTTGAAATCTTTTGAGGATGAGCATTCTAGTATGATATCACCCAGAAGAGGTGTACCTTCAGAATTGAATGCAATCAGAAACTATAGTTGTATGAGGAGTATGCAAAATGAATTCAGTATTTTGAAATAATTTGTAACTGAGGTTTCTAGTATGGCCACACCATGAAGTGTTGTGGGTTCAGAGTCGAATGTCAGTAAAAGCTAAAGATGAATTATGTTGCTTGAGACAATGTGTGTGCTGGTCTGCTCACACTCCAGACTACCGTATTGTGATTCTTTGAATGTTTTATGGATGAGTGAGTTTTATTGTCCACGATCTCCTCTGTGGTCCTAGAGATTTAAAATTAAAAATAGCAGAACCTTTAAAAGTCCAAGGGAGGATGGAGAAACCTGACTCACGAAGAACACGACAAGATTCAATTCCCTGAAAACACTAAATAGGGGACTATGTTAAGTGAGAAACCCAATCTAATTTGGTTGAACAGATACTCCCAGTCATTCGCACTAATTCAAAGGAGACTGATAATAAGTGCACTAGACACCAACAGATTGCTTGTTCTCCAGCAGGGGCAAAAATAGAATTGAGGATCTTTAATTGGTTGTTCTTAAAAAAAAATTAAAAAAATCTTAAAGAGTTATTTTAGGAAAATTCACCATCAACAAATTCACTTTTAACAATTCATTATCAATAATTATCACCATAACAAATTCACTTTGTGGAAAATTCACCATGAGATGAATTTTTCATGACGATGAATTCTTGGAAGTGAATTTGTTGACCATGAATTTTCCTAGAACCACCTTAAAGACTACTTGTGGGTGCACCAGACCCCAATGGGTTGCTTGTTTTCTAATAAAATAAAATAAATTAAATTAAATTAAAAAGAAATGAGAAATCTGAAAACATACCGCTTTATCCACTGCACGATTTTTCCAACGCGCATGTTTAACTCCACAACTTTTTGACTCGTTCGATTCACTTTTACTCTTCTGATCTTCATCAAAAAACTTATTAAAATTTTCTTGGGAAGCCCTGCATGAGAAAGGTGACTTTTCAATGTCTAAACAATCGCTGAAAGTTGAGAGCTCCATCCGAGTTAACAAAAACCCCTTGCAAAGAAAAAAATGGCGACCGTGTGGAGGAATAGTATGTAAAGAAAGAGGCAGATTGATTAATAGGAAAATGGTTGCTTTATGGTTTAAGACATAGAACAACACTTTTTCCCACTATCATTCAAGGAAAATCTTAGAGATTTCAATCCAAGGTATGTAAAGGAGAGAGATCTTGCAATAGGGTTATTGAAATCTTTTCTCTCAAGCAATATAGAATACAAAATATTTTATGTACAACTCCTGTGGTTGGAAATAGAAGAATAGTATAAAGAAATTAAAGAGTTGTAGAAAGTTCCGAGTTATTGAAATCTTTTCTCTCAAGCAATATAGAATACAAAATATTATATGTACAACTCTTATGGTAGGAAATATAAGAATGATATAAAGAAATTAAAGAGATGTAGAAAGATCCGAGATATTGAAATCTTTTCACTCAAGCAATATTGTCCAAGAATTGATGGATAGTAAGGTTTTAGTATATAATTATTGAATAAAATTAAGCATAGCTATACATTTCCATTAAGCAAATGCTACTACAATGTAATTCAATTATTTAATAATAATAATAAAATTTATAATAATCATAATTAAAATAGTAAATATATTGTTTGTATTTGTTTTCTTCAATATCTCCAAGAGTAGTAAATTGTGGGTCTCTTACTCTCATTTCCTTCTCTAATTTATCAAAGGCAATCTATTTCATCTTTCTATCATCTTGCTTTTGAAAGTCAAAAATATTTATGATTACATCCTCTGGAAAATAAAAGTTGTTGATGAACTTGGAGCTTATGATTCTTTCCTTTATCCCTACTATGAATCTCTCAAGATCATGATTACTAGCCCTAGCCCTTTTCATCTCAAATGGCTTGAGGACATCAAAAATATTTCCCCATCCTCCTTTCATTCAACATAATCAAATAAAATAGTGTATGTAGGGAAAAAGGTTCCCTTCCTTTGATTTTGTAGGTGATTATCTTCTATATCCCCTAGCTGCCACATCACTTCTAAAAAAACAACGCTTAGTGGCACATCTCTTGGCAGTATGTGGGGTACAAATCTTGTGCCATACATCCTCAAAATTGTGTAGCTTGGGTAGGGAATGATATCTCCCCAATTGTGCTCAATATTCAAATTGGGCCTCCTATCTTTAGGCCTCAAGAAATCATGCAAAGTTGTAGGGATTCTTGGCATATTCAAAATAAAAACCCTCCTCAGCTTGGATGAAAAAAGATTCTCAGACACTGCAAATTACATTGGTTGTCATTCCTATCAAGGAGCCTAGTCCAGCATTGGATAGGTAGATCCATATCACCTTCCTTTCTAATCAATGTCATATCCTTTCCAAAGTAAGTAGCTCCCTTGAATAGAAACATATGCATGAATAAAGAATAACAATAGAACCTTACCCCATTTTCATTGTTTTTAGTGCAACGAGGCTCTCATGACTCTTTGCAACCAAGTATGATCAAAAATCATAAAGTGTGTTGCATGCATGATGTTGGATGTGAGTAGCCATATACATTTTGGCCATTGGCATGCCTGTGACTGGATCATACCCAAAGATATGGCATAAAGAATAGAATTTCCTTTGGAAATATGTAACAAAATAGTTTATGGAGAAGGGATCCTTATCTGATGGGGCCAAGATGATCTTCTCTTTTCCCTTAACAGATGCCAAGAAATTATGCAATATTGAGGTCTTAAAAGTATGTCTTATTTTCTCATAGTTGGCTCTGAGTACCTTCTCATCAACTTTGACCATATCTTCACTCCACTCAATTGGATTGAAAACTTCAGAAATCTCTGCCCTAGTGACCTTAACCATCTCTATTACATCATAGGTTCTTACAATTCTAGAAAGTGGGTCATAGTTTGCTACCACTGATATGAGGAGATCAACATCCATGTACACATTCTCCAAAACCAATTTTCCCATGTCTAATCTCTAGGGATTACCAATAGAGATGCCACAGTTTTGATTTCCAAACCAATACTTAAACTATTCCCATCTAGTGTAGGGTAATGTGGCATCTTTGATAGTGCATTGTTTATCAATGAGCCCATTTACAATTTAAGTGCCTCTGAACAACAACTGACCCTTGGGTTTTTCAAATGTTGAGGGTTCTAATTGGTCAATAATGTCCTAGGATAGTGGTCATTTCTTCTCATCAAAAGTTTGAGCTTGTGGAGGTGCCATAGTAATAGGATTTTTGACAAGCTAGGGTTTTTCTTTACAGAAAACTAGAGGCTTATAGCAAGGGTATGGGCTCAATGCAAGGAAAAAACAATACTTGACAAACTAATCATTCAAATTGAATGTCAAACCTTAAAAGAAATGAAAGAAAATTAGAAACCCTATTGATTGAATGATAAAGCAAGTGAATTTTAAGCAATTGAAAAGCATGGTATTGATTTCACTTACTAGTTTACAATTTCTCTTTGAAAACCCTAATTTTTGGTTGTCGAATGAGCTTGAAATTTGCAGTGAGAACCCCTTAGACACATTGAATGCTTTAGCAATTTGAAATTATGCTTTAAAATAAGTTTTTATGGCTTTAAATTAGATCAAAATGGTAGTTTGGTGTCATATCCACCATTACTATTCATTCATGTGAACCAAAACGGCTCACTCAGCCTTAATCATGAACTTTGAACTTCAGTTGTTGATCTTGCAGTGAGATGGCCTAATGAACAGACTAGATCCAGTCAAACAAGTTTGAAAAATTTGACCATAGATGACCATTGCCATCAACCAACCAAAATATGCTATATGGATTTTCCTGCAAGTCATCTCGCAGGCTCCACCATCTCTATAAGCCATGAAAATGGCTACATGTCATCTCCCCTCTTCCCCTTTGGGTTTAAAACATGTGCATCTTATGACAACGGGGAGGTGGAGAATGTCCCAGATCAAATTTGGTTCCTCTAACTTACAAGCTCTTTACACCTCAAGCCATCTGTCTTAGTGCATAACCTTTAGATCTAATGGATGACCATGATCATAACATCTTGTTCCGCCATTTACCATTTGCTTAAAAGAACCTTTTAGTAGCTCTAAAGTTAATGCTTCCCAACCTTATGCCAAAATATTTCCAAAATATTGCATACCTCAGTATAGTTCCATTGATGGTTTAGATCATGCCAAGTGGTGCCTCCCCACTTGCCCTCTAAGATATGGGAGATATTGGTGGATCCCCTATGGGCTAGTAGGGGATGACCAAGATCAACCCACATCATTTTATAATAATCATTGATCACTTAAAGCTTGATGTTCACTTCCTTCATAGGATGATGGGCCTCGCACAAAATAAATGGCATGCATCACCCGCCTTCCAACTCATTGGAATATTTTAATGAATATTGAAACACATTGGGGGAGTGGGGAACAGTCAAGATCAAATCAAACAATCCAACCGCTTTGATTGAAAGTTCAAACCTACATGTGCACAATGTTAGCAACTTAGAAAGAGGCTCAGCTAGGTTGACGAGTGATGAGGGACATAAACCTTAGGCCAAGATTTTATACCAATAATGAAATATTAAACTCGGACATAGGAACGTGGAAAATATTAAAATACTTTGAACCCACAAATTAGTATAAGAAAAAAATAAAGTGATCCTATGGGTAATGAAATATTAAACCCAGACATAGGAACGTGGAAAATATTAAAATATTTTGAACCCAAAAATTAGTATAAGACAAAAATAAAGTGATATGATAGGTAACAACCAAGAATATTAGGTCCAAGGGGTCGATAACCAGATGGGTTTAATGGTATAAGATTATTTAAGAGACTGGAAATAGGAGAATACCAGTCAATGATGAAATAGAACCCATATGCAAATGTTTAACACTTAAGATTTTTTCAAAGGCTTAAGACACACATAAACCCTAGAACAGAGGCACAACCGAAACCCTAAGCCCTAGGACACACCTAGATCAAAAAGACAAGCATATTTTACAATAATATTAGTTGAACACAAGGTTTTTTAGGAGTTCCACCAAGGTCCATTGTCGAAGTTCTCGTCTCTTCTTCTCTTTCTTCCACCATTTCTACTTTTGTGTGCTCTCCTTCTCCTACTTAGGTGACCACCCTTCCACTAAAAATAGTCATGAAGGATGCTACTGTGGTAGCGCAACCACCTCTAACCTCTTCCTAGGTTGTGTCCTCTAACACTCATAGTTGTCATAATTATCTTGCATGCAAGTGTAAGCACTGGTTAAAGACTCTAGCTAAGGAGTATGCTACCTTGTAAAAGATCGAGGAGGAGCTCATTATTTCTCTTCTTCCTTCTTATGTTTCTCTGCCTACCTTTCACTCTTCTACTTCAATTCCCATCACTTATGTTCTTCTTTCGACTCCTTTGATGGGTATCTATATATATCACTTATTGTCCAATTGATATTCTAGTGCATATGATATATCCGCACATGAGTATGCATAAGTACTTCTACCTATGTATTCACACTTGTGTATATACTCACATGTATGAGTTATCACAATCACATTAATATATATATACACTATATGTATATACTCATCGATTAATATGTAAATATAAAATATGTGAAGAAGAACTTATACTTAATACAAATATTTAGTTGCATAATCCAAACTAAGAAACAATCACAAAATCAAAGACCAAAATTGAAACCATAAAAAATCATCCCTAAACTATGATCAAAGGTTTACTTACCAATTCTTGAACTAGCTTGACTCAACTTGACCAAACTAGGATTTGAGTGTGTGATAGCTCAAATAGGAAATTTTTTATAGGAATTTTATGGGTTTCACTCATGTTTGTACTACAATCATTGATACCATAAAGGGGGATAAGAGAAAGAAGTTTGTTTGGACTAGTGAGGCTGAAAAGAGTTTTGAGTATTTGAAAAAGAGGGTAGCAGAGCAGCCCATATCAACCTTACCATATTTCAATAAGGTTTTCACTATTGAGTGTGATACAAGTGGCTATTGCATAGGGGTGGTGTTGGGTCAAGAGGGAAACCCCATTGCCTTCTTTAGTGAAAAACTTAGTGAGGATAAGAATAAATACTCTTCCAATGACCTAGAGATGTATGCTTTGGTTATGTCCTTGAAAAAGTGGAGACATTACCTACTTCCCAAATAGTTTATAGCCTATACTGATAACCATTCCCACCAATTTTTAAATAGTCAAGAGAAACTCAATCATATGCATGTTAAATGGGTGGAATATTTGCAAGGTTTTACTTTCACCATTAAGAACAAGAAGGGGAAATTGGATAAAGTAGTAGATGCTTTGAGTAGAAGGGCTCTAATATTGTAGGAAATTTAGTTGCAAAGTGTGGGAGTTGAATCCTTGAAAGGTATGTATCTTGAAGATGCAGATTTCAAAGACATATATGCATGTTGTATGCAGCCTTGTAGCAAAAATAATGATAAGTGGCTTGATTTTTTGATTCAAGATGATTTGTTGTTCAAGGGAGCACAACTTTGTGTCCCTAAGTATTCAATGAGAGATAACTTGATAAAAGAGAAGCATAGTGGTAGTCTTTCAGGTCATTTTGGTCTTGATAAGACATTGGAGCAGTTAAAAAGACACTATTTTTGGCCTAAAATGCAAAGTAATGTAAGGAAATTTGTTGAGCAATGTGTTATTTTTCAAAAGGAAAAAGGGAGTAGCACAAATGTAGGTTTGTATCAGCTCCTTTCTATTCCAAATGGGCCTTGGGAGTCTATAAGTATGGATTTTGTAATGGTTTTACCAAAAACACCTAGAGGTTTTGATTCCATCTATGTTGTAGTAGATTGATTCTCCAAGATGGCACATTTCATCCCATGCAAGAGCACAAATGATGCCTCTTATGTTGCAATTTTTTTCTTCAAATTATTAAGGATTCATGGTTTTCCTTCAATGAGTATTGTTTCAAATAGAGAAAGTAAATTTGTTGGGCATATTTGGAGAACTTTGTAGAAGAAATTTGGCACTAACCTTAGTTTCAATTCTGCCTATCACCCTCAAACTGATGGGTAGACCAAGGTGGTTAATTAGATCCCTGGTAACCTCTTAATATGTCTAACCAAAGAGCATTCTACTCAATGGTATCTAATCTTTCCCTAGGCAGAATTTGTATATAATGATTCGGTGAATAAAAGTGTGGGTAAGAGTCCTTTTCAAGTTGTTTATGGTTTGCAGCCTACAGGGGTCTTTGAATTGAGGAATATTGATGGAATGGAGAGGATGAGTGTTGAGGATGAACAATTTTCTATGGCTATGAAAGAGATTCACTAGCAGGTCAAGGATCACCTACAAAGAAGTGTTGACAAATATAAGCAAAGGGTTGATGCACACCAGAGAGAAGTCAATTTCAAGGTTGGAGATTTGGTTCTATCCCATCTCAGAAAGAATATATTTCCCAAGGGACAATACTCCAAATTGTAGATGAAGAATATTGGACCTTGTAGGGTTGTTCAAAAGTTTGGTCCCAATAAATATGAGATTGAATTACCAAGTGGGATTGGCGTTTCACCTATATTTAATGTATCTAAATTGTACCCTTTCAAAGGGGATGTTGTCATAGGAAATGAAGCAAGCTCCCAAGTATTTTCAGATGATGAATGGGTCCAAGACCTCCCACCTAGCAAACCTCTAGAGTTGGAGTGCATCCTTGATACCAAGGAACTCAAGAAGACAAGAAACACAAAATATATTCAATATTTGGTCAAGTGGAGGGGTCTTCCTATGGAATATGCTACTTGGATGTCTGAATATCATATTACCAAACATGAATATATTGTTGCAAACCTGCACTCAAGTGGTACTTGAGTTTTCTTCCCCTTGGGTGTACAGTGCAAGGGCATCAAGGGCCTCATAAGCATACCTTTTTTGTTACTTTTGGGTTTTAATTTTTTGAGTATTTTGGAGTCTAATAAGGTCATTTATGACCTTTTGGGATCATGTTGATCCATTTTGGAGTGTTATAGGATCTTTGGTTTAAAATTGTAAAAGTTGTCATGTTGCTTAAAAAATTGTCAAGCAACTTTGGAAAGGTGTCAAAAATCAAGAAACGATTACATGTAAATCAAGAAACCATTAAAAAAAAGTTGGGATTGGTTGGAAGTGTATGAATACACCCTCCAAAGTTGGATTGAGCACTGGACAAACTGATTTTGAAGTTTTGGTGAATGAAAGCAAGCTTTTTCTATGTTTTTCTAATATTATAGACCTATTATTTCACTTTGTATAGACTATACTAGTCCATATGTTGGCCTATAACCAATTGTATTGTGTTGGCATAAGAATCTACTTTAATTTTATTTTGGTTGCATTGATTTTTATTAAGTATTGAGTGAGTTATTGCATTTTCTCTAAAAACTGGTTGAAACCCTACCTAGGGTATCCAATGAACAAAATAATCATGTAGCTCAGCCTTCCACAAGTGGAAAATCACCATGATGGGTGGAAAGGTCTATAAATATGTCTTTTACCTTGTTTCAAGTTTGCAGGGGCCCAAGAAAAGGTTTGCATGTGCTTTGAGTCAATAAAAAGTCTAATATTTGGATGTATCAGACTGTGTAGCAGTAGACCAAGGAAGAATAAGTGAATCAAGGTCTTAAACTTGTTTTTTAGTCATCAAAAATAGTAGAGGGATAGAGAGAGAGGTGATTTAGACCTAAACCAAGAGTCTTGAACATTTTTTAAAGGATTGATATTAAGTTTGTTATGACTATCCCAAGAGGACAGATTATGTAGTCTAGGATAGAAGAGTTGTAAACCATGAATTGTTACATTTTTGGGTCAGCACATAGGAATTTTTGGAATCAATTAAGCCTCATGATAAGCCTTCCAAGGTATCTACATTGTCCCAATATTGTTGGATCAAAGTCCCAAAGGAATTCAATGCTAGGGTCTAAAGAAGTGAACCTAGGAGCAGTAATGAAGAAGGTTTAGGAACACCTTGTTATTTGGGTTTGTGGTTAATTAGAAGCTCCTTCCTATGCATCAAATTGGTATTAGATCCCAAAGATCTAGGCAATGAATTTTTGGAATTTTTTGTATTTTTTTTATAGGTTGAAGTGAAGAACCTGGATACCAAAAAACTAGGCCAGAGGAAAAGAAAGAGGCCTAAAGTGAGGTATCATGAAGACAAGAAGAAGCATTAAGAAGAAGCAAGGTGAAATATACTTTCTTAAAAAAGGAGAATGGAAGTGTTGAGGAGAATATTTAGTCCATGGATACTTGCAGAGTAAGGAGTTACCAAGCAATAAAAAAGTGATGAGAAGAGAGAGAAGTGAGATGAAGAAGAAAGATGAGAAGGAAAAACAAGTAAATATTCAGTAAGAGATAACAAGGCCGAGATAAGCTTTGGAAAAAATGCAAAAATTTGAAGAAATAATAGAGAGTATAGGAACAGGTGTGTGGAGTTCACACATCGCCATTAACAAAATTTTCAAGTGGCCCATGAAGAAGATTATTCAGAAAAGAAGAGAGGAAAGGATGACTACTTCTAAAATGGAAGGTGAACTATAGTTTCATGAAGCCTTGGAGAATTCTATAGAAGAAGGACATGCAGCATACACAAAGAAGGATTTTGCAAGCAATGAAGTTAGAGAAGAAAGATAATCCATGCATCAAACCATTGAACAGGTAAATGGAAGTACAAATCTTGGTTTTAATCATGTATACAAAAAAGATAATGTAGATATATAGGTTGATAGCAGGGAAAAGAAAAATTTGTCATTACAATCTAGGCATGCATTCACCTAACCAAAACATATTTAGTTTTGCATGACCAAGATGAAATCTACTATCTAGAGGGTTTATTTGAGGTAGCACAAACCTATTTTAAAGAAAAAGCACACAAGAAATCTAAGTTTGATATTTCGATTGCACAATTTGATGATAATATCCTATTTTTTGCAACTATGTTGCTAGAAAAGGTCAGAGATGCAGATAATGTAGCAAGGTCAAAGGGAGGGCAACTTTTGGAAATGAATTCTAATTTGTATTCCATGTGGAAGAGAAGGGTCATTGCAAAGCATTAGGGAGACCAAAGGTAAAAATGAAATAGGTATTAGTAAGTTTGAAAGAAATGTGGGGAAGCATGGAAGATAACTTCATAGATTACGGGAGTTCAAGATGGAAGACATTGCAGACCTCTATTCAAGTGGACTTGAATCTTTTCTCTTTGGGGAGTATGATGCAGGGGCATTAGGAGCACCATAGAAAGAATGGTTGTTATGTCTTGGTTTTAGGTTGATACAGTGTTTTTAGAGTCAAATAAGGTCATACATGACCATTTAATATCATTTGGATCCATTTTGGTGTGTTTAGGGTCTTTTCGTTAAAAGTTGTAAAAGTTGCTAAAATGTTGTCAAGCAACATTGTCAAAAAGTGTCTTTTAGGTGTTTTATTGAAAAACCTAATCAAGAATGGGTGAAAAATAGTTGTAATGGATTGGAAATGTATATAAACACCCTCAAGACTTGAGTTTAGGTGGGAGAGTTGAAATTTGGGAGTTTGATGAATGAAAACCTCAATTTTGTGTGCATTTTTTGAGGCTTACATTGTTGTTAGGATGAAGTTTCACATTGTATGACCTAGTATAGCCTCATATCACGGAATATAATAGATGGATGGAAAGATATTTTCTTCTAATTTACAATGATTTTTTTTGGGATCATTTTCATGGAGATTTAAATAAGTTATGACCATTTTTGTGAGGATAGGTCTAAACCCTAACTAGGGTTCCCAGTTTTGAAAAAAATGCCATAACTTTCTTTTCCATGTTCGATCTTGATGAAAATTGGAGGAAAAGTCTCTAATTATGTTATCTTCAATCCCACTGAATTGATTGGCTTAATTATTTGTTTTGTGAAAGTTACTAATGATTGTTCCTTTCCTTTCATAGTGGGACAAGAAAATAAAGGGAAATGAGGGTATGTTCATTAACAAAAAGTCAAGAGTTTAGTTCATGAAAGGTTTGAATTGTGTTAGAGGATTTTATATGGTCTTGGAGACCTATTACACACTAATTTCACATTGGGTTGTGTGTGTGGTGTCTTAACCCCAAGTGGGGCAGTTTTGTAAGTTGTCAAATGTGGTCAAGTGTGGAATGTTACAATTAAACTATGTTGTATCCTTGCAAGTTATAAATGGTTTTGTATTTGTATTCATAGGCCTTATGAAATGCTGGAAATTTTGTTTGGTTGTCATATGTCATTGTTGTCCAAGAAGGTGCTATGGGCCTAGGGGTAGTTACTAGCAAAGAATAAGGTTTAGGGTTGTCCTGTCAATGTTTTCAAGAATCAGTCATTGAATGTGTTTTGTTGTCCTTCCCCTACATCAGTGATACCCACCTCTCTTCTGAAGGCTTGATCCTTTTCCTACATCCAACTTAGTGCATCACAATAGTAGTTAGCCAATAACATTACTCATATGCATAAAATATTTTCATCTTTAAATCATTTAAAGTGTCATATTTCATTGCACATTCACTCATCACATTTTCCATCAATATATACAAAACATAATCATGTATTAAATAATTTTAACTTATCAAAATAGCAGTAAATAGGTAGTAACATAATGGGGTGTAACATATTCCCCCCCTTGTGAATCATCGTCCCTAATGATATATAAAGTATCAAACATAAAACATAAAATATGACAACATTGTTTTTAAGAATTTTAAAAGTCTACCAAAACATAAGGAAACTTTTTCTTCATCTCAACATAATCCTCTCAAGTGGCAGAATCTTCTACATATTGATCCCATTGTACCTTGGATTGCAAAACCTCTCTATTATGTAGGTGAAGCCTCTATGTTTCAAGTGCTCTGAGGGGATCAATTGTTACTGTAGACATCCAAATTTGGACACTTAATTTATCCAAATTTATCATTTTTCGTCTAAACATCCTCTTATCCGAGTTAATTAAGTAATATTACTATTATTTAATTAATATCTTTAATTCTGCTAATCCCTAAGGTATTTAATTAATAATTAAATACCTTACCCCTCCTTAATTTTTCATCAAATAAATTAAATAAATACATTTATTTAATTCCTCACATGCCATTTTCATCTAATCCTAATCCATTTCCTAATCTCTTCATTAAGGATGTGCACATGCTTAATCCTTGATTAAGATGTGTCACATCCTCCAACTTTTGCAAGTTGGCTTCTAATCCTCATTTATCTTCTAATTATTGATTAATTAAACCTAATCATTCTCCAAGGAATTTTTAATTCCTTTTTATTCTTCCTAGATTCCCCTCTTTTATATGTGAATTTTTAATTCACATTCCATCCTTCCAAGGCTTCTAGAACCTTGGACTTGTCACAATCTCCACATGTGACCAAGTCCCACCTTTTTGGAGCCCACCTTTTATCCTCTAGATCATCCTATGAATGTGAATTTTTAATTCACATTTATATCCCCAACCACCTTTCCTTTTCCCATGTAGATTTTGAGGAATTCCAAAATTCCTCAAATGTCCCTTTCACTCCCACTTGGGGACAAGGAATCCCTTTTTGAGGAAATCTCCTCACTCCCCAAGGTGCATGTCCTTTCTCCACCTCATGTACCTTTTTGACAACTCATCTCCATCTCATATCCCCTTGGCCACTTCACCCTCCACATGTCAAGATGTGAGGGCTTGTGGGTTCTCAACCCACCATAGCCCTTCATCTTAACCTTGTTGGATCAATCTTGACCCTTGAATTCTCTAGAGAATTCAAATCTCCTATAAATACCCCCTCCTCAAGGGCATTTCCAACACTTAGCTATCTTGCACCCTTATGCTGTCATTTTGCATTCTCAACACTTTGCACTCTCATAACTACATGCTGTCCAAGCCTTTTTCAATCATTCAACCATCTTTGTTCATCATTTGGCATATTGAATCTTGCATTTAGACATTCAAGCAATCATCTAAGAAGCACACAACAAATCCAAGCAAGGGCCAATCAAAGGAGTTTCAACAACAAGGGAGGTAAAAGTGTGTGTTTTATCTTATTTGCATTCCTTTTCGTTGAACTGCTCTTTTGGCTAATCTTGAGGTGTCCTTGGTGTTTTATTATTCATGTTTCTTAGTTATTTCACACATTTAGAGCAGTAGGAATTCCAAGGTATCACATTTCTGGCACGCCCAGTGGGACCCACACACGGGTCTTGCATTTAATGTTTCTTTGAGTTAAGATTTTGCAGGAAAAACCCATAGAGTTGTGGTAGCGCCTCCACAGAGTTACGGTAGCACCCTTTATAGAGTTGCGGTAGCGCCCTCACAGAGTTGCGGTAGCGCCTTTACAGAGTTGCGGTAGCGCCCCCACAGAGTTGCGGTAGCACCCTTTACAGAGTTACGGTAGCGCCCCTACAGAGTTGCGGTAGCGCCCCCACAGAGTTGCGGTAGCGCCCTTTACAGAGTTGCGGTAGCGCCCCCACAGAGTTGCGGTAGCGCCCTTCATAGAGTTGCGGTAGCGCCCTCACAGAGTTGCGGTAGCGCCCCCACAGAGTTGCGGTAGCACCCTTTACAGAGTTGTGGTAGCGCCACGTAGCCGCGTAGCCGATGCTGCGCAGCCTTTACAGCGTGCCGCGGCAGCTTCTTTTTAGAGAGTCAGCGTAGCCCCACAGAAGTTGTGGTAGCCTCACAAAGTTGCCTTACGGTGAGTTGTGGTAGCACCTCACAGAAATAGCCTCACGTGAGCCTTTACAGTAGCGTAGCCTAATGTTGGGCGGTAGCCACCACGAGTTGCAGAAGCCTTACAGAAGCTGGAGGTAGCCCCACGAGTTAGCGGCAAATACTTTACAGAAGTTGTGGTAGCCACAGTATTGCAAGAGCCTTTACGTAATCAAGGCAGCCTTTACAGAGTTGGGCGGCATACCCTTTACGTAACCGTAGCTTCTTTACAGAAGCAGTAAAAGAAATGCTTCTTTAGCGTGAAAGGCAGCCTTTATAGCACAGCCTTTGGAAGGGTAAATGGACGCTGGGCTTCATGGCTCTAGTTTTTGTTATATTTACGCGGATACCTCTCTAACGCTGTTCTAGCAAGAATATTGTTATTTTTCACTAACATTTTTGCAGTATATTGTGGCAAAATTTGACCAAAGATGAAAAAGAGGACAACTAACATTTATTTGCAGGGTCATCTACATAATCAGACTTTCAAAAATTATCTTTGTTGTTTTCAAACATAGTCTAATTAGAGGGATTAAATCTCATTGTTTGCTGTGGTTGCTTATTTTTGTGTTACCCAAGGGGGCATTGATTTGTTTTCACTTTCCCCTTACACTTCGTGTGAGCCTGGGGAGCAGTTGGAAACAATTGGTGTCTTCCTTTTAGTGAGACCTGCTTGGGGAATTCATCACCCCAAGGGACGATTCCAAATCCACGGTACCGGCAGTGGTATATAAAGGGGGAAAAACTAAAAAGTTGTACCCCAATCTAGTTGTGTCAGAATTGGCGAGCGCCGGGTTAGGTGATACCTAGATAGACGGGAAGAGTTGGTCCAGCCTTTCAAAGATCTCGGGGTTCCCACTCACGCCAGGATGGATCGGGTGTTCACGGTTGTGCCTCACGCATCGGTATATACGAGGGACTCCTTTAGAAGCCTTAGCATCCAGATTAAGACTTTATTCCTACATACCCGCATTATTAATCATAGGATTGTGCTTGCTTGAGATGTTTTCTTGTGGAAATTCTGTCAAATTTTGATACTTTTGACTTGTTTCATCATTTTGTGTCCTTGCCATAGCCTTTTCCATAAAAAACCAAGCTTTGTCCCTGCAGAAACGCGGTAGCGCATTTCCTCTAAAATGCGGGAGCGCTTCACACAGAATGCAAGCATACTACAGAGAAATGCGTAGCTACTCGATTTATCAAGTAAAGTTGTCACTTAATTTTGCTGAAACGATTTTGCTAAAGACCCTTAATTTTGGTTGAAAATACCTCGATTTGATAAACGCCGATTTTGTTGGAACAGCTCCTGATTTTATTAAACGCCTTTAATTTGTCAGCAAGTAGCAGAAGTCAGTTTCTATGCCTCGACATCGGGTGAAAATGTTGTCTACGCCTCTAAATTTGGCTGTCATTTACAAACCAGATGTCGAATCTAACTTCATTCAAAAACTAAAGGTTTTAATTTTTGAGCCTCTATCCAAAGGGTGTACTCTAATTTCCTCCTATCAAGAATTTGACTATCCTAGGCTACCAAGATTAGCGGATATCGCTTCCTAACTTCCCGGGGCTGTTATTTACAAACCGTGCATCGGATTGACTTCGTTCAAAAACAAAAATTGCTTAATTTTTCAAGCTCTATCTAGTGGTACCTTTTATTTCTTCCTATCTAATCAAACCAATCCATTCCTCTGATCATCTAATCAATCCAAGCACACCAATCCGATCAAGTTCATCTAATCACAATTATCGAATCAATATCATCTAATCATTTGATCCTATCCAATCAAACTGATCTAATACTTTAATCAAATTCATCAAATCATCTACCTGATCCAATCATCCGTCTACCAAATCCCATCAAAATCAAAAGCAATCCCATCCAATCATCCTAATCTGAGCTTTTGTCCAATTCTGATATGAGCTTGACCAAAATCCCAATTTGAGCTTTAATCCGTTCCCATCCAAAATCTTTTTTTCCATCCTCTTCATCCTTTCACCATCATGAATCCTTATCCTCCATCAATAGTGGTCAAGGGAAACCCTAATTACATTGACAACGATAACGAAAGTCTTGTTGATCAAGAGGAATATGACGTGGATCCCCTTGATGCTATTGTCATTAGTAAGATCTCTCCACCCACTTTCCACAATCCAATCACCCCTTCCAGTTATCCCGTTATGTCTTCATCCATGCCTAATCACGTTGCTTCTACTACCTTTGACAATGGATATCCATCATATCCATCATACCCTTCATCTACATCATCCTCTTATCCAACACCCGCATCCTCTTATCCTAGTCCACCATCTCAATACCCCTATCCTAATCCCCCATCCACATCCTCCTATCTAAATCCTTCATCCGCATATACCCACTACCCTAATCTTCCATGCCAATCTATGCAATCTAATCCTACATTCGTACCTTCCTATCTTAATCCTACATCCACACCTTTCTACCTTAATCCTACATCCACATATCCTCATCCTAATCCACCGTCCCAATACCCTTATTATAATTCATCCCCCACATCCTCTTGTTCCACTACACCACCTATATCCTCTTGTCCTAATCCACAATCCATGTCCCCCTATCTTAATTCACCACTCCAATATCCTTACCTTAACTCTCCATCCAATCCTAGTCCTCCATCTACTCCTAGTCCTCCATCCAATCCTATTCATCCATCTACTCCTAGTCCTCCATACAATCCTAATCCCCCATCTACTCATAGTCCTACATTCGATCCCATTCCTCCATCTAACCCTAGTCCACAAATCCATAATCCCTCATCCATTTCTACCACCCCAGCCAAGCCAACCATATGCAAGTCTTTCATTTCAGAAGTTCTCCAAGGACTCATTACAAAGAAGCCATCCCCAACTCCACATCTTGAAGTCATGGAACCATGCCATCTTGATCCATCATCCACGGTCACTAGTGATGAGACCCTTCTCCCTACCACACCTATCATTGTTGTTACCACCCCTAACACTGATCAAACCATTGAAACCATTGAACCCACTAAATCCATTGAACCCACATCTCCCACCATCACACCCTCTAAATCCATTGAACCCACATCTCCTACCATCACACCCTCTGAATCCATCGAGCCCCCATCTCCTACCATCACACCCTCTGAATCCACCAAGCCCCCATCTCCTACCATCACATCCTTTAAATCCGTTGAATCCATTGAACACCCACCCCCTACTCTGAGAGCCATCGAACCTATTGACGATACCCAAATCCAATCCAATCCTCCCACTGAACCTCATGAATCTTCCATCCCTCCATCTTCCCCACTTGAAGAGTCCCAACAAGAGTCCATTACCATGCCTCCCGCACACGATGAGTCATGCCAAGAGTCTAATCCAAAGCATGCCAACATATCCCCTTCTCTAGATCAAGATCCTACCATCCCATCTAGTCCACCTCAAGACCACAGTCCCCCATCCATTCCATCCAATGATCCCCTTGTCATTCAAACTTCCACTACTCCATCTCCATCTCCATCGCATGAGCCTACCACCACAAATCCAGATCCTATCATGGCCCCTACTCCCTCTCCTAATGTTGCTATCCCATCATTTTCTCATGATCCCCCATCATCGCCTAAAAATGCTATCCCCACGCCGCTTGCATATCCCCTTGGTCCTCTCACATTCCTCCATGGTGGTCTCCTCGCAAAAGAAAAACAAAGCATATACACCAACCCTCCTCTTCCACCTAATAATGAACTTGCATCATTCTTCCAGAATAACAAAAATTCTGTCCTAGATCGAATGCTCAAGAGAATGAACTATCAAGGAAAAGGTTTAGGCCTTCATGAGCAAGGTATTATAGAGCCCATCCAAGCTAAAGGACACTTGTATCCGCAAGGTCTTGGATGTACTACTCACGACTCGCAATCCAAAGATGTTGGTACAACCTCTAGACGTCCTCAACGAGCCTTTTCCAAAAGAAATATCGGCTCTTCCCATCATCCCACCAGATCATATGTGGCCATCCCTCCTCCTCTATCGTATCATCTCAAAACAACCGTCCATCTTCCTCCTTCATCTGCTCCATCCATTTTGGGTCCTTACATCCCTCCATCTACCATCTCCAATCCTCCATCTACCATGCCCTTGTTTCCTCCAGGTCCTACGTCTATTTTGGGCCCCTATATCCCAAAATCACCTCCTCCATCTCATCCTATCCATCCCTTCATCCATTCATCACCTATCCATCTCATCCATCATAAACATCCCTCTCACATACCCCATAGTCAGGATCAACAAAGGCACTTACTCAAACATCCTCTATCTACACATAATCCCCATACTCCTACCTCCATCACTCCACATCATCCATCTCCTCACACCCATTCCATTGCTACTAAAAGCACTTTGGTTGTTAAAGAAAAAATGCATCAATCTAAACATCCACATGAATCAAAAGCTCCCCATGTCCCTTCTAAAAGACATGTTAAAGCAAAGCAAAACCAAATCCAAAATCCAAATCAAATCTATAGGCCGCAAAGGCCCACCAACGCAAAGATCAAAACTATGTGGATCCCAAAGAAAAAAGATGCAATTCCATCACATGAAAAATCTGTAAGAACATCCAAAGTTGCTAATCCAAAAGCTAGTCATACACCCCTTTCATCTCCTAAGTCTGTTTTGGGTCCTTATGTTCCAAAGTTCACCACCCCATCTCCTCCATTATCCACACATTCTCCATCCAATAATCCTCTCATCTTTTCACATCCACCACCACATGTGCCAATGTTGGTCCTGAACACATCTCCCCATCACATATCCACCCCATCATTCTATCCATACCCTTTCCAGCATCCCATCCATTACCCCACATATCTCCCCCATCAAATCCCCCTAATTCATCCTCTTGCATAATCCATTTATCCTCATAAGGTTGTACCAACATCCAATAGTCGGTTCGAACATGGGCTCTTACTACCTCGTATAGAACTTGATGCTTGAGTCATCCATCCATATCCATATCATGTATCTTATAAATTCCATTATCCACATCCCTATCCTTCTCCATTTTCATCAAAAATCAAAAAAAGTCAAAAAAGTCAACAAAAAAAAGTCAACAAAAAAAAGAGAGAAATAATTCGTCCAATGGTGAAAACTTGGCAAACAAGCGCCTTGGATAAGTACCATGATGAAAACCTGGCAAACAGGCGTCATGCGTAAATCCCCATCTGCACTTGGGGGAAACTTCCTGAAATGCATTCCCTCCATCCGCTATGCTTCTAGCTATGCACCCGTCTTCCTGTTATCCGTCCTCTTCATAAATCCCCCCATCCCACCTATCTTCTGCATCCTACCATCATATCTCGTTTATCTCCCATTCCCTCCATCCTTCTTGTGATCTTGATCAAAATAGGGGCACCTATCTATGCATGCTTTGGACACCTATTGGTATACATCCCCTTCATCCATGCTCTATCTTATTCCTTAGTCACCCATCCTATTCTCATCCAGTTATCTCTTTTATCTTCCCATCCACTTGTCTTTCGTCCCTCATGCCTCATTATATATGACATATCTAGAGTGGGGGCATCTGCTTCCTTTGTGACATAGTCCTTGGAGAAATCATCTATCATAACATCCCTTCATCTCTCTATCCATCTATCATAGCATCCCTTCCATCTCCCCATCTATCCTAGCATCCCTTTCATCTCTCAATCCTTCTGTCCCTATCCATCTATCACAGCGTCCCTTCCATCTCCCCATCTTTCTCTTCGTATCCAGCTATCCTAGCATCCCTTTCATCTCCCAATCCTTATCCCTCTATCCAATCCACCCAAACAATCATTTTTCCTCCCCCCCATCCTCTCCCCTCATCCCATCTCCTAATCCCTTGTCATTGGTATCTAGCTATAGGCTTTACCCCATGCAATCCAATGTCATCCATCTTATCGTCATCACTTCTGCTTCTTTTGCACATCTTTTCTATCTCATCGTTCACCATTCATCTATATGGCATGTCATTTGCCCACTTCATCTTTGATGATTTGGATAACTATCCCATCCCTGAGCTTTATATAGTCACTATCGTCCAACATCATCTATCTTATCACTTCATCATTCATCTATCTTGTCCCATCGTGTCGGTCCAATCATTTTATCCCCTTATCTAGGGTCATCTCATCCTCTTTCATCCATCATTTGTTGTCAGTCTTTAGTCGAACTACGTTGCCCCTGCGCTTTCACGTAGGCAAGGTCGATCATTTGATCTGCCCCCGGGGTTCCATCATCGATCTATCTTGTCCACTTTTCTCCTATTCTCCATCCTATCTTGGTCATCCATCGAAATCTCCATCATGGTCAGTCGTCCGCCTTTTATCGAACTACGAGGGCTCTGCGCTTTTACGTAGGCAAGGCTAATCTTTGATCGGCCCCCGAGCCCCTAGGTCTTTAGGTTTTGTCTGTCCCGTCTTTACCATCCATCGAAGTCTCTTATCTTGTCATGTCTCTCGTGTGTCGTGTCGTCAAGCTATGCTCTTAGCTAGCTGGTTCTTAACAAACAAGATTCACTTATATCATGAGATCCAATCGATTTTGAACATCCCGCGTCATAATGATCTTTTAATATCCGTCATCTTTGGTCTCAACAGGATGTATCCTTCCTAACAGACCTCATCAATCCCATCTATCCCCTTGATCCTATGGCAAAGGACATTTGAAAGTGATTGCGATCTTTTGATGTTTTTGGCTTTTGTTTATCATTGGAGCTCCCTATCATCACTTGTCAAGGCCGCCATAATCCATCATATTATGGTGTGTTTTGATTGGTCAACATAGGGGCATATCTTGATCTTTTTATGTCTATTTGTGTCTTCTTGGTTGTCCCACATAGTACCCACCAAGATCTCCGAGGTCTTGTGTTATGCTGGGGCATCCTTTTGTGCTTATGGTTATCTCAATACCTGGCCCGACCAAGGTCTTTGTGACTTTGGGGTGTTGGGGTAACCTTCTTGTCTGTTGTGTTTGTTTTGTGCATTAGACACTAATTCGCCTTGGTTCTTCATACCCTGGTGTCTTGTGTCTTATGCTATAGCAAAAATCAGTGCTCCAAAGATGGTAAATTGCATTAGGATTGTATTTCATTTTCCATTTCATCCTCTTGCATGTATCCCCCCATCCATTCATCCTTCATCCTTATCTCACATCTCTATCCAACCCCCATCCATTCCACTTAGCCCGAATCATCTAATCATATCCTTGGTCTTGTCCCCAGTCTTGTTACTAGCCTTGACCCCCCATTATCATCATCATCCATTATTATTATTCCCTATCCCTTCGGTGTTGTTTTGGGATGTATCCTTCCCTCATCAACAACACTTTCATCATCATCGGGAGGTATTCTTCCCTATCTTTTAGTGGTGTTTTGGGATGTATCCTTCCCTCATCAATACCACTCAGTGGGATGTATCCTTCCCTATCCTCGTGTTGTTTCGGGATCCTTCAATCCGTCATTTACAACACTCCATCCATCCTCAACCCATTTTGGCTTGTACCTTGACTGGGGAAACATCACCTTTTGAAATCCATTTGTGCTCCATCCATCTCCTATCGCTTCTCTTACTCTCTTCCCCATCACCTTGCATCATCTTCAAATCTCCCCTTGCATCACATCATCTATTTCGAGAGCACACACGTGTTCTCTTCAACCCGCATGTCCTCTCGAGGGGGCATCCTTCATCCCTAATTTTCATCATCTTCTTTTTCCCTTCCTAGTCACTCCTTTGGATGACTGGGGCATCTTTTCCAATCTAACCATCTTCTTCTAGGTTCTATATTTTAATATTCTTTGAAATGATGCTACTTAACACCATCTCAAAGAGGGGCAAAATGTAGACATCCAAATTTGGACACTTAATTTATCCAAATTTATCATTTTTCGCCTAAACATCCTCTTATCCGTTAATTAAGTAATATTACTATTATTTAATTAATATCTTTAATTGCTAAATCCCTAAGGTATTTAATTAAAATACCTTACCCCCTTAATTCTCTTTTCATCAAATAAATTAAATAAATATTACATTTATTTAATTCCTCACATGTCATTTTCATCTAATCCTAATCCATTTCCTAATCTCTTCATTAAGGATGTGCACATGCTTAATCCTTGATTAAGATGTGTCACATCCTCCAACTTTTGCAAGTTGGCTTCTAATCCTCATTTATCTTCTAATTATTGATTAATTAAACCTAATCATTCTCCAAGGAATTTTTAATTCCTTTTTATTCTTCCTAGATTCCCCTCTTTTATATGTGAATTTTTAATTCACATTCCATCCTTCCAAGGCTTCTAGAACCTTGGACTTGTCACAATCTCCACATGTGACCAAGTCCCACCTTTTTGGAGCCCACCTTTTATCCTCTAGATCATCTTATGAATGTGAATTTTTAATTCACATTTATCCCAACCACCTTTCCTTTTCCCATGTAGATTTTTGAGGAATTCTAAAATTCCTCAAAGTCCCTTTCACTCCCACTTGGGGACAAGAAATCCCTTTTTGTGGAAATCCTCTCATCCCCCAAGGTGCATGTCCTTTTCCACCTCATGTACCTTTTTGACAACTCATCTCCACCTCATATCCTCTTGTCCACTTCACCCTCCACATGTCAAGATGTGAGGGCTTGTGGGTTCTCAACCCACCATAGCCCTTCATCTTAACCTTGTTGGATCAATCTTGACCCTTGAATTCTCTAGAGACTTCAAAATCTCCTATAAATACCCCCTCTACAAGGGCATTTCCAACACTTAGCTATCTTGCACCCTTATGCTGTCATTTTGCATTCTCAACACTTTGCACTCTCATAACTACATGTTGTCCAAGCCTTTTTCAATCATTCAACCATCTTTGTTCATCATTTGGCATATTGAATCTTGCATTTAGACATTCAAGCAATCATCTAAGGAGCACACAACCAATCCAAGCAAGGGCCAATCAAAGGAGTTTCAACAACAAGGGAGGTAAAAGTGTGTGTTTTATCTTATTTGCATTCCTTTTCGTTGAACTGCTCTTTTGGCTAATCTTGAGGTGTCCTTGGTGTTTTATATTCATGTTTCTTAGTTATTTCACACATTTAGAGCAGTAGGAATTCCAAGGTATCACAGTTACCACTCTTGGGTCTTATACATGTAAATCATTCCAATCAATAACATGATTATCCCTTGGAATTTACTTCTTAAGGTATGACACATGAAAGACATTATGCATCTTGGCAAGGGCTGGTGACAAAGAAATTTAGTAAGCTATAGGGTTAACTTCTTTGAGAGCCTCAAAAGGACATATGTAATGTGGCACAAGTTTGGATGAATTCCCAAACTTTATAGAACTCTTGTGAGATTTAACTCTTAACAAAACATTTTCTCCTATCGAGAAATGTCTAGGTACCCACTTTGAGTCTATATAACTCTTCTTCCTATCATTAGCTTCCACTAGCCTTTACTTAATTATACTAACTTGCTTCTCCATTTTGGATAGCATTTTTGGCCCAAGACTTATCCTATCCTATAGCTTATCCTAGCTTATGCGAGTTTGGCACTTCCTACCATACAATACTTCAAATGGATTCATCTTAATTGTAGAATGATAAGAGTTGTTTTACACAAATCCCACCAATGGTAGGTAATCCTCCCACTTGTATTGCTGATCCATGCAATGCATTCTTAGTAGATCCTCTAACACTTGGTTCACCCTTTTAGTTTTTCCATCAATTTTTGGATGATATTCTAAACTTATGTTCAACTGTGTCTCAAGTGAAGAAAAAAAGGTTTACCAAAACCTAGATGTCACATAAGCATCTAATTTAGGGACATCTTTGATGCATTTTTGTGTCAAGCTGCAAAACTTTGAATTTTGGTTTGTTTTGGGTCAATGTGGTCATTTAAGACCATTTGGGGTCATTTAGGACCATCTTAGGATGTTTGGGTTCAATGTTGTTATTTAAAATTGTAAAAGTTGCAAAATGTTGTCATTCTTGTCAAGAAAAACTTGTAAAAGTTGTCATTATTGTTAACCAAGAGGTTAGAAGGTGGTTGGGTAGTTGTGGTTGATGGTAATTGAATGTAATGGGGAAAATATGAGATGTACACACATAGATCTATGATGCCTCAAAGCATTAATGAAAAATATCCCATGGGCCAAAATTTCACAGTTCTAGCTCCATGAGGACCATTTGTGAAGCAATATAAGCCTAATGAAACATTTCCTAAATATTGATGCCTTGGATTCTTGTGTGGTGCACAGGCATCTACATGGTGTGCTAGCGTCCTATCAGGTTTCCAAGTCTAAAATAGAGAATCTCGAATCTTGAGTCCTAACACATGTCTTGGCAGTCAGGATTTTGAATGTAACAACTCTTTTCTACCCTTGCATGCAACAAAACCCCTCATTTTCTTTCATTTTGGGGGTTCAAGTCATCAGTCAAGTTCTCTCTTCAGTTTTCACTCTTAAGTTCTCTTCATTATTGATAGCAACACTCTCACAAGTGAAGCCATGTTGGTTTGAGGTCCCTCCAACAGCCATAGCTCTCAAGCAAGCACTCAACGGTGTGTCTGTGTTCTCCAAAGAGGGTCTAGGCCCATGGGTAATGTTCTCTCCCTCTTTCACTTTTTCCTATCTACTTGTTCATTTACTACTTAGTGGTTCAGGTTCTACTCCTAAAGTAGGTCTTTCTTTCACCAAACACTTTATTTATTTTTCTTACACTCCTTTCCTATTTGGCTATCTGTGGAGGTGGGAACACCAAAATAAGGGTCTAACTGAGGCAGACCCCTATACAGCCCCAGAACCTTTTTCCCTCATTCTTCTATGTGTAGGTTGCAAAGAGGAGCTTGAAGGGAAGACTCGAACATCTAGTTGAAGGTAAGCTTTCTCTGAGTTCTCTTTGTGCTTTACTTGAATTTTTTGCTCCCTGTTTATTATTCTATTTAGAAGAAATTAGATCCAAGTTAGGAAGTGAGACTTTATTCTTCCCAATTGAGTGCCTAAGATTTCCATTGCTTAGGTTTCTAGCATGCCCTTTGGATGATAGTGCGTCGCGCTAGATTCCTTAATCTGTGCTTCCATCCTTTGGCCAAGAGCTCCTCTATTAGAGGAAAAATCTAGAAGTTTCACTCCCTCAAAACCTAAAGTAGTTTTCTATGAAAGTTAACACATACTTATTTCCTTTGCAATTTCTTCATGCTGAAGTGGATAAGGGAAGTTCATTCCCTAGTGATCTCTTGAGAATGAAGAGACTTGTGTGCAATGAATCCCTCTCATCTCACATTTTGGTGAACTTGATGTGAAACATGTTGAATCTATTTTTACAAATTTTCCATGTTCACGATAACACATTCTCTAACAAAGATTTCGATAAGCTAGATGATGCTCTAGATGACTTCTTAGGAGTTCCCTCCTCTATCTACAAACCTTTCGAGCAAACCTCCTTTCTACAAGCTAAAGAGTTAAAAAATGTAGTTGTGGTCTATGTGGCTCCTCCAAGCCCTAAGAAACCCTTCATTTATGTGACCCTAGATATCCATTCTTCTAGGGAGGATTATTCTATCTACGGGGTTTCATATCAAGATGATTCACCAGACTTATAGTCAAGGTTCATAAAAGCTATGGACTCCACTTCCTATAATGTTGTTGGGCACACATATAATACAAGAAGAAACAAACCGAACTTGGATCAACAACCTCATGTTCCTACATCTCAACCCACTCAAGTTCCTACTTCTTTACCACCTTCTCAACCAAGCCTTCCTTCATCACCTAAGCTTGCAATCAAAGCACTAGGTGATTATGATCTTGTCGAGCAACTTTGTGTTACTTTGGCTAATATCTCACTTTGGGATTTTCTTTAGATATCTTCAGCTTATCAAGAAATGCTTTAGGAATACTTGTAGAAAATCATCTTACCTTCCTCCACTAGGCCTATGGATGTTAATGCACTATTGGATCATATTCGAGCAGATTCTTCAAATATCATGTTCCATCTACAAGAACTCCAGCCTCCAAATCTGTAGAAACAAACATACCCCTTGATGATTATAATTAATGTTAATGATATTGGTGCTAGGAAACTCTCATTGACACTGTTTTGGCTCTCAACATCTACGGTATCGACCTACTACCTAAGATTAAATTAGATTCATCTTCTCTAGCTACTTCATCCTTGTACATTTGTGGGTTCGATAATGTCGGTTGTCAAGCTTTAGGAATGATAATACTTCCTTTGTAGCTAGGCCCTGTTGCCTTGGCTACTTTAGTTTATGTGATGCCTAGCCCTATACCTTACAATATTCTTTTGGGGAGACCCTGGATTCATGCTATGGGCATCGTAACTTCTACTTTACACTGTTCCTTAAAGTTCATCGTAAATAATCAGGTGGTCTCGGTTAAAACTAATCCAGAAGCTATTCACCTTTGTGAGCTAGTGACTATCGGTCAAGCTTCAACCATTTCCACTCTTAAGAATTTTATTACATCTTTAACCGCTGACGCTATGACATGCTCCTTAGTGATACCCTCCATGGAGGTTGTCCTCAAAGCGAATGGCATTAAAGACAATTCACTTAAAGTAGAAAGTCCTAAGTCTTCCCCATCTTCTCCTTCTTCTTCTAAATCAAATACTTTCCTTGGTGATGATTGGGGATCTTTAGAATTATTTGAATTCTTCATTGCAGAATACAAAGTGATTTCTACTCGTCTAGACTTCTTGAATGCATCCAATGTAAAAGTGGACAACCCTCCCATTGAGGAGGAGAACTGTGATCCTGTCTAGGAGCCTAGTTCTCCCCTTACTAAGGAGAGTATCCCTACTCTTGCAAAAGTGGTTAATGTCTATGAATCAAGTAAAGGAGATAACTACACTCTCGTGGATGTTTTTGATGTTCATTGGTGGAATGAAGCACTCTACATAGAGCCACCACCTCCTGAGGTTTTACAAACTCATTATGGTTTTGGATATGAACTCGCTTCTCAGTATGGATATGAGAAGAAAGGCCTAGGGTGTATCAAACAAATAATCCAATTCCCTATCTAGTTTAAGCCATGAAAGCGTTATCTGGGTTTAGGATGCTCTATTGAACAATCTAAGTAGAAACCTTGGTGGAGTGTCAATATGATTTTGGTTGAACCACTGAGTTTGGTCCATCTTGTGTTGATAGAGGATAGGGGGAACAATGAGAAAGTTCCTTTAGATGTCTTTTCTTTAGATGAAGCACTTGAGGAATTCCTAGGTGCCTACTCCCCTTTGCCTCCCTTTCATCACAAAATATGATTCTCGTATCGCTTGCATAAACAAGTGTAATTTGGAGAATTTTTCTTAAGTATTGATGAGGAAGACCCCCTATCTAATGTTGGTGATGATGTTCCAATAATGCATCCTAGAGATCGTAGTTCTCTCCTTCAGGGAGAAACTACTGAAATCTCCATGGATCCTAAGTCTCCTGAAAAGGTAATCAAGGTTGGGAAGTGCCTTTCTTTTAAAGAAGTTGAAGAGCATTCTGACCTCGTAAATTCCCATCCTAATGTCTTTGCTTGGATGTATGAGGACATTCCTAGCATTGATGAAACTATAGTGGTTCACAATATCATCCTATGTCTCGACGGCAAGCCAGTTAAGCAAAAAAATTGAAAGATCAATCCCAGGGTGGCATTGATGGCTAAGATTGAGATAAAGAATCTATTGAAAGCAGGATTTATCTGTCCAATCGACTACTCCCTTTGGATTTCAAACATAGTTGTTGTTGAATCCCAATCCAAATACCTGCAAAACACAATGAACAAACACATTAGGAGATCATATGCAAGTAAGAACAAGGATTCCCCATGAAATCCATTAGAAAAGTTCTAAATAAGAAATAAAGCAAGAATAGATGAAAGAGGAAGAAAGCAAGCTAAATCCTATTGAATACAATGCAAACTCTTGATCCCATGGTGGAATTGGTGCCAATTTGATGTGGAAATTGGCCCTTTCCGAACTCCTATAATGCAAGCTTGATGAATGTTGATCAATGATCCACTTTGTTGATGATTGAAGTGTACTCCAAGATGAAAATCTGTAGAACCTAGCTAAGATTGGATAAAGATGGAGAAGAATTGCTATGGATTTGAGTATAATAACTTTGCTCAAATTTTGGATGATGAAATGAGGAGATTAGCCTCTTATTTATAGAATGAGAAGATGGAAGAATGTCCAAAATAGAGAAATGTGGGACTAAGAATTAGCCAATGACAAAGTGCCACATGTCAACTTGTGAGTGGATGGAGGATGTGCAAGTTTTGATCAATGTGCCAATAAATGCATGTATTTGAATTTTCAATTTGTTGAAATAACATGGAAGAGAGAAAGAAGGTGCATTGAATGCCACTTGGCTCAAGGAAAAAGGAATTTGTAAGAGGAGTAAACTCCTTGTTGGAAGGACAAATTCCACTTGGATTTTGAATTCAAACTTGGGAATATTCCTTAAAAGATGTCTTGTTGAGGAAAATAGAGATTTAATAAATCAAATAACTCTATTTTCATGTGTAAGTGGAAAAAGATGGAGGATGGGACATGAGAAGAATGTGATAAAGGATTAATTAAATAAGGATTTTTTATTTATTTAATTAAAAGAGATGATGTTAGATTAAACTAAATAAGGTTTTAATTTATTTAATTCAATAGACAGACTTTAGAGATTTAATCAAATAAAATTAATTATTTAATTAAATGGGATAATTAGATCAGAATGGTTGACTTAATTATCGAGAAAGGATGATTTAATTAGATAATCGATTTATTTAATTAAGAGAAGAATATTAATGAATTTAATCAACTAAAGGCATTTGATTAAATGGTTAGACTGAAGGATGATTCAAGATGAAAGGATGTTAGTGGTCAAGATCAACTATCCAATGTTAATCAGTATATTTTACATGTCTACATTTTTCCCCTATTTGAAGCAATGCACTCATTGCATTGGTTCAAAGAATAAATGGTCTCGATCAAAGCCAAAAAAAAATTGTTTACAAAATCTTTCCCCACTGCTGCCCAGTGAGAGAAAACATGGTACCATACTGCGCCCTTGAAAGATTGGACGAAATTTTTGATTTTTGGGTGATCTTGCCAAAAAAAGAGGACAAGGTACCCGACATGTCCAGAAAGGCTCAAGGAGGCCAAAAACATGTCTAAATGCAATAAAATGGTGTAAAACAGGCCTCAACCGAACAAAAAAAGGTTCAATAGTTCAAAACCCTAGCAGAATAGCCAAACAGGGTGAAAAAACCCTAATTTTCAAGCTTAAAAGGGCTTCAAGGGGTCACTTTCAATTCATCTTTACACACATCCCTTTAGCAATTATGAGATTTGAGCTTTGACATTCTGATGAGATGGCACAATGACAGCTCTCGATGCACATTTTTGACCAAGTTCAGACATACCAGTGACCACCCGACATTGGGGTATCGGTAAGTCACTAACTCATTTGACTACAAAATCCGACGAAACTGTCCAATGAAATATGTATAATTTGATGTATCGGCGGGTGCTTACAAAATTTGAGGTGTAATTTTAAATTTTTTGAAATTTTATCCACAACATTCATTGAAATTTTGACGAACGTGGGGTTCGTCGAAATGTCGGCTATCATTTTCGTCGAATTTTTGACAAACATGAAAAATAGAAAAAAATCAAATTGTGACTAACATAAAGAAAAGTTAGTTCACGCTTGATTTATTACGACAATGTTTTGCGCTACTTGAGACAGTTTCTGGAGAACTAAGGATGATTTTCTTGGGAAAAATCAGAAAAAATTCAAGAAGATATTGCCAAGTTCAGGGTAGTCATTGTCTTTTTGCATAATTCATTTGTGAAGTCAAATTTGTAGTTCCAGGTTTGAAAATCAGATTTTAAAGCAGCATCTCATCATATTTCATTTTTAGAGGTTTAGGGTTTTGAGAATTTCATATCCAGATTTTGTTGTGTTGAATCACCATAAGATCACAACCAAGGAACAGATTCTTGTGACTGTAAGTATGTGGTCCATAACTCTATTGATCATGTGGCACAGTTGTGCTATAACAAATACAGGATGCATTCATGTGTGACCCAAGTTTAATGTGGCTATGTTGTGATATAAATGGAGGTACTCATATAATGTAGTCAATTCAGGTTGTATAATGTAGGTGTCAATCATCATTGGGTGCATTCAGGTTGTCTCAAGTTTAACAAGTTAGGATGTAATTATAGCATGATCGAAGAGTGATTACCTCTTGCTGCAATAAAGAACCTATAACTATGGTTGATATGCAGAGTGGTTGTGTTATATCAATTATGTAGTGCATTCAAGCACAACCCATATTTAATGGGCTATTCTAGAGAATGATCAATATTTTCTAAACCTTATGAATGTTACTTGACATATATTTGCATAATCTCAAATTCCTTCAAAGGATTTTGAAGTATCAATGTATCCTATATAGGGTTTAGAATAATTTTTTTTAATTAAAAAAATAAATAAATGATATATTTCCCTATAATCAGATAATGTGGAGATCTCCTAAATCTTCCCCAGCACACTATCCTCTTTAGCACTGTATTCATTACTCCAACTACTAGGGTTTTGCATGTGACATCTTTAATATCTTCATGACTGTGGCTTTTAAATAGATCTCAGTCTTTGCTTTAATCCTTTTCATGGTAACCCTTGAGTTCCATAATCCACCTTCAATCTCTTCTAATAATGGTGTCTTAAGCTAGAATGCATAGTATGCATATAAAGCAAGTCTTTCATACCTACCATTGTTCCAAACCACCACTCACTGCCTTGCTTAAAATGTTGCCTCCATAAGCACAATAACATGTTTCAAAATCATGGTTGTTAGTGATTGACCATTAAGGTCACCACTTTCATCATGAAGATACAATGGTATTTTTGTCTTCAAACTCAAGGAATTATGCAAGATAACATTGTGAATTGTTTGTTGTATATGATTTTATTTTCTTGCACATTTACTGCTTTTCTAACTTCCTTTAAGACTGGGTATTGCACCCTCAGCTGCAATCTCAAACAACTCACTCACTATCACTTGAAGATTCCTTTCATGAGCATCCTTCTATAAAATCAAATTATTCCCTATACACTTCCTACTTACTATAGGGGACTCATTGTTTCATGGTATTGTATTTCTTAAGATCCTTCAACCTTATTGACACTACTTCACAGTCCACAAGGTATTATTCACTATTCTCCCATCTTTGATGACTCTCAAAACACTTCTCAAACATGCAATCCACTACCTCCATTATACATTAATGGCTAAGAAGAAACATTGAACCTATGATTACCACTGTTACTTCATTTGGACAGTCATTCCTTGATTGCATTTTCCTTGTCTAATACTACCAAAAGCATTTAAAAAACCCTTAAGTTCAACAAAGGGGTAAGGAAACTCACTGTTAAAATCTCCACTTTAGTATGCAAGGTTTGAAATTTATTTTCTTGTCACTGCTCAGCCTCTTTTTGACTATCACATCTCAAGTGACTCTCATTCTTCTTACCGTATATTGCATTTACAAATGTCACTAAGCTACATAGTGTGCTTGTTATTGGCTACAATCTTTCGATTGCAAGATTTTGTTATTACCTACAATGTCTCAATCTTTCTAGTATTGTAACCTCACTAATCCACTATAGTTATTGTTTATGTTTCTACGAAGACCTAAGGTTTGTACCCTAATCATGCTCTTACTAATGCTTTTGTTGTTTTTTATTAGGGCTCTCTCAATGTTGATGGCCCTAGGGATAAGCTCGTTATAAAAAGTGACACATTGCATTTTTAACTAAAAGGATAAATATGTATTGGTCACATTAGCAATGATGATTCCAACTTATTGCTCCTTAGGAATGGGTCACTTGCTCTTACTAGCTCGCTACCTCCATCATTGTAGGAAGTTTGCAATCAAGTTCAATATTCTAATTTTAGGAGTCTTAACGGTTGGAAATCATAGTAAAATAAAAATTTAATAATTTTTGGAATTATTATTTTAAAGTATTTTTTGGGGTCATTAACTTTAGACTATCTTCTCTTTTATAGGGGTGGTTGCATGCCAACTTTTTTTGGTGTAAAATATTAGAATTATTAGATTATGTTACTTGCCTATGAATTAAAATTATTGGAGTGTGAGTTTTATATTTTTTGAAGATCTAAATAGTCAAGATTGGCAAAGAAAAATCATGCCAGATAATATTAGTCTAGAACAAAATGAAGAGACACTTGATAGATTGTGGGCTAGATTGAAAAGAAAGGGTGATGGGAAATGTTATTGTCCTTACAATAATTGCAAGGGCTTAAAGATGAGACGACTTTTAATCACAACAGCTGAGAAACATTGTAGGCAGCATGGTCACATTCAAGGGGGGCATGATTATCATCCATTGTTAAGTTTTCCATTATATGTGTTTATATTGATTGTATTTGTAAATGTTTGTATCATTTTAACATTTTATATATGTATATAATCACTTGATCATGATCATGGCTTATTTGTGTCTATCATTATTATAAAGGTGGGGTTCCCTAGGGTAGATGATATGGATTATCACAGCCCGAAGAATGTGGTTCTATAAGCGGATGAACATGGAGCTGTGAATATCGAAGATGAAGTTAATGATCCTATTGAAGAAGATGATCATGTGCCAGAAAACATAGTTGCAGATGATGGTACAAATACATTGATCCATGACACATTTAGTGGCAAAGTTGATCATGATGATCAAGATGACTTTGATGATGTTCATGATTTACCTATACTTGAGAAGGCATACGAGCCCCTTTATGAAGGCTCCCAAAAAAAATTTCTCTCTGTTCTATTGTTGTTGTTGAACTTGAAGGTTATGAATGGTTTATTAAACATAGAAATCTCACGAATGTTAAGGTGTGTCATTTATGTCATCTTTTTTCATCTATTTTAATTTTTGTTAGTTCATCACTAGTAAATAAAGGATGAAATATGTACCATTAATATTCTTTATATGAACAATTTTTTTTTTTTGTAGACTGATTGGTGAATTTTTGTTACCACCATCAAATATTTTACCTCGCTCATACCGATATTTATGTGCCATTATGAAAGATGTCAGAATAGAGTATCAAGCAATAGATGCATGTCCCAATGATCATATTATATATCATAAACAACAGGAATTTGCAACAAAATGCTCATAATGTCATATTAGTAGATATCGAACAAATCAACTAACAAAAAAGGTGTCTCGCAAGGTTCTTCGTTATATTCCCATTATTCCACGTATGCAACAATTATTTAGGTGCAAAAGCTTAGCGCAATTTATGGATTACCATGCACGAAATACAAGTGGAGATGACATTCTTTGAATGTCTACAGATGGTTCTGCATTTAGGGACATGGAGGAAAAATGGACACACTTTAAAGAAGAACCTCGTAATCTTAGGCTTTCATTGGGAGTAGACGGTGTCAATCTATTTAGAAAGTTGAGATCTATTTACTCAGTGTGGCATGTTTTTGTTATCAAAATAAACATTCTTCCATGAATGTCAATAAAAAGGGAGCACATAATGTTGTCAATGATTGTTCCAAGTATTTTCTTACATCAATTTTCTTTAACGTAGTAGTATCTCATTTGTCTTATTTGTTGCATAATGACTTTTATTTTTTTCATTCAATAGTCATGTACATTAATTTATATATATTGCAGTAAAATGGTTATAATAATTATGTAATGTTTATGTTCATTCAACTAGGTAAGTACCAAGTTCAAGATATGAATGTATATATCAAGCCTCTTATTGACGAGTTACTAAATTTATGGAATGGAATCACTATGTATGATGTCTCTAGACCAATAGAACAAAGAAAATTTCAATTCCATGCAAAGCTTGTATGGAAAATTCATGATGCCCCAAGGCTAACACATTTTTGTGGTGTGTTATAATGTTCGACTACACTTTAACAATATTTAATTTGATGAAATAGATATCATGCATTTTTTTTAAATAATATATTCATTATATATAATTAAAAGAATTGACATATTTAATCCAATTATATATGATCTTGCAGGTCTTCAAACAAAGGGAAAATTTGCATGTCCAATTTTTGGTCCAAAGATGAAATCTCGTCGTTCAACAAGTTTAGGAAAATAGGTGTTTGATGAGTATAGGCACTTCCTCCATAGAAATCATAAGTATCGAACTACTGAAAAACATATTTTCAATGGGAAAGAGGAGACTACATCAAAACCATGAAGAATGACACCTCACCTATGGAAGTTGGAATATAATAGAATTAATCGTCAAGGTTATACATCAGATCAAATTGTTTATCTATCAGATATGATATGTTTTGAATTTATATTTTTATATTGTGTTGTGTTTACTCATGTTGTAATTGAAAATGATTGTTCTTGTTAATTTGTTTAACTTATATGCTTCATGAAGGTCATCAAGGCATTAATGGTCGGCTTCCACAGGGACTAATAATTTATCCCAGACAATTTAGCAGGTTGCCCTACTATGAGTAGCTACAAATTGTGTATTTGTTTGCTACAATGCATATTGGAAAGAATATAATAGAAAAGTTATGGAAAATATTGGATGGAAGGCATGACAAAGAAAAAATTGTCAAAATTTGTGGTGACATTCAGGAAGCCAATCATGCAATGAAAAATGACATTTAATTAAATAGCGATGGAGACCAAATTAATATAAGTGTCCTTCCATAGTTATTAAGAGAGCAGCAAAGCAATGCTATAAAAGAAGTCATATGAAAAATTCGATTTCCCATAGGATTTGTTACGAATATAAACAATATAATAACAAAGAAAGGTGAATTTAGATTAGGGATGAAAATGTGTGATTTGCATACCTTCATTAAGGTAATTATTCAAGTATATTATATACAGTTGTATAATGCATGTACTTTTTAGTGTATTGTATTTACTACTTTTGGAAAAATAATGAAAAGATCATTTTATAATTGTTGTAGTGTGTTCTACCTCTATCACTCATAGACAACTTTGACAACAATGTCAAACAAGTTATATATTATCTTGGAAAATACATGAGGTAAGTAGTGAGATTTATTCAATTCATTGTATATATCTTATAATTGCCATTTGTTTTACTTGTTATGTAATATATTGTATATTTTTGTTAAATCTTGTTAATATATTTGCACCTTGAATCACTTGTAGATAGTTGTTATCTAAAGAAATCCATAAAGAAGATATATATTATTGGAAGAGAAAAATTCCCCATCTAATGTGTGAAATTCAAAAGTGTCTACCTTCAACATATTTCAATGCACAAGAACACTACCTCATACACCAATTTGAGGAGATTGAATTGTGTGGACTTGTACACACAAGGTCAATGTGGATGGTTGAGAGGCACTTGAAATTTTTGAAGACTTTGGTCAAACAAAGGGAACATCCTGAGGGTTCTGTGGTGGAGGGATATATGGTATACCAGACCATGGTGTACATTAGTGAATATCTTCCTAATTTTGCAGCAAAGATCCATGTAGATCATATTTGGGATCCCAACTCCATTAAAAAATTCGAAGGGGAGTACCTGATGGAGAAAGGTAGATTGAGGAAAGTGAGAGGTAATTATAAGATGGTCATGGAAATTAATTGGAATGCATTTTACATATGGTTTTTATGTATATTGTACTTATTTAATTTTTATTCTTTAATATACATCAATTATAAATTAAGGTCATACTATGGTATTTAACTAATTATACATAATTTGTGAATTTCAATTTTTTTTTATACATTTGGTCAAGAGTGGGATGCACTATATTTGTATGTTGCCAACAATCTTGATTGGTTGACGGTATGGATTGAACAATGTTAACAATATGGTCACACATTAACATGGGAAAGTGTGGTTTCATTGGTTAAAGAAGCTCATCATAATGGAGATTCCAATGTTACACAAAGGGAAATTGATTTAGCATATGGTTTAAGAGATAAACAGGTACGTATAAATATATTAATCACCCATATTATTTAATTATTTTCAAGTATATTGATTTATATATATTTTGAGATTGTTTTATTTGCATACATTCAGCCAAGAATAAATATGTTTATCAATTGACGATACTGCAATAATTTTTACATGTTTGACATATTGCAGGTGAAACACCACAAGACTATGTGGTGCAATGGTCATAAATTTCAAATCAAAATGTTGGATGACATGAAGAAAACTTGTGATTCTGGTATAATTGTAGTCTTTCAAGTGACTAATGTTTCATCTAGAACCGACATATATCCAGAAGTCTCAAAAAATTGATACTATGGGATTTTGGATGATATACTTGAGTGTGACTTTAAGTCCTTCAAATTAATTTTGTTCGTCATCCTATGGTACATGCTACAATTGAATGAAAATGATCCTGAGAGAACTGTTATTGAATATGATAATGGATTTACCATGGTTAATACAAGGTTGATCGAGCAATCTGGAAATGAGCCCTATGTTCTTCCAAGCCAATGTGAGCAGGTATTTTACTCAGAGGTTCCAAGTAAACTGGGTTGGTCATTTGTTGTTAGACATGTTCCAAGAGGAAGGACAGTAAAATATAATGTGGTGGAAGAAGAAGATACTGAAGAATTAGAAGTTGTCAAATGTGGTCAAGTGTGGAATGTTACAATTAAACTATGTTGTATCCTTGCAAGTTATAAATGGTTTTGTATTTGTATTCATAGGCCTTATGAAATGCTGGAAATTTTGTTTGGTTGTCATATGTCATTGTTGTCCAAGAAGGTGCTATGGGCCTAGGGGTAGTTACTAGCAAAGAATAAGGTTTAGGGTTGTCCTGTCAATGTTTTCAAGAATCAGTCATTGAATGTGTTTTGTTGTCCTTCCCCTACATCAGTGATACCCACCTCTCTTCTGAAGGCTTGATCCTTTTCCTACATCCAACTTAGTGCATCACAATAGTAGTTAGCCAATAACATTACTCATATGCATAAAATATTTTCATCTTTAAATCATTTAAAGTGTCATATTTCATTGCACATTCACTCATCACATTTTCCATCAATATATACAAAACATAATCATGTATTAAATAATTTTAACTTATCAAAATAGCAGTAAATAGGTAGTAACATAATGGGGTGTAACATATTCCCCCCCTTGTGAATCATCGTCCCTAATGATATATAAAGTATCAAACATAAAACATAAAATATGACAACATTGTTTTTAAGAATTTTAAAAGTCTACCAAAACATAAGGAAACTTTTTCTTCATCTCAACATAATCCTCTCAAGTGGCAGAATCTTCTACATATTGATCCCACTGTACCTTGGATTGCAAAACCTCTCTATTATGTAGGTGAAGCCTCTATGTTTCAAGTGCTCTGAGGGGATCAATTGTTACTGTAGACATCCAAATTTGGACACTTAATTTATCCAAATTTATCATTTTTCGTCTAAACATCCTCTTATCCGAGTTAATTAAGTAATATTACTATTATTTAATTAATATCTTTAATTCTGCTAAATCCCTAAGGTATTTAATTAATAATTAAATACCTTACCCTCCTAATCTCTTTTCATCAAATAAATTAAATAAATATTACATTTATTTAATTCCTCACATGCCATTTTCATCTAATCCTAATCCATTTCCTAATCTCTTCATTAAGGATGTGCACATGCCTAATCCTTGATTAAGATGTGTCATCCTCCAACTTTTGCAAGTTGGCTTCTAATCCTCATTTATCTTCTAATTATTGATTAATTAAACCTAATCATTCTCCAATTTTTAATTCCTTTTTTCTTCCTAGATTCCCTCTTTTTATATGTGAATTTTTAATTCACATTCCATCCTCCAAGGCTTAGAACCTTGGACTTGTCTAATATCCACATGTGACCAAGTCCCACCCTTTTTGGAGCCACCTTTTTATCCTCTAGATCATCCTATGAATGTGAATTTTTAATTCACATTTATCCCCAACCACCTTTCCTTTTCCCATGTAGATTTTTGAGGAATTCTAAAATTCCTCAAAAGTCCCCCCTCCCACTTGGGGACAAGAAATCCCTTTTTGTGGAAATCCTCTCATCCCCCAAGGTGCATGTCCTTTTTCCACCTCATGTACCTTTTTGACAACTCATTTCCACCTCCATCCCTTGTCCACTTCACCCTCCACATGTCAAGATGTGAGGGCTTGTGGGTTCTCAACCCACCATAGCCCTTCATCTTAACCTTGTTGGATCAATCTTGACCCTTGAATTCTCTAGAGAATTCAAAATCTCCTATAAATACCCCCTCTACAAGGGCATTTCCAACACTTAGCTATCTTGCACCCTTATGCTGTCATTTTGCATTCTCAACACTTTGCACTCTCATAACTACATGCTGTCCAAGCCTTTTTCAATCATTCAACCATCTTTGTTCATCATTTGGCATATTGAATCTTGCATTTAGACATTCAAGCAATCATCTAAGAAGCACACAACAAATCCAAGCAAGGGCCAATCAAAGGAGTTTCAACAACAAGGGAGGTAAAAGTGTGTGTTTTATCTTATTTGCATTCCTTTTCGTTGAACTGCTCTTTTGGCTAATCTTGAGGTGTCCTTGGTGTTTTATTATTCATGTTTCTTAGTTATTTCACACATTTAGAGCAGTAGGAATTCCAAGGTATCACATTTCTGGCACGCCCAGTGGGACCCACACACGGGTCTTGCATTTAATGTTTCTTTGAGTTAAGATTTTGTAGGAAAAACCCATAGAGTTGTGGTAGCGCCTCCACAGGGAGTTCACAGTGCTTCCCTTTATGGGGAGTTCTTGGTGGCGCCCTCCGCCGAGTTGGGTAGGCGCCTTCTGAAGTTCTTGGTGGCGCCCCCGCGAGTGCGGTGGCACCGCTACGGGATTACGGTGGCCCTCTGAGTTCTTGTTGGCCCCATTCTTGGTGGCGCCAGCACTTCTGAGTTGCGGTGGCGCCCCGCCGAGTTCGCGGGTGGCCCTTCATAGAGTTCGCGGTGGCGCCCTCCGCGAGTTGCGGTAGCGCCCCCACAGAGTTGCGGTAGCACCCTTTACAGAGTTGTGGTAGCGCCCTCACAGAGTTGCGGTAGCGCCCCCATAGAGTTGCGGCATCGCCCTTTACAGAGTTGCGGCAGCGCCCTTTAGAGAGTCGCGGTAGCGCCCCCACAGAGTTGTGGTAGCGCCCCCACAAAGTTGCGGTAGCGCCCTTTACAGAGTTGTGGTAGCACCCTCACAGAGTTGCGGTAGCGCCTTCACAGAGTTGCGGTAGCGCCCTTTACAGAGTAGCGGTAGCGCCCCCACAGAGTTGCGGTAGCGCCCCCACAGAGTTGCGGTAGCGCCCTTTACAGAGTTGAGGTAGTGCCCCCACAGAGTTGCGGCAACGCCCTTTACAGAGTTGTGGTAGCGCCCTCACAGAGTTGCAGTAGCGCCCTTTACAGAACTGCGGCAGCGCCCTTTACAGAGTTGCGGCAGCGCCCTTTACAGAACTGTGGTAGCGCCCTTTACAGAGTTGCAGCAGCGCCCTTTACAGAGTTGCGGCAGCGCCCTTTATAGCACAGTTTGAAGGGTAAAATGGACGTTTTGGCTTCGTTTTTGCTCTAGTTTTTTGTTATATTTACGTGATACCTCTCTAACGTTGTTCTAGCAAGAATATTGCTATTTTTCACTAACATTTTTGTAGCATATTGTGGCAAAATTTGACCAAAGACGGAAAAGAGGACAGCTAATATTTGTTTGCAGGGGCATCTACATAATCAGACTTTCAAAAATTATCTTTGCTGCTCTCAAACATAGTCTAATTAGGGGGATTAAATCTCATTGTTTGCTGTGGTTGCTTATTTTTGTTACCCAAGGGGGCATTGATTTGTTTTCACTTTCCCCTTACACTTCGTGTGAGCCTGGGGAGTAGTTGGAAACAGTTAGTGTCTTCCTTTTAGTGGGACCTGCTTGGGGATTTCATCACCCCAAGGGACGATTCCAACCACGTGTACCCAGTAATTATATAAAGGGGGGAGAATGAAAGTTGTACCCCAATCCAGTTGTGTCGTAATTGGCGGAGCGTCGAAGCTAGGGTGATACCTAGATAGACGTGAAGAGTTGGTCCGAGCCTTTCAGTATCTCGCTGGGGTTCCCGACTCACGCTTGTGATGGACTAGTGTTCACGGTTTTGCCTCACGTACCGAGAGTATATCGAGGACTCCCTAGAAGCCTTGTGCATCCTAGATTAAGACTTTGTCTTGCCATACCCGTAATATTAATCATAGGATTGTGCTTGCTTGAGATGTTTTCTTGTGGAAATTCTGTCAAATTTTGATACTTTTGACTTGTTTCATCATTTTGTGTCCTTGCCATAGCCTTTTCCATAAAAAACCAAGCTTTGTCCCCGTAGAAACGCGGTAGCGCCCTCGCAGAAATGTGGTAGCGCCCCACACAGAAATGCAGTGGCGCCCTGCATAGAAATGCGGTAGCGCCCCTGATTTACTGCAGAAAGTTGTCTACGCCCCTAATTTTGCTGAAAACGCCCCTGATTTTGCTGTAAACACCCTAATTTTGCTGAAAATACCCCTGATTTTGCTGTAAACGCCCCTGATTTTGCTGGAAACGCTCCTGATTTTGCTGAAAACGCCCCTAATTTGCTGCAGAAAGCTGTCTATGCCCCTGATTTACTGCAAAATGTTGTCTACGCCCCCTAACTTCCCGTGGCTGTCATTTACAAACCGTATGTCGAATCAACTTCATTCAAAAACTAAAGTTGCTTAATTTTTTGAGCTCTATCCAGTGGTACCTTCCATTTCCTCCTATCAAGAATTTGACCATCCTAGAGCGGCCACGCCCCGCATTGTAGCGTGGACACGCCCCTAACTTCCCGGGGCTGTCATTTACAAACCGTGCATCGGATTGACTTCGTTCAAAAACCAAAATTGCTTAATTTTTCAAGCTCTATCTAGTGGTACCTTTTATTTCTTCCTATCTAATCAAACCAATTCATTCCTCTGATCATCTAATCAATCCAAGCACACCAATCCGATCAAGTTCATCTAATCACAATTATCCAATCAATATCATCTAATCATTTGATCCTATCTAATCAAACTGATCTAATACTTTAATAAAATTCATCAAATCATCTACCTGATCCAATCATCCGTCTACCAAATCCCATCAAAATCAAAAGCAATCCCATCCAATCATCCTAATCTGAGTTTTTGTCCAATTCTGATATGAGCTTGACCAAAATCCCAATTTGAGCTTTAATCCGTTCCCATCCAAAATCTTTTTTTCCATCCTCTTCATCCTTTCACTATCATGAATCCTTATCCTCCATCAATAGTGGTCAAGGGAAACCCTAATTACATTGACAACGATAACGAAAGTCTTGTTGATCAAGAGGAATATGACGTGGATCCCTTGATGCTATTGTGTGGAATCTCTCCACCACAATCCAATCCACCCCTTCCACGTTATCCGTTATGTCTTCATCCATACCCCTATCCATATTCCACTTCTTTATTATCCATCCTTCCATCCTTCCTTCATCTACATCATCCCTTATCCATCCTCTGTCCACCATCTCCAATACCCCTCCTAATCCCCATCCATCCCTCTATCCTTCATCCGCATATACCCACTACCCTAATCTTCCATGCCAATCTATGCACTCTAATCCTACATTCGTACCTTCCTATCTTAATCCTACATCCACACCTTTCTACCTTAATCCTACATCCACATATCCTCATCCTAATCCACCGTCCCAATACCCTTATTATAATTCATCCCCCACATCCTCTTGTTCCACTACACCACCTATATCCTCTTGTCCTAATCCACAATCCATGTCCCCCTATCTTAATTCACCACTCCAATATCCTTACCTTAACTCTCCATCCAATCCTAGTCCTCCATCTACTCCTAGTCCTCCATCCAATCCTATTCATCCATCTACTCCTAGTCCTCCATACAATCCTAATCCCCCATCTACTCATAGTCCTACATTCGATCCCATTCCTCCATCTAACCCTAGTCCACAAATCCATAATCCCTCATCCATTTCTACCACCCCAGCCAAGCCAACCATATGCAAGTCTTTCATTTCAGAAGTTCTCCAAGGACTCATTACAAAGAAGCCATCCCCAACTCCACATCTTGAAGTCATGGAACCATGCCATCTTGATCCATCATCCACGGTCACTAGTGATGAGACCCTTCTCCCTACTACACCTATTATTGATGTTACCACCCCTAACACTGATCAAACCATTGAAACCATTGAACCCACTAAATCCATTGAACCCACATCTCCCACCATCCCACCCTCTAAATCCATTGAACCCACATCTCCTACCATCACACCCTCTGAATCCATCGAGCCCCCATCTCCTACCATCACACCCTCTGAATCCACCAAGCCCCCATCTCCTACCATCACATCCTTTAAATCCGTTGAATCCATTCACCACCATGAACCTATTGTGTCCATCCAATCCAATCCCTCCCTTTGTTTCCTCCACAGATCTTCCATCCCTCCATCTTCCCAGAAGTCCCCCTTTCAAGTCCATTCATACCTTCCACACATTGAGTCATTCCAAGTCTGTCCATGCTGCTGCTCCCTTCTAGGTCAGATCCTACCATCCCATCTAGTCCCCCTCAAGACCACAGTCCCCCATCCATTCCATCCCATGATCCCCTTGTCATTCAAACTTCCACTACTCCATCTCCATCTCCATCGCATGAGCCTACCACCACAAATCCAGATCCTATCATGGCCCCTACTCCCTCTCCTAATGTTGCTATCTCATCATCTCCTTCTCATGATCCCCCATCATTGCCTAAAAATGCTATCCCCACGCCGCTTGCATATCCCCTTGGTCCTCTCACATTCCTCCATGGTGGTCTCCTCGCAGAAGAAAAACAAAGCATATACACCAACCCTCCTCTTCCACCTAATAATGAACTTGCATCATTCTTCCAGAATAACAAAAATTCTGTCCTAGATCGAATGCTCAAGAGAATGAACTATCAAGGAAAAGGTTTAGGCCTTCATGAGCAAGGTATTATAGAGCCCATCCAAGCTAAAGGACACTTGTATCCGCAAGGTCTTGGATGTACTACTCACGACTCACAATCCAAAGATGTTGGTACAACCTCTAGATGTCCTCAACAAGCCTTTTCCAAAAGAAATATCGGCTCTTCCCATCATCCCACCAGATCATATGTGGCCATCCCTCCTCCTCTATTGTATCATCTCAAAACAACCGTCCATCTTCCTCCTTCATCTGCTCCATCCATTTTGGGTCCTTACATCCCTCCATCTACCATCTCCAATCCTCCATCTACCATGCCCTTGTTTCCTCCAGGTCCTACGTCTATTTTGGGCCCCTATATCCCAAAATCACCTCCTCTATCTCATCCTACCCATCCCTTCATCCATTCATCACCTATCCATCTCATCCATCATAAACATCCCTCTCACATACCCCATAGTCAGGATCAACAAAGGCACTTACTCAAACATCCTCTATCTACACATAATCCCCATACTCCTACCTCCATCACTCCACATCATCCATCTCCTCACACCCATTCCATTGCTACTAAAAGTACTTTGGTTGTTAAAGAAAAAATGCATCAATCTAAACATCCACATGAATCAAAAGCTCCCCATGTCCCTTCTAAAAGACATGTTAAAGCAAAGCAAAACCAAATCCAAAATCCAAATCAAATCTATAGGCCGCAAAGGCCCACCAACGCAAAGATCCAAACTATGTGGATCCCAAAGAAAAAAGATGCAATTCCATCACATGAAAAATCTGTAAGAACATCCAAAGTTTCTAATCCAAAAGCTAGTCATACACCCCTTTCATCTCCTAAGTCTGTTTTGGGTCCTTATGTTCCAAAGTTCACCACCCCATCTCCTCCATTATCCACACATTTTCCATCCAATAATCCTCTCATCTTTTCACATCCACCAGCACATGTGCCAATGTTGGTCCTGAACACATCTCCCTATCACATATCCACCCCATCATTCTATCCATACCCTTTCCAGCATCCCATCCATTACCCCACATATCTCCCCCATCAAATCCCCCTAATTCATCCTCTTGCATAATCCATTTATCCTCATAAGGTTGTACCAACATCCAATAGTCGGTTCGAACATGGGCTCTTACTACCTCGTATAGAACTTGATGCTTGAGTCATCCATCCATATCCATATCATGTATCTTATAAATTCCCTTATCCACATCCCTATCCTTCTCCATTTTCATCAAAAATCAAAAAAAGTCAAAAAAGTCAACAAAAAAAAGTCAACAAAAAAAAGAGAGAAATAATTCGTCCAATGGTGAAAACTTGGCAAACAAGCGCCTTGGATAAGTACCATGATGAAAACCTGGCAAACAGGCGTCATGCGTAAATCCCCATCTGCACTTGGGGGAAACTTCCTGAAATGCATTCCCTCCATCCGCTATGCTTCTAGCTATGCACCTGTCTTCCTGTTATCCGTCCTCTTCATAAATCCCCCCATCCCACCTATCTTCTGCATCCTACCATCATATCTCGTTTATCTCCCATTCCCTCCATCCTTCTTGTGATCTTGATCAAAATAGGGGCACCTATCTATGCATGCTTTGGACACCTATTGGTATACATCCCCTTCATCCATGCTCTATCTTATTCCTTAGTCACCCATCCTATTCTCATCCAGTTATCTCTTTTATCTTCCCATCCACTTGTCTTTCGTCCCTCATGCCTCATTATATATGACATATCTAGAGTGGGGGCATCTGCTTCCTTTGTGACATAGTCCTTGGAGAAATCATCTATCATAACATCCCTTCATCTCTCTATCCATCTATCATAGCATCCCTTCCATCTCCCCATCTATCCTAGCATCCCTTTCATCTCTCAATCCTTCTGTCCCTATCTATCTATCACAACGTCCCTTCCATCTCCCCATCTTTCTCTTCGTATCCAGCTATCCTAGCATCCCTTTCATCTCCCAATCCTTATCCCTCTATCCAATCCACCCAAACAATCCTTTTTCCTCCCCCCCATCCTCTCCCCTCATCCCATCTCCTAATCCCTTGTCATTGGTATCTAGCTATAGGCTTTACCCCATGCAATCCAATGTCATCCATCTTATCGTCATCACTTCTGCTTCTTTTGCACATCTTTTCTATCTCATCGTTCACCATTCATTTATATGGCATGTCATTTGCCCACTTCATCTTTGATGATTTGGATAACTATCCCATCCCTGAGCTTTATATAGTCACTATCGTCCAACATCATCTATCTTATCACTTCATCATTCATCTATCTTGTCCCATCATGTCGGTCCAATCATTTTATCCCCTTATCCAGGGTCATCTCATCCTCTTTTATCCATCATTTGTTGTCGGTCTTTAGTCGAACTATGTTGCCCCTGCGCTTTCACGTAGGCAAGGTCGATCATTTGATCTGCCCCCGGGGTTCCATCATCGATCTATCTTGTCCACTTTTCTCCTATTCTCCATCCTATCTTGGTCATCCATCGAAATCTCCATCATGGTCAGTCGTCCGCCTTTTATCGAACTATGAGGGCTCTGCGCTTTTACGTAGGCAAGGCTAATCTTTGATCGGCCCCCGAGCCCCTAGGTCTTTAGGTTTTGTCTATCCTGTCTTTACCATCCATCGAAGTCTCTTATCTTGTCATGTCTCTCGTGTGTCGTGTCGTCAAGCTATGCTCTTAGCTAGCTAGTTCTTAACAAACAAGATTCACTTATATCATGAGATCCAATCAATTTTGAACATCCCGAGTCATAACGATCTTTTAATATCCGTCATCTTTGGTCTCAACAGGATGTATCCTTCCTAACAGACCTCATCAATCCCATCTATCCCCTTGATCCTATGGCAAAGGACATTTGAAAGTGATTGCGATCTTTTGATGTTTTTGGCTTTTGTTTATCATTGGAGCTCCCTATCATCACTTGTCAAGGCCGCCATAATCCATCATATTATGGTGTGTTTTGATTGGTCAACATAGCGGCATATCTTGATCTTTTTATGTCTATTTGTGTCTTCTTGGTTGTCCCACATAGTACCCACCAAGATCTCCGAGGTCTTGTGTTATGCTAGGGCATCCTTTTGTGCTTATGGTTATCTCAATACCTGGCCCGACCAAGGTCTTTGTGACTTTGGGGTGTTGGGGTAACCTTCTTGTCTGTTGTGTTTGTTTTATGCATTAGACACTAATTCGCCTTGGTTCTTCATACCCTGGTGTCTTGTGTCTTATGCTATAGCAAAAATCAGTGCTCCAAAGATGGTAAATTGCATTAGGATTGTATTTTATTTTCCATTTCATCCTCTTGCATGTATCCCCCCATCCATTCATCCTTCATCCTTATCTCACATCTCTATCCAACCCCCATCCATTCCACTTAGCCCGAATCATCTAATCATATCCTTGGTCTTGTCCCCAGTCTTGTTACTAGCCTTGACCCCCCATTATCATCATCATCCATTATTATTATTCCCTATCCCTTCGGTGTTGTTTTGGGATGTATCCACCCCATCCTTTCTTCATCCATCCCAGGTATTCTTCCCCTATCTTTTGTGTGTTTTTCAGGATGTATCCCTTCCCTCATCCTTCCATTAGGATGTATCCTTCCCCTATCCACCATTATTTATTTCCAGATCCCTTCAATGCGTCATTTACAACCTCCATCCATCCCTCCAACCCATTTTGGCTTTTATTTGGCTGCTCCTTTTAGAAATCCATTTGTGCTCCATCCATCTCCCTATAAGCTTCTCTTACTCTCTTCCCCCATCACCTTGCATCATCTTCAAATCTCCTTGCACCACATCATTCATTTCAAGAGCACACCCGTGTTCTCTTCAACCCACATGTCATCTCGAGGGGGCATCCTCAATCCCTAACCTTCATCATCACTCCTGCCACCTTTCTTCCTAGTCATCTCTTTGATGATTGGGGCTTCTTTCCCAATCTAACCATCTTCTTCTGGGTTCTATGTTTTAATGATCTTTGAAATGATGCTACTTGATAACACCATCTCAAAGAGGGGAAAAATGTAGACATCTAAATTTGGACACTTAATTTATCCAAATTCATCCCCTTTCATCTTATTTTCGTTAATTAAGTAATACTATTATTATTTAATTAGTATCTTTAATTCTACCAAATCCCTAAGGTATTTAATTAATAATTAAATACCTTACCCTCCTAATTCTCTTTTCATCAAATAAATTAAATAAAATATTACATTTATTTAATTCCTCACTATGTCATTTTCATCTAATCCTAATCCATTTCCTAATCTCTTCATTAAGGATGTTGCATGCTTAATCCTTGATTAATATTGTCACATCCTCCAAATTTTTTGCAAGTTGGCTAATCCTCATTTTATTTATCTTCATTATTGGTCCATCCATTCTCCATTCCATTCCTTTTATTCTTCCTAAGATTCCCCCTCTTTTATATGTAATTTTTAATTCCACATTCCATCCCTTCCAAGGCTTCTAGAACCTTGGACTTGTCCTGTCTCCACATGTGACCCACCTTGGACTTGTCCTGAATCTCCACATGTGACCAAGTCCACCTTTTATCCTCTAGATCATCTTATGAATGTGAATTTTTAATTCACATTTATCCCCCAACCACCTTTCCTTTTCCCATGTAGATTTTTGAGGAATTCTAAAATTCCTCAAAAGTCCCTTTCACTCCCACTTGGGGACAAGAAATCCCTTTTTGTGGAAATCCTCTCATCCCCCAAGGTGCATGTCCTTTTCCACCTCATGTACCTTTTTGACAACTCATCTCCACCTCATATCCTCTTGTCCACTTCACCCTCCACATGTCAAGATGTGAGGGCTTGTGGGTTCTCAACCCACCATAGCCCTTCATCTTAACCTTGTTGGATCAATCTTGACCCTTGAATTCTCTAGAGACTTCAAAATCTCCTATAAATACCCCCTCTACAAGGGCATTTCCAACACTTAGCTATCTTGCACCCTTATGCTGTCATTTTGCATTCTCAACACTTTGCACTCTCATAACTACATGTTGTCCAAGCCTTTTTCAATCATTCAACCGTCTTTGTTCATCATTTGGCATATTGAATCTTGCATTTAGACATTCAAGCAATCATCTAAGGAGCACACAACCAATCCAAGCAAGGGCCAATCAAAGGAGTTTCAACAACAAGGGAGGTAAAAGTGTGTGTTTTATCTTATTTGCATTCCTTTTCGTTGAACTGCTCTTTTGGCTAATCTTGAGGTGTCCTTGGTGTTTTATATTCATGTTTCTTAGTTATTTCACACATTTAGAGCAGTAGGAATTCCAAGGTATCACAGTTACCACTCTTGGGTCTTATACATGTAAATCATTCCAATCAATAACATGATTATCCCTTGGAATTTACTTCTTAAGGTATGACACATGAAAGACATTATGCATCTTGGCAAGGGCTGGTGACAAAGAAATTTAGTAAGCTATAGGGTTAACTTCTTTGAGAGCCTCAAAAGGACATATGTAATGTGGCACAAGTTTGGATGAATTCCCAAACTTTATAGAACTCTTGTGAGATTTAACTCTTAACAAAACATTTTCTCCTATCGAGAAATGTCTAGGTACCCACTTTGAGTCTATATAACTCTTCTTCCTATCATTAGCTTCCACTAGCCTTTACTTAATTATACTAACTTGCTTCTCCATTTTGGATAGCATTTTTGGCCCAAGACTTATCCTATCCTATAGCTTATCCTAGCTTATGCGAGTTTGGCACTTCCTACCATACAATACTTCAAATGGATTCATCTTAATTGTAGAATGATAAGAGTTGTTTTACACAAATCCCACCAATGGTAGGTAATCCTCCCACTTGTATTGCTGATCCATGCAATGCATTCTTAGTAGATCCTCTAACACTTGGTTCACCCTTTTAGTTTTTCCATCAATTTTTGGATGATATTCTAAACTTATGTTCAACTGTGTCTCAAGTGAAGAAAAAAAGGTTTACCAAAACCTAGATGTCACATAAGCATCTAATTTAGGGACATCTTTGATGCATTTTTGTGTCAAGCTGCAAAACTTTGAATTTTGGTTTGTTTTGGGTCAATGTGGTCATTTAAGACCATTTGGGGTCATTTAGGACCATCTTAGGATGTTTGGGTTCAATGTTGTTATTTAAAATTGTAAAAGTTGCAAAATGTTGTCATTCTTGTCAAGAAAAACTTGTAAAAGTTGTCATTATTGTTAACCAAGAGGTTAGAAGGTGGTTGGGTAGTTGTGGTTGATGGTAATTGAATGTAATGGGGAAAATATGAGATGTACACACATAGATCTATGATGCCTCAAAGCATTAATGAAAAATATCCCATGGGCCAAAATTTCACAGTTCTAGCTCCATGAGGACCATTTGTGAAGCAATATAAGCCTAATGAAACATTTCCTAAATATTGATGCCTTGGATTCTTGTGTGGTGCACAGGCATCTACATGGTGTGCTAGCGTCCTATCAGGTTTCCAAGTCTAAAATAGAGAATCTCGAATCTTGAGTCCTAACACATGTCTTGGCAGTCAGGATTTTGAATGTAACAACTCTTTTCTACCCTTGCATGCAACAAAACCCCTCATTTTCTTTCATTTTGGGGGTTCAAGTCATCAGTCAAGTTCTCTCTTCAGTTTTCACTCTTAAGTTCTCTTCATTATTGATAGCAACACTCTCACAAGTGAAGCCATGTTGGTTTGAGGTCCCTCCAACAGCCATAGCTCTCAAGCAAGCACTCAACGGTGTGTCTGTGTTCTCCAAAGAGGGTCTAGGCCCATGGGTAATGTTCTCTCCCTCTTTCACTTTTTCCTATCTACTTGTTCATTTACTACTTAGTGGTTCAGGTTCTACTCCTAAAGTAGGTCTTTCTTTCACCAAACACTTTATTTATTTTTCTTACACTCCTTTCCTATTTGGCTATCTGTGGAGGTGGGAACACCAAAATAAGGGTCTAACTGAGGCAGACCCCTATACAGCCCCAGAACCTTTTTCCCTCATTCTTCTATGTGTAGGTTGCAAAGAGGAGCTTGAAGGGAAGACTCGAACATCTAGTTGAAGGTAAGCTTTCTCTGAGTTCTCTTTGTGCTTTACTTGAATTTTTTGCTCCCTGTTTATTATTCTATTTAGAAGAAATTAGATCCAAGTTAGGAAGTGAGACTTTATTCTTCCCAATTGAGTGCCTAAGATTTCCATTGCTTAGGTTTCTAGCATGCCCTTTGGATGATAGTGCGTCGCGCTAGATTCCTTAATCTGTGCTTCCATCCTTTGGCCAAGAGCTCCTCTATTAGAGGAAAAATCTAGAAGTTTCACTCCCTCAAAACCTAAAGTAGTTTTCTATGAAAGTTAACACATACTTATTTCCTTTGCAATTTCTTCATGCTGAAGTGGATAAGGGAAGTTCATTCCCTAGTGATCTCTTGAGAATGAAGAGACTTGTGTGCAATGAATCCCTCTCATCTCACATTTTGGTGAACTTGATGTGAAACATGTTGAATCTATTTTTACAAATTTTCCATGTTCACGATAACACATTCTCTAACAAAGATTTCGATAAGCTAGATGATGCTCTAGATGACTTCTTAGGAGTTCCCTCCTCTATCTACAAACCTTTCGAGCAAACCTCCTTTCTACAAGCTAAAGAGTTAAAAAATGTAGTTGTGGTCTATGTGGCTCCTCCAAGCCCTAAGAAACCCTTCATTTATGTGACCCTAGATATCCATTCTTCTAGGGAGGATTATTCTATCTACGGGGTTTCATATCAAGATGATTCACCAGACTTATAGTCAAGGTTCATAAAAGCTATGGACTCCACTTCCTATAATGTTGTTGGGCACACATATAATACAAGAAGAAACAAACCGAACTTGGATCAACAACCTCATGTTCCTACATCTCAACCCACTCAAGTTCCTACTTCTTTACCACCTTCTCAACCAAGCCTTCCTTCATCACCTAAGCTTGCAATCAAAGCACTAGGTGATTATGATCTTGTCGAGCAACTTTGTGTTACTTTGGCTAATATCTCACTTTGGGATTTTCTTTAGATATCTTCAGCTTATCAAGAAATGCTTTAGGAATACTTGTAGAAAATCATCTTACCTTCCTCCACTAGGCCTATGGATGTTAATGCACTATTGGATCATATTCGAGCAGATTCTTCAAATATCATGTTCCATCTACAAGAACTCCAGCCTCCAAATCTGTAGAAACAAACATACCCCTTGATGATTATAATTAATGTTAATGATATTGGTGCTAGGAAACTCTCATTGACACTGTTTTGGCTCTCAACATCTACGGTATCGACCTACTACCTAAGATTAAATTAGATTCATCTTCTCTAGCTACTTCATCCTTGTACATTTGTGGGTTCGATAATGTCGGTTGTCAAGCTTTAGGAATGATAATACTTCCTTTGTAGCTAGGCCCTGTTGCCTTGGCTACTTTAGTTTATGTGATGCCTAGCCCTATACCTTACAATATTCTTTTGGGGAGACCCTGGATTCATGCTATGGGCATCGTAACTTCTACTTTACACTGTTCCTTAAAGTTCATCGTAAATAATCAGGTGGTCTCGGTTAAAACTAATCCAGAAGCTATTCACCTTTGTGAGCTAGTGACTATCGGTCAAGCTTCAACCATTTCCACTCTTAAGAATTTTATTACATCTTTAACCGCTGACGCTATGACATGCTCCTTAGTGATACCCTCCATGGAGGTTGTCCTCAAAGCGAATGGCATTAAAGACAATTCACTTAAAGTAGAAAGTCCTAAGTCTTCCCCATCTTCTCCTTCTTCTTCTAAATCAAATACTTTCCTTGGTGATGATTGGGGATCTTTAGAATTATTTGAATTCTTCATTGCAGAATACAAAGTGATTTCTACTCGTCTAGACTTCTTGAATGCATCCAATGTAAAAGTGGACAACCCTCCCATTGAGGAGGAGAACTGTGATCCTGTCTAGGAGCCTAGTTCTCCCCTTACTAAGGAGAGTATCCCTACTCTTGCAAAAGTGGTTAATGTCTATGAATCAAGTAAAGGAGATAACTACACTCTCGTGGATGTTTTTGATGTTCATTGGTGGAATGAAGCACTCTACATAGAGCCACCACCTCCTGAGGTTTTACAAACTCATTATGGTTTTGGATATGAACTCGCTTCTCAGTATGGATATGAGAAGAAAGGCCTAGGGTGTATCAAACAAATAATCCAATTCCCTATCTAGTTTAAGCCATGAAAGCGTTATCTGGGTTTAGGATGCTCTATTGAACAATCTAAGTAGAAACCTTGGTGGAGTGTCAATATGATTTTGGTTGAACCACTGAGTTTGGTCCATCTTGTGTTGATAGAGGATAGGGGGAACAATGAGAAAGTTCCTTTAGATGTCTTTTCTTTAGATGAAGCACTTGAGGAATTCCTAGGTGCCTACTCCCCTTTGCCTCCCTTTCATCACAAAATATGATTCTCGTATCGCTTGCATAAACAAGTGTAATTTGGAGAATTTTTCTTAAGTATTGATGAGGAAGACCCCCTATCTAATGTTGGTGATGATGTTCCAATAATGCATCCTAGAGATCGTAGTTCTCTCCTTCAGGGAGAAACTACTGAAATCTCCATGGATCCTAAGTCTCCTGAAAAGGTAATCAAGGTTGGGAAGTGCCTTTCTTTTAAAGAAGTTGAAGAGCATTCTGACCTCGTAAATTCCCATCCTAATGTCTTTGCTTGGATGTATGAGGACATTCCTAGCATTGATGAAACTATAGTGGTTCACAATATCATCCTATGTCTCGACGGCAAGCCAGTTAAGCAAAAAAATTGAAAGATCAATCCCAGGGTGGCATTGATGGCTAAGATTGAGATAAAGAATCTATTGAAAGCAGGATTTATCTGTCCAATCGACTACTCCCTTTGGATTTCAAACATAGTTGTTGTTGAATCCCAATCCAAATACCTGCAAAACACAATGAACAAACACATTAGGAGATCATATGCAAGTAAGAACAAGGATTCCCCATGAAATCCATTAGAAAAGTTCTAAATAAGAAATAAAGCAAGAATAGATGAAAGAGGAAGAAAGCAAGCTAAATCCTATTGAATACAATGCAAACTCTTGATCCCATGGTGGAATTGGTGCCAATTTGATGTGGAAATTGGCCCTTTCCGAACTCCTATAATGCAAGCTTGATGAATGTTGATCAATGATCCACTTTGTTGATGATTGAAGTGTACTCCAAGATGAAAATCTGTAGAACCTAGCTAAGATTGGATAAAGATGGAGAAGAATTGCTATGGATTTGAGTATAATAACTTTGCTCAAATTTTGGATGATGAAATGAGGAGATTAGCCTCTTATTTATAGAATGAGAAGATGGAAGAATGTCCAAAATAGAGAAATGTGGGACTAAGAATTAGCCAATGACAAAGTGCCACATGTCAACTTGTGAGTGGATGGAGGATGTGCAAGTTTTGATCAATGTGCCAATAAATGCATGTATTTGAATTTTCAATTTGTTGAAATAACATGGAAGAGAGAAAGAAGGTGCATTGAATGCCACTTGGCTCAAGGAAAAAGGAATTTGTAAGAGGAGTAAACTCCTTGTTGGAAGGACAAATTCCACTTGGATTTTGAATTCAAACTTGGGAATATTCCTTAAAAGATGTCTTGTTGAGGAAAATAGAGATTTAATAAATCAAATAACTCTATTTTCATGTGTAAGTGGAAAAAGATGGAGGATGGGACATGAGAAGAATGTGATAAAGGATTAATTAAATAAGGATTTTTTATTTATTTAATTAAAAGAGATGATGTTAGATTAAACTAAATAAGGTTTTAATTTATTTAATTCAATAGACAGACTTTAGAGATTTAATCAAATAAAATTAATTATTTAATTAAATGGGATAATTAGATCAGAATGGTTGACTTAATTATCGAGAAAGGATGATTTAATTAGATAATCGATTTATTTAATTAAGAGAAGAATATTAATGAATTTAATCAACTAAAGGCATTTGATTAAATGGTTAGACTGAAGGATGATTCAAGATGAAAGGATGTTAGTGGTCAAGATCAACTATCCAATGTTAATCAGTATATTTTACATGTCTACATTTTTCCCCTATTTGAAGTAATGCACTCATTGCATTGGTTCAAAGAATAAATGGTCTCGATCAAAGCCAAAAAAAAATTGTTTACAAAATCTTTCCCCACTGCTGCCCAGTGAGAGAAAACATGGTACCATACTGCGCCCTTGAAAGATTGGACGAAATTTTTGATTTTTGGGTGATCTTGCCAAAAAAAGAGGACAAGGTACCCGACATGTCCAGAAAGGCTCAAGGAGGCCAAAAACATGTCTAAATGCAATAAAATGGTGTAAAACAGGCCTCAACCGAACAAAAAAAGGTTCAATAGTTCAAAACCCTAGCAGAATAGCCAAACAGGGTGAAAAAACCCTAATTTTCAAGCTTAAAAGGGCTTCAAGGGGTCACTTTCAATTCATCTTTACACACATCCCTTTAGCAATTATGAGATTTGAGCTTTGACATTCTGATGAGATGGCACAATGACAGCTCTCGATGCACATTTTTGACCAAGTTCAGACATACCAGTGACCACCCGACATTGGGGTATCGGTAAGTCACTAACTCATTTGACTACAAAATCCGACGAAACTGTCCAATGAAATATGTATAATTTGATGTATCGGCGGGTGCTTACAAAATTTGAGGTGTAATTTTAAATTTTTTGAAATTTTATCCACAACATTCATTGAAATTTTGACGAACGTGGGGTTCGTCGAAATGTCGGCTATCATTTTCGTCGAATTTTTGACAAACATGAAAAATAGAAAAAAATCAAATTGTGACTAACATAAAGAAAAGTTAGTTCACGCTTGATTTATTACGACAATGTTTTGCGCTACTTGAGACAGTTTCTGGAGAACTAAGGATGATTTTCTTGGGAAAAATCAGAAAAAATTCAAGAAGATATTGCCAAGTTCAGGGTAGTCATTGTCTTTTTGCATAATTCATTTGTGAAGTCAAATTTGTAGTTCCAGGTTTGAAAATCAGATTTTAAAGCAGCATCTCATCATATTTCATTTTTAGAGGTTTAGGGTTTTGAGAATTTCATATCCAGATTTTGTTGTGTTGAATCACCATAAGATCACAACCAAGGAACAGATTCTTGTGACTGTAAGTATGTGGTCCATAACTCTATTGATCATGTGGCACAGTTGTGCTATAACAAATACAGGATGCATTCATGTGTGACCCAAGTTTAATGTGGCTATGTTGTGATATAAATGGAGGTACTCATATAATGTAGTCAATTCAGGTTGTATAATGTAGGTGTCAATCATCATTGGGTGCATTCAGGTTGTCTCAAGTTTAACAAGTTAGGATGTAATTATAGCATGATCGAAGAGTGATTACCTCTTGCTGCAATAAAGAACCTATAACTATGGTTGATATGCAGAGTGGTTGTGTTATATCAATTATGTAGTGCATTCAAGCACAACCCATATTTAATGGGCTATTCTAGAGAATGATCAATATTTTCTAAACCTTATGAATGTTACTTGACATATATTTGCATAATCTCAAATTCCTTCAAAGGATTTTGAAGTATCAATGTATCCTATATAGGGTTTAGAATAATTTTTTTTAATTAAAAAAATAAATAAATGATATATTTCCCTATAATCAGATAATGTGGAGATCTCCTAAATCTTCCCCAGCACACTATCCTCTTTAGCACTGTATTCATTACTCCAACTACTAGGGTTTTGCATGTGACATCTTTAATATCTTCATGACTGTGGCTTTTAAATAGATCTCAGTCTTTGCTTTAATCCTTTTCATGGTAACCCTTGAGTTCCATAATCCACCTTCAATCTCTTCTAATAATGGTGTCTTAAGCTAGAATGCATAGTATGCATATAAAGCAAGTCTTTCATACCTACCATTGTTCCAAACCACCACTCACTGCCTTGCTTAAAATGTTGCCTCCATAAGCACAATAACATGTTTCAAAATCATGGTTGTTAGTGATTGACCATTAAGGTCACCACTTTCATCATGAAGATACAATGGTATTTTTGTCTTCAAACTCAAGGAATTATGCAAGATAACATTGTGAATTGTTTGTTGTATATGATTTTATTTTCTTGCACATTTACTGCTTTTCTAACTTCCTTTAAGACTGGGTATTGCACCCTCAGCTGCAATCTCAAACAACTCACTCACTATCACTTGAAGATTCCTTTCATGAGCATCCTTCTATAAAATCAAATTATTCCCTATACACTTCCTACTTACTATAGGGGACTCATTGTTTCATGGTATTGTATTTCTTAAGATCCTTCAACCTTATTGACACTACTTCACAGTCCACAAGGTATTATTCACTATTCTCCCATCTTTGATGACTCTCAAAACACTTCTCAAACATGCAATCCACTACCTCCATTATACATTAATGGCTAAGAAGAAACATTGAACCTATGATTACCACTGTTACTTCATTTGGACAGTCATTCCTTGATTGCATTTTCCTTGTCTAATACTACCAAAAGCATTTAAAAAACCCTTAAGTTCAACAAAGGGGTAAGGAAACTCACTGTTAAAATCTCCACTTTAGTATGCAAGGTTTGAAATTTATTTTCTTGTCACTGCTCAGCCTCTTTTTGACTATCACATCTCAAGTGACTCTCATTCTTCTTACCGTATATTGCATTTACAAATGTCACTAAGCTACATAGTGTGCTTGTTATTGGCTACAATCTTTCGATTGCAAGATTTTGTTATTACCTACAATGTCTCAATCTTTCTAGTATTGTAACCTCACTAATCCACTATAGTTATTGTTTATGTTTCTACGAAGACCTAAGGTTTGTACCCTAATCATGCTCTTACTAATGCTTTTGTTGTTTTTTATTAGGGCTCTCTCAATGTTGATGGCCCTAGGGATAAGCTCGTTATAAAAAGTGACACATTGCATTTTTAACTAAAAGGATAAATATGTATTGGTCACATTAGCAATGATGATTCCAACTTATTGCTCCTTAGGAATGGGTCACTTGCTCTTACTAGCTCGCTACCTCCATCATTGTAGGAAGTTTGCAATCAAGTTCAATATTCTAATTTTAGGAGTCTTAACGGTTGGAAATCATAGTAAAATAAAAATTTAATAATTTTTGGAATTATTATTTTAAAGTATTTTTTGGGGTCATTAACTTTAGACTATCTTCTCTTTTATAGGGGTGGTTGCATGCCAACTTTTTTTGGTGTAAAATATTAGAATTATTAGATTATGTTACTTGCCTATGAATTAAAATTATTGGAGTGTGAGTTTTATATTTTTTGAAGATCTAAATAGTCAAGATTGGCAAAGAAAAATCATGCCAGATAATATTAGTCTAGAACAAAATGAAGAGACACTTGATAGATTGTGGGCTAGATTGAAAAGAAAGGGTGATGGGAAATGTTATTGTCCTTACAATAATTGCAAGGGCTTAAAGATGAGACGACTTTTAATCACAACAGCTGAGAAACATTGTAGGCAGCATGGTCACATTCAAGGGGGGCATGATTATCATCCATTGTTAAGTTTTCCATTATATGTGTTTATATTGATTGTATTTGTAAATGTTTGTATCATTTTAACATTTTATATATGTATATAATCACTTGATCATGATCATGGCTTATTTGTGTCTATCATTATTATAAAGGTGGGGTTCCCTAGGGTAGATGATATGGATTATCACAGCCCGAAGAATGTGGTTCTATAAGCGGATGAACATGGAGCTGTGAATATCGAAGATGAAGTTAATAATCCTATTGAAGAAGATGATCATGTGCCAGAAAACATAGTTGCAGATGATGGTACAAATACATTGATCCATGACACATTTAGTGGCAAAGTTGATCATGATGATCAAGATGACTTTGATGATGTTCATGATTTACCTATACTTGAGAAGGCATACGAGCCCCTTTATGAAGGCTCCCAAAAAAAATTTCTCTCTATTCTATTGTTGTTGTTGAACTTGAAGGTTATGAATGGTTTATCAAACATAGAAATCTCACGAATGTTAAGGTGTGTCATTTATGTCATCTTTTTTCATCTATTTTAATTTTTGTTAGTTCATCACTAGTAAATAAAGGATGAAATATGTACCATTAATATTTTTTATATGAACAATTTTTTTTTTTTGTAGACTGATTGGTGAATTTTTGTTACCACCATCAAATATTTTACCTCGCTCATACCGATATTTATGTGCCATTATGAAAGATGTCAGAATAGAGTATCAAGCAATAGATGCATGTCCCAATGATCATATTATATATCATAAACAACAGGAATTTGCAACAAAATGCTCATAATGTCATATTAGTAGATATCGAACAAATCAACTAACAAAAAAGGTGTCTCGCAAGGTTCTTCGTTATATTCCCATTATTCCACGTATGCAACAATTATTTAGGTGCAAAAGCTTAGCGCAATTTATGGATTACCATGCACGAAATACAAGTGGAGATGACATTCTTTGAATGTCTACAGATGGTTCTGCATTTAGGGACATGGAGGAAAAATGGACACACTTTAAAGAAGAACCTCGTAATCTTAGGCTTTCATTGGGAGTAGACGGTGTCAATCTATTTAGAAAGTTGAGATCTATTTACTCAGTGTGGCATGTTTTTGTTATCAAAATAAACATTCTTCCATGAATGTCAATAAAAAGGGAGCACATAATGTTGTCAATGATTGTTCCAAGTATTTTCTTACATCAATTTTCTTTAACGTAGTAGTATCTCATTTGTCTTATTTGTTGCATAATGACTTTTATTTTTTTCATTCAATAGTCATGTACATTAATTTATATATATTGCAGTAAAATGGTTATAATAATTATGTAATGTTTATGTTCATTCAACTAGGTAAGTACCAAGTTCAAGATATGAATGTATATATCAAGCCTCTTATTGACGAGTTACTAAATTTATGGAATGGAATCACTATGTATGATGTCTCTAGACCAATAGAACAAAGAAAATTTCAATTCCATGCAAAGCTTGTATGGAAAATTCATGATGCCCCAAGGCTAACACATTTTTGTGGTGTGTTATAATGTTCGACTACACTTTAACAATATTTAATTTGATGAAATAGATATCATGCATTTTTTTTAAATAATATATTCATTATATATAATTAAAAGAATTGACATATTTAATCCAATTATATATGATCTTGCAGGTCTTCAAACAAAGGGAAAATTTGCATGTCCAATTTTTGGTCCAAAGATGAAATCTCGTCGTTCAACAAGTTTAGGAAAATAGGTGTTTGATGAGTATAGGCACTTCCTCCATAGAAATCATAAGTATCGAACTACTGAAAAACATATTTTCAATGGGAAAGAGGAGACTACATCAAAACCATGAAGAATGACACCTCACCTATGGAAGTTGGAATATAATAGAATTAATCGTCAAGGTTATACATCAGATCAAATTGTTTATCTATCAGATATGATATGTTTTGAATTTATATTTTTATATTGTATTGTGTTTACTCATGTTGTAATTGAAAATGATTGTTCTTGTTAATTTGTTTAACTTATATGCTTCATGAAGGTCATCAAGGCATTAATGGTCGGCTTCCACAGGGACTAATAATTTATCCCAGACAATTTAGCAGGTTGCCCTACTATGAGTAGCTACAAATTGTGTATTTGTTTGCTACAATGCATATTGGAAAGAATATAATAGAAAAGTTATGGAAAATATTGGATGGAAGGCATGACAAAGAAAAAATTGTCAAAATTTGTGGTGACATTCAGGAAGCCAATCATGCAATGAAAAATGGCATTTAATTAAATAGCGATGGAGACCAAATTAATATAAGTGTCCTTCCTTAGTTATTAAGAGAGCAGCAAAGCAATGCTATAAAAGAAGTCATATGAAAAATTCGATTTCCCATAGGATTTGTTACGAATATAAACAATATAAGAACAAAGAAAGGTGAATTTAGATTAGGGATGAAAATGTGTGATTTGCATACCTTCATTAAGGTAATTATTCAAGTATATTATATACAGTTGTATAATACATGTACTTTTTAGTGTATTGTATTTACTACTTTTGGAAAAATAATGAAAAGATCATTTTATAATTGTTGTAGTGTGTTCTACCTCTATCACTCATAGACAACTTTGACAACAATGTCAAACAAGTTATATATTATCTTGGAAAATACATGAGGTAAGTAGTGAGATTTATTCAATTCATTGTATATATCTTATAATTGCCATTTGTTTTACTTGTTATGTAATATATTGTATATTTTTGTTAAATCTTGTTAATATATTTGCACCTTGAATCACTTGTAGATAGTTGTTATCTAAAGAAATCCATAAAGAAGATATATATTATTGGAAGAGAAAAATTCCCCATCTAATGTGTGAAATTCAAAAGTGTCTACCTTCAACATATTTCAATGCACAAGAACACTACCTCATACACCAATTTGAGGAGATTGAATTGTGTGGACCTGTACACACAAGGTCAATGTGGATGGTTGAGAGGCACTTGAAATTTTTGAAGACTTTGGTCAAACAAAGGGCACATCTTGAGGGTTCTGTGGTGGAGGGATATATGGTATACCAGACCATGGTGTACATTAGTGAATATCTTCCTAATTTTGCAGCAAAGATCCATGTAGATCATATTTGGGATCCCAACTCCATTAAAAAATTCGAAGGGGAGTACCTGATGGAGAAAGGTAGATTGAGGAAAGTGAGAGGTAATTATAAGATGGTCATGGAAATTAATTGGAATGCATTTTACATATGGTTTTTATGTATATTGTACTTATTTAATTTTTATTCTTTAATATACATCAATTATAAATTAAGGTCATACTATGGTATTTAACTAATTATACATAATTTGTGAATTTCAATTTTTTTTTATACATTTGGTCAAGAGTGGGATGCACTATATTTGTATGTTGCCAACAATCTTGATTGGTTGACGGTATGGATTGAACAATGTTAACAATATGGTCACACATTAACATGGGAAAGTGTGGTTTCATTGGTTAAAGAAGCTCATCATAATGGAGATTCCAATGTTACACAAAGGGAAATTGATTTAGCATATGGTTTAAGAGATAAACAGGTACGTATAAATATATTAATCACCCATATTATTTAATTATTTTCAAGTATATTGATTTATATATATTTTGAGATTGTTTTATTTGCATACATTCAGCCAAGAATAAATATGTTTATCAATTGACGATACTGCAATAATTTTTACATGTTTGACATATTGCAGGTGAAACACCACAAGACTATGTGGTGCAATGGTCATAAATTTCAAATCAAAATGTTGGATGACATGAAGAAAACTTGTGATTCTGGTATAATTGTAGTCTTTCAAGTGACTAATGTTTCATCTAGAACCGACATATATCCAGAAGTCTCAAAAAATTGATACTATGGGATTTTGGATGATATACTTGAGTGTGACTTTAAGTCCTTCAAATTAATTTTGTTCGTCATCCTATGGTACATGCTACAATTGAATGAAAATGATCCTGAGAGAACTGTTATTGAATATGATAATGGATTTACCATGGTTAATACAAGGTTGATCGAGCAATCTGGAAATGAGCCCTATGTTCTTCCAAGCCAATGTGAGCAGGTATTTTACTCAGAGGTTCCAAGTAAACTGGGTTGGTCATTTGTTGTTAGACATGTTCCAAGAGGAAGGACAGTAAAGTATAATGTGGTGGAAGAAGAAGATACTGAAGAATTAGAAGATGATGTAGATGATGATCATGATCAATAGTTCATTGATGATGTCCCTGACAAAGATGTCGAAGAGGAGGAACTAGATCATGATGATGTAGGATTTAATGTTCATGAAAATTATATCCGTGTGGATGATGACATCAAAACTGATATCGATGGCAATGATGATGATATGACCAATCCTTACAATGTCAAGTCTGGATCAGATGATACAGAAAAAGAGTTGGATGAAGAAGAAGATCAATGACATTGAAATGTATAAGTTATGTGATTATATATCTATTTGATATTAATTTCTTGATAGAATTATATTTGACTTATGTGGTTACATAATTAATTCATGATTATTTTAATTTTTATGCCATTAAATAATTCATTTAATGATGTATGTTTTAATGTTTGAAAGGTCAAAAAATTAAAACATTTCAATAGTGATGTTAACAACCTTGAAATTAGTGTGTTTTATGTTTCATGTGATCATAAAAGATTAAAAATTCAGTTGTAGAGGTGGTTGTTCAATGGTTGACGTGTATGTTAGTTCTTTTTACAATGTGACTAGGTTTGTCTTCTAATCTACCTATGTAATTGCCAATTCTAATCAAAGGTAGCTCGAAGGACCTGGACCAACTGACGAGGACTTTAAAAGCCTCCTACACTTCAGACTCTACAAGACCCAGGAGAGTGATCCCTTAATGTGTTTACAACCTCTACACCATTATTATAAACAACATTAACAATAGCAGATGATCTCACTTAATTGCTCGACACAATAAGATAATATCAACTAGAATTGGTTTTTCATAGACAATATCAACTATCTGGAGTGTGAGATAACTAAACACAATCCATTGTATAAGATAGTCAATGATTTGCAATTTGTAGCAAGCTCTAGGCAAAGACAAAAAAATACTGAACTACACTAATAATTACAACTTAGATTAGTGGCATATATCCATTACAGGAGTCAAATTCATAAGCATCTAGAGGTTTATAATAGATTTCATACATCACATATAAGATCCCTAACAATATTGCATTACAATTTCATCAATATGCATTCTAACCCAGGACTACTTATCAAATTCTTATACAACACATATCTACCTATAATCCCATTCAAGCATTTTAATTAATTCCTTGAATTAAAGCTAAAATAGAATCATACAGACCACAACAGTGAGATGGATAAAACAACCCTTAGTTATTTCATTCAAAGTTCAGATATGCATGTACAATGGAGGGACATGAGCTCAAATTTTTATTTCAACTCAAATGCTAGTACTGTTATACAACATTAAATCTCTATGAACTCAAAACTTGTTACAAAATGACTCAAAACCTAAATTGCATTTCTCTAAAACCATTGGACTTTACAATTCGCTTTGTAACTTCATCTAGACTCAAAAAAAATTATCTAACTTGCTAACCCGTACTTTTGGCCTTGAAATCTTTATAGAAAATGAAGGAGCAAACAAGCACCAGAACAGAAAGTACACCTATCACTAGTCAATTGGAGCACCTGGTGATATTCCAAAATTTGTTACAATAGCCACCACCTTGAAAAATAATCTTGTTCATCATATTAGCTGAGGAACGTTGATGCAAAAAACCACAAGAAAATCACATTGAGAAAGCCATCAACACAAAACTGGAACTGTTGTAAGCACAACATTTGATCTGCCACCTGTTAGTAGTTCACTCCTTTTACTTCTCCTCAGTCAAATATTTCTAAGTGACCCAATTATGGTACTCATCATCAGTCGGCCAGTAAAAATTAATTATCTCATCCACCTTGGTATTATAAGGTGTGTATTTTACTACTACCTGATTCGCATCCCTTTCAAATGATTCCAAAAATGAGCTGGTACTAATGATTTTGTCCATATAGCTCACCAACAAATCATAGTCTGAGTCATCACAAATTGAATTGATTTGATCATTGATGGCCTCACTTGCTTGATCCTGCCATTGTTGAAATGACCTGATTTTCCCCTACTCATCAATTATATTAGGTAACAATGTGTTACCCCATTCATTGAAATTCTTCACCAACTCCCTAATCTTCCTACTCAAGTCATCTGGTAAGGTCTGAAAACCTTGCAATGATTTTACTAACAAATGAGTAGGCTTTAATGATTGGGGCCTATTATTTATAAGAAACCTTGAGGCCTTATACATGATATCCAGATCAATGGCCCTAGGGATCCAATTTTCAATTATTGGTATAACTACTTCCTGATCCCTATCAATATTCTTTATTGTTGCTAACAACAAAGAATAAAAAGAATGTATAGATAGCAATTTTCTATCAACCTTTTCATTTAAATTCCTCAAAATAGTAGTAACAATTTCCTTTTGCTTTAAGAGAGATCCCTCCTCACTTTTCTTTAATGATGCATGCAATTCATCAATATTTTGCAAGAGCTGCTTCTTTCTAGGATCGATAGAGCACTCTATTTCTTCTTCAACTTCCTTTAAAGAAAGGGTGAGGATAGGATTATAACTGAGAGATCCTAGTGTGGAAACAATTGGAGAAGCAGGAGGCATTGACCCTGTTGTGGAAGGTAATGTACTAGTTGCTAGAGCACCTGATGTCTCTCCAACCTGCTTATACCTAAACCTCTCCACTTCAGTTTGCAACTCAACATTTTTTTGTTGCATCTTGTTGTACTCCTCAATCAAAAGTTTATATTTTTCCATTAAGCTCTTCCTTTTAGCTTCCTCCCTTTCAGCAGTCTTTTTGGCCAATTTGGCCACATTCATAGTCAAATTAGTGGCCTTAGTGGTTGAGGTCTCTAAATCTCTCTTTATTATCAATCCTCCCTTGAAATTTGGATTAATATTAGAAACATTTGGTTTTCTCCCTTGTGGGGCCAATGCCCAAATTGCCAGAGTTTCATATTCCTCACTGAAAGCAGAGTTTTACGATTTTTCCTTGACCTCTTCTTCAAAGTCTTGAAAGGGATTCTTAGACTTCATAATAGCATTAAAGGCTATTGCATCTACAATGTCTCATTCAGGCATAATTAATACACCAGCATGACTCACTAGTTTTCTTCCTTCTTCAGGAGTGATGTTCTTGAATTCTTCCATTAATTCAACTTTTACCTCCTCATCATTCTCCTGGTCTGACCTGTTAGGCCTTAATTCTCTTCTTTGCCTACATTTATCTTGATACTCTTCAAAATTCATCCTCCATACCAATTGCAAGAATACATGAGTTTTTACAAATGTATTGTCATCTAGAAACTCCTTGCATGCCTCCATTATTGCATCTTGTACACTTTTACCTTTCATATCTAAATCAAATAAAACTAATTCAGCTAGCCTAGGAGGGGAAGGCATACCAACTTGCATGTCTTAATCAGTAACAATAATCTCATCCATCAGATCCTTCTATGGTTGATCAAATCTTTGACTCTTAGGGCTTGGCTTGGATGGTGGTGATGAGGGATTGTCTTCCAATGATGATTCTAAATCAATAATTTTGATTTCCCCAGGAAATTTGAATTTTGGACTTGGTTGTGGAGGCACTTTCATAATCTGTTTTCCTTTTTTGTCCACTTCTTCTTCATCACTGCTACTATCCTTTTTCCTCCTATAAATGGGACACCTTTCCGTAGGCTGGTATGTTGGCCTTGTTTCAATTGGTTTAGCACCTTGCTCTTGTACACCCAGACTCAATTCTAAATTTACCTTTTTTGTCCTCAATGTGCCCATAATTTCCTTCAAGTTTCCCATCAGAAAATAAAATTTCTTATGGTGGGGACTGAACTCCAATAGTGGATCATATTTTCAATTCATTTTGTGCACAACATCTAGTAGCTTACCATAAGCTATCCATTTCTCCTTGTTCAACTCCTGTATATTCAAATCAAACTCATTTCTAATCAAGTCTGTAGGGAAATTGAACTCATGAACAAATTTTTGAGCTTTTATTCTTTGTCTAAAAAGAGCAAAGAAACCCTCAAAATCATGCTTCCGCTTTGGTCCACACCTCAAATGGTAATCATGAAATAAATTATCAAAATGTGTCTTGCCTCACTTTGAAAATACAAAATCAGACACCACTGTATAATCTGGGAAAAAATTTCTCTTACCCCTTTGAGTGAGGTTGTCCTCGTGAATACAACCTATTTTCCACATAACTTCTACAAATCCCACTCTTGGTGTCACATTGTATGGCAGTATATGAGGGGATCCCTGAAAACCATACTCTCAAGACAGTTCTAAATGGGTACAATGGGATAATGTCACCCCAATTTTGGTAAACCTTCAATTTTGGCTTCCTCTCCTTTGGCCTAAAGAAATCATGTAATTCCTCAGGCATCCTAGGTATATTCACCATTAATCTAGCCCGTAATCTGGAAGCAAAACAATTATCAAATTGCACACAACTAGTGCTTTCCTTATTACAAGATAAATCTGCAATCCATATTTGTATTGGAAATCTTTCTCCATCAACTGATTGCCTTAATTTCATCCTCTCAGAGAAAAAATCAACATTATTACACAAAAACATATGCATTAGCATAGAATACCAAAAGAATTGAGTTTCGATATCATTGTTTTGCAACTTTGGCAGCCCTTCATGCATCCTTTCAGCTAAGAAAGAAATGAAGACATAGGTCACAGAGAAGTTAGGGTGTTGTATTTGCACCCCTATGAACATATAAGCAATGGGAATTACCGTACCAGGAATGAAACCCAAAATCTAACATAAAGAATAGAAATTGGTGAGGAAATGGTTTGCAAAACAATTTAATTTGAAAGGTTCCTGGTCACTGGGGCCGATATGAAATTTTGAGCCTCCTACCCTAGCCAGATGAGGTGGAAGCAACCCTGCTCTAAAAAGAGATTTCAGCTTTGCATACTTCTGTTTCATTTCCTCAAGGTTGATAGGAACCAAGTCTTCGCTCGATTCACTCAAGTCAAAAATATGTTGGACCTCTTCTTTGTTAATGCTCAATAGAATCTTTCCATCATTGTCCCTGATTCTCCATGTAACAGGGTCATATCTTGTAGCCACTTCCCTAAGTAGGTCTACATTGCAAAATACATTTGGTACCACCAGCTTCTCCATATCATACATCCATCCACTTGAAAAAGGGTGAGGAAAATTCCTCTTTCTGCACCACAATCTAAACAATTCCAAGCCAGTGAGGGGAACCCTAGCATTGGCAATGTTGGAGAAATTATACACTAACCCTTCCCACAAGATTTTCCCTCACATTAGGACCAATCCCTTCCTCCTATCATTCGTTGACAAGGGAAATTTATCTAGGAAATCATCATACAAGTTTCATTTCAAATATTTAGTCTAGCTAGAATATTGCTTGGGTGGTGCCATCTCAGACAAACTAGGGCTTCTTTACAATGTTATAATTCAGATAGCTAGGACTAACCAAAGATAGAAAATTACAAGACAAAACACTACAATTTCTCACAACTATAATTAAACTATAGCCCTAACACTGTATTCATAAAAAATCTCACAACAAATCCAGCTAATCCTTTCCCAAATTCAAATGCAAAATGATCATGAGGCACATATAATAAACTCATGGCTTTGTTTGCAGAACTCCCAAATTCTGGCTGCAGAAACTCGCAATTCTACCTTAGGCTCTGAAATTGCTCCGCGAAATAGTTGAATGCTTTCCGATATAGACCAAGCAGGAAAATTGATTTTATCGTCCATTAAATCATGCCAACAAGTGTCTCATCTACCATTAAAGCTCAATTTCATGCTGCACAAACAACTCCGACCATATTTGATGCAGATTTAAATTCGAGTCGTCGATTCTTTAGCTTGATCAAATCATCGACTACAACCTTCAAAAAAAGCTGACACAATTGCCAACACGATGATAAGGGGCCCAATTTACCATACACTATGAAGGAAGTCCATGTGGCAGTTTCCCACGATATCCCAATCCTGAAACTTCTGATCGCGCAATAGTAGGAAACTGTTAATTCTGAGCATCAATGATCTCATTCCTTTAACACTGTCACCAGCCATGTCATTAACCTTCGAGTAGCTTTTCCAGTGAGATTATAACATATTCATTGATTTAGAACATGTGCATCTCGAGAACACTTTAGTAATCCGCTCCTTAATACATTTAAAGTCGGCTAGTGTTTCCTTTTCTCTTTAGGCTTCATCGGATGAGATACGTGGTGCCTGCCCATGATTTCGTAATGAACCCAAGCACCATCACGGGATGGTGGGGAATGGCTCAAATCAAATGGCAGTTGGTCAGTGATAGCGCAAATTTGATCCCCTAGATAGGACATGTGGCACCCACCCATGATTTTGCAAAATAAAACATTCATTAAAAGGAGAAGTGGGCATTACTAGGTTGATGAAAAACAACAACATAAGTTGTTTTAAAAATGATGAAGCATGGGGTTATCCAAGACTTAGGGAAAAATAAAACCCAACAGAGGAGATAAAATTAAAACAAGGGGGCCTGGCCTAGATGAGCCGATAAGACATAAGCCATTTTAAAACCCTTCAAAAAGGTAACAGCGAAAAAGATCCCAACCCAAGCGTAAAGTAAACATAAGGGTTTTACATATAGGCAAAGCTAAAACCCCAACCTTAGGAATTTTCCAACACCATGAAAGACCAGAGACATAAGGCAGGGCATGAATGACAAACAAGGAGAAAAATTTTGAAACTCCATCAGTGTAAAGGCCTTTAAAAGGCATAAAATGATCATTGTAATAGTTGTTGATGGTTGAGGATTTAAAATACAAGCTCTTGACATTCGAAAAACTATGTTTTTCTTCAAAATTTATGTATTTTTCCTATTATGCAGCACTATATGGTCATATGTAGCCATATTTTGATGTGAAATCAATTATTGGTTGTGAAAATGTGTTAGCTTTGATTTGAATCTTATTTGAGGGCTTAAGGGGTTGATTTGAGTTAGAAAGATTCATTTCTTTGCATACAGCTCGGTTACCCTATTTTTGAGGGTTTTGTAGTCCAAACATGATATAAAGGGGATCTTACACTTTTTTTGATTATTGTAGCTTGGGTAAGAGGCCCCATGGATACTATTGTAATTGTAGGATGCATGAATAGAGTGTAGGATGAGAAATAAAGAATGTATAGTTGTTGTCCTCAAGAGTTTTGTGAAGAAAAGCATGTGAAATGAGAGGTTCAAGCCTAGGTTTCAACAAAAAATATATGGGAGATCTGATTTTATGAATTGTTATCCATGTGAAGACCTAATGGGTTGTTTCTAAACACTGAATATAAATGATATACATACACACACACACATGCGCGCGCACACACACACACACATATATATGTATGTATGTATGTATATATGTATGTATGTATATGTATTTTTAAATGTAAATGTAAATGCAATTACTGGATGCTCTCCTAGAACAATAAATGCAACATATCATTAAATAAATCTATATCTATGTATATAAATGTGTATTTCTAAATGCAAGTGTAAATGCAAAGAGCATATGGTTTTGTAGTGTTATAGATACAACATATCCATAAATTAATGTAATTGAAATTCTAAAGTCTTCAACACATAATATGAAATTGATCAAACTATTAAACTACATGAGAAATAAATGAAAACAGTAAATGCATATGTATGTGTATTTCTAAATGTAAGTGTAAAATAAATAAGAATAAGGAAAATTATAAAAGAATACAAGGAAAGGTTGAGTTTAGAGTGGGAGAGAGATAGAGGGTAGAGGGTTTAAGGGTTTCGAGTTTAAGGGTTAATGGTTTATGGTTTAGGGTTTATGTGCATCTTTTGAATCTATCATTTCTTGTCCTATCTTATGTTACTAGTCTTTTATGGTATTGGGAAAATCATAAGGTTGGGGTTTTGTCTTTGACTGAATCCCTCTATCTCTCTCCCCTCTACCCATAACCCTAAACCCTAAACCCTTAACCCTTAAACTCCAAACCCTTAAACCCTCTACCCTCTACCCTCTACCCTCTCTCTCTCTCAAGTCTCCCCTTCCTACCCCTTCTCCCTCTCTTAGGTCTTTATCTATCTCACTCACTCCTTCTATGTGTCTCCTCTCTACCCTTAAACCCTAAACCCTAAACCCTAAGCCATTACATAAACCTTAAACCCTTAACCCTTAAAATCCTAAAGCCCTTAAACCCTCTACCCTCTATGTTTAACCCTCTACCCCTTATCTCTCTCCCACTCCTCCCTCTTTCCCGTCTCTCTCAAGTCTCACCCTCCTACCCCTTCTCTCTCTCTCTCTCTCTCTCTCTCTCTCTCTCTCTCTCTCTCTCTCTCTCTCTCTCTCTCTCTCTCTCTCTCTCTCTCTCTCTCTCTCTCTCTCTCTCTCTCTCTCTTATCTCACTCATGTCTTCCCTTAACCCTCTACCTTCTACCCTCTACTATATATCTCTCTGCCACTCCCTCCCTCTCTCTCTCACTGAATCCCTCTATCTCTCTCCCCTCTACCCATAACCCTAAACCCTTAACCCTTAACCCTTAACCCTAAACCCTTAAACCCTCTACCCTCTACCCTTAGCCCTATCTCCCCCTATCTCTCTCCCACTCCCTCCCTCTCTCTCTATCAAGTCTCTCCCTCCTAGCACCACTCCCTCTCTCAGGTCTCTCTCTCTCACTCACTCAGTCACTCTATCTCAAGTTTCTCCCTCATGTCCCCTCTCCCTCTCTTAGGTCTCTCTCTCACTCACTCACTCCCTCTATCTCTCTTCCATCTACCCTTAACCTAACACCCTAAGCCCTTAACCCTTAAACCATTAAACCATCTACCCTCTACCCTTAACCCCCCTCCCTCTATCTCTCTCTTCTTAACTCTAAACCCTAAAGCCTTAAACCCTCTACGCTCTACCCTTAACCCTCCCTTCCTTTATCTCTCTCTCTCAAGTCTCTCCTCCTAGCACCACTCCCTCTCTCAGGTCTCTCACTCACTCACTCACTCCTCACTCTATCTCAAGTCTCTCAGGTCTCTCTCTCTCACTCCTCATTCCTAAAGTCTCTCCCTCCTACCCCTTCTCCCTCTCTTATGTCTTTTTCTCTCTCACTCCTCCCTCTATCTCTCTCCCCTCCACCCTTAACCCTAAACCCTTAAACCATCTACCCTCTACCCTTAACCTTCCCTCCCTCTATATCTCTCCCACTCCCTCCCTTTCTCTCTCATATCTTCAATATCCTACCCCCTCTCCCTCTGTTAGGTCTTTCTCTCAATCACTCACTCCCTCTATCTCTCTCCCCTTAACCCTAAACCCTAAACCCTTAACCCTTAAACCCTCTACCCTCTACCCTTAACCCTCTATGTACTCTCTATCTCTCTCCCACTCCCTCACTCTCTCTCTCACTGAATCCCTCTATCTCTCTCCCCTCTAACATCTATCATCTACCCTCTCTCTCTCTCAAGTCTCGACCCTCATACCCCCTCTCCATCTATTAGGTCTCTCTCTATGTCTCACCCACTCCCTCTATGTGTCTCCCCTCTACCCTTAAACCCTAAACCCTAACCCCTAAACCCTTAACCCTTAACCCTTAAACCCTTTACCCTCTATGTTTAACCCTCTACCCCTTATCTCTCACCCACTCCCTCCCTCTTTCCCTCTCTCTCTCAAGTCTCACCCTCCTACCCCCCCCTCTCTCTCTCTCTCTCTTATCTCCATCCCATCTATCCTTAACCCTCTACCTTCTACCCTTTACATTTAACCCTAAACCCTTTACCCTTAAACCCTCTTCCCCTTATCTCTCTCCCACTCCCTCCCTCTCTCTCTCAAGTGTCACCCTCCTACCCCTTCTGCCTCTCTCACTCTCACTCACTCTTATCTCCCTCCCTCTATCCCTCTACTACCCTCTAGCCTTAACCCTCTACTCTCTATCTCTCTCCCTCCTCCCTCTCTCCTCCTCACTGAGATCCCTCTATCTCTCTCCCTCTACCCATAACCTAAACCCTTAACCCTTAAACCCTCTACCCTCTACCAACCTAAACCTTAAACCCTTAACCCTTAAACTCTAAACCCTTAAATCCTTAACCCTTAAACTCTAAACCCTTAATATTAGGTGTGTATTAAAACATTATAAAAGTATAAATTTTTGGAGTTCTATTAGGAATTTAATGATAAATGACGATGAATGGGAAAATATAGGGAACTTTAATATTTTCAACTAAAAAGTTAGAGTTCAATTAGGATTAGTGTTCACTTAGGGTTAGGTTTAGGGTTCAGTTAATGTTCAATTTGGGTTAGGATTGTGGATGAGGTTGGGGTTTAATTAATGTTATGAATTCAATAAGAGTTCAAATAGGGTCAAGGTTAAGGTTAGGGTTGGGGTTAAGGTTCAATTAGGATAAGAATTAGTGTTAGGGTTAGGATTAGAGTTCAACTGTAGTTCAAAGTTAGGGTTATGGTACAATTAGGACTACTATTCAATAAATGTTCAATTAGGGTTAATACTTAATTAAGGTTATTTTAAAAGTTCAATTAGGGTTTGGGTTAGGGTTTGATTAGAGTTAGGTTTAGGGTTTAGTTAGAGTTAGGGTTAGGGTTAGGGGTAGAATTGAATTATGCTTAGTGGTCAATTACAATTAGATTTAGTGTTCAATTAGGGTAAGGGTTAGAGTCAAATAAGTTAGGGTTTAACTAGGGTTAGGATTAGAATAGAATAAAGTTTTGTGTTTAATTATATATCTAGAATTTAGTATAATTTTAGAAATGAAATGATTTGGACACAAAGAAAAAAAATAGAAAAGTTGATTTTATATAGATCTTATTTCTTAATTTATTCTAGAATTTTAATTAATAATTTTTTAATTTATATAAAATGAATATTTAATTTAATTTAATTTAATTGTATTAGATAATTAGTAAAACTAAATAGATAATAAATATTTTATGGATTTTAAAATATAGAATTTGGTTTAATTTTATTTGTAATGTCAAATATTAAAATTTTAGATTGAAATACTTAATTGATTTTAAAATATTTATAATTAATGTTCATTTTATCAACTAATATTAAGACATTAATAAATATAGCCCATGACATAATGTATTAAAGAAGCATCAAAGTATTTATCATTCCTTCAGCTTCACCGGATGAGACATGTGGCGCCCGCCCGTGATATCGCAATCAATAAAGAATTCACAAGTTTTGATCATGCAATGGGGGGAAAATGTGGAACTCAACCATCGAAAATCTTGTTCATTCAATGCATTCACTAGCCTTGTTATTACTATCGAGCACCTTTCTACTAGGATTATAACATCTTCGTTGATTTAAAACACGTGCATCTTATAACTGCTTTAGTAACCCAAGACATAATTTATTAAAGACCCATCATAGTATTTATCATTCCTTTGGCTTCATCGGATGAGACACGTGGTGTTCACCCTTGATATCATGATCAACTGGTGGGGTCAATGCGGGATGGCGGGAATGGCTAAGATCACACGATGATTGATCTACGGCCATGTGAACTTGTCCCTCTACAAAATAAAAACATTTATTAGGGGAGAGTGCCCAATACACGTGGCACTCACTCATGATATCACAATCAACTGGTGGGGTCATCACGAGATGGTGGGGAATGACTAAGATCACACGACGATTGATCTATGGCCATGCAAACTTGTCCCTCTACAAAATAAAAACATTTATTAGGGGAGAGAGCCTAGTAGTCGTGTGGGGTGCAAAATAAGAAAAAATATTAGGGGAGAGGGTGCACTCAATCATGATGATAATACCCAATCTTACCACATATTTATACTATATAGTGTAAATAAATAGTCCAAATGTAAATAAAGAAGATATTTATACAATCCAAGAAAATAAGTTAAAATGTATTTAATAAAAAAATATATATCAATTTGTTTTTCTTTTTTAGATGTGTAACATCCAAGAAAGTGTTGCACAATAGAAAACAAGATATTAGAAGCAAACAATGCAATATTAAAATCTAAAAATGCAAATCTAAATGTTAAGCAACAAAGAACATAGGAAAGTCAGAAACGTAAACAAAACTAAAACAATCTCACCAATTTTGAATGTACTTCCATGATTCATCTCGATTGCCCTTCTCCATTTTGCTTGTGTAGTATAATTGCCCTCAGATTTTTAGTAAATTCGTGCAAGTATAGCTTAAGATAGTGATTAGCAAAATATCGAAGATTCAAGACAAAGTGCTCTCAAGAGTCACAAGATTTCGCGAGAGATTGGAATGAAGAATGACAAATCAATTTATAGAAAATTGATTATTCGAATGACAGGTCAAGATTGAAAGATCAACGAAAGGTTGAGATCGACAGATTAGACATGCATTATGATAACTGTTAGTAGTGACATGAGTGATACAAACTAGAAATAGGATTAAAGATTAAATGAATGATTTAATCTTCAGTTTGACATTCGAAAACATGAGAAATATCTTTGCATGACAAAGATGAATATTGATTATAACGACTCTTGTTCGAATGCACGCACGAGGTTTAATTAATTAAATAAGAATATTTAATTAATCTGCATGTACACGCAAATAAGTTAGAACTGGAGGATTGAATGATTTGACGAAGAGATTACTTGAGAATGCCACTCAGACATTAAATCAAGAGTTAACTGAGCGATTAAAATAGATGTCGAGTCAAGTAAAAGTGAATACTTAGATAACTCACATAATTATCTAAAATATAAAGGAATGCGTTAAAATAGAATTAATGAATTAAATAATTCATTTAATTCAAGACTCGATATTCAAAGAATAATTAAATAAATAAGATTTATTTAATTAAATGATGAAGGGATTTAAATGAATAATTAAATAAAGAATTTATTTAATTATAGTTGAAATATGATAAAGAGTAAATTAAATAAGAATTTATTTAATTTTGACAAGAAGGATAAAGTTAATTAGTAACATAATTAAATAAAAAGCGTTTATTTAATTAATAAGATAGAATAAAGAAAAGTGTGAATTAATTAAATAATTAAGATTATTTAATTAATAGAAGAAATAAAAGAAGATGAATTAATTAAATAATTGACATTATTTAATCATGACCGTGAAGAATAGAATATGGAAGTCTTAGGCCTAAAACTAGATTTCGGTGTCTACATTTGCCCCTCTTTGATACAATGTCATTTCGGCGTTGTCTCAAAGAAAATTGATAAAAAATATGCCCCAGTAATGCCCCAGATTAGAACAGGTGATGGTATGCCCCCTTGGGAAAGTTGACAAATTTTTGAAATGTTCAGAAAATTTTGGAAATGCTCCCGATTAGTCTGCTGGATAGGCAGAAATACAGTGGAGTTGACGTCATGGAGTTTGGAAATGGGAGGGACGGGTACGGGATGATTGAAAATGGAAGTTAACATGGCAGGTAGGAGAGAAATGACACCTAGGCCCTAGATATATATAAGAAAGAGGGGTAAAAACCTATTCATTTGTACCCACCTAGTTGAGAAATTGAGATTTGGCTCTTACTTTCTAGCGAGGATGTCTCCAGTTCTGACCACTCATCATTGCACATACAAGATCCGGACATACCAAAGACCAGCCGGTGCGGACCCCCCAGTATGGACCTAAAACTTTCCTTTTTAAAATTTTTGATTTGCACGCATTTTAATGCATTTATTTTAGATTTTACGTATGCGTCACTTTAATTAGGAACCGCATATGCGTGCACGAACGACGCATGTGTATGCAAAAAACCGCATTTGAATGTTTACGTCGATCATTTAGAATATTTTCTGCGGTTAAACGCATTTGCTGATTTCTGAAACGCATTTTATTTTTTGAAGCGCATTTGCATTTAGAATAGTCGCATGTGTAGATTTAGAAACGCATTTGAATTTACTGCACCGCATGCTTTATTTTTCAACGCATATGTATGTGGTCAAACGCAAGTGATATAATGAGCCGCATTTGTTAAAAAGCAACGCATTTGAGTTTTATGAACCGCATTTGATAGAAAGTGACGCATGTGAAAAAGAATGACGCATGTGCAAAATAACGACGCATTTTCATTTCATGTAGTATAGTCATTTTGCACTAGAATAGATGATTGAGGCTAATATGAGGCATGTATAATTCCATTGTCGGTTGTGTTGGACACAATTTATATACGGGAGTCGAGACCCACCACATTTCGATTCAGAGATAGCTTGCGGCCGGCCGAGCGACGGACTCTATGGCATCTTGGATTATTGCATGTGACCGATATGCCCTAGATTCGGGAAAATCGGGGACTGTATACAATGTTATGTGAGAGGTGGCACTTGGAGACATCGTCCTTCCACCTACCAACTGGAGAGGCCACGGTTACATTAGAGGATGTGTATAGGATCCTTAGACTACCTATTAGAGGCACACGAGTAGCATATGATACCCAAAGGGGTGCCGCTGAGATGTGTAGGTACTACCCCCATGCCGACATTAGACAGCTAGGGTTCGATGATTATGAGATTAGATGGCGGGTGCTGGCCCAGAGATATAGATAGTTGGACTGTCTATTAGCTACATTGATAGACAGTATAGTACTGCCTAACTGCCGAGGTCATGGATTTCCTGTGGGATGGGGAGAGATGCTAGTGGGAAAGCTCGAGCGGCGAGTTGTGTATGCCTAGGGTTCTTGTGTACTCGGAATGTTATATTTCCATCTACATGATATTGCCTACCGAGAGGTAGAGTCGATGAGTTGTGGTACCACACTCCTGATGATATGGGCGTGGGAGCATATAGTGATCTTTCAGCCACCTATTATAGTTGACGTACCTCATGGAGCTCTGTACACCTTTCGTTATGCGGGGGCGACCACACAACATCATATTGGGGATACAGGCTACTTCAGACAAGCCATAGACACCATGGAGCAGTTCACATGGAGACCATACCTAGGCTGTGAGTAGTAGTCAGATGATGATAAGCACCTACCATTTTGTAGACAAGTACAGTACTTGGTTGGATGGACAGTGTCTCATATGCACATCATAGAGCTACAGTTGCCAGATCGGGTCCTGAGGCAGTTTGGAAAGGTACAGGATGTACCTCGAGGGAGAGCAGAGTTTGTCAGATCATCACGAGAGGTCCCACTATGGGGGCCAAAGATTCCAGTGGCCACTATAGAGGCAGATATTGATGGGCTACAGGCACTTCCATGGGGATGGAGGGATGGACTAGCAGACCCAGGGACCACAACAGAGTATGATCAGTGGTGGGCAGCACACAGGCCAATCCCCTTGACAGACCCAGAGCAGCCAGCGCTGGTAAAGTAGCATGGTACAGGTCCACGAGGCAGACGAGGTAGAGGAAGAGGCCAAGGAGGCAGAGGAGGCCATGGTTATGGAGGGGATGATGGCAGAAGTGGACTGTGTGGAGGCAGGAGAGGGAAACGTGGTCAGCGGGGATGAGGACCACCACTATCACCGATCCCTGAGGAGGGGAGAGGAGAGGAGGATGTAGCCATGCTAGATGTGGCCAGAGGTGGAGAGGAGGCATAGCCAGTGGAGGAAGCCATCCCAGATATCCTAGATATCCCAACAGAGGAGGAGGCAGCTGCCGAGGAGGCAGGCAGAGAGGAGGCAGAGGTTGATGCTCTGGGGTTGTTAGGTGCATACCAAGAGGATGATGATGAGGATGACGATCATGAGAGAGCGATCCGAGATTAGATCCTGGAGGAGTTGGATGAGGAGGAGGATGGGAGAGACAGGGCCAGACAGGATGAGAGAGGGGCAGAGAATCCAAACATGGATACATTGCGAGCCTAGGTTGCCTCCTTGTAGGAGCAGATGAGAGTGTTGATGGTCGAGAGGGATGCCTATCAGATGGAAAGGGATGGAGCTTTGATGGATAGGGATTAGGCTATAGCCTGGTGACAGGAGACTGAGCAAAGATTCATAGAGCTCAGGGCATTATGTACAACACCATCAGTTGCATTTTCCAAAGTGCTAGTCAAAGCTGAAGAGAGGGAGAGATACTATCGGGACCTCTATGAGGCAAAGGTTCCCCTAGAGAGACGGGCTCCCAGTTTTTTAGCAGCACACAGTAGCAGGTCCCAGACCAGGACCCACACGGAGATAGTTAGCACAGAGGGGGTGGATTAGCCACATAGAGTAGGGCCATATGACAGACCTCCCATAGCTCAGAGATCAACAGGTTCCTAGCATCATTCTCCCACACACTCCCGACATGATGGCAGTGGCAACTCAGGATAGGGGTACCGTTTGTCAAGACATTGTATTTTGACCTTATAGCCTACGGGCTTTCATGTATGATTGATACATTATGACATTGTGATGTGACACATTTGAGCTATATATATATATATATATATATATATATATATATATATATGATTTTGGCAGTGATTCTCATGATATGCATTTCTATGTACTAATTATGCAGTATTTATTTATACATGTGATGTTTATATGATATGCCTATGTGATGGATGAGTATATGTATTTTATGATGTTTATATAGCTAATGAGATAATGTTGGTTCTATGTGATGTATGATTCTATATGATGTATGCAGTTTAGATCTATGAAATTCAATATGATGTGAATATGTATGATGGATACTACATGTATGTTATACAGACATAATGTGATGTATGTATTTACAATTGCTTTGTACATGAAATGCTTATGATATGTCTTGTTTGATGATGATTGTCTATTATGACATGATGATCTAGATGTGAAATATGCCTATATGTATATATGTTTCTAACATGTATGTTGATGCAGGATGATGTATAATGTTTTGTGTCACAGGACTCCGTCATAATGCAAGAAAGAAGAACTGTTAGTGCAGAAAGAAAGATCAAGAAAGAACGAAAGACAGGAGATAGATGTTAGTATTAGCAATCTTTGATGTTTTGCTGTATCACGAAAGGTATTGCACTTTATCATCATTGGGCAGGACTAATACAAATGGAGATAAACACCATGATATGACATAGATCAAGGTGTACAAGATCACCCACTTGCTAATAACAGACAGTCGCAGACAAGGATTGTCATTAACTCATACTAAGGGCACAAGTTGCCCCAGTCTTTTTGTCAGGACAAACCATAGACAGCAAACAAAGTAAAAGATGGGTCATGAGATGTCATTAATCCTCTAAATCCTTCATGGGACATCCTTGAGGAAACTAGTAACATAACTCAAAATCAAATTTAAAAGACAGTTGACAGACAGCAATCAAAGAAAATAGAATTCTGATACATCATTGCTTCTCAAATCCTTCATGGGACATCCTTGAGAAAACTAGTAACATGAATCCCAATCATCAACTCAAGATAAATAATAAGATAAATAAGCCATAAAGTCAAAAAGCCAATAAAATATTTTCCAAAACATGATTTGTTGATTGATAGAGCCTGATTTCAGGAGATACACATACCGGATAAGACTGTGAGTCTGGTTTCGATGTTATGACTATCTGTATAAGGCATGACAAAGCCTGGTTTCAGAAAGACATGTATCGTATAAGACATTGAGTCAGATGTCGTTGATGTGATGACCTGTGTAAGGCTATGTTTAATTGTTTGACCTTGTCGGTTATGTAGGAAGGACTCATCCTATATAATACATAGGTTGTTTTGCTGATATCAGTATTCAGAAAGGACCCATCCTGAATAAGATATAGGTTGATTGCCATAATGATGTCTATTTCCAGGAAGGACACATCCTCCAACAAACATTAGTTGATTTGTTTTGGTTGTCTTGTTTGGAAAGGTGTTTGATTTGACTCAGAGACATTGCTAACTTGTTCACTAGATTAATGCATGACTTGATATGATGTGTGGATAATTGACTGTGTGTAACAACAAACCCTGAAGGACTGACCTAGTGTGGCCTTGGGGGCTCATCGTTTGATGGGCTTGCCTATGTTATACACACAAAGACCTCGTAGTTTGACTTGACTTGACCAACAAGACTGACTACAAATAGAAGACATGTATGCTAGTGAATGAGACAAACCCTAATGGACTGACCTAGTGCAGCCTCGAGGGCTCATCGATTGATGGCCTTGCCTATGTTATACACGCAGAGACCTTGTAGTTCAACATGACCAATGACCTTGTCATATAGACATATGGATCGAATCATGATTTTATATAGACAAACCTAAATGGACTGACCTAATGCCTTGGGGGCACATCAGTAGATGGCCTTGCCTATGTCTAGTCATAGAGGCAACGTAGTTTGACAAACGACAAAGACTAACAAGTGCGACTGACTTTGACTCTGTATTTTGGATTTTTGAAATGTTTTGATTTTTTTTTGTCTTTTTGAAGTTTTCTGATGTTTTTGGGTTTTCTCAGGATGTTTTGTGATGTTCATGGATCCTTCTATGGTTTTACGTCTCCAATACAACCAATGTAAGAATCAATATGACGCACATCAAGTGTTTGCCCGCATTCGAGTATAAGACCAATCGATTATGAATAGGGTAAAATGGGGGATATGAAATGCACTCGATGTCAATTGTTCCAAGTTATGGGAAAGACTACCACTTATTAGGAATTATATATACAAGCGATGGACAAGGAAGATAAGGGATATGTATAGGGATGGGTAATATGTACAGGGATAAGGACTATGTACAGGGGTGGATACTATGTACAAGATCGTGGACTATATACAAGGTAGATTAGAATAATAGTAGACAAAGGAGCAGAGTTGAGTACACATGGCACTTGTTTGCCAAGTTTTCACCATGGTACCTATCCAAAGCGCCACCGAAGTGGTTTTCACCATTGGATGAATGATTTGTCTTTACTATTTTCTATATTATCTATATTTTTTTTTTTGGTGTTAACAAGATGCTTGTTTACCAGGTTTTCACCTTGATAACGATTTTTTGATTTTTTGATTTTTTTGTATTTTTGCTAATTAAGACAAAGGTTCCCAGAAGCTATATGTAGAACTTCTTTAGATGCAGACTATTGATTGGTGAGGACAATGGTTCCCCTTCAGGAGTAGAGAGTTGGTACACTCCTGACCCAAAAGCTTCTGTAACAACATAAGGTCCTAACCAATTTGGTTCAAACTTTCCTAGTTTTTCTCTTTTTGCTTGATTCTTTGGGTTTTCCATTAAAACTAGGTCACCAATGTCAAAGTTTCTATTCAATACCTTCCTATTATAGCTACGATGAAGGTGATTCTGATATGCTTGAAGATGGTCGAGTGCCTTCTGTCTACGCTCATCCAGGAATTCTAGCTCATGGAGTCTCGATACTCGATACTCTTCATCATCAATGTGGCCTTTTAGGGATACCCTTAGGGAAGGAATCTCGACCTCAATAGGCAAAATGGCATCAAACCCAAAAATAAGTGAATATGGGGTAGCACCAGTGGGAGTACGGATACTTGTACGATAAGCCCATAAGGCAGGGTTAAGCTGTAAATGCCAGTCATGACCAGCATCATTGACAGTCTTCTTGAGGATTCTAATAATGGTCTTGTTAGATGCCTCTGCTTGGCCATTACCTTGTCGGTAGTATGGAGTGGAAAAGTGATGTTGCATATGAAATTCATCACACAGATGGTGATGAGCCCAAAATATGCTCATAGTTTGGATATTATGATGAACTTTTAATGCCTTTACTTTTGTTATTCGTGGTTGTTTAAAACTATTTTGAAACCTTTTATGGGGATATCCTATAGAAAAACATTTGCATATTCCTACAGCTTATTGTGTTGACTTGACTACATTTATTACCCCGTTGACTCCCTAAATGACTGGTATATCACATACAATTTTTGAATGATGAAATAGATTTAAATGTGTGATTAATGAACGGATATTGTGTATGTTCCATACACCTTTTCTTTCGCATCTATTACCTTTTGTTTCGTAGGTTGTTGAAGAATGATTGAGTCAAGCGCAGCCAATCTCGGCCTTGCAGTAAAGTCCATTTCTTGCACGTCTTCGAGGAAGCTCCAGCGAAGAATCTTTGACCGAAACCATTGGGAAAGATTTTTAATGACAGTTAATCTGGAAAGAGTGGAGCGCTAGATTCTCTCTGGATCGGGTTGAACGCATAAATTCATTTATGAAGTTTGTTCCTTGATTCTGGGATACACTTTACTTCCACGTCTTTCTTTGATAGGGTTAGTTAGTTAGTTGCTCTCCTGATTTTAAATAAAGTACTCCTGCGTGAGTGAAAAAAGAGATGATAGTTAGAGTAAGATAGAAGCATAGTGATAGAAAGATAACAGATATCATGTAAGAGTCAGTATGATAATGAAAAGCAGAATCTATTTGACAAGAGACAGAGTTTGTTGTTAGTTTATATCAACAAAGCAATGTATACCATTCTATTTTCATGAATAAAGTTTGATGAAGTTCTAAGTTCAGCACCTGCGTAATCAATAGATGCTTGCTAAGGGGGCCCACTTAGTAAGTATCTGTAGCTAGTTAGTTAGCTGTTCTTTTCTATTGATCTTCAGTTAGCTTTCATCTTTGAAGTTTTCATACAAACTCAGTCTTGTATTGCTCCTGCAGCATAGGGAATCCATCCCTGTGCTTGTTCCTGCAGCATAAGGCCAGTTCATAGTTTGTGTTTCAGTTGTAGCTATTATGGTTTCTATTTTAATCAAATCATAGTTGAGTTAAATAACTTTGCATTACCTTCTTGTAGCATAGATAGAATTCCTTCCAAGTATTTATTTCTGCTAAGTTTTGACTGAAACCAGTTCTTAGTGCATTTATTGTGCTGCGCCATTTAAAGTATGCGTCCCCTGGTTTGACAAGTAAATGAATGTCCATAGAGAGATATTAGTCACCCGTTGGAATGTCCAATTCTCAGGAAAGGTTTTACTATGATTTTCATATCCTTTTGTGGGCCCGACCATTTTTGGCACCGTTTTTAGGGATGGCATTAATCTAAGGATTTGTCATAAGTCATTTTTAGTATTAGTTTAGTTTGTTAGTCAAAAAATTTCAAAATCTTTCAAACCACCATTCATTGTATTGCATGCATAGAAGAAGAAGAGGTGCACTAGGAAGGTTCCTCCCTGAAAACCTGTTTGTTGAACTACCATTTGACCCAGCTAACAACGAACCTGAGGAAAATCCATTCGCTCTGTTATTCCAACAAGCAAACATGGCAAATAATCCACCTAATAATCCACCTCCTACTTTTGAGTTTCCCATTGTTCCCCAATGAGATACTAACAATCTTAAGAATATACCTTCTTCACTACTTCCAAAATTCTATGGCCTAGTCACAAAGGACCCTGAAACTTTTTTGTTTGAGTTTGATGTCCTCTGTCGCAATTATGACTACAACTCAGATGCTCATAAACTAAAGTTATTTCCTTCCACCTTGAAGGAGGGAGCTCTCAGATGGTTCGTGAGTCTGGGAAGAGGCATTGTTGATAGTTGGGCAACATTGCAGACGAAATTCCTTGAGAAGTATAAGGAATATTGTAAGAGTGCCAGCAAAGGTGATGACATATTCTGAATTCAGCAGAAGGAGGATGAAATTCTGGAAGATTATATTTCCAGATTTTTTGTTTTCACTAAAGAGGAACTCAAACCATACTCTCAATGAGGACTCTCAGAAACTACTCTTTCTAAGGGGAATCAGTGATGCCTTTATAGACGCCCTGGACCTGATGGGAGGAGGTGATATAACCCAACTGCCTTGGGATGATATAAAGAAAATATGTCTTAACTACTCTTGAGCAATAGTTAAGAAAGGTCGAGGTCATCATGTTACAGTGGGGAAGTCTTCTTCTGGTGGAGTTTTTCGGATGGAGATAACAAATTTGATGTCTGACTTCAAGGAGGACATCATTAATAATATGGCTATACAACTGGACACTATGCAAGCTCGGAAGAAACATGAGGAAGTTGAGGCAGTTTTGGCCGAGTTCTATCCATATTGCAGACAGAAGAAGCGTGACTGCAAATGCAAGATGGTGGCTAATTTGGAAGCTAAGCAACTACCTACTGACTTCAAGCCAGTAGAAGGTGATGATGATCAAGTGTTCTTTGTTGCACAAAGGAGACCATGGGCCCAAAGACAAGGTATACCTCAAGATCCTTTAACTTTTGGTAACCCTTATTCTAACGATAATAACCAATGGCAACATGCATATGGACCACCACCACCCTAGAATCCACCTCAACCAAGTTGGCCTAATTATTAGACCCCATAATGGAAATCTCCTCAAGGAGGTTGGCAGCAGCCACAAGGACAATGGACCCCACCTTCAGGTAATTGGCATCAAAATCCTCAATGGAGAGGTCCTCAACAATGGAAAAACCAGTCCCCTGGATTCCTACAGCTTCCACAGCCTCAACCACAGGCCCTTATGCCACCTCCTGCAGCAACTACCACAAATACTGGACCTCCAAAATAGACGCATATGCCTACCCAACCATTGCCAAATCCCAATAATAGACAATAGCAGTAGCCACAGTAGCCTACGTATCTTGTCGAAGCCAACCAATATCAAGCTTATGCCTTAAATGTTAATGACATCCATTTGAGGTTTGGAACCACTTTACCTGCTCTAAAACTACCTCTAATTACTGAAATACCAGATTCTCCCCTTGAAGAATCTACTGCACCTGCTGATCCTACTGAGCATATGCCTATACCTGATACGGTTTCTAAGGAGCCTATTTTGCAAAGTCAAGAAAAACCACCTTTTCCTCAGAGCTTGCAAAGTACTACATTTAAATCCATGGAAGAACCCATTTTTGACATTTTGGATCAACTCAAAAATGTACAAATTCAAATCCATTTATTTCAGGCTATCAAAGATGTTCCCATTTTTGGAAAAGCAATTAAAGAGGCTTGTTTGAAGAAGCCTGGACAAAAGAAAAATGATCTTCAAACAATTCATGTCTTAGGGAAATTAGCTGATATAATGTTGGGAAATGTAGTCATTTCAAAGTATATTGACCCTGGAAGTCCTATAGTGCAAATACATATAAATGGCCAAATTGTAAAAAATATTTTGATTGACTTAGGTGTTGTCATTAATGTCATGACAAAGCATACTATGGACTCCTTGAACATTTCAAACATTAGGTTTGCACCCACAGTTCTGCAGCTTGCAGATAGCTCCATAGTTAAACCTGATGGGATGGTGGAAGATGTAATTGTCACTCTTGAATCTTGGGAGTGTCCATCTGATTTCACAATATTATTAGTTAAGGCAACTTTAGGAGGGTATCCAGTTATCCTTGGTAGACCATGGTTAGCAACTGTTGATGTTTTTATAGGATGTCGTTCTGGAGATATGACTATTTCTGATGGACAGTCCAAAAAAAAATTGGCTTTGTATCCACCTGCTAGACCTCAACCAGATTTGTCCCAACCTGTTTGGCCAGATGTGGGGGAAGAAACTGAAGAATCCAATTCTTTGACTCAATTAATGATGCTTCAAAATTATCCATTCTCACAACTTCAAAGTGAGGATGTTTTGCTTTTTTAAATTTTACAGTACAACTCTGATATGAGTAGTTCATCTAATCCAAGTGGCAGCCATCTACAATGTTTCTTGCAGCAACCAAATTCTGAGAGTTCACTGCCTAAACTTCTAGAAATTTTTAATAACTTGCTTCCACAAGAGGTACAAACATCACTTGTAGATTCTATGAGTAATCTCATTAAGTAGATAGAATTGTCTCCAGGTCACTGTTTGAATATCAATAGCAAGCTGTCACAATCTCAACAGGCTATCTTATTAAAAATGCTACAAGATCAGCATAAAGCTTTTGCATGGGAATATGGGGACATGCAAGGAATAGATCCTTGATTTTGTACTCACATGATATATATCAAAGAAGATTGTTTACCAGTTAGATAACCTCAAAGAAGAGTAAATCCAGCACTTAGAGAAATAGTTAAAAGTGAGCTTCAAAAATTGCTTGATGTTGGTTTTATTTATCCAATCTCTGACAGTCAATGGGTTTCTCCATTAGTTATTGTTCCCAAGAAAGGTGGAAAATGGAGAGTGTGTGTAGATTATAGAGAGTTGAACACTGCCACTAAAAAAGATCACTTTCCACTACCATTTGTAGACCAAGTACTGGACTCACTGTCTGACAAAAGATATTTTTCCTTTTTGGATGGTTACAGTGGGTACAATCAGATAAAAATTGCCCCTGAAGATCAAGATAAGACCACTTTTACCTATCTATGGGGAACATTTGCTTATTCGATCTTGCCTTTTGGTCTATGCAATGGGCCAGCAACATTTCAAAGAGCAGTAATTAGTATCTTTGCTTATATATCTCATGATTGTATGGAGATTTATATGGATGATTTCACTACCTATGGAGTCACATTTGAAGAAGCACTGGTGAATTTAGAAAAGGTATTGAAAAGTGCAGAGAGAAAAATTTATCTCTAAATAGTGAAAATTGTTTTCTAATGATGGAAGAAAGTATTGTTCTAGGTCATCATATTTCAAAGAATGGAATTCAGGTCGACCCTGCTAAAATTGAAGTTATTCTGAATTTACAAACTCTTGCAAAACAAAAAGATGTCAAAAGTTTCTTTGGCCATGCAGGGTATTATAGAAGGTTTATAAAAGATTTCAATAAAATTTTCAGTCCACTTTATGCCTTGTTAACTAAGGATTCTCAATTTGAGTGGACAGAGGCTTGTGAAAAATCTTTCCTGCAACTAAAGGACTTGCTTACTCAAGCCCTTGTTCTTCAAGGTCCAAAATGGAATTTGTCTTTTCACATACATGCTTTTGGTATAGGAGCATTTTTAAGTCAAAAATAAAATTCAATTGAGCATGCTATCTACTTTATCAACAAGAACCTTCAAGGTCCTGAGCTCAACTATACTGCTACAGAAAAGGAATTGCTCGCAGTAGTGTATGCTTTGAATAAATTTAGGCATTATGTCATAGGTTATCAGATATTCATCCATACTGACCATGCAGCAATCAAGTATCTAATGAACAAACTTGCCATTTCTGGTAGATTGGCAAGATGGCTCCTGTTGTTACAAGAATTTGACATTACAATAATTGACAAACCAGGAAGAGCTAATGTTGTAGCTGACTTTTTATCAAGACTTCAATCAGCTGCACCTGTTGAACACGAGGTCATTGATGATAGGTTCCCAGATGAACACTTATTTTTTATTGTTGCACATACACCATGGTACATGTAGACATTGCCAATTATCTAGCAGCAAGCGGAATACCAGCCCACTTTTCTCCAAAAGAAAAGAAATTGTTAATAGAGAAAAGTTTTAACTTTTCATGGATTGCAAATTATCTGTTTTATACCAGACATGATCAAGTGATGCGAAAATGTGTAAGAGAAGATGAGACTTATGATATCTTGCATGCTTGTCATGATAAACCATGTGGGGGACATTTTGCAACAAAAAGAACATCAATGAAGATTCTTACAATAGGTTACTACTGGCCAACATTACACAAGGATGTTGTGGCCTATACAAGGAAATGTGACAAATGCCAACGTATGGGAAGACCAACCAAGTCAGATGAAATGCCACTATATCCACAAGTAATAGTCACCCCTTTTGATAAATGAGGAATGGATTTTGTGGGACCAATTGATCCACCATCAAATGGCAAGTCATACATTCTAGTTTGCACGGACTACGTAACAAAGTGGGTTGAGGTAAAAGCTATGAATCATGCTCGAGATAACAAGGTTGTTGAATTTCTGTATGAACAAATTTTCACTAGATTTGAAGTTCCCAGAGAGATTGTAACTGATCAGAGAGCTCAATTCACATCGAATCTGATCACTGCACTAATGAATGACTATAAGATCAAACATAAGAAGTCCAGCCCCTATCACCCTCAAACCAATGGTCAGGCGGAGGTAACAAACAGGGAAATTGAGGCGATCCTAACAAAGACAGTGTAGCTCCATAGAAAAGATTGGAGCAATCAACTTCTTGAAGCAGTTTAGGCCTACAGAACTACATGGAAGACAACAACTAGGTTTACACCTTTTGAACTACTTTATGGGAAAACAGCCATGTTGCCCATAGAATTTGAGTACAAAACTTTGAGGACAGCTCTTGAACTCAATATGGAAATATCTGAAGTGTAGAAGGACCGTCTCCTATAGCTAAATGCTTTGGACGAAATGAGAAAAGAAGCCTAGCAGCACACAGAAGCAATCCAACAGCAAAGGAAGAAATGGCATGTTCAACACATCAAAACTAAGAAATTTTCTGCTGGTGATTGGGCTCTGTTATATGATTCCAGATATCAAGAGAACCAAGGTAAGCTCACAACACACTGGCTTGGCCCCTATGATGTTGAGAATGTGTTTTACAATGGAGCTGTACAGCTGGTGACGATTGATCTAGTTCATTTTAAATTGCTAGTTAATGGCCACCGATTCTGGTTGTACCATAAACCAGTTTCAAAAGAAGAATTCATGAAGCAGTTCGTTCAGGTTCCTCCCGCTACTCTTCCTACAGCTGAAGGCTTTAGCCTTTCTCTTGTAGCTTCACTGTAATTTTTTTAAAAAAAGGCTCATAATAAAGGTTTTCTTTTTAAAAGGAAACTCCTTTTTCTCAATTCTCATTTATTGCCCCATCTCACTTCTTTATCTTCCATCCATCCATCCCATCCATCCATTCCATCCATTCATCTCATCTGCCCACGTCACCCATCCACTTCATCCATCCACATCACCCTTAATTAAGATATCATTCCCAACTGTCAACTCATGCAGACGTCGTCATCTTTCTTCACACATACATGCAAATATCAAAGGTACGCCATATCTTTTGTTATCGCATATTTGATTTATTTTATTCTATTCATTTACTGCTATGACAGTACCAGTCATTATTACCTGATCTCCACCTATTCTTTAGTACATGTGAGGACACATGTCATACTCTAAGTAGGGGGCAGGGTAATCCACCTTTTAAAACCTATCTTTTTGCCGCTACCATAACTGCGCAAATAACCTTTCTTTATTATTTTTCTGGTACTTTCCAAATATGATCACATGTCCTTCTTTATTGCATTTTTTTTTGTAAATTATGATTAAAACTATTTGTTCAAAAAGTTTATTTTTGGAAAAGAAAGAAATGTGACGGCACGACAGAAGAAAAACTAGAGCAGAAAGGGAAACAGAGAATTTGAATTTTCAGCAAGGAATTGAGTTCAGCTAGGGGAAAACTGTGAACATGGGTGGTCAGCTGGTGCGACATGAGCCTATAGCTCATGAATTATTATTGCAAAATCCTCAAACAGTCCATGCATTCAGCCTTTGTGGGTGGTTAAACTATTTCTTGAATTTAAATGCTTTTGATGAGGAGGCTGCTGGAGAATTTTTGAGAACCCTTTCTGAAGGGGAAGCCACTGTATGGGGTCTAACGGTTGTTGCAACTGAAGACATAATTGTTGAAATAACTGGGCTTCCAGCCGTTGGAGAAATTTTTTTTTCAGATGTTGCCGCTACAAGGGCTGAGTTTTCAATGCCCACTGATGGACCTTTGGAAGTCTCCAAGCAGGGATGCAAGCGGGTATCGTTGCCTCCTCCTTATTCAGAATACGCTGCTTACATAATCATGTATTTAACCTGTGAAGGCCTTTTCTCCTACCTGCATTCGTATCATTTCAAATTATTAAGTCATATGAGGCATGGGTTAGTTGAAAATGTTCTGAATTTCTTGTTAAAATTTATAGAACAAAGTGCCCACGGAACCCAACAAGGGAAAGATAATTTTGTTGCTCAACATGGCCTTATCAAATTACTGATTGAACGCTCTTTGAGAGATGTCTCACCTCTTTCCTGGCAACAATTCATTGCCCAAAAGAGCTTGCAAATTTCACAACCCCCTAGGGTACTTACCCCACGGCCTCAAAAAAAGAAGAAAGAAATTGCATCTACCAGTAGAACAGGGTAAGGGTCATCTACTCCTATAGCACCTGGTTCTGTAGCTCCCCCACTGGAATCCTCTACTCGGGTACAAACTAGGTCTACCACTAGGAGAGAGAAGGGAAAAACAAAGGCAGGTGAGTCATCTAGGGAAGAACAAATTCCAGAGTCTAACCCTCATTCTCAAAAAAGGAAATGCTCTTCTCCTACAACACCTTCCCCTGCAGCCGTCTCTCCTACAACAACACCTATTGCTAACACCAATTCACCATCATCCTCTGGCAGGGCAGAGCCCTCTAAGCAGACGAGAAAAAGGAAGGCTACCAGAACATCTCCTGCAGCCGCACTAGTGCCAAGAAGAGTTTCCACAAGGAAACAATATAAGACCTCCCCTGCTTCACCTCAACCAGAGGTTATTGTAATTTCAGAAGGATCTGTAGGGTCTGAATTTGATGTTTCTTAGAATGTGTCCAAAAATGTTGCACAAAGTTCATTTGTTCCTGAAGAGGAACAAGTTGAGACAAAGGAAATGGAGCATAATGAGCAAGGGTTACCAAATCTTGATGACTTGGCTACCGCTGCTATGCAGTTTTCGGAGGAAGCACAGTCTTCTCCACTGCAGCAACAAGAATTCATCTTGCAGCAAGAGTGGGAATTGACTGAATAATTGAATGTGCCCAGTGAAGCTACATTTCACCTTGCAACTTGTAAAGCCATTGTTGTTTATAAGAAGACATTTTTGATTGAGTTTTTGAAATATGTCAAAGCTAACTGGGAAACAGTTACATTGCAAACCTTGACTTTCTGGCACATAGCCCAGACTGACATGCAACAAATTCTATGGGAGGTAGAAAGGAAGAAACTGAAAAAGGAAATTGAAAGTCAGAAGCAGGAAATTGTTGAGTTGAAAGCAAAAATGGATGAAATGTTAAAAGTAACTAGTCAAATTATGGAATGCAGACCACCACCCAGAGTTTATGCTATGTGCCTTAAGGAATAGTTCTTATGGTTCCAACTAATGAGAATTTCCAGAAATCAAGATCCTATACTTCACACTGCTAAAGAATTTTATGAGGCATACCAGGTAGTCCCTAATTGGTTAAGAAATTCTCTGTATGAATTTTATTTACATGGCTTCTTAATTCCATCTGAAACAGAATGGAACCCTCTTCTGTATATTGGTGATATCCATTTGAGATCATTTATCTCATGGGCAGCAAATAAAGTGAATTATGGCAGGAAATGGGAAATATATGAGGAAGTTGAGAGAAATGAGCCTGTTCCATTATGCTCTCAAAGTTCAAACCCCCATGCAATGTTGAAAAACTAGTTTGCTCTGACATATGGCATTAATAATATTACAGCCAGAGAGAAGATATTTGATCGTAGGAAATAGGTATATGATGAATTTCAGGAACAGTCATATTCATTTTGGAGACTGGCATACACCAGAAGTGAGAAAAGGTGGGAAAGATTAACTGTTGGACTAAGAAGATCTGAACCTCACAGTCCCCTAAATTTCACAGCAGCTCTTAAACGATCAAGCAGATATATACAGTTGGGACTTCAAAAGAGATTTAAACTGTGGTTTCCATTGACATTTAGACCTCCTGTGCTAATGTGGCCCCTTTATCCTTATCAGGCTACCAATCTTAATGATGATTTAGAAGACAGTAGGTATGAAAGGTGCCAGGCTTTCAGAGGATTTTATTATAGGTTTGGAACTCCATTTCAGAGTCATGCAGCAACCACTGACTTCAGAGAAACCACCAAGAAAGTTAATGTTGGAGGACCAGCATTAGGCTAAGTAGGGGGCAGTGATGAGCCCAAAATATGCTCATAGTTTGGATATTATGATGAACTTTTAATGCCTTTACTTTTGTTATTCGTGGTTGTTTAAAACTCTTTTGAAACCTTTTATGGGGATATCCTGTAGCAAAATATTTGCATATTCCTACAGCTTATTATGTTGACTTGACTATATTTATTACCCCATTGACTCCCTAAATGACTGGTATATCGCATATAGTTTTTGAATGATGAAATAGATTTAAATGTATGATTAATGAACGAATATTATGTATGTTCCATACGCCTTTTCTTTCGCATATGTTACCTTTTGTTTCAAAGGTTGTTCAAGAATGATCGAGTCAAGCACAACCGATCTCGGCCTTGTACTAGAGTCCATTTTCTGCATGACTTCGAGGAAGCTCCGGTGAAGACTCTTTGACCGAAACCGTTGGGAAATATTTTTAATGACAGTCAATCTAAAAAGAGTGGAGCACTAGGTTCTCTCCAGATCAGGTTGAACGCATAAATTCATTTATGCAGTTTGTTCCTTGATTTTGGGATACACTTTACTTCCACATCTTTCTTTGATAGGGTTAGTTAGTTAGTTGCTCTCCTGATTTTAAATAAAGTACTCCTCCTGCGCGAGTGAAGAAAGAGATGATAGTTAGAGTAAGATAGAAACATAGTGATAGAAAGATAGCAGATATCATGTAAGAGTTAGTATGATAATGAAAAGCAGAATCTGTTTGACAAGAGACAGAGTTTGTTGTTAGTTTATATCAACAAAGCAATGTATACCATTCTGTTTTCATGAATAAATTTTGATGAAGTTCTGAGTTCAGCACCTGCGTAATCAGTAGATGCTTGCTAAGGGGGCCCACTTAGTAAGTATCTATAGCTAGTTAGTTAGCTGTTCTTTTCTGTTGATCTTCAGTTAGCTTTCATCTTTCAAGTTTTCATACAAACTTAGTCTTGTATTGCTCCTGTAGCATAGGGAATCCATCCTTGTGCCTATTCCTACAGCATAAGGCCAGTTCATAGTTTGTGTTTCAGTTGTAGCTATTATGGTTTCTATTTTAATCAAATCATAGTTGAGTTAAAGAACTTTGCATTACCTTCCTGTAGCGTAGATATAATTCCTTCCAAGTATTTATTTCTGCTAAGTTTTGACCAAAACCAGTTCTTAGTGCATATATTGTGTTGTGCCATTTAAAGTATACGTCCCCTGGTTTAACAAGTAAATGAACGTCCATAGAGAGATATTAGTCACTTGTTGGAATGTCCAATTCTCAGGAAAGGTTTTACTGTGATTTTCATATCCTTTTGTGGGCGCGACCAATGGCAGACTTCTTGGTTCTTAAATTGGCGGGCATTATCAGTGATTATGGACTGAGGGACACCATATCAATAGATGATATAGTTTAGGATAAATCTAGAAATCTATGTGCCGGTAATATATGTCATGGGAATGGCTTCAATCTACTTCATAAAGTACTCAGTGGCAGTGATGATGAACTTGTGTCCATTAGATGATGTGGGGTGGATCTTACCTATGAGGTCGAGTCCCCATTGGGCAAAGGTCCATGGTGACGTGATAGGACGGAGCTCTTATGCTGGGGTATGTATCAAATCTCCATGAACTTGGCATTGGCAGCATTTCATTACAAAGACATATGAGTCTTTTTCCATAGTAGGCCAGTAATAACCCAGTCTCATGATCTTTTTAGCTAAGGTAGGATCGCTAGAATGGGAACCACATATACCCTCATGCACCCCACGCAAGGTTGCTTGTGCTTCAGTAGAATCAAGACATCTCAGTAGGGTATTATCTAAGGCGCGTCTATATAGGGTGTCTCCGACGATGGTGTATTTGGCTAACTTGCGGAGGAATGTCCTATGTTGGTTATTGGATAGGCCAATGGGTATGACTTCGGCATGAAGGTAATCATAGATTTCTTTGTACCATGGGGAATTGGGACCAACAATATCACACACCATTTCAGAATCTGGGATATCGTAGGCTGGGACCAAAAGTTGTTCTACCAAGAACTCAAACTTAGGCACGTTGTTAGGAATGTCAAGAAGTGATGCAATTGTAGCCATAGCGTTTGCTGCCCTGTTTAATACACGAGGTATTTGATGAAACTCGACTTTGTCAAAGTACTCTTTAAAGCTATCAGCCATGTGCTTGTATGGAGCAAGTTTCTCATCCTTAGTCTCATAATCATCATTTACCTGTCTAATTACTAGTTGAGAATCACCATATACCTATAAAACCTTAATTTTCCACTTGACCGCCATGTGTAACCCTGTCACTAGAGCTTCATACTCTGCCATGTTGTTAGTGCATGGGAATGCAATCCTAAATGACTTAGGGATGGAATCACCCTATGGTGTGATAAACAGTATACCAGCCCCTGAACCATGATTTGTATGTGAGCCATCAAAGTATAGCTTCCATGTTATGTTTGTGTCAAATGTGAATATGAACTCATTAGGAAAGTTTGCAACTAATGGGTGATCTGCCTGTATGGGTGCATCAACTAACTGATCAGCAATGACCTGTCCTTTAATAGATTTTCTTTCTACATACTGGATGTCATACTCACTAAGTATCATAACCCATTTGGCCAGTTGTCCTGTTAATGCTGCCTTGCTAAGGAGATATTTCAGAGGGTCTATTTTAGCAATCAACATTGTTTGATGGTTTAACATATAGTGTCTCAATTTTTGGGTAGCAAATACTACTGCAAGATAGGCACATTCAATGTTACTATAGTTGAGCTCATAACCTACCAAAGTCCAACTGATATAATAGACTACCCTTTCATGACCTTCATCATCATTCTGTGCAAGCAATGCTCCAAGTAATGAATGGGTTGTCGTAATATAAAGAATCAAAGGTTTTCCTTCAACAGGTGGCATTAAGACAGGTGGTGTGAGTAAATATTCTTTAATCAGTTGAAAAGCCTCTTCACACCTAGCTGTCCATGCAAAGGGTACTCCTTTCTTAAGTAAATGTTGAAAAGGATGTGTCTTGTCTGCTAGCTACACTATAAATCTTTTGATAGATTGCAACCTTCCCTGTAATGTCCTTAGTTGACTGAGATTAGTGGGTGGTGGCATGTCCATGATTGCTTTCACCTTAGCAGGATCCACTTCAATGCCTCGTCTAGAAATAATATAACCTAACAGCTTTCCTAACTTGACTCCAAACACACATTTCTTTGGATTAAGTCTCACTTTATACTTCTCTAGCCTCTAAAATATCTTGTCTAAAACCTATAAATGTTCTGCCCTTGTCTTAGATTTTGCAATAAGGTCATCGACATAATCTTCCATAAGAGTATGTACTAGATCATGAAAGATAGTAGTCATGGGCCGTTGGTAGGTTGCTCCTGCATTTTTGAGTCCAAAGGGCATAACATTCTAGAAATACATTCCCCAAGGACAAGTGAAGGATGTCTTAGGTTGGTCTTCAGTTGCAATTCTGATTTGGTTATATCCTGAGAATCCATCCATAAGGGACAGCATCTCATATCTTGCTGTCATGTCAACTATCATGTCTATGTTAGGCAAAGGAAAGTCGTCCTTAGGACAGGCTTTGTTGATGTCTCTAAAATCAGTATAGATGTGGATGCCCCTAGCTGGTTTAGTGACTGGTACAAGATTGGAAATCCAATCCGCATAGTCGATAGATCTGATGAAACCAACGTCTAAAAGTTTCTTGAGTTATGCCTTGACTAATAAAGCAATCTATGGGTGCCTTTTTCTCAACTTTTGTTTCACTGGTTTGGCACCTGGTTGTAAGGGAAAATGATGTAGAACAAGTTTAGGATCTAACCCCGGCATGTCGACATATGACCAAGCAAAATTTATCTATCTCTGTTCAAAGAAGTTATGGAACTCTGATTTCTCTTCTGTTGTCAATGACGCTACCAAATAAACCAGTCGAGGATTCTCTTTTGTGCCTATGTTGACTTATGTTGATTCTTCAACGAGCATGGGTGACTTTTCCTGTGCAACAGGAAGAATGTTCAAACCTCCATCCTGAGGTGCCTCAGAGAGGTTTTCACCTTCGGATGCGTCCTTTCTTTTTACTTTTTCATTGTCTAAAGGTGCCTTTCAGTTTTCACCTAGAGACTCATCCTTTTTATTTTGTTTATTCTTTTTCTCATTTTTGCGACTGGAGGGTTGAACAGATTCCCCAAAATATGCTTTATTGTCCAATTCAATGGTAAAACCAGCCTTATGATCACCATTTGGTATGCCTTCTCGTAATCTCAGGAACTCAGCAATTGCTTTGTCGTTCTCAAAAATGTCCAAGATGGGTGTGTCTTGTTGGTCCCAATCAATGAGTTGGGGATAAACTAAGGGCATGTCATCATCAGAGTTGTCAAAGTCTAATGGGGTCAAGGTAAAGATTGAATTATTCATGTGGTTACAAAAGTCTTGTACTAGGTCCTTTTTTCTCTTAGGTTTAGGTCTAGGTGGATGAATAGGTGGGCCTAGTGCCAAGGTTTGGCTATCAGAAACAGGTGGCTCATGTTGCCACGAGGTAGGATCAAGTGATTCCCAATAGTAGTGTTTAAACCATTCCTCTTTTGTCATTTTCTTGGGTGGATAGGAATTTAAGGGATTGGGTGAGGAACTTAACATCAAGTCAAGTTCTCCAAATAACTTGTCAAGGTCCATGGAAGAAGAGAGGATCCCACTCATAATCGTTAGAATCGGGGGAGTCACAATGATATTGGTCTACTAGTTCATGAGATGTCTTAATATCTTCTGAAGCACGTACTTCCTCAAGTAAGGGTAATGGAGTACTAGGAATGCCAATCTGGATCGGTTGAAACCCTAGCCCTACTCCTTTTGGCCACTGAGAAACAAATATTGGTTCAATTCTGCCATCTTGGTTTAAGCCTAAACCACTCTGTCCATCATATCCTTTGCTTTGCATAATTTTGAAACCCTTTCCATATAGATTTGTAGGAATATGAGCCAGTAAGAGTGGTTTCTCATCATCTTCCCTATACAGCCAGGAAGTGACATCTTCTGCATTGACAGCTTCTTTGCTTAATTCACCCCATTTGGTGAAAGTTGTTGTGGGGGGAACATGTATAGTGATCATAGACTATCCCCGACCTATTGTAGGTAAACCATATGACTTAGGGGGAACCAAAGGGCTAACACAATGAGAAGTCTTCATGTAATACTCTCCACAACCCTTGTCTTGGATCTCAACCCTAGGAGTGACAGGAATTGAGGGTAGAACAGATGTTCGAGTGAGTGTGGATGGATCAACATAAGAAGATGGATTGGACAATGAGGCCTCGTGGTTTACTGGCACTTGACGTTGGGGGATCTCTTTTAGATTGGCGCAATACTAGAAAGGATCAGGATCACCATCTGTAGTTATTTCTTTGCCATTGTAAGGGAATTTAAGACACTGATGATATGTGGAAGGGACTTCCTTCATGGCATGAATCCATGGTCTACCAAGCAGAAGGTTAAAAGGAAGGGTGAGATCCAAGACCTAGAATTTTGTCTCCGTCACCGCAGGACCAATTCTGATAGGAAGTGTTACCACCCCCTTGGATTTTCGTTCCTCATCATCATAAGCTTTAATGACAATACTCTTGGTCATGTCTACACATGCTTCTGAGATATCTAATGCCTTAATCAGTTTTAAAGTGCAAAGATTTAACCCTGCTTCTTTGTCTACCAAAACTCGTCTAACTTTGGTATCATCAACAAGGACTTCTAGATGTAAAGGGTCATTGTGGTTTGTCTTTTTTGTTGCATAGTCTTGTTCAGAAAATGTGGCATGGTGATTATTGGTCAAGTAGCCCACCATTTCCTAGAAATGATTGACATCTAGATCATTAGGGACCATGGTATTCTGTAAAGCTTTATCGAGGATAGATCAATGCTCAGGAGAAATACACAACAATTCCAAGATTGAAATTTGGGTTGGGGTCTTCCCCAATTGGTCAAGTAGGTATTGTAACTTGGAAGGTTGGGGTGTTTGTTGTGATGGAGGGCCTTGGATAGTGAACTTAGTATGGCGAGTATTGACGCACACTTAGGCTTAGTATTGATAGTGATGGTATTGATGTTTTCATCAGCGGCATTGAAGGCAATGAATGATTTTACCACTATCATAATCATGTTTGATACTCGCATAGTTGGCTGACATATTGGTCTTAGTACTCAAACTGGGGACAGTTCCTTTCCCATGGTCATGTAGTGGGTCTGTAAAGACTTGATGATCGGTGTTGGATGCCTTTTGTTTTTGTCCACTAACCTCAATAATTCTCTTTTCGAAAAGATCTTGTATGATATTCTTCAGTTGTCAACAGTTTTGTAGGTTATGTCCTTTAGTTCTATGATAATCACAAAAGGCATTGTCATCCCACCACCGGTTTTAAACTGGCCCGGATCGTATTGTCTCTGGCCCTGCGTGTTCTCGTGATGAGGTTGTTATGTTGTAACAGTTGTTTGAACACCGACTCAATGGGTTCCCCTAAGGGAGTGAACTCACGTTTCTAAAATCTCCTTTGCTGTTGATGTTCAGTGTTTTGGACCACATTAGGAGGTTGACTGATAGCATTAAGCGTGTTGGAAAAAGTATGAGGTCCTTGTAACGTGAGGAGGGGTCCCACTTGTAACGTTTTAGCATCAACCACCCCATCATTGGTGACATTTTTGTTGTGAGACCAAAATCTGTTTCTGTCCATGGGGGTGTTTTGTACGATCGGGTTTCAATTGGATGTAGTTGTCTTGAGTTCACCTTTTTCAATGAGATCCTTCTCTATTATCACCCCTTTTTCCACTAGTTCTGAAAAAGATGTATAGCAATGTACCCTTAAGTTACTCCTTAGTTTTGCATGAAGGTTTTCTTGAAACATAGTAACTTTTTTTTTTGGGTATCTCGACAGGACACCTACTAGCTATGGTTCTCCATCTCTAGAAGAAAGAAATGAATGTTTCCCCTTCATCTTGTGTCCTGTGACACAAGGTTGCTATATTTATCTCATGGTTAATGTTGAAGGAGAATTGTTCCACAAATTTCTCAACTAGTTCACCCCAAGATCTAATGCCAGAATCTAGACCCAAAAACCATTCTAGTGCAATTCCTACAAGACTTCTTGGAAATAGTCTCATAAGATACATGGGGTCATAAGCGACGTCTATGCATATGGTAGAAAATTCCCCGATATGTTCGATTGGATTTCATTTGCCATTGTACCTAGGAAGATTCGGTATGACATATCCGTGAGGGAAAGGTGTCATGTACAATGACCTATCAAAGGGGAATGGGCATATGTCCTTTGTTGAAAATGATTTCTTAGTTGACACCAACATGTTATCCATTTGCGTTCGTAATGCATGCATTTGTGTTTGTAGGATGTCAACTTGGGTCAAAGATGTGCTAGGAGGATTATGCAGATCCATGTATGTGTTCTGAAATCCAAAGTCTCGTGATGGGTTTCGATTGAACATTGGCATCTGAGTTGGATTTGGATTCGGAATGTTGGTAAATGTGTTATGGTCTGGTATCTGCATAAATTGGTGTTGGCCTGGATTCTGTGTAAACGGATTCTGAGTACCACTCTGTGAAAAAGGATTCTAATTCGGAATCGATGTGAATTGGTTTTGACTTGGAATCTATGTGAACGAATTCTGACTACCAATCTGTGAAAAGGGATTCTGATTCAGAATTGATGTGAATTGGTTTTGACTTGGAATCTGTGTGGATGGATTCTGACTACCAATCTGTGAAAAGGGATTCTGACTCAAAATCGATGTGAATTGGTTTTGACTGCTAGTTTGGGAGAGTGGATTTTGATAGCCATATTGGAGGAGGGATAGCCTCCTATTTGTGTAATCCATGGTATAGTACTAGTGACTTGAGCACTAGGTATGGCCATCGACTATGGTATGGTACTCGTGATACTAGCTTTGGGTATAGTCATTGACTGTGAACTTGTGGTGCCGACATAAGATGTATGGGCTGACATTTTAGGTCTTTTACTCCCAACAAGAGGGCCAGAGGGAGTGGATGATGATGCCCCTATAGTGAAATTAAATCCCGATGTCATGCTAG
>VDFB02000002.1:69317991-69334202 GCA_007258455.2 Sequoia sempervirens
GTTAGCTTTCATCTTTCAAGTTTTCATACAAACTTAGTCTTGTATTGCTCCTGTAGCATAGGGAATCCATCCTTGTGCCTATTCCTACAGCATAAGGCCAGTTCATAGTTTGTGTTTCAGTTGTAGCTATTATGGTTTCTATTTTAATCAAATCATAGTTGAGTTAAAGAACTTTGCATTACCTTCCTGTAGCGTAGATATAATTCCTTCCAAGTATTTATTTCTGCTAAGTTTTGACCAAAACCAGTTCTTAGTGCATATATTGTGTTGTGCCATTTAAAGTATACGTCCCCTGGTTTAACAAGTAAATGAACGTCCATAGAGAGATATTAGTCACTTGTTGGAATGTCCAATTCTCAGGAAAGGTTTTACTGTGATTTTCATATCCTTTTGTGGGCGCGACCAATGGCAGACTTCTTGGTTCTTAAATTGGCGGGCATTATCAGTGATTATGGACTGAGGGACACCATATCAATAGATGATATAGTTTAGGATAAATCTAGAAATCTATGTGCCGGTAATATATGTCATGGGAATGGCTTCAATCTACTTCATAAAGTACTCAGTGGCAGTGATGATGAACTTGTGTCCATTAGATGATGTGGGGTGGATCTTACCTATGAGGTCGAGTCCCCATTGGGCAAAGGTCCATGGTGACGTGATAGGACGGAGCTCTTATGCTGGGGTATGTATCAAATCTCCATGAACTTGGCATTGGCAGCATTTCATTACAAAGACATATGAGTCTTTTTCCATAGTAGGCCAGTAATAACCCAGTCTCATGATCTTTTTAGCTAAGGTAGGATCGCTAGAATGGGAACCACATATACCCTCATGCACCCCACGCAAGGTTGCTTGTGCTTCAGTAGAATCAAGACATCTCAGTAGGGTATTATCTAAGGCGCGTCTATATAGGGTGTCTCCGACGATGGTGTATTTGGCTAACTTGCGGAGGAATGTCCTATGTTGGTTATTGGATAGGCCAATGGGTATGACTTCGGCATGAAGGTAATCATAGATTTCTTTGTACCATGGGGAATTGGGACCAACAATATCACACACCATTTCAGAATCTGGGATATCGTAGGCTGGGACCAAAAGTTGTTCTACCAAGAACTCAAACTTAGGCACGTTGTTAGGAATGTCAAGAAGTGATGCAATTTGCTAGCCATAAGCGTTTGCTGCCATTTAGCCGAATTATTTGATGAAATTCGACTTTGTCAAAGTACTCTTTAAAACTATCTTCCATGCGCTTGTATGGAGTAAGCTTCTCATCCTTAGTCTCATAATCATCATTTACCTGCCTGATTACTAGTTGAGAATCACCATATACCTATAAAACCTTAATTTTCCACTTGACCGCCATGTGTAACCCTGTCACTAGAGCTTCATACTCTGCCATGTTGTTAGTGCATGGGAATGCAATCCTAAATGACTTAGGGATGGAATCACCCTATGGTGTGATAAACAGTATACCAGCCCCTGAACCATGATTTGTATGTGAGCCATCAAAGTATAGCTTCCATGTTATGTTTGTGTCAAATGTGAATATGAACTCATTAGGAAAGTTTGCAACTAATGGGTGATCTGCCTGTATGGGTGCATCAACTAACTGATCAGCAATGACCTGTCCTTTAATAGATTTTCTTTCTACATACTGGATGTCATACTCACTAAGTATCATAACCCATTTGGCCAGTTGTCCTGTTAATGCTGCCTTGCTAAGGAGATATTTCAGAGGGTCTATTTTAGCAATCAACATTGTTTGATGGTTTAACATATAGTGTCTCAATTTTTGGGTAGCAAATACTACTGCAAGATAGGCACATTCAATGTTACTATAGTTGAGCTCATAACCTACCAAAGTCCAACTGATATAATAGACTACCCTTTCATGACCTTCATCATCATTCTGTGCAAGCAATGCTCCAAGTAATGAATGGGTTGTCGTAATATAAAGAATCAAAGGTTTTCCTTCAACAGGTGGCATTAAGACAGGTGGTGTGAGTAAATATTCTTTAATCAGTTGAAAAGCCTCTTCACACCTAGCTGTCCATGCAAAGGGTACTCCTTTCTTAAGTAAATGTTGAAAAGGATGTGTCTTGTCTGCTAGCTACACTATAAATCTTTTGATAGATTGCAACCTTCCCTGTAATGTCCTTAGTTGACTGAGATTAGTGGGTGGTGGCATGTCCATGATTGCTTTCACCTTAGCAGGATCCACTTCAATGCCTCGTCTAGAAATAATATAACCTAACAGCTTTCCTAACTTGACTCCAAACACACATTTCTTTGGATTAAGTCTCACTTTATACTTCTCTAGCCTCTAAAATATCTTGTCTAAAACCTATAAATGTTCTGCCCTTGTCTTAGATTTTGCAATAAGGTCATCGACATAATCTTCCATAAGAGTATGTACTAGATCATGAAAGATAGTAGTCATGGGCCGTTGGTAGGTTGCTCCTGCATTTTTGAGTCCAAAGGGCATAACATTCTAGAAATACATTCCCCAAGGACAAGTGAAGGATGTCTTAGGTTGGTCTTCAGTTGCAATTCTGATTTGGTTATATCCTGAGAATCCATCCATAAGGGACAGCATCTCATATCTTGCTGTCATGTCAACTATCATGTCTATGTTAGGCAAAGGAAAGTCGTCCTTAGGACAGGCTTTGTTGATGTCTCTAAAATCAGTATAGATGTGGATGCCCCTAGCTGGTTTAGTGACTGGTACAAGATTGGAAATCCAATCCGCATAGTCGATAGATCTGATGAAACCAACGTCTAAAAGTTTCTTGAGTTATGCCTTGACTAATAAAGCAATCTATGGGTGCCTTTTTCTCAACTTTTGTTTCACTGGTTTGGCACCTGGTTGTAAGGGAAAATGATGTAGAACAAGTTTAGGATCTAACCCCGGCATGTCGACATATGACCAAGCAAAATTTATCTATCTCTGTTCAAAGAAGTTATGGAACTCTGATTTCTCTTCTGTTGTCAATGACGCTACCAAATAAACCAGTCGAGGATTCTCTTTTGTGCCTATGTTGACTTATGTTGATTCTTCAACGAGCATGGGTGACTTTTCCTGTGCAACAGGAAGAATGTTCAAACCTCCATCCTGAGGTGCCTCAGAGAGGTTTTCACCTTCGGATGCGTCCTTTCTTTTTACTTTTTCATTGTCTAAAGGTGCCTTTCAGTTTTCACCTAGAGACTCATCCTTTTTATTTTGTTTATTCTTTTTCTCATTTTTGCGACTGGAGGGTTGAACAGATTCCCCAAAATATGCTTTATTGTCCAATTCAATGGTAAAACCAGCCTTATGATCACCATTTGGTATGCCTTCTCGTAATCTCAGGAACTCAGCAATTGCTTTGTCGTTCTCAAAAATGTCCAAGATGGGTGTGTCTTGTTGGTCCCAATCAATGAGTTGGGGATAAACTAAGGGCATGTCATCATCAGAGTTGTCAAAGTCTAATGGGGTCAAGGTAAAGATTGAATTATTCATGTGGTTACAAAAGTCTTGTACTAGGTCCTTTTTTCTCTTAGGTTTAGGTCTAGGTGGATGAATAGGTGGGCCTAGTGCCAAGGTTTGGCTATCAGAAACAGGTGGCTCATGTTGCCACGAGGTAGGATCAAGTGATTCCCAATAGTAGTGTTTAAACCATTCCTCTTTTGTCATTTTCTTGGGTGGATAGGAATTTAAGGGATTGGGTGAGGAACTTAACATCAAGTCAAGTTCTCCAAATAACTTGTCAAGGTCCATGGAAGAAGTAGAGGATAAGGAATCCCACTCATAATCGTTAGAATCGGGGGAGTCACAATGATATTGGTCTACTAGTTCATGAGATGTCTTAATATCTTCTGAAGCACGTACTTCCTCAAGTAAGGGTAATGGAGTACTAGGAATGCCAATCTGGATCGGTTGAAACCCTAGCCCTACTCCTTTTGGCCACTGAGAAACAAATATTGGTTCAATTCTGCCATCTTGGTTTAAGCCTAAACCACTCTGTCCATCATATCCTTTGCTTTGCATAATTTTGAAACCCTTTCCATATAGATTTGTAGGAATATGAGCCAGTAAGAGTGGTTTCTCATCATCTTCCCTATACAGCCAGGAAGTGACATCTTCTGCATTGACAGCTTCTTTGCTTAATTCACCCCATTTGGTGAAAGTTGTTGTGGGGGGAACATGTATAGTGATCATAGACTATCCCCGACCTATTGTAGGTAAACCATATGACTTAGGGGGAACCAAAGGGCTAACACAATGAGAAGTCTTCATGTAATACTCTCCACAACCCTTGTCTTGGATCTCAACCCTAGGAGTGACAGGAATTGAGGGTAGAACAGATGTTCGAGTGAGTGTGGATGGATCAACATAAGAAGATGGATTGGACAATGAGGCCTCGTGGTTTACTGGCACTTGACGTTGGGGGATCTCTTTTAGATTGGCGCAATACTAGAAAGGATCAGGATCACCATCTGTAGTTATTTCTTTGCCATTGTAAGGGAATTTAAGACACTGATGATATGTGGAAGGGACTTCCTTCATGGCATGAATCCATGGTCTACCAAGCAGAAGGTTAAAAGGAAGGGTGAGATCCAAGACCTAGAATTTTGTCTCCGTCACCGCAGGACCAATTCTGATAGGAAGTGTTACCACCCCCTTGGATTTTCGTTCCTCATCATCATAAGCTTTAATGACAATACTCTTGGTCATGTCTACACATGCTTCTGAGATATCTAATGCCTTAATCAGTTTTAAAGTGCAAAGATTTAACCCTGCTTCTTTGTCTACCAAAACTCGTCTAACTTTGGTATCATCAACAAGGACTTCTAGATGTAAAGGGTCATTGTGGTTTGTCTTTTTTGTTGCATAGTCTTGTTCAGAAAATGTGGCATGGTGATTATTGGTCAAGTAGCCCACCATTTCCTAGAAATGATTGACATCTAGATCATTAGGGACCATGGTATTCTGTAAAGCTTTATCGAGGATAGATCAATGCTCAGGAGAAATACACAACAATTCCAAGATTGAAATTTGGGTTGGGGTCTTCCCCAATTGGTCAAGTAGGTTGTATTGTAACTTGGAAGGTTGGGGTGTTTGTTGTGATGGAGGGCCTTGGATAGTGAACTTAGTATGGCGAGTATTGACTGCACACTTAGGCTTAGTATTGATAGTGATGGTATTGATGTTTTCATCAGCGGCATGAAGGCAATGAATGATTTTACCACTATCATAATCATGTTTGATACTCGCATAGTTGGATGACATATTGGTCTTAGTACTCGAGCTGGGAACAGTTCCTTTCCCATGGTCATGTAGTGGGTCTGAAAAGACTTGATGATCAGTATTCGATGTCTTTTGTTTTTGTCCATTAACTTCAATAATTCTCCTTTCAACAAGATCCTGTATAATATTCTTCAGTTGTTGATAGTTTTGTAGGTTATGTCCCTTAGTTCTATGATAATCACAAAAGGCATTGTCATCCCACCAAGCTGGTTTAAACTGTCCTGGATCGTATTGTCTTGGTTCTTGCAGCTGTATGAGGTTATGTTGTAACAGTTGTTTGAACACCGACTCAATGGGTTCCCCTAAGGGAGTGAACTCACGTTTCTAAAATCTCCTTTGCTGTTGATGTTCAGTGTTTTGGACCACATTAGGAGGTTGACTGATAGCATTAAGCGTGTTGGAAAAAGTATGAGGTCCTTGTAACGTGAGGAGGGGTCCCACTTGTAACGTTTTAGCATCAACCACCCCATCATTGGTGACATTTTTGTTGTGAGACCAAAATCTGTTTCTGTCCATGGGGGTGTTTTGTACGATCGGGTTTCAATTGGATGTAGTTGTCTTGAGTTCACCTTTTTCAATGAGATCCTTCTCTATTATCACCCCTTTTTCCACTAGTTCTGAAAAAGATGTATAGCAATGTACCCTTAAGTTACTCCTTAGTTTTGCATGAAGGTTTTCTTGAAACATAGTAACTTTTTTTTTTGGGTATCTCGACAGGACACCTACTAGCTATGGTTCTCCATCTCTAGAAGAAAGAAATGAATGTTTCCCCTTCATCTTGTGTCCTGTGACACAAGGTTGCTATATTTATCTCATGGTTAATGTTGAAGGAGAATTGTTCCACAAATTTCTCAACTAGTTCACCCCAAGATCTAATGCCAGAATCTAGACCCAAAAACCATTCTAGTGCAATTCCTACAAGACTTCTTGGAAATAGTCTCATAAGATACATGGGGTCATAAGCGACATCTATGCATATGGTAGAAAATTCCCCGATATGTTCGATTGGATTTCATTTGCCATTGTACCTAGGAAGATTCGGTATGACATATCCGTGAGGGAAAGGTGTCATGTACAATGACCTATCAAAGGGGAATGGGCATATGTCCTTTGTTGAAAATGATTTCTTAGTTGACACCAACATGTTATCCATTTGCGTTCGTAATGCATGCATTTGTGTTTGTAGGATGTCAACTTGGGTCAAAGATGTGCTAGGAGGATTATGCAGATCCATGTATGTGTTCTGAAATCCAAAGTCTCGTGATGGGTTTCGATTGAACATTGGCATCTGAGTTGGATTTGGATTCGGAATGTTGGTAAATGTGTTATGGTCTGGTATCTGCATAAATTGGTGTTGGCCTGGATTCTGTGTAAACGGATTCTGAGTACCACTCTGTGAAAAAGGATTCTAATTCGGAATCGATGTGAATTGGTTTTGACTTGGAATCTATGTGAACGAATTCTGACTACCAATCTGTGAAAAGGGATTCTGATTCAGAATTGATGTGAATTGGTTTTGACTTGGAATCTGTGTGGATGGATTCTGACTACCAATCTGTGAAAAGGGATTCTGACTCAAAATCGATGTGAATTGGTTTTGACTGCTAGTTTGGGAGAGTGGATTTTGATAGCCATATTGGAGGAGGGATAGCCTCCTATTTGTGTAATCCATGGTATAGTACTAGTGACTTGAGCACTAGGTATGGCCATCGACTATGGTATGGTACTCGTGATACTAGCTTTGGGTATAGTCATTGACTGTGAACTTGTGGTGCCGACATAAGATGTATGGGCTGACATTTTAGGTCTTTTACTCCCAACAAGAGGGCCAGAGGGAGTGGATGATGATGCCCCTATAGTGAAATTAAATCCCGATGTCATGCTAGGTGTACCAAATGGGGACGTATGGACTGTTGTACTCTGTGTGGACATGCTAGATGGCATAGTCATGCTGACCTGAGGTATAGTAGTACTAGCAGTCGTGGTATTTTTCCCTTGTGTAGGTTGAGTTTGTAAGGTTCTGATATCAAATCCTAGAGGTAAAGTAGCACCTTCAGCTAGCAATTTTCCTAAAAATCGTTGACGATCATTTGCTAGGTACTCATCTACAAAAGAGGCAAACTCAGGGTCCTGTGTGGCAACCTCTATGTCCTCTACTGCAATATGTCCTTGAGTGTTTCTAGTGGTGAATTTTTCTAATAGAGTTTTATGAGGTCTTGAAGAAAATGGATTGATGAATTCGTTTGGGTTCGACATGTTTTCTCTCTCTCTTCTCTTAGACCTAGTTTCAACCATGTAAGACAAGCTCAATATGTGGGAAATGCAAGACTATATCTACGAACAGTATGACCCTAGTCTATTTTTTTGGGATTTTCGTATGCAAAATAAGGAATGTCCTAGGATGACACTAGTCTAGACTCTAAAGATGCAAAGTCTAAGCAAGACCCCAAAGTGATCAATTCTATAAAACCAAGATGAAGGGACCAACTGCCTAAAGTCAAACCAAGTTGTCAATTTAGTTAAGTCAAGGAACCAATGTAGGACGAGGATCAAAGACAAGTTGAGTTTCCTAACTAGACTGATGAGCTAGGAGGACTCCCTGTAGGACAAAGTATAAGATGATAAGACTAGGTTCAATGACAAATTTTGTTGACACTATGACTTTTCTAGAGTATAGATGGTGGACTACTCCTAAAGTTTGTAAAAGTGACCTTTCTAGAAGTCTAATACAAGGTAATATGTACCCTAAGATGAAGCTAAACTCTAAATGAAGACAACTATGGTAATGACTAAATGACCCTAAAGGATGCAAAATTAAGCAAATCATTTCAGGTTTCTGTTTCAAAGACTATTTGTGTGAAGACAACTGAAACTGGTGTAATCGTGTTGACTAGACAGTGACTGTGAATTCTGGTTTTCTGATAATTAGACAGATGAGTTGTAGGATCTAACATATGCGGTTCAAGTTAACAGTTGTGGTTTTCTAGTAATCAATTGCATTTCTCTGGTAAAGTTTGGTTTGACCCTGATAGATGTGGTTATCCTTTTAAAAGATGCGACTCGTACTGACAGTTACGACTCAGAATATAATGCATGTGGTTTTTTACAAAGCAATTATGAGCTAAACTGGCAGATGCAACTCTAAACCTGACAGATGCGACTCAAGACTAAATAGATGCGACTTGAAATAACAGTTGTGACTCAGAGTTTAACAGATGCGACTCAAGATTTAATAGATGCGACTCTAAAAATCAATTGCGAGTTTCTGGTGAACAGTTGCGACTCTCTGTGAATTTTTAGTGACATGAATTTTAAACTGACTCCATTTTCTGTGATCAAATTCTGACAATCAAAGACAATCATAAGACAAAGTGTTTTCAGTTTTGATTTTGGACTCAAAGAATGTTTAAATTGATAATAGACAAGCACATCCTAATAGGCCAAAGGCCTAGGGTTTGTATACTTGGTATAGCCCACCGAAATACCCTAGATTGGTGATGAACACCTTTCCTTCTCGAGAGCGGATAGCTTAGAAATTTGGTGGCTTTGGCTCCCCTCCACGACTCATTAACGTCTTTCGAGCACACCAATTTTGAATTCTTTGGGAAATGACCTCCCAAGAACTACTATCTCTACTCAAGGGGATCATTAGTGAGTAATCTTCGGGCATGATACTGTACCCTACACTATACCAAGCAATGGCCACAAATAGGTTGGTCTCTAAAACAAAAGGTATTTAGTACGGGCATTCCATTCATGGGGTGTGATCCATACAACATGAGTCCCCTTTTGGATCCATCTCATCGGAACCACACTCATGATTCTTGGGGTTTCCCCAAGAACGCACTTTTATATACCGACTAGAAGTCCCTCGGGTTCAGGGTGCTACCAGTCTGAGTCATCCTGGGGTGAGTATTTTTTCCCACCAGAACAGGCCCAAGTTCTAGAGTTGGTAACTATTTCTCTTACACCCAAGATCGCATGAATGCGCAAGGGGAGAGGATACTTGGATGTACCAAGTTGTAAGGGTAACCAGACTTGTGCTTTCGCACCAAACATAGTAGATACTTGTTAATTTTTAACAAAATGAAAGATTTGCTACACTACCAAACAATTTGTTTCAAAATTAACTAAGGTCTTCGACAAGCATCCTACAGAAAAACTCATTAGTAATTTTCAATATTGTCTTCATCAATCGTCCTGCAAAATTTTGTTAACTCCAAATGGCCACACGCTGAAAATCATATATCAGTAACACAAAAATCAATTAAAAATTTCAGATTTTCAAAAATAGAAATAAAGTTTTACCAGTCAATTGCGTCTCTGTGTTACCAGTTAGATGCGTCATTTCTTCTTCAATTGCGGCTCAGGAATTCAATTGCGGTTCAAGAAAATACAGATGCGTCGTTTCCTCTGTCAAATGCGGTTCGTGAAATCAATTGCAGTTAAAGAAACTTCAGATGCGTCGTTTCGTACGAAAAACCTACAAAAACCAAAAATAAAAGATCTATGGATCCGCAAAGATGGTATCTTCATGTCGGGTTCACCAATGTAACATCCAAGAAAGTGTTGCACAATAGAAAACAAGATATTAGAAGCAAACAATGCAATATTAAAATCTAAAAATGCAAATCTAAATGTTAAGCAACAAAGAACATAGGAAAGTCAGAAACTGAAACAATCTCACCAATTTCGAACGTATTTCCATGATTCATCTCGATTGCCCTTCTCCATTTTGCTTGTGTAGTATAATTGCCCTCATATTTTTAGTAAATTCGTGCAAGTATAGCTTAAGATAGTGATTAGCAAAATATCGAAGATTCAAGAAAAAGTGCTCTCAAGAGTCATAAGATTTCGCGAGAGATTGGAATGAAGAATGACAAATCAATTTATAGAAAATTGATTATTCGAATGATAGGTCAAGATTGAAAGATCAACGGACGGTTGAGATCGATAGATTAGACATGCATTCTTATAACTGTTAGTAGTGACATGAGTGATACAAACTAGAAATACGATTAAAGATTAAATGAATGATTTAATCTTCAGTTCGACATTCGAAAACATAAGAAATATCTTTGCATGACAAAGATGAAGATTGATTATAACGACTCTTGTTCGAATGCATGCACGAGGTTTAATTAATTAAATAAGAATATTTAATTAATCCGCATGTACATGCAAATAAGTTAGAACTGGAGGATTGAATGATTTGACGAAGAGATTACTCGAGAATGCCACTCAGACATTAAATCAAGAGTTAACTGAGCGATTAAAATAGAGGGTGCACTCAATCATGATGATAATACCCAATCTTACCACATATTTATACTATATAGTGTAAATAAGTAGTCCAAATGTAAATAAAGAAGATATTTATACAATCCAAGAAAATAAGTTAAAATGTATTTAATAAAAAATTATATATCAATTTGTTTTTCTTTTTTAGATGTGTAACATCCAAGAAAGTGTTGCACAATAGAAAACAAGATATTAGAAGCAAACAATGCAATATTAAAATCTAAAAATGCAAATCTAGATGTTAAGCAACAAAGAACATAGGAAAGTCAGAAACGTAAACAAAACTAAAACAATCTCACCAATTTCAAATGTATTTCCATGATTCATCTCGATTGCCCTTCTCCATTTTGCTTGTGTAGTATAATTGCCCTCAGATTTTTAGTAAATTCGTGCAAGTATAGCATAAGATAGTGATTAGAAAAATATCGAAGATTCAAGACAAAGTGCTCTCAAGAGTCACAAGATTTCGCGAGAGATTGGAATGAAGAATGACAAATCAATTTATAGAAAATTGATTATTCGAATGACAGGTCAAGATTGAAAGATCAACGGATGGTTGAGATCGATAGATTAGACATGCATTAAGATAACTGTTAGTAGTGACATGAGTGATACAAACTAGAAATAGGATTAAAGATTAAATGAATGATTTAATCTTCAGTTTGACATTCAAAAACATAAGAAATATCTTTGCATGACAAAGATGAAGATTGATTATAACGACTCTTGTTCGAATGCACGCACGAGGTTTAATTAATTAAATAAGAATATTTAATTAATCTGCATGTACACGCAAATAAGTTAGAACTAGAGGATTGAATGATTTGACGAAGAGATTACTTGAGAACGCCACTCAGACATTAAATCAAGAGTTAACTGAGTGATTAAAATAGATGTCGAGTCGAGTAAAAGTGAATACTTAGATAACTCACATAATTATCTAAAATATAAAGGAATGCGTTAAAATAGAATTAATGAATTAAATAATTCATTTAATTCAAGACTCGATATTCAAAGAATAATTAAATAAATAAGATTTATTTAATTAAATGATGAAGGGATTTAAATGAATAATTAAATAAAGAATTTATTTAATTATAGTTGAAATATGATAAAGAGTAAATTAAATAAGAATTTATTTAATTTTGACAAGAAGGATAAAGTTAATTAGTAACATAATTAAATAAAAAGTGTTTATTTAATTAATAAGATAGAATAAAGAAAAGGGTGAATTAATTAAATAATTAAGATTATTTAATTAATAGAAGAAATAAAAGAAGATGAATTAATTAAATAATTGGCATTATTTAATCATGACCGTGAAGAATAGAATATGGAAGGTGCTGGCCTAAAACTAGATTTCGGTGTCTACAAGATGAATTAAGAGTATGATTTAAAATATTTTAATTCAAATAACATAAATGATAAATTGAAGTGGGAAAACTTGAATATTATTATAAAATTTTGAGGTTTCATATTTATATGTGTGAGATTGATCTAATATTTCAGAAAATGAATGTTAAAATATCATGAAAAAAATAGGCATAGAATGAATGTAGAAGTAAAATTATATTTGCATATATTAATAAAATAAGATCTAATAAACAAAAAAAATATGCAATTAAAAATAAAGGAAAAATAATTCAACCCAAATTTAGATAAGAGAGATAATTAGATTATATGATAACTTTAAGGCTAGGGTAGGGTTTGATTAGGATTAGTGTTCGATTAGGGTTATGATTAGAGTTATGAATCTACAATTAGGGTTCAATTAGGGTTCAATTAATGTTCACTTAGGGTTTCTTTCTTGGGGGAATTTTATTGAATGGTAAGTGTATTTTATAAAATTAATATGTCAAGAATTAATTTTATATAATACTACATGTGATTTTTCATATGGTATTAAATTGTAGATTAAAATTGATAATAGATTTCCTTCCTTATTTTTCATTGTAAGCTACCATAATATATGGCATTAAAATCCTATTCATATTTTGAGCTTTTCTAAACTATACAACACGACATCCAACAAAAAAAAAATTATGCATTTTTTCCAAGCACAAATCCTTAGAATTCTTAATGTGTTACTTAGGTTAATTCTTTATTGCAATAAATAAATACACATTAATATATATATTATGGATTTGAGGGAAAATATTAAAATATTTATATACATAGAAAAATTTAAATGCAAGGGATTCAAGTACATTCTTTTTCTTTTGTTAATGTTGATGAAGATACAAATCTTGGTGAAGTGCCAAATTTGATGACATGATATAAAAAAATGAAATATCTTTGCTCTATGTGGCACTTGAAATTTTGTACAAAACTATAACTAACTCTACGTCAAATTTGTGACTTTGGACCTATTTTGCATCAATAAATATGAGATTTGACACATGCCTCCTAATCTAGCATACAATATGTACTTAAATGCTCAAAATAGTTTGGAGTAGTGTTGAGATTGGTGGATCTTTGGGAAGGTCCAATGCTTCACCTTTGTATCTCTCCCTATAGATAGAGTTAGATATGAATATAGAATGAGAGAGGAAAATGGATAAAAATAGATAGAGATATAGAGAGAGATAGAGGGATAAATAAATATATAGAGAGATAGGGAGATAGAGGGGGGATATATATAGAGAGAGAGAGAGATGGAAAGATAGAGATATAAGGAGATATAGAGAGAGGGGAGAGAAAGAGAGAGAGATAAGTAGAGAAAGAAAAATATAGATTGAGAGGGAGATAGAAATAGGGGGAGATAGAGAGAGAGAAAGAGAGAGGGAGAGATAGATAAATGGGAAGAGAAAGACAGATATAGAGATATATGGGAAGATAAAGGGACAAATAGGTTGAGATATGAAGATTGATAAGGGTATAGGGAGGGAGAAAGAGAGGGAGAGATGGGGAGAGATAGAGAGATGGAGGGAGAAAGGGAGATAGATATGTAGAGGAGGGAGAGATAGAAGATGGGGAAGAGGGAGATATATGTAGAGAGGGGGAGAGAGGGAGAGTGAGAGGGGGAGGCTAATATAGAGAGATAGATAGAGATAGGAAAAGAGATAGGGAGATAGATGCATAGGGAGATATATGTATAGAAGTATATGAATAGAAAGAGATAGATAGATAGATAAGAGAGGGAGATTGAGTAGTATATGGATAGAAAGAGCTAGAGAGATGAGTGAGAGGGAAATCGAGCAAGAAATAAAGATAAAGATAGAGTAGAAGAGATGGAGTGAGGAAGATAGAGAGAGAGACATTTCTAGTGATAGGAAGTGAGATGGATGGGTAGAGAGAGGGAGACATTTCTACAGATGGAGAGGGAGGGAGGAATATAGAGGTAGAGATGAATATAGAGTGAGAGAGGAAGAGTGAGACAAATTAATAGAGGTAGAGATGAATATAGAATGAGAGAGGAAGAGGGAGAAAAATCAATAGAGATATAGAGAGAGAGATAAGTAGAGAAAGACAAATAGAAATGGAGAGGGAGAGGGAGATAGAAATAATGGAAGAGAGAGGGGGGGGAGATAAATGGGAAGATAAAGACATAGATATAGAGATATATGGGAAGAGAAAGGGACAAAGAGGTTGACATATGAAGATAGATAGGGGTATAGGGAGAGATCTCAGATGGGAAGAGATAGAGAGAGGGAGGGAGAAAGGGAGAGAGATAGGTAGAGGAGGGAGATAGAATATGAGGAAGAGAGAGACATAAAGTTAAGATGTGTCAATATTTAAGAATCCAAGTGTTTATTCTAAAATTCTTGCAAACATTGTTAAATTTTCAGTTATGTTCAAGTATAATTTTTAGATCAAAAAATGACCTTTCAGTTGGCACAAAATTATAGGTGACATAAAGTTTTCGACCAGATTGATGAGCATATATCCAATATTTCAATACAATTTTATATCCTACCTATAGCAATCTATATTTATTCACATATTCCACCCAAAATCAATCTCTCCAAGTGAGGTGTAGGCAAGCATATATGCAATATGTGATGTTTCTACTAGATGATACTTACAATGATCTCCACCAAGCATGCTTGTAAACTCATGACAATGATGTAAAATATTTTCTTGCATGACGATATTGTTAGCTACATTTTCCTTAATGACATCTTTAGCTACTTTAAATTAGAATTTAGAATCACCATCCAAGGTTGGGATATGATACATGAAGAGATCCTACTTTTCTTCTAGTTTTTGTCTTCATTTTCCTCCACAAGCATGTTTTCCCAAGAGGAAACCAAGGAAGCCTTGATGGTGTCAGGATTATCATAAGTTTATCCATAACCATCTTCAATCTTGATATTATGTTTCTTTTCCTTCTAATTTTGCATGTTAAATGAAAAAACTTAGTTTTACACCTTATTTAAGTCATTTAATCCTTGATTTTTGTCTCTAATATATTTATTTAAAACTATAGACACCATCCAATTGAATTATGATATTCCCCTCTTCTTCTACTAGGATGTAAGAAAAATCATTTGAGAGGTCTTTTTGGATCTTAGCCATTCTACTTTCAAGGAGATCCTTTCTTTGAAAAGGTTTCTAAAGACTTGGATATTCCACTCTTTTAGTTTGAGTTTTATGAATTTTAACTTTATATTGAATATGCACATCTTAGTGCAATGATCAACTATTTGGGTGAGCCAAGAGTCAGTGACAACCATTTCGAAGTTTGAGTTTTCCATCTACACTTTTTCAAACTTGAAAGACACTCTTCTAGGGAATTTGTCCTTGTCTATGAGCCTGTAATCCAAACCAACTTCAAATAGGGTTACAATTAGGGTTCAAATAGCTTTGTTGTTGGGGTTAAGCTTCAATTTGGCTTAAGATTAAATTGATTAAAAATAAACATCTTCAGAAGAAGGATATCTATCAGCGTACTTTACATATATTTTTAAAATATAGGTATGCTAGTGATAATACCCAGTCTTACCACATATTTATACTATATATTGTAAATAAACAGTCCAAATGTAAATAAAGAAAAAAACAATGTTGATAAAAAATGGACCCATACTTGAACACATGAGAACCTCTAAATGTTATATAAAAAAACATAAATACATTCATGAAGAAGTGAAATGAGTAGTTTTTTTGTTTCAAATAAAATATTACAACTCTCCACTATAAGTATATCATTTAAAAAATAAAATTCTCATTTAATAAACTAAGGCACTCATTGAAACAAGTATTGTTATCATAGTGAAAAAATAGTGTTCTTATGTGTACAAAAATTGGGGTAGCAATGTACAAGCATTGGATAATTTTATATTAATAGTTTTTCCTATCACAAATATAAAAGGTGAGCACAATAAATAACATGTATTTTCCCATTAAATGTGAAGGATTTTCAAAAAGTTTTAGTGTTCAACTATTGGTCCATTTTTGTTCAAGATAAGTTGTATTTTAAATCATTATGTGTTGTTTTTATAACAACAAATAGATTTTTTGTGTTCAACTATTAGTCCATATGTGTTGAATATAAAAGGTAGAGATATCAAAGATTTATGGTTATCAATAAGTATTTTGGTCTCTCTCTCACTCACTCACCCTCTATCTCTTTCTACCTCAATCTCTAAACCCTTAAACCTCTAATTCTCTACCCTTT
>VDFB02000002.1:69334302-69360934 GCA_007258455.2 Sequoia sempervirens
CTCTCTCTCTCTCTCTCTCTCTCTCTCTCTCTTTTCCACCCTCCACCTCCTAATTACTCTTGGGTATATGTGTGCAAAAATCGGATAGCCGATTTAGATTGGATATCCAATTTATAGCACCAAAATATTACATTTTAAAATGTTTTTCAAATTAGATATTAGACATGAATTGGATAACCAAAACAAATTGGATATCCGATTTGTAGTACTTTGACTTGGGCATTGCTATGGAGCAATGTACTGACAGCCAACCCAAACAAAAATTCAACTCAGGATTTTTGTATTTTTTGGTGAGTTCAAAATGCTACTTTTTTCATGTTGCCACTTTTTGGCCCATCATGATCCTACACATACCTAGGTCTAAATGAGGTAGTTGTTATTGCTAAGGTGGATCACTCCTTTCTTCGAAGGCCATACACTTATGATTGGGTCAAGTGTTGTTTTCTTTAGAAAATTCCTATTGTCTTTTTTATAGGTTAATTATCATTTGATTAGATGGGTTATGAAGCACTTATTTCAAACAAATATCTTTATGAAAGAAGTATATTGGCATGAAATTAAATATTATTTGTATTCCAATGTAAAAACTACAAAGAATGGAAATAATTCTTTCAACACATAAACTATTATGTAGTAGTCAATTAAAATGAAAAATCTTACTTTATATTAGTTAGGATACACAACTAAGAAAATGATATAAAGTTACTTATTTATCCTAGAGGAACTAAGTATATAGTATACAAAGAAAACCAACAAACCCACAACTACCCCTATTTTGAAGGAGTTTAATTTTCTCCCCTTCCTAATCTCACTAATATTGTATAATTATTTTAAAGAGATGAAGGGTCATAACACAACTTTATTCAACCTAGTAAATAGCTTGGTTAATGAAACTTGACAAAAGCAACAAAAAAATTGCCACATTTGGTATTTCATGTTGAATGAAGAGTGGTGACAATAATCTACTTATAGTTTAATAAAACACTATTTTTATAAGAAGGCTTGACATTAGAAAGATAAGTGTTACTTATAGTTTAATAAAACACTATTATAGTTTTACCAACATATACTATTGTATGCTTGCATGGCTTCTTAGTTAATATATGGGGAGATAAAGAGAGAGAGATAGAGATATATGGGAAGAGAAAGAGAGATGGAGATATATGGGAAGAGAAAGTAAGAGAGGTGGAGATAGAGAGTCAATGGATAGGGGGATAGGGAGGGAGAGATGGTGAGAGATAGAGAGGGGGAAATAGAGAGGGGGAGGGAGAGAAAAGGATATAGATAGAAAGAGATAGAGAGAGGAGTGAGAGGGAGATAAAAAGAGAAATAGAAATAGAGATATAGAGTAGGAGAGATGGAGGGAGAGATGGAGTGAATGAGAAAGGGGGGAGAGGGAGAAATAGCTCAATAGATAGAGGGGGGAAGAGGTGGGAGTGACATAGATAGTGGGAGATATAGAGATATAGAGAGCGATAAGGAGAGATATATCAATCACCCTCCCTATATCTCTATATATTCATCCTTATCTCTTTATCTCTCTACCCCTCTCTATCTCTTTGTCTCCCTTTCTATTTGTATGTTTGTCTTTATCTCCCTCTCTCTATATATTTTCTTCCCTATATTTATCTTTGTCTCCTTAAGTGTGCAATGGGTACATTGAAGAGGTCTTAAAGGAGAATTATTATATCTTTAATCAAATGGCATGCTACCTTGAGCATAAATCCCCAAGGACAGATGCCATCCTTGGATTTTTGACATGAAACAACCAATAAAAATTTAGTTTCTCTCTCTAGTCATATTAATATATATTACTATTATATTAAATATATATTATATTAATTATATTTTGTATTATATAAAAATATACTTATTATTAATTATTAATTATAATAATTTTATACGTATTTAATAATTTTGTTAAAGAATATAATATATAATTATAATAAGTTGAATAATTATATTATTTATTATGTAAAATATAGCTAATATATACTTAACTATATTGTAGAATATTAAAACCTAGCTAAATGGTGCCAGAATTTTGGACTTAATTAACATACTGTAAAACCTAACATAACGAGGTTGTAGCTCATCAAATTGGAGAAGTGAAAACAAGATCAATACCAGTGCCGAGGAAGAGTTTGGAGTTAAAACAAGGTCAATACTAGTGCTGATGAAGAGTTTGGAGGAGTGAAAACAAGGTCAATATCAGTGTCGAGGAAGAGTTTGGAGGAGTGAAAATAAGGTCAATACCAGTGCCGAGGATGAGGTTGAGGGAACTCATGAAAAACCGACGACCAAGGGGCAATGAGTACTATAAGTTTGGCTCCCCCATTCTCTTTAACCTTCAATTTTCATACCTAGTTTCCAAAGATCTTCTCATACATTGGAACACCCATTCTCGTAAAATGGTATAAGATAAGACAGAAAAAATTAAATAGCTTAGTCTTTCACATTTTTATCCACTAGCCTTAGGTCTTGGAAAAATTCCCACAATCTACCCACATCTTGGTTGAGGTCTAGGATTTCATCACACATAGCCTTCATCACATGAGTCTGAAGCAATTGTAGACTTGCCCAAGTATATGCTAGGCTAAGGTAGATCTAATGAATGGAAATAGAGGCATACAATTCTTCTTTAATACCTCCACCACAAACATATGCAAGGTGTTGGTTGTTTTTACAGTAAGCAGGTTGATCTTCTAATCTACCTATGGAATTGCCAATTCCAATAAAGGGAAGCTCTTAGGACCTAGACCAACTAACGAGGATTTGAAAGAATTCCTACACTTTGGGCTTTGAAAGACCTGGGAGGCTGATCCCTTAATGCCTTTACAACCTCTGCACCATCATCATAAACAACATTAACAAAAAAAGATAATCTCATTTAATAGCTCAACATAATAGGATAATATCGAATAGAATTGGTTGTTTATCAATAATATCAACTATTAGGAGCATGAGATAACTACAACATTTCATAGTAGAAGATAGTCATTAATTGCAAGCTCTAGGTAAAGTCAAACAAATACTAAACCATAAAAATAAGTACAACTTAGATCAGTGCCATATATCCATTGGAGGAGTCAAATTTATAAGCATCTAAGGGTTTATGACAGATTTAACACATAACATACAAGATCCTTGATAACATTGCTTTACAATCTCATCAATATGTATTCTAACCCAATACTACTTATAAAGTCCTTATACATAACATATCCACCTACAATCCCATTCAAGCATTTTAATTAATTCCTTGAATTAAACCTAAAACAAGAATCATACACACCACAACAGTGAGATGAACGAAACAACCCTTGATCATTTTATTCAAAATTCAGATATGCTTGTACAATGGAGAGACATGAGTTTGAATTAATCATATCAATTCAAATGTCAGTACTATCATAAAACATCAAATCCCCATGGATTCAAAACCTACTACAGAATGATTCAAAACCTAAATTGCATTTTCCCTAAAACCATCAGACTTTACAATTTTCTCTGCAACTTCATCTAGACTCGACCAAAAATATCTAACTTGCTAACCTGTACTTCTAGCTTTGAAATCTTTCTTATAGAAAAATAATGAGAAAACAAGCATTGGGCCAAAAAGCACATGTGTCACCAGCTAATTGGACCACCTTGTAATATTCCAAAAAATTGTTACAACAACAATCTCCCCAGAGAATCTTCTTGTTCATTGTGTCCGTTGAGAATGGTTGATGCATCAACAAAAAACTTCAAGAATTTCGCACCTAGACTGTCACCAAAAAACAAAATTGGAATCTATTGTAACTACAACAACTAATTTGTCAACCATTAGCAGCCTACTCCTTTTCACTCTTCCTTAGTTAAATATACATTTACCCATTTCTAGTACTCTTCATCAGTTGGCCAATCAAAATTGATCACCTTATTCACCTTGACACTATAAGGTTTGTACTTAACTACCACTTGATTTGCTTCTCTTTGAAAAGACTCCAAGAATGAGCTAGTGCTAATGATTTTGTCCATACAACTCACCAAAAAATCATAATCTGAGTTACCCTGTTTTTGAGGGTTTTGTAGTCCAAACATGATATAAAGGGGCTCTTACACTTTTTGTGATTACTGTAGCTTGTGTAAGAGGACCCATGGATACTGTTGTAATTGTAGGATGCATGAATAGGGTGTAGGATGAGAAATAAAGAAGGTATAGTTGTTGTCCTCAATAGTTTGTGAAGAAAAGCATGTGAAATGAGAGGTTCCCTGGTTTCAACAAAACATGTATGGAAGATCTGATTTTATGAATTTTATCCATGTGTAGACCCTAATGGGTTTTTGGAAGACCTATAAATGATATATTACACACACACACAGATATATATATATATATATATATATATGTATGTATGTATGTATGTATGTATGTATGTATGTATGTATGTTTATGTATTTTTAAATGTAAATGTAAATGCAATTACTGGATGCTCTCCTAGAACAATAAATGCAACATATCATTAAAGAAATCTATATCTATGTATATAAATGTGTATTTCTAAATGCAAGTGTAAATGCAAAGAGCATATGGTTTTGTAGTGTTATAGATACAACATATCCATAAATTAATGTAATTGAAATTCTAAAGTCTTCAACACATATAATATGAAATTGATCAAACTATTAAACTACATGAGAAATAAATGAAAATAGTAAATGCATATGTATGTGTATTTGTAAATGTAAGTGTAAAATAAATAAGAATAATGAAAATTATAAAAGAATACAAGGAAAGGTCTCCTCCCTTCTTGGTAGTGATAACCTCCTCCACACACAACCCTTAAAAATTATGAATAGAGGAATGTAATCTTTGAAGAACTCAAAGTTGATTCTCTCCTACCTGATGCAATTAGTTATTTTATCCTTACAAACATTTATAGTGATTACTAGAGGCACATAGACCAATTCTTCATAATAGAAGAATTTGATCATACTTTTCCAATGATGGCATTATGAGAAAACCTTAGGTTAAATGAATAATTCCTTGCTAATTTCTTTAAATCATGTCCAACCGTATAAGGGAATACCACTGCTATGTGTACCTAGATACCATGGAGAAAGGCTAGTCTTTGGGCTCTTTCATCAATCATGTCCTACCTTAAAACATACCAAAATCTCCTAGAAATTAGACATAGGAAGATTTACTATGACTTAAAAAAAAATTTATTGCCAAAGTGTAAACTTATGATGACTTAACCAAGCCTAGTACACACTCCCTCCTCGTTAACCACTTAGACATATGAAAATTAAATGTAAATTTTCTGCTATTTTTAGTCATGTAGGTGTCCAATAAACCACTTGGTGGTATTTCCCTTCAAGTTTATTTACTTGAATGAAGAGAAAAAGTTCTTTGATTACAATTAGAGAATACATTTGAGGCCTTGGTTGTGTAACTGGTGGACCATAGTCACATTTAACACTTGTTACAAATTTTTGGAGTTAAAACATTAAGTGGATTTGATTTGTGATGGACACATTTGGATGGTAGTGACAATAGCTTGCAATCTATCAAGACTTGATTACCTTATAACCTGTGAAATTGTAGCGATGAAATAATAGATTAATCATAATGTCACTTGGGGATCAAATCACCATGAAAGAACTTCATCCAACATCCTTATGAGTGCAAGTACCACCAAATAGGTATTTGTCAATTTTTTCTTCCTCAAGCGAGGGAAATTCAGGAAGAGAAGAGGAAAGCGAGACATGTAAACACATGAAATTTTTTCTTGTTGAAGGGGGGTCATGTTCTTATGATGATGAGAGCATAGGAAATGTCGAGGTGTCCTTGAGGTACAAACATCTATGAAAACAATGGGTACCCAAGGAACTTCCTCCAATAAACACATATTTTTGTGTCAATGAGAGGATATATCGCATAGCACCATCATCATTGCATGGTTGAGGCCTATTTTGCATGGACGGCATAAAGGTCTATTATGAGAAAGTTACTAAATTGATGGAGTATGTCAGACCCTGTTACAATTATAAAGATTGGATGCAACTGGTTCGATATACATGAATTATACGTAGGTATGAACTATCAACAAATTATATATAACTAAAAGGTAAGGATCAAAATAAAGGAGTGGCTATGTACATTGACGAAAGGCCAAAAGCATTAGGGAATATTGCAGGGTTTATAAATGTGCGAACCCAAGCCTAAGTACCTGCAAAACAACATGATTAAACAAGTTAAACAAGGAAATGCAAGCCTAAACATGGATTCCCCATGAGATTCATTAAAATAGCTCAAATTAGGAAGAAAATGATGAAAAAAACAATGAAATCATAAAAACAAGATTGAATCCTAATTAAGCAAGCAAACTCTTAATCCCATGGGGGAATTGGTGCCAATTTGATGTGAAAATTGGCCCTTTCCCAATCCCTAAGATGCAAGTTTGATGATTGTTGAAGAGTGTTGATCCACTTTGATGATGAAGGTGAGAGCTCCAAGCCAAAAATCTACAATAACCTAGCTAAGAACTCAAATGATGGATGAAAATGGCTAAGTATTTTAGCATGGTAACCTTGCTTGGAATGTGGATGATGAAATGAGGAGAGGAGCTCTTCATTTATAGGATTTCAAGATGGATGAAAGCCCAAATTTGAGCAATGTGGGACTAACTTTCATCCAATGATATGATGCCACTTGTCAAGCTATGAATGGATGATGGTTGTGCAAGATTTGGGGTTTGTGCCAATAAATGCCAATATTTGAATTTCAAATTTGTTGAAATGTCATGTAAGAGGGAAGGGAAAATGAAATAAATGCCCCTTGGCTCAAGGCAAAGGACATGTAAGATGAATTTATTGCCTTGTTGGATGTACATGTTGACTTGGAATTTTTGAATTCAAATTGAGAGAATATTCCAAAAGATGCCATGTGAGGGAAAAAAGGGATTTAATAAATGAATTAAATCTATTTTCATGTGCAACTTGCATTATCTAAAGGATGTGACATGAGATTAGATTAAATTAATCAAAGGTCAATTAATTTAACAGGAGATTTGATGATGTGACTTATTTGACTTAGATTTACGGATTTATTTAAATCAGAAGAATGTGACAAGAGACTAATTAAATAAAGATTTCGATTTATTTAATTAAAAGGGATGATGTTAGATTAAATCAAATAAGGTTTTAATTTATTTAATTTAATAGATGGACTTTAGAGATTTAATCAAATAAATTGATTATTTAATTAAGTAGGGATAATTAGATCAGATGGAATGATTTAATTAACAAGAGAAAGTGACTTAATTAGATAAAATGATTTATTTAATTAAGAGATGAATATTGATGAATTTAATCAGATAGGGGAATTTGATTAAATGGTTAGACAGAGGGATGATTTAGGAAGAAACGATGTTAGTAAGTCAGGATCAGATGCATGATATCAATCAGTATATTTTTTATGTCTACATTTTTCCCCTCTTTGAAGCAATGTATTTGTTGCGTTGGTTCAAAGAATAACCGATCTCAATCAAAGCCAAAAAAGTTTAAATATTCAAAAAGCTTGCCCCATTGCTGCATGGTGAGAGAAAACATGCCATTATGATGCCCCCTCGAGAGATCGGATGAAAATTTCAATTTCTTGGGTGATCTCGTGAAAAAGGTGACAAAGCGCCTGACAGGTCTAAAAGGGGTCCGGGGGGCTAAAAATGTGTCTAAACGCAATAAAACAATGAAAAACAAGCTTCAAATGGACAAAACCAGGTTTGGGGGTCCAAAACCCTAGCAGGATAGCCCCAAAGGGTCAAAAAACCCTAATTTTTAGGCTTAAAAGGGGCCTGAGGGGTCACTTTCAAGTCATTTTCACACACCTCCGCCAGCAAACCTCGAGATTCGAGCTCTGACCTCCTGACGATATGGCACAACGACAACTTCCTCTGCACATTTCTGACCGAGTTCAGACCTACCAGTGGCCACCTGCCCTCGGTGCCCCGGTATGTGATCCTAATTGACACTTCATTTTTTTATTTTAGTGCATTTATTACTTGTTTTAGGATGAGCTCGCTTCTAGTGGGGCTATTATAGTGCCACTCGGTGTTTAAAGTGCACCACTTTTTCCTTCTTTGCGCCACAGTGATGCAATTTGGAGTTTAAAAACTTCATCGCTCGGCTCGGGCTCAGCTCGGACTTGCGGGTCAGTTTTGGAAAACTGCGCCGCAGCGGCGCCCTTTTCAAGCAAATTGTGATGCTGAGGGTTAAATTACGCTGCGGCGGATCTTTTTGGCAAAATTTTGAGTCCAGCGTCGGAGTTTGAGAAAACTCAAATTGTGACACCTTCACAAACTACACCGATGTATGTAAGTTTGGAGCATTAGGTCAAGAATTTTACAAAAAAAATAACATGTCGACTTTGCGTGATGCAGGACGGGCCTAGGGAGCTTTACTCACAGGAGCACTGGTCATGGGAGCTGGCAAGCATTTTACGAGATCTTAGCGACAGATACCAAGACCGACTAAGAGTCGTAGAACTATGGCATATCGCGTACACAGCGCCCGTGCGCACACACCTCGGGATGTTGTCAGTGCTGGCAGAGTGGTGGCACAGTGAGACGTCATCATTTCATCTTCCCACTGGTGAGGCCACCATCACATTGGAGGAAGTCTGGCAGATACTGCAATTTCCCATTCATGGTCACTGAGTGATTTATGATATGGAGGAGGGACGCGATTGCTGCACCCGAGTCCTCACCATGAGTGATATTATTTACTGTGAGGGACAGATTGAGCTGGAGAGGTACAGAGTCATAGCACCTCCCTTCTGTTGGGCCATTGTAGTGATCATTTCTAGTTTGGTTGCCCCAGACCGATGAGGGCGGTATTTAAATCCTGGGTGGGGATATTGCTGGGAGAGGATGGTACGGGATAGGCTAGTTCGGTTTGCATGGGGGCCTGTACTTTTGGCTTCACTTTACAGAGATTTGCATGAGTATGCATACGCAGATGGCAAAGAACTGGGAGCTGGAGTGACTCTTCTGCATGTTTGGGCATGGGAGCACATTTTTGTGCTGCATCCATGAGTTGTTCTAGTTTGGATGGGGGCAGAGGATGCCCAGGTGGCACGATACAGAGGTGGTGTGTCCTTCACACACACTGGACAGTACAGGATCCCCTACTAGAGGCGGGTCATAGATGAGATGGTTGTGTTCATTTAGAGACCCTACCTCAGTCAGCCTAGATGGGCTGATGATGTAGCACAGCTCTTCTACTGCCAACAGGATAGATACATGCAAGGCCAAGAGCACACCATGATAGAGAGATACATGCCCAAGCATGTACAGTGTCAATTTGGGGAGCCGCAGGATCGGCCGGATGATGACTATGTGGCCATCTTTGCATGTATCATGACATAGTATTCCTATAGCGGAGGTAGTTGACAGCTTTCGAGGGTTAGTGGCCTGACCATGGGCCTATGATCAGGGATTGGTAGATCTGGGCACCACACAGGCATACAGGGATTGGTTTAGATCTCCTCCATGGTTGACTGTTCTAGGTGAGGACCTAGAGGCATATAGGGTCAGAGGCAAGAGAGGATGAGGATGAGGGCGAGGACCGAGGATTGAGGTCCGACGGGAGCCCCCAGTTCCACCAGGTCAGGAGGATGTCCCCATGCAGGACCAACAGCAAGATCCACCAGTCCCACCACCACGAGTTGAGGGTGAGGGTGGGGTTCATGCACAGCCACGGGAACAGCCAACAGGATAGGTAGACGCATGAGATGCCTTGATTTTGCAGTTACAGGCACAGGTACAGATAGTGATGGCTGAGAGGGATCAGGCACAGGCTGAAAGAGATCAGCTCAGAGCAGAGAGAGATCAAGTTGTGCAGTAGAGACAGGCTACAAAGCTACAGGCAGCGATAGAGCTAGGTCGTAGGCAGCAGATTGAGAGTATGACAACCACCTCGTCCTCATAGGGTACAGTGTCGGTCTGATCCTACAGGGAGGAAATTCGAGAGATAGAGTACTATCGTCGAGCCTACTACGACCATGTAACTAGAGCAGACTGGGTCCCTAATTACTTAGAGCGGGCCAGCCAGAGACCACCAAAGGGTCATGGTGACAGGGGTGAGGGCAGCATCCACGGAGATTGGGCTTGACCTAGATTTTATGATGTACCCTTTTGTGCCTTGCAGGCTCATTTTTGATAGCCGGATGAGCATTTTGTATTGATTGACATACTTGTACAGTGATCCAATTATTTATTCTCTTTTACTATGACAGTTGATGATATGATATATGAGACGATTTTGATGAGATGTACTGTGTACTTTTATTTATGCATAGGTAGTTTATTTCTATATGTTTTGCAATTATGTTATCTATATGATGATTTATTTTATGCAAATGTGATATGTGAAATGATTATGCAATGATGTATGGAAAATGCTTATATATGAGATGATTTTATGGATGCGATGTGATGTGATGGTCATGATATGATGCTAATGGTGTTAATGCTTAATGAAATGATTTTATGGGATGCCCTATAGAATAATAAATTTTATTATCCTAAATGATGATGTATGTGATGCAATGTTAATGCAAGGTGATAAGCCTAATGAATTAAATGTTTATATGCCTATTGTTTATTATTATAATGATTTATGGAATGTCTTTATAGATGCTATGCGATGATTTAGATGATAAAAATGGTTATGAATGCTATGTGATGCAATGCAATGGGTGAAATGTGATGACATGTATGCACCTATCTATGAATTTTTTTTTTATGATAACCTATTTATATGATGATTGAAATGAGATGCGTGTGTTTCCTATATGATATGTTTATGCAATGCACATGATTTCTATATGATATGCAATGTGCCAATGATTTGTGGATGTAGGAGCGATGATGATAATGGTGATGATGGTTAACTATCATAGTACCCTTGTTAGCGTGATTAGTAAGAAGAGAAGAAGTCATTTCAACAACACACGAGATGACACAAATGCAGATGATGATGATGATGATGATAATGATTACTTGCCAGGGAATTGGGATTTTCAAAGGGCCGAATTTCCTTATGTTTGATAACACACGTGGTACGATGCATCAAGGTATAGACAACCAGGATGGTGTTGTACTTAGTGTGATGGACTTTGACTTGACAATCAAATAGGAGTATTCTTGTTCACACCTGACATACAGAAACCTTGCTAGGATGTACTTCAGAAGCTTCAGACATCTCAGACCAAAACACGGAAAGGTAAACCTATCCCTGTAATAGTCAACAAGTTGCCATAGACCTCTTCCCTACATACCTATCAAAGCAAGTATTCGCCAAGGTTATTTTACAAGAACGTCCAACAAGCACAGCAGACAAAAGACAATGATCACTGCCCCATTCCTATTTCTCTAAATCCTTTGTTTTGGGATATCATCAAGATGTCCTTGGAATAAGCGCAAAATAAGATAAGTCAAAAAGACCAAGTAAACAAACAAACTGATGCTCTTCAATACCACTAACGAGAAAAGGATGTGTTTTTTGAGATGGTAAGCGAAACTTATTGCCAAAAGATAATGCCCACTGTAGGAAGGATTCATCCTAGGACATGTTAGTGGATGGTGGCACGTCATTTAATTTATAAAGGATGATTGATATGGGACAAATTCAGGTGATGTGTTATTGATATGAAGAGATGACCAGTTTGCTTACTGAATTAGACTTAAGACTTGGCATTTTGAGTTCTACTTGCAATCTGCTAGACTTGTTTCCAATTATTTTACCAAAGGTTGATGAAGACAAATAGTTTATTATGAATGATGTTCATTGCGGGTGCAAGTGAGATGAGGCGGATGGGTTTTTTTCAAATATTTGGATTTTTTGATGTTTTGCAATGTTTTGAGGCTATTTTTGGTATTTTTGGATATTTTGAATGTTTTGATTTTTGATTTTTTAATGTTTTTAGGATTTCTTTAGATTTTGACCAAGAAACCAACCTAAAGACCTATCCTAGGGGTCTCAAGGGCTAATCATCAGATGAGCCTTTCCTACATTATACACGCAGAGACCACGTGGTTCGACTGACGATTTGACCGATTTACAAATGAAGATATACATGATGAAATGTCAGTTTATTATGACGGACTCCTATAGGACTGACCTAAATGTCTCGGGGGATGATCAAAGATCAACCTTGCCTATGTTCAAGCTCAAAGATGACATAGTTTGACAAGATGACCTTGTTTTTGGCTTTTTGAATAACTTTTTGACCTTTTTTTGGATTTTGATATGTTTTGAATGTTTTTGGATTTTTTGATGTTTTGATGTTTTTGGATTTTCTTATGTGGGGATTTTAAGACCATACACGAATCCGATATGATGAGAACGTTCCCCCAGCATGATGCAATAGGCTACTTCGATAAAGGCAGGACAAACTGACCTTGAGAATGGGCTGAGTACTAGGAGGGATCATGATATGAACACAGGACCAAGCTATGGTGCATATGCGAATGGATGAGTGATGGATGGAGGCTTGTGTGTGATGGATGATGGAAGTGAAATGGATGGATTATGTAGATCAAGCCATAAAGATCCTAGTGGATGGATAGTGCTTATTTATACAAGACACCTATTTGCCAGGTTTTCACCAAGGTTCTTGTCCAAAGTGCCACCAAAGTGGTTTTCACTAGAGGACGGTTTTTTTGATCCTTTTCTGATTTTTTTTGGATTTATTATTTTTTTATTTTTTTGTTGTTACCAAGATGCCTGTTTGCCAGGTTTTTGCCAAAGTAACCATTTTTCAGGACATTTTCTAATTTTTTAGACTTTTTGGTTCTATACCTTGAAAGAATTAGGCATAAAACTTTTTGAGATGGGAGCTATTCATGGGCTCCTGCAGAGGTTCCCCTTCAGGTGTTGATAGCTGATATGCCCCTGATTTATAGCTTGTTGTTATGATGAAAGGCCCTAACCAATTGGGTTCAAACTTGCCTTTGTTGCTGGGATTTGGGACATTCTTCTGATTTTCTTTTAAGACCAATTCTCCAACTTGGAAAGTCTTGCTTTTGATCTTCTTGTTGTAGCTTCATTTGAGTTTATTTTGGTAGACCTACAAATGATTCAAAGCATTTATGCATCTCTCATCCAATAGCTCTAGCTTGTCTAATCTTGATACCTGATAGTCCTCATTAGTGATGAGGTTTTGCAATGATATTCTAAGGGATGGGAGCTCAATCTCAATGGGGAGTATAGCTTCTGATCCATAGACCAAGGAGAATGGGGTGGGGCCAGTGAGTGTGTGGATGCTGGTTTGATAAGCCTAGAGGGCGAGATTAAGCTACAAGTGTCAGTCACGACCTGTGTCATTGACTATTTTCTTGAGGATTTTGAGGATGGTTTTATTTGTGGCTTTTGCTTGGCCATTGCCTTGGGGGTAGTACAGGGTGGAGAAGCAATGCTAGATTTTGAATTTCTCGCACAAGTCACGAACCTCCTGGTTCTTGAATGGTGTCCCATTATCTGAGATAACAGCTTGTGGGACACCGTAACGATAGATGAGATAGTTCAGGATGAATTTTGAGATCTGCTTTCCAGTGATATACATCATGGGTATGGCTTCCACCCACTTTGTGAAGTACTCAATTGTAGTTATGATGAATTTATGGCCATTGGATGAGGTGGGTGTGATTTTCCCAATGAGATCGAGTCCCCATTGTGAAAAGGGCCATGGTGTGATAATCGGGTGAAGCTCTTGAGCTGGAGCATGGATGAGGTCTCCATGCTACTAAAATTGTGAACACCTTTTAGCGTGATCATGTGCTTCTCGCTCCATTGTGGGCCAATAATACCCCAACCTCGACAGTTTCTTGGCTATGGTTATTCTGCTCAAGTGTGAGCCACAGATACCGTTATGAATCTTGGTTAGAGCGGTTAATGCCTCCTCAGCATTTAGACAGCGTAGTAAAGTACCCTCTATGCTTCTACGGTATAAGGTATCACCTAGGATGACAAATTTGGATGCCTTTTTAATAAAGGTTCGTTTTAGGCTTGATGGTAGGTCAGCAGGTAAGACTCCTGTTCGAAGATATGTATAGATGTCATGATACCAAGGATCGCTAGGACCAATGATTTCACACACATATTCTGATTATGGTACCTCGAATGTGGGAACAAGAAGTTGATCAATCAAAAATTCATATTTCGGCACATTGTGAGGGATGTCTACTAGAGACCCAATTGTAGCCATAGCGTCAATGGCTCTGTTGTTGGTTCTTGGAATCTGTTCAAATGTTATGTCGATGAAGGATTCCCTTAGAGTCTCCATCAATTTCTTGTATGGGGTTAGCTTGTCATCCTTTTTTTGATATTCTTTATTGACTTGATTTATGATCAACTGAGAGTCTCCATATACCTTGAGAGCTATGATATTCCATTGTACTGCTATCCTGAGACCTATAGTCAAAGCCTCATATTCTGCGATGTTGTTAGTACAAGGAAATGCCAATTTGTATGACTTTGGTATGCAATCCCCTTATGGGGTGATGAAGAAGACCCCAACTCCTGATCCATGTTGGGTGTATGAACCATTGAAATATAGTTTCCAATGGTCAATTACGTTGAGGTTAAAAATGGACTCATCTGGGAATTCTGAAATAAGAGGATTCTCAGAATACATAGGTGCCTCTGCTAGTTGATCTGCAATGACTTGTCCCTTGATAGCTTTACTCTCTACATACTCGATGTCATACTCTGATAATATCATAACCCACTTTGCCATTCTACCTGTGAGCATTGCCTTGGATAGGAGATATTTGAGGGGATCAATTTTTGCAATGAGCTTTATCTTGTGTGCCAGCATGTAATGTCTAAATTTTTGGGATGCAAACACTACGGCGAGGCAAGCTTTCTCGATGAATGAGTAATTTATCTCTTGATTGACCATTGTCCTACTGATATAGTAGATGGCCCTCTCTATTCCATTTTCATCATGTTGAGCAAGAAGAGCTCCAAAGGTTGCTATTGTTGCTGACACATATAAGATCAATGGCTTCTTTGGGATAGGTGGCATTAACACTGGTGGTGTCAGTAGGTATTCCTTAATTTTGTTGAATGCTTCTTCACATTTTGTATCCCATTTGTATGATACCCCCTTATGGAGTAGGTGGGAATATGGGTTATGCTTGTCTGCAAGTTGTGCTATGAACCATCGGATGGATTGAAGTCGACCTTGGAGGCCTCTTAGTTGTTTTAGTGTCTTTTATGCTTCCATCTCGAGGATTGCTTTTACTTTTTCCAGATTCACCTCAAAACCCCTCATGGAGACTATGTATCCTAGCAATTTACCTGATTGTATGCCGAAGACGCACTTTTTGGGATTTAGTTTAATTTTGTATTCCTCCAGTCTGTCAAAGATAGCACTTAAGGTTGCTATATGATCTTTTCTTTTTCTTGATTTGGCTAGGATGTCGTCGACATAGTCTTCAACTTTCTTGTGAATCATTTCATGGAATATTAGTGTCATGGCCCTTTGATAGGTTGCACCTGCATTCTTTAGGCCGAATGGCATCATGTTCCAGCAATAGGTCCCCGATGGACAAGTGAAAGTCATCTTGTGTTGGTCTTCTTTTGCTATCATGATCTGGTTATATCCTGAAAAGCCATCCATTAGTGATAGCATCTCATGCCCTGCCATCATATATACTATCATGTCGATGTTGGGAAGCGGGAAATCATCCTTGGGGCATGCCTTGTTTAAATCTCTAAAGTTTGTACAAATTCTGATGGCTTTGTCAGGTTTTGAAATAGGTACCAAATTTGACACCCATTCTGGATAATTGATTGGTCTGATAAATCCTGCATCCAAAAACTTTTTGAGTTCCATTTTGACCAACATAGCGATTTGAGGATGCATTTTCTAAAGCTTTTGTTTGACCAGTTTTGCCTCTAGATACATTGCTAAATGATGAACTAAAGTTTTTGGATCTAGCCCTGGCATATCAGCATAACTCCATGTGAATTTGATTTGTCTTTCCTTTAGGAATGTTGCTAGGAGTTCTTGCTCTTCTGATAATAGTGATTCTACATAAAATGTGATATGTGGGGTCTCCTCTGTTCCTAGGTTGACTAGGTTACACTTTTCGGCCAAGACTGCTGACTTCTCTTGATGAATAGCTCTTAGGGGAAGATTGAATCCTTCATCCTCAAGTGCCTCAGAGAGGTTTTCACCATTGGATACGTCCTTTCTTTTTACTATTTTCTTGTCAGAGAGTGCCACAGTATGGTTTTCACTCAAGGACTTGGATATGATTCTTAGTTTTTCACTTTTGCGACTAAAGGATTCAATCGTTTCCCCATAATAAGCTTGTGTGTCCAACTCCATTAAGAAGCCTACCTTGTGATCTCCATCTGGAATGTTCTCCCTCAATCCCATGAATTCTTAGAGCACTTCATCATTTTTGAATGTATCAAGAACTGGTGGTCCTCATTAGTCATAGTCGATCAGTTGTGGGTAGACTAAACGAATCTCATGATTTTGACTATCTAGTTCAAAGGATATGGTACTAATCATACATAGGGTGGTATCTTCAAATAGCCTAGGTAGATTGGATAAGGTATCTTCATCATCGCTACTAATATAGGGCTCAGTTATAAAATTATGTGTGTCCCTACCTGTGACTATTGGTGAGTGTACTTGTACTAGTACTGGCTGAGGAGAAACATTAGCGGCTCTAACTGGAGGACTTCGGCCACGTATGGTTATTCTCAGAGTGGCACATCCAAGACCAAGATTTTTTATGGGTCGCATCTCTGGCATGATAGGTATTATGAGGCTGTTGTTATTTTGTCCCAATCTCTGGTTTCTATCATAACCCATTACAAACATCATTTGTAGGCCCCTGCTTCTTTCATCCATTGGTAATTCAGGTGTCGGTCTTTCATCTCGATACATGTGAGATGGATCTGCTTCAATAACCTCATGGCCAAGGTCTCCCCATCTTGTGAATTCCAGATAGTTTTCAGGATAGGTTTGTGATGTAGACGTTTGGTTTTCTTGTGGACATCCCCATGATCTAGGAGATTGAGGTAACTCTCCTATCACAAAAAAATTATTAGGGAGCCTATAACTTCCACAACCGTCCTCCTGGATGATGAGCTTGATGTTGGAGATGGTGGGAATGGCAGGAATGGCAGGTGTCTCTGTCGCAGAAGTGGGTGCGAGGGTGGCAGGGTCGATGTATGGTGTGGATGGGCCCTCATCATTCTTTGGCACTTGGGGGATTTTGTAATATTTGGCTTCAAGATTTTTGCAATATGAAAACAATTCGGGATCTCCATGAATGGTAACCTCTTGTCCATTATGTGTGAATTTCACACATTGGTGGAAGGTTGATGCTATGGATTTCATTGCATGAATCCATGGGTGTCCTAGGAGGATATTGTATGGTAATTCAAGGTCCAAGACCTGACATGTGGTTTTCATAAGTGTTGGCCCTACTTGGATAGGGAGCGTAATTGTGCCCTGAGAAACTCCTTCTTGGTCATCATATGCTCTAATTGTGATCTGCCCTAGCTTTTGTTGATGGAATCTTCTGATATTTTCAACTATTTGATGAGGCTAAGAGAGCAGATATTCAAACCTACACCTCCATCCACCAAGACCCTTTTGATTTTGATTTTGTTTACAATGGCTTCCAAGTGAAGTGCGCGGTTGTGAGATGGTTGGGCGGGGAAATCTTGGTCAGAGAATGTAAGGATATTAGGTGTTAGGATATTTCTAACCATAGCTTGGAATTGGTCCACATCAAGATCTGCGGGGATGGTGGATGAGGCTAATGCTTCCTCAAGGATCTTTTTATAGGCTAATGATATTTTTAACAACTCCATGATGGAGATGTGTGATGGTGTCCTCTTGAGTTGGTCTACAACATTGTAGCTATATGGGACGACTTTTGATGTAGGGACTCTATTTGGTTGGGATGATCCTGCAATGGTGACCTTGCCGCCTCTTGTGGTGACTCCACAATCTTTGACATGGGAACCCTTGATAGTGATGACCATGCAGTCCTCATTTAGGGAGGCTACGATAGATTCATAAACATGATTTACTCTACCTTTCCCTTTATCATTTTTATTCCCTTTGTTCCCATGATTCAACATCGGATTCATGTAGATTTTAAGATCCTAATTCCCAATAGGTGTTTCCACATTTATGATTTTTTTGTCGATGAGATCTTGGATGATGTTCTTGAGTCTAATACAATTGTTTGTGGTGTGGACTTTGATTTGGTGGAACTCACACAGTTGATTTTCGTTGTACCAAGGAGGTTTGACATTAGGCTCTTGGTAATTCTTGAAGGTAGGAGCCTTGATGAGATTTTCATCGATCAACCTTTTCATGATGTCCTCAAGCGGTTCCCCCAAAGTAGTGTATTTTCGTTTAGGATAATTTTTGTGCTAGGATGGTCCTCTTTGGTCATTGAGGTTATTGATGGTTGGGTTGTTGTTGGGTTGATGAGTTTTTTGGCGTTGTGGTTGGATTTGCGGTGTGGGTGTATTTTGGCGTGGACCACTAATGACCACCTTGGCATCGACAACACCATCATTAGTGATGTTCTTGTTTCTTTCCCATGTATGAGGTTTATCATTGTAATTAGATGATGGGCGGTTGTTTTGCGGTTTGTGATATGACGTTGATTTAGTGGGTTGGGTCACAAGGGCTCTTTCGATGCTAAGCGCCTTGGAGATCAATTATTTGTATGTAGTGATACCCTGAACCTTGAGGTGGAATGACAGGTAGCTTTCAAGGTTGGAAATGATTGTGTAGACTTGTTTCTCTTCTAGCATGGTCCACTTGCTCTGATTGGCCTTGGATCACCATCATTGTAGGAATGAAGCAAAAGATTCATTCTTTCATTGTTTTAGAGCATATAGTTCTTCGAGACTGACATCCATTGCGATATACATGCATAGTTTTTAATGAATGCATCTCTGATTTCTTGGAATGTTCTAATGCCTGAGGGTAAGCGAGAGAACCATTCTATAGCGTTGCCTGCCAAGCTTCTAGGAAATAGCCACATTAGATAAGTATCATCGTATGCGACCTCCATGCAATGAACCTGGAATTCCCTGATGTGATCTTCAGGGTTTCCCATCCCTTGATATTTGTCAAATTTAGGGATCTCAAATCCCTTAGGGAATGGTTTCATTTCTAAGCTCCTATCAAATGGATAGGGACACAAGTTGCTTGATGTTTTGGTTGTTCACCCCGACTGAAGGTCGAGCACTTGTTGTGATAACAACTTGAGTTGTGTCATTAAATCAATTTGCAGATCAGGGGGTGGGATGAATGTGTTTTGAGGTGTTGCAATCATGGTTTGGATGGATGGATTGGTTGGTGCATTGTTCAATGGTATCAGTATCTTGTGGTGGGTGAAGTAGGCTTCTACTTGCTTTTGGATGAACAATGATTGTTGTTGATCTTGTTGTTGTTGTTCTAGGATTTGTGCTTGTTGTTGCACTTGTTGTTGTTCCAACAATACTTGTTGTTGTGCTTGTTGTTGCGCTTGTTGCTGTTCTAACAACGCTTGTTGTTCTGCTTGTTGTTGTTCCCACAACACTTGTTGTTGGGCTGCCAATTTTGCTGCTTCCTACTGCTCTTGGTATTGTTTTAGTGCTTGCTGATATGCTTGCATTTGTGCTACTTGTGCAAGAATTTTTGCTTGAGCTTGCGCTTGCGCTGCTTGTTGTTGTAATAAGATTTGTGCTTGAGTGACCCTTTGTGCTTGCAATGCTTGTGTGGCTTGGGTGGCTTGTTGTTGTTGCTGTTGCAATAAAGCTTGGGCTTGTTGTCCTTGTTGTGCTTGTAGTGTGGCTTGTGCAGCTTTGACAGCTTGAGCAACTTATTGTATAGCTTTTTGTTTTTGCACTTGTTGGTATCCTCTTTGGAAAGTGGCTTGCAATGCTACATCGAATTGGTTTGATGTGGTGAATGTTTGTGGTGGTGGGGGTGGTGGTGGATTTGGAATGGTGGTAGATGATGATGTTGTGTTGATATTTTGCGTGTTGGATAATGGTATTGATGTGATTGGTCCTTGAGAGACCATGTTTTGTGATGTTAAGGGTGTGTTCAATGATGTTGCCATTGCTTGTGTGTTTGTTGTTTATTTTTGTGATATCAACAACAAATTTTGTGTGATTGGTGCAATGATTTGATTGATGGTTGGGATAACGGTTTGATTGATACTTGGTAGGGGAGGCAACCCCAAACCAAGGAGTGGAGTGGATGATAACGACAATGGTGGGATAGGTGGAAATGTAAGGGGGGTGAATCCTTGCGAGAGTGTTGTGGTGTCGAAAATGCCCCCTAGTCTGAACATGTCTCCCTCCTCTTGTGAATTTGTGAGAAGAGGTGTTTGTGGTGCTCCATGAAAAGATGTTGATGATGGGTCATAATGTAAAGTGAGAGGAACATTTTTGTGTAATGGGTTGTTGATTGTGTTTTGTTCCAAGGTGGTGCTTGCATCCAAATTTTGATTGTTAACAAGGGGATGTGATTGAAGAGCATTGAGAAATGTGTTTCCATTGTTAACATTGGATTGGGTTGGATAAAATGATGTTGTGATTTGCAGAATGTTTTGTGTGATGTTTTGAGATGGAGGTGTAGATGAAATGGGAATGGTGGATGAGATCGGAGGAAATGATGTATCCACTATAGTACTCACATCAAAATCCGAAGGCAACTTGGCCCCTTGTTTTGCTAGTTCAAGCATGTACAACGAAGGGTTAATTCTCATCATGATGTTGATGATTCTATGGTTGTCTGGATTTTGGAGCATTTTCATCATTTCCTCGCGAGACATTCCAAAAGTGAGGTCTTCTCCTTGATTTTCTTCTTGTGGATTTTGGGGTGATGAGGGGATCAATGGATTGCTTGATTCAATTGGATTCATTTTTACGTTTGTTTGGCTAAGGTCACTTGAAGCGGGAGTTTCTTTGTGGGCTTCCATACTCTTCTTGTATTGAGATCTCGTTTGAACCATAAAACAAGGGTCAATCTTCAAGAATATGGGAGATGAATCTCTTGATTCTTTGGATCGATCCTTACCTTATGTTCCAAAGTGAAAAGTTTTTTAGGATGCTTTGAGGATCAAAGGTGATGATATGATAATGATGTTTTAGGGATGGATGATATGAATGTTTTGGCTTTTGATAAATCTTGAATGAGACACTAGGCTTTTAGGACTTGTGGATTTTGATTTGGATTTTGAACAAAAAGACCCTAGGATGTTTGATAATGATCCAAGGGATAGCTTTGTTCAAATGATGATAATTTGAATATGTTTGAGGAGAAGGATGCATCTACTCACACCTATTCAAACAAAGTGATTGTTTCGCTAAGTATATGAAGAAGGATTCATCTACATACACTAAGTTAGACAAGATGATTTTGATAACTTTGACTAAGTATATGCAAAAGGATGTATCTACACATGCCTAGCCAAAGGTTTTTTGATAAATGTTTTCAAGGACTTGGTCACAATGTTTTTGGATAATTTTGGTTTTTTTTGTCACAAAGCCTAGTATCAAGGATGATTTCAAGATTTTCCAAAAGGTGATGATGAGATGTATTTGATGTTTTGGGGAATGGGTGAAAAATGATTTTGATATGTTTTGATCCTAAAAAGAACCTTAAAAGACAAACTTTGTTTGCTTAGACCTAGGTACTGAAGAGCATGCAAATGCTTCCTAATGACCTTTGTAACCAATAAATGATTTGAACATTTGGATTTCCAACCAATGATTTTTTGTTTTGGGATTTTGAGTCTTCAACACACGTGAAAGTTCATTTTTGTTTAGCTTTGCTTAATGTCTTTATTTTACCAAAAACACTTTCTTCAATTAAGTTTTCAAACTAAGATGTCCAATGTCTTAATTTATTCAAACCCCCACAAGATATGCTATGTGGAATTTTAATGAACTCAAGGCAAGGGTTTCCTATTGTTTACTTGGGAAGACAAATTGAGATTTAATCGAATGCTTAGAAACCTCTAAGGATGTGAATCCCAAAGGAAAACAATAACATGTGGATTGAGGCAATGGTATTTGTCTTCAAAAGGGTTTGAAATTTGGATAATGTTAAGTGTTTGTTTCCATGATGTTTTCGATCAAGCAATGCATTTTGTAACCCAAGAATAAGTACAATCCTATGGATGTGAAAGACAATATTTATTGGATTCCCACTTGGACAAGTCCAGCTACGGTTATCTCTAGCAGATGGTTAGATGCTTGACCCCACTGGCTCCCCTCCATGACACTCACTTATATGGGGCAGCCAAGCATCAACACCCATGAAACTCCCATGGCATGCTTTCCATCTCTACTAAAAGACCGTAAAAGTGTGGGGTGGCTTCAGAACGACCGTTCTTGCACCAACAAATAGATTAAGTATTTTGGAAAATTCTAGCACATGAGTTCTAGTAAGGACTTTCCGTTCGTAGGAGTTGACCCAACGTGGCAAGAGTACCCTTTCGGATCCATCTTATCGGAGTCAACCGCGTGATATTGGTGTTTCTTCCAATATCCACATTTATATCCTGGCTGGAAATAATCTTGGCTTTAGAGTGTTACCGATTGAGTCGTTCCCTTGGGTGATTACTTTTTCCCACAAGGCAAGCCCTCTAAGATAAACAAAGTGAATGAAGAACAAAATCCGTAACTCGATCAATCTTTGATAGCAACAAAGAGAGAGAATGTATGCAAAAATGCCCCCACTCACACTCGCACAATAGTTTGTTCAATTTTAAGCCCAAATTGAAGTGTGGAGGTGATTGCTTTCTCTTAACCCAAAGTCATAGAAAAGACCCTTTTGATTCTCAAGATCGCTATAAAGCGCGAGAGAAGTGCATACGTCCTTTTCCAATGGCTTTAGTCTAAGTAAGCCCTCACAAAGACACAACTACACTTGTTCTTTTTAAACCCTCAAAGAAATATGTGAGTTTATTTTAGAGCACCAAATTACAAGTGAAAAGACATTTTTTCAATTGTTTAATCCATAAATGAAATCTAGTAGGTTGTTGATCCTAAGGTTCTTTTTAAATCCAAATGCAAGAAATAAACAAAAGAATCATTTTTAAGCCCAAATGAAAGCTAGTGTTCTTAAAGAAAGAAAAGGATGACAATTTCCTAAGGAAGTGTTAAACAAACACTCAAGTGTTTAGAAACACTTTGTTTAGACAAGATATCAACATGCTCCTTCTTCCTTTGCTTTTGGCTCCCAACCTACAAAGTGAAAAAGATAGTTAAATTCTAGAAAAACACAGAAGTCAAAAGGCAGAAAGCAGAGGAAGAAGCAATCATAAATTAAAACACATGCTAAAAATTAATTTTCTCCCTTTTACTGTCTTCCAGCGTCGCAACTCATGAAGGCATCACTATTTTTTCCTTCCAGCGGTGCTATTTCAACGCCGCTTTACCACTTAGTGGTGCTCTATGTCAGGATAGAGAGCACAACTGCGTCACTCTTTTCTCCCAGCATCGTAGTTTTTGAAAGCGTCAGAGTTTTCAAATTTTCAAAAACTAGGGGAGATCGGCGAGTCCAGCAGTGCAATTTTGAATTTGAATTTTGGCGAGATGAGCCCAGCGGTGCTAAAACAGCAACGCTGACGAGCCCGTGGTGCTAAACTACAACGCAAACTAGCCCACGGTGCTGAAACTACAATGCTGACGAGCTCGCGGCGAGAAAACAGCGACATTGATGAGCCTGCGTTGGAATTTCCTGTGTGTCAAGAAAACGCATAATTTTCACAAAAATGTTAGAATTAATGGAATGTTGCCCTCCTTCTAGTGCCAAATGTGTGAACCCAAGCCTAAGTACCTACAAAACAACATGATTAAACAAGTTAAACAAGGAAATGCAAGCCTAAACATGGATTTCCTATGAGATTCATTAACATAGCTCAAATTAGGAAGAAAATGATGAAAAACACAATGAAATCATAAAAACAAGATTGAATCCTAATTAAGCAAGCAAACTCTTAATCCCATGGGGGAATTGGTGCCAATTTGATGTGAAAATTGACCCTTTCCCAATCCCTAAGATGCAAGTTTGATGATTATTGAAAAGTGTTGATCCACTTTCATGATGAAGGTGAGAGCTCCAAGCCAAAAATCTGCAATAACCTAGCTAAGAACTCAAATGATGGATGAAAATGGCTAAGTATTTTAGCATGGTAACCTTTCTTGAAATGTGGATGATGAAATGAAGAGAGGAGCTCTTCATTTATAGGATTTCAAGATGGATGAAAGCCCAAATTTGAGCAATGTGGGACTAACTTTCATCCAATGATATGATGCCACTTGTCAAGCTATGAATGGATGATGGTTGTGCAAGATTTGGGTTTTGTGCCAATAAATGCCAATATTTGAATTTCAAATTTGTTGAAATGACATGTAAGGGGGAAGGGAAAATGCAATAAATGCCCCTTGGCTCAAGACAAAGGACATGTAAGATGAATTTATTGCCTTGTTGGATGTACATGTTGACTTGGAATTTTTGAATTCAAATTGAGAGAATATTCCAAAAGATGCCATGTGAGGGAAAATAAGGATTTAATAAATGAATTAAATCTATTTTCATGTGCAACTTGCATTATCTAGACGATGTGACATGAGATTAGAATAAATTAATCAAAGGTCAATTAATTTAAGACGAGATTTGATGATGTGACTTATTTGACTTAGATTTATGGATTTATTTAAATCAAAAGAATGTGACAAGAGACTAATTAAATAAAGATTTTGATTTATTTAATTAAAAGGGATTATGTTAGATTAAATAAAATAAGGTTTTAATTTATTTAATTTAATAGATAGACTTTAGAGGTTTAATCAAATAAATTGATTAATTGATTAAATAGGGATAATTAGATTAGATGGAATGATTTAATTAACAAGAGAAAGTGACTTAATTAGATAAAATGATTTATTTAATTAAGAGATGAATATTGATGAATTTAATCAGATAGGGGAATTTGATTAAACGGTTAGACCGAGGGATGATTTAGGAAGAAATGATGTTAGTAAGTCAGGATCAGATGCACGATGTCAATCAGTATATTTTTTATGTCTACAATAAACAATACACAACTTGAGTCAACAAATAAGCAAACCAATTGAATATTCGAGACGCTCAAGGGAAACTTTGTATTCGTATGTGCGATAAAATCAATAACTGCAGGGGAAGATTTGCTAATCAATTACAATTTGAATCGCTTAGTTACAAACATAGTTACTATGGGGGTGGTACATACTATGTACCATTTTATCCAAGCTCCAATTAATGACTCCAATATACCATTTTATTCTTATGTTTTTTTGTAAGTCTATTAGTTTCATTTTGGTAATAGTTTTTTATATTTATTTTTTGTCACAAGGGGACATTGACGTTACGGAGAAGGCTCTAGCCCAGAGCACAGATCATGATGTATCTTCAAGTGCTTCTACCCAATAGATTTACCTCATTGTAATTGTAAAAATTAGATACAAGCAAAATGTTTTATTATTATGTCATTTTCATAAGTTTATTGAGTTAATTTTGATAATGTTTTTAATATTCTTGTTGGAGTCGACTAATCGAGGAAAGGCACCAGCAGTATAGGAGAGCATCCATAGTGAGGTACAGTCAATATTTTGTGATGATGACATCGCTTATTTAGCAAAACCTCTCAATACAATAAAGAAGATCCAAAAAAAATGCAATGAAGAAATGGTTAAGTTGATGTTCATAGTGCCTCAAACAAATGAAATAGGAAAGAGTGTTAAAATATTGACTAAGAGATTACAAAACTTGCAAGTAAGCTATCATGAGGTTTTTAATTATAACATAAGTTCATTCATGGTTTTATATTTTGTACTCTTTTATTTCATGAACTAAAATATGTGTTGTTTTTATAGGGTTATTTGCTTCCTCATGATGCTCCTGGCCATGATCAGAGTATTCCAAGTGTAACCTGAGGAGTAGGGGTTGGTACAAGTGTCCATCCTGATTTTCCTACACATACATCACATCATTTGACCCCATCATCTGTGCCTATATTGTCATCTAAAATGTTGGCAATACATACCATGCAGGCATCCATTAATGCACCCTCTGGCAGTGAACACATGCCAGAATATGTGTCACGACATGTACCTGGGGATACAAAGGCCACTAGTACTGGTGATGTTTTAGTATCATTTCCTAGATCTTCCTGTATTACTAGTACGGGAACATTTCCGGTCACACTTGTAGTGATCGAGGATTTCGTTCCCATAAAGATAGAGAAGGTTCCAGGTACTTTAAAATGTTTTAATTATTATTATAGATAATCCAATTGAAATTTACTTATTGATCACTCTTTTTAGACTATTGATCCCATGTTCATTTTGTAGGAAATGATATTTTTTATAAACATCTAAGTGATATTACATTGGAGCTCTTCGGGCCCATCATACATAACGGTGGAATGCCCAAAATCAAGATTTAAAAGATGAGCTCATTAACCATTTAGTTGTGTTGTTCAGTGATAAAACATTCAACTGAACCAAGGTCCTTAAGAATCTAGTACCTATCTAAAGTATGCAAGGG